>JBAMNC010000244.1:0-1200000 GCA_037902135.1 Cetoscarus ocellatus | reverse complement strand
CTGAGTAGTTTTAAGTGCTCCTCTTCAGCTCTGTGATCTCCTCCATTCGGCTCACAGTGAGGATGAACTCTGGCTGTAGTGTCTGAGCGTCAGTCGGCTGAACCTGGGTGAGGGAGGGGATGGGGGAGGATGGTTGGGCACTGGAGGGAGAAACAGACCTGTCTCTGAGACTGGCGAGCCACTGCTGGACGCCAGAGAATCGCGGAAAGGCGACGGCGGAGTCAAAGCAATAAGTTCCTCGTCTAGCTCTGCCCTCCTCAGAGGGGAGGAGCTCATCAGGCCTCCTCGCATAGGGGAAAGAGAGGGGGAGGCATGGGGGTGAGGAGGGGGCAGAGGGTAAGGTGAATGAGGGATAGAGTGAATTGGACATGGGCCTCGACCACCTAAGCTGGACTCTACAGGAGGGAGGGGCTGGACATCAGCATACGTGGTGAGGGTGGGGGGCATCGGTATCTCACGGGGCAGCAGATAGGGGTCAGGGGGGGTGAGGGGAGGGGGATGAGTGTTTGTGTGTGTGCGAGTGTGTAGGAGAGGGTGTTAACATCATGCTGTTGAGCTCCGAGATGTTTGCAGTGAAGCGGTTTACCACACAGCTGATCTGATCCATTAATGTGGTTTGGGGGACCCCCGTATGATTGTCCACAACAACCAAATGACCATCATTCCCGACCACAACAGAGCAGCTGCTGGCAGGACCGCTGCTGCCACTGCCAGTGCTGCAAATACTGCTCTGGTACCTTTGGTCGGCGCTCATCAGAGGCTCCTCAGGTAATCCTGCCCCCAGCCTCTGACTGACCGTACTGATCGGTGAAGGGGTCTGCGGTCGATATGTGATGGAGTAGCACTCCTCGGCTTCAGAGAGATCATACAGGGTCTTGTCTGTGACCGAGTCAGGGTGAGTGGGCAGAGATGACATAGAGGGGAGGGAGGGCAGAGGAACATGTGGGGGCAGGTCCCCCCCGCCGCAGTAACGCTCCTCAGATGTTTTCGAGAAGGGTTTGATGACAGCTGTCTGATTGTTCTCCTTCTTCTTGATGTGAAAGGACAGGCGCTGCCACAGGTGGTTGCCACGGGAGCTGCTGTTCTCCGTCTGCGCCCAAGACACTGATTTACCGTTGGAGCTGGAGAGAGGGAGAAAGAAAAGGAAGACAGTCTTTTAATAAACCTTACCTGGAAGTATTGAATCATTTTTGTCAGTTTGATGTGAAGAAGACAGATATTTCTATATTTATATGAAAACTTAACAGTAGTTTGAGGTTACAAGCATGAAAATATGCATTCACGTCTGATGCTTCATATTAAAAACAGCAGCAATGCTTATGTCAGCCCTGCAGACACAAACTTGACTTTGATAGAACTGACTATTCATGTAATTCTCAAAAAAAGTCTGACTGTGTTATTTTGGTCAATTATTTATCCTCTTCAGTAATACCAATAGGTATTGTATCTTACATTGCTGGAAGCCTGATTTGTCACCTTTACTACATGGTACAACTTGTAAGGATTGTACATTTGTGAAATGAGCAACATAGCTAAATACGTTGGAGTGCCTCCCAAAAAATTGGCCAAAATCCCTTGCACCTAGAAGCTAGTGTTCCAGTATGCAGAGTGGCAGCAATATTTAATGTCAGCCCTTTCCAAACAGTATTGTGACACAATACCTAGAGGACAAAGGTGGCTGTCCCCAAAAGGTGTCTCAAGTCGTACAACAGGAGTCCAGTCCTGAGAAGGAAGCAGTGGGAGCTGACAGAGATAAACACAGCAGAAGTAAGCAGAGGTCCATACTTACTCCATACTGGTGTTTACAAGGGTGTTGGATCATATATGTGAATTTTTTTAGCACTGGTAAGTTTTTGGATATTCCCAACAAAAATCAGCATTTCACAACTGACCCTGACTCAGTTCTATGTTGCCTGACTCGACGTTTCCCTCTACATCGACTTTAGTTGCCAAAAACATCAGTGTGTGAATGCGGGTTTAGTATCAGAGGCAAAGACAAAAACAAAATTTTACAAAACTACTTAAATGCACTATGCTAAATTAAATATATCAAACTTAATAATGTCATTATGTTGATACAAAGGATGTAAAAAGTGCTTTTATTTCCCCACATTAATTAGTCTGACTTCATATGTGGATTAATTCCATTAAAATCAATTTCTTGTTCTATTTTCTCCCTGAAGTATGAGCTTAATTTTTCTTTGTCAAGTTCTCTTTTTCTCCTTTTCTTTCTCTTTAATACATTTTCCATTTTTTTTGGATTCACACTGCTCTGCCCCTTCATTTCTTTTTTCCCCTTCATCCTTTTGTCAGGTTCATTAGCGTGATTAATCTATGTAGGGAGCTCTGATTAAACCTCACACCACTGTGACCGGAGGTGAGGAGAACTTACATCACCCTGAAGACACATGCACCTGCACAAAAAACATCAACCCACACACTAAAAGTCATGTAAGTACAGATGGCTCACCAGTTGACCTACAGATACACAGAGCTGAGTTGGCTGACACATGGCATACATACCATGCATGCTGGCACTAGCCTATTGTGCTGCTAAAGTTAGGTCGCTTTAACACTTAAAATTTGGCAGAACTTGGTTCAGTTTAGGGGTAAAATTACAACACTGTATTTTATTTCACTTGGTTTTGTTTGCTTTCAAACTGCATTTAGTCAAGCAGACCAAAACCTGTCAAATGCTCTGCAATCTAGCCTCCTGTGACTAGTTTGGACTGAGCTTCGGTCTTTGTTCCTGCCATCTGGCCTATTGTTGCTTTATGAATCAGGAAGCTGAGCCATTTAAAAGTATTCTGTGCAATAAAACAAATATAAAGCTGCACTTAGGCAGCATCTTTTGGTGCTTTCATATTGGCTGGAGCAATGTGAACACAATGTTAGCATTTCTGTTGATATATTGGCCAAAATTCACTCCCATTTGGTTTGCTTCCCTTGTTTAGTCCTTGTTTAGTTCTGATGGCTTTCAAACCACCGTGAGCCAAACTCTGGTCTGCTTGGAAGTGAAGTTTAGTTCGTTTGTCTGCACTAGATTTTGTGTGAGCTTCCACACTGCCCCAAACAAACCAAACTTTCCAAATAAGGGAGCCAGAGTTACGTGTGAAAGCACCCTTAGCCTGTTAGCTCACAACGTTGCCAATTAGCTTGTTAGTTTACTGGGTTGTGAGCCCATTTATGTACTGCATAGCCTGTGGGTCTATCAGTTTAGCCTGTTAGCTTACTACGTTGCCTATTAGCTTGTTAGTTGTGAGCCCTTTTGTTCACTGTATAGCCTGTTGGACAATTATGACAATGTTTTGTATGGAGCAGCAAAAAAAAAGGCAGCACGTCCCTCCTTCATTAAAAGCAAGGGTGCATTTTGGATGTGACAATGCCCTAACACAGAGCTTGACATGACATATTCAGTATGAAGACTCTGCTAAAATGTTATTTTACTACTCATCTCACACGCCATCACCTGGAGCTAAAGGAAGCACAACAGTGGATCTGTAACCATACTGACTCCTGACAATTGTGTAGTGCAGTTTTACCAAACTTCAGTCTTAATCTAGGACTTAATCCATTTCCCATTTTATTTCTGAAGACCTGTGCTCAATGTCAGGCCACCTTTCAAGGCAGATGCCACAAAGTGCTTCACAATAACAGAAAATACAAGACTCAAAAACAATAATAATAATAAGAATGATTAATGAAAATTACACAACAACAGGCACAGACAGGTCAAACAAAAGAAAAGTCTGGACAGATGGGTCTTCAATCCGTGGATCGTTCGTTCACTCGATTTTCAAAATAAAACCAAAAATGAAACAATAAGAAAACAAACTCTTTTCTCAATATTCTCCTTTAAAATGAAAATGAAAAAAACGGATAATGACTCTATTTCTAATTTACGTTTTTGAACTCAAATAAAAATTGTGAAAATGGATAACGAGATATTTATCTGATGTTTGACGTTTTTTATCTGGCGAAAGTTGCGTGACCCAGAAGTCAAGTTTATCCAGATGTTGAGAGCTTAAAGAGTAGACGCCACATTTTCTGAAAGTTACTGGAAAACAGTGCAAAGACATATGGATGAGTTAACATGAAAGCATTTTGATGATTTTGTCAGAAGCTTGGCAAAAAAACAAAAACATAAGAAGAAAGAAATTCTAAAGAAAATAGAAAAGAAACAACTTAGAAGCCCTTTTCAAATATAAAGGCTTATTTATATTTAAATATTATTTTACTCACTAATTATTTTACTTTTTGTTTTGTGCTGTGTCAAAGTCAGGCACAAAACAGATTGTAATAAGTCTTGGGATAAGCATCCTTTTAACAAAAAGAGTATGATTGAATTGAATCTGGATTGTACTGTCTCCTTCTGAATTTAAATTGAACTGAATCATGAAATAGAGAAATATACCCATCTCTGTATACTAAAAAAACGTATGATTGATCTTTCCAAACATCTCATTCACATTTGAGGTTGACTTAATGTCTGGTGGAGGTAAACTGCTCATCCTTCAGTGGATCTAACATTTGATTCAAACATCATTATTCATGTTTTTCTGTCTTTTAATTTTTTTCCTCTGCTGGTTTCATGTCTGTCTGCTTCTGTTCAGACTACACAATGACAGTAGGTCAAAGGGAACAGCTTCCAGCCCTGCACCGAGGAGACAGACAGGCCTGCCAATTACCACCACCCACAGAGGAAGACAGGAGGGAAACAGAGAGAGAGAAAGCTTTCTCACAAGAGTGTGATTGAAATCTTGCTTGCCAAGCGTGGTGAGTTGGAGTAACCTGCTGACAAACGAAAATGTGTTCTTGTCTTTTTTTCCATCCCCTTTTCTTTCTGGGCAACTGGCTGTGTGTCACATCCTTTGAGTCGTTTGATAAATTCCCTGTCACCACAGATGACTTGTGGTTGGCCTTAAGCTTGGTGTGAAAGTTATTATGTTTTTCCTATTCACACTTTCCCATGAGCATTTTCAGCTGTCTCTTTGCTGTCAGTCTGTCTTTTCATCTATGTGTCCAATCCCTCCATCTTCTCCCCTCTCTTATTTGATGCTGTTTTACCTGGACTGTTTGGAGAAGGTGTTTCTGTAACAAGGGAACTTTCCAACTCAGCCGGTTCATTTGGGTGTAACTCACATCTGTAGTGCATTTGCATCAGTCCAAATTATGAGCCAGTGTCTTATGTAGGTGCATAATTGCCTCAGGCAGAGGTGGGGCTATGAAATCATAATTTCAGAAAATATGTTTATTCATTCTAAACATGGAAAGATAAGGCAGGCTTTTCGAGATTTATTCACTCTGGGATCAGGTCCGGTTTCAAAAATGTGCATTTTCAAGCTACCAAAACACCAGTTTCGTATGGATGAAACATCAATTAAAGGTTTGTACTTAAGAAAAACACAGTTCTTGAAATTAAAAAAGGCTTATTTCTACAAAAATGGAATATGTATAGTCTGAGTTGCCTCCTTTTCCATTTATTAATTTAGTAAAAACAATAAAAAAAGGTATTTTTTAGCAATCCTAGCTCATAATAAAAGCCTAACAGCTTAAACAGCTGCTTCTTTATCCTTTTCTCTCAGTTTCACTCCTGTTTAATCAAAGAAATAGGCCTTAGGCCTGTCATGATTTTAAATATGATTATAAACCCCTGCATCACCTGAGACTGTATGTTAATTACAGATTTAAGGCAAAGAGGGTCATTGATGGCACAATGTTGGTCAGTAAATAATGATGATTCAGACTTGGATGGATTGGATGAATGGATCATATTGGGCTCTCAATGTCTTAACCTGTCAGCATCCTGGGAAAGATTTAAGTCAGTTTAACTTCAGTAAAGACGAGTGCTTTATCTCTCATGACCACATTTACTCATCTTCAGCATTTAAAAACATACAAAGCATTCTTGTTCAAACTGCAGGTGAGGAAAATAAACATGTAAAAGTCCATCTTTTGGCAATTTAACACCCATTTTACCATCTTCTGTTCCCTTTTAAGTGTGTCTGTTTTCCCCTTCCTTCTTTCGTTTATCCTGCTGTGTCTCTGATACTTCCATGAATGTCTCTTCTCTTTCCACTCACACACCCTCCTCACTCGCCAGCACTCTGGCTGATTGGTTTTGATACATCATGTGTGATGCTTTCCGACAAATTCATTGGTCAGTGATCCTGCAGAGCAGTAAATGTAGCCACTGTATGCCAGAGACACTGTTATACAGAGTTTAATAGCACTGCAAGTGGCTATTTTTAGCAGAAAAATGTACTAAAGTCAGCCTGAGTCCGGAGTCTGGCATTTGGTTATGCTCACTATATTTGAATAACACTGATTAGAAACTATACTTTTTCATGCGTATATAAGTGTGGGTTACTGATAGTATGAAAAAATAATTTAAAATATTTTTTTGTGAAAAAATGAAGTACAACCCTGTTTACTGTATCATGATATATCATGCATATTGATACCTAAATATCATAATGTGTATAGTGATGGCAGATTGTAGCCAACACACATGATCTGGACAACTGATATATAATAAGGGGATTTAAAAATACTGATAATTCATCAGCATCCTTATGTGTGAGAAATGCATAAAAAAAATCAAGTGATTTTTTATCTTATATGATTATTTTATAGAAGGTTTTTAATCACTTTTTGCTCTTATCTTTTGCCTGAGGTGTTTTGCTCTACTTGTTTGTGTTTTACGTGACCTTTTAAGGTCATATTATGATTATTATGCAACAATAATTTAGACCCAGTACTACGGGTCGCAAGCCCAGTGCATCGTCTGTGGAAAAATGTAAAGCCACTGAATTTATGGCATTGAATGTTCTGAACTAACTAATAACCACTGAGTGGACTCGTCAGCCAAATCAGAACAGACTGGGCTCAGGATGCAGTACATTTGGACCATGGTTGTATTTAAACACAGAACAGTCCAAGGGAGGGTACAACAATGTACACATTTACCACCTGATGAGAACAAAGTAAACAGGTTCTATATAAGAAAACATGGCCCTTAGATTTGCTCTCGAGATTTTACTCCAGCCTCTCTTTCTCAACAAACTCCTCCCTTTCTCCATCTTTGCTTTGTCTCCATTAGGCAATTGTCCATAGTTCATGTTAGGGTCAGAGGAACAGTCAGGAAGACTCCGGGGAGTTCAGAGAATCAATCTCACAGAGGGCTCGGACACACACACATGCACACACACACATGCACCATTAATGGTCTCTTAGAGGGGCCATTACAGAAATGGCGCCTTGGACTGTAACTAAGGAGTAACCTGGAATTAACCTGGCCAATAAGCCCCTGAGTACACTCACACACACCCACACACACTCAGATGTACCTTAGTGTCTCTCCGGTAGAGCCTCTGCGTTTCCACAGGTTCACCAGACTTGAAGAACGGCTGGCAGCTGATGAAGATTTGCCATCGCCAACGTGCATGCGCACTACTGTGCTCGTGGTAAAGGCACTGCGCACGTTACGCTCTGGTTTAGCCAGAATAATGTACACCTACAGAGGAAGAAAATAAACATTTGGTGTTAACATATTTATAACAAAACCTCATGCTTTTCTTTAAGGTCACATACTGTGCAAAATAAGATTTTGATGATTAAATACAAAAAAATGTGTCCATGGTCAGTTTACTATTCCACCCTCACCCCTCAAGCATAAGAAATATCCCTCCTCTCCCACTGCTTCTCCATGTGTGCTTAAACACTCAGGGGAAGATTCTAAGCGCCCATCACTGATAGAAACCCTGCTGCTGATATTTTGCACTTCTTAAAAATACTAGTTTTTCATGTTTTCATTGAAAAATGTAACATTTAAACATCCTTTGCATTGCTTAAATCTATTGAAGTAGCATTTATATAAAAATGCATGCATAATGGTTAATGCATTATTAAGTACAACTGAACGGCATGTGTAAATATTTGGGTCTTTTAAACAAAATGCCGTGAAGTAATAAAAATATAAAATCTGCAAACCCTTTGACAGGGTTAAAACATCAGACAAAATGTGCTTCCGATGAAGCAGTCTTGTCATACTTAGCAGTGTTTCATTTCTTTTTCTTTTTTAAGTGACGGTAGCTTTCCCCTATTGAAGATAATTTATTTTAAAAAGTAATTTTCTAAAACTTACAGCCAGCTGTTTTTACTGATAGCCAGTCCACAGTTTAACAACAGAAACTTGAAGCTTCAAAGAACTACCTGGCTGTTGATGTGAAAGAAAATCTTGATAATGATTTAAAATGTTTTGCTTCAGTGCTGGCATTTAACGAAATGAACCTCAAGTTTAAGTTATTTTTCCCAAACTTAAATTGAACTTTCACTTTCAATTACATGCCATTTACTTAGAGTGCTGTAGCACAGAAAATAGTTAAGAATAGAAAACGGTTACAAGCAAACAACACATTCATTCATCTTCTATACCGACTATCCCTTTCGGGGTTGCGGGTACTGGAGCCTATCCCAGCTGTCATTGGGCGAGAGGCGGGGTACACCCTGAACTGGTCGCCAGTCGATTGCAGGGCAACGTAGAAAGACAGACAACCATTCACGCCCACACCCATACCTAAGGACAATTTAGAGTGACCATTTAACCTAATGAGCATGATTTTGGTCTGTGGGAGGAAGCCAGAGTGCCCGGAGAGAACCCATGCATGCACAGGAAGAACATGCAAACTTCACACAGAAAGGCCCTGCCCGACCCGGGAATCGAACCAGCGACCTTCTTGCTGTGAGGCATGTGCACTACCTGCTGCGCCACTGTGCCGCCCCAAACAACACATATAAACCACAAGTCCAAAGAAGTTTGGATGTTGTGTAAAACATTAATAAAAACTGAATACAATTATTTGCAATCCTTTTTTACCTATATACAAATGAATGCACCACAAAGACAAGATAAGTCATGTCAAACTGTTAAAATTCAATGCTTCTTTGCAAATATTCACTCATTTTGAATTTAATGCCTGCAACAGTTCCAAAAAAAGCTGGGACAGGGGCATATTTACCACTGTGTTATATCACCTTTCATTTTACTAACACTCAAAAAGCGTTTGAGTCATGATAAAGTATCATCTGAAATAAACCCATCATCCTGAGCACAGGGCAACAGGGTTGTGGTGAGTTTATGACATGATTAAAAATGTTTCTATGGTAACCTAAAGTTTAATATAGTCTGCACACTGATTTGGAATGAGTTCAACCACAGTGAGTGTCCTAATATACATCATTAATGGATCACCGACAAGCAGTCAGAGGAAGGTATTCATGGAGGTTTAAGCAGAGGCTTAGGGGAGTGAAAAACGTGAAGAAATAAACAAATCAAAGCGGTGAGAGATAGGTAAAATCTGGATTTTCCACCTTACCTTGGGAACGAACATGCAGCACAGAGCCACAGTGGCGCTCAGGCTAACACTGAAGCACATGGTGATAACTTTGTAGTTGGAGCCAAAGTAGATAGGTACAAAGGCCAGCCAGATAATACAGGTGGTGTACATGGTGAAGGCGATGTACTTAGCCTCGTTGAAATTTGCAGGGACGTTGCGAGTCTTGGAGGGAGAGAGAGAAACAGAGTCAGAGGGGAAGTTTGAGTATGCATACACAAATTCACACACAGTACTCGGCTTAGATTATCCTCGAGTTTCTGCTTTAAAATCAGGAAAACTGAGCAAAAAACAGACTCTATTAGCCTTCACAGAACCCCATTAAACGCCACAAACAGCCAGCCTTTGCATTATCATTATCCGTCTAAAGCTAACCTCATTATGTGCAGGTAAATTAGTTGAAACAGGGGGTCATAACACTGCACTAGCAGGCTTGTAATGTTTCTCTGCTGCTGTAATAACAAACACAGTAAATTTATTTGTGCAGTTTATTTCAGCTGCAGTCTACTTTATCATTCTGCTTTCACACTCTGTGGAAAATGGATGGCTGCAGGCAACTGATAATCAAACATTGGCTTTATACAAACCTATTATGCTTGGAAAAATAGGTTTTATTTATAGCTACTGAAAGGTTGCAGAGCACAAAAACATAAACAGTGGTTCAGTTGTTGTTCCCTGTATTCCTGTTTGTCCAAGTGACTTCTTCGTGAGACATTAACAGTGCCCTTATTTGCAGAATAACATGTTTTATTTGATTTTTGGATAGTAAGTAATAGGGATGCCCCAATCAGGCTTTTCCAGGCCAACACAGATCACCTATCACCGAGATGGATCATGTTTCGTGTTTTGATTAGACAACTGAATAATCTAACTAATCTGAATTACATAATGAAATGGCTCATTTATTACTTGTTTTTGTTTATGTGAGTTATCAAAATCATCGACAGACTGACTTAAACTTTTAATTCAATCCAATAGGGACAACAGTACAAATAAACTTAGAATTAAAAGGCAATTCAGTTACCAGTATAACATCAGTTACATAATGTAACTGGTGCTATTATTTCCTATCACCAAGAAAACAAAATTCATCTAACCTTCCTTTGCAGATGAATCGGCCTGATTTAATGTCTGTAATCAGGCGGACCCATCATGCCAAGCTTCAATCTATAATGGTTGTGAGAAGCTCAAAGTTGGACGGCCCAGCCAGCATTTAGAGCAGGAAGAGGTGGGAGCTACTACTGTGAAGACAGCAAGAAGCTACTATTCATACAGAGATTAGCTATGATGCTAACAGCTTCAGTTTGCTTTATCAGATCTAACTGGCATTTCTTTATTAAATGAAAAACAAATAAAAACACTACAAACCTCTCTACAGAAATTATGTTTTAATTCCACCTCTGACATGTTTTGGAAAGAGTTTGTTTTATGAAGTGTCTCACATTTTCTTATAGTTGTGAGGCTAAAATCTGACATTGTGTCAGCCCTGGGAAAAAACAAAAATCAGTTTTTGTCTGAAAACTTCTGTAATTACAGGGGCTTGGAGATAAAGATTTAAAAGCTGTGAACTGTCAGAGTCAAGCAGCACTTCTAACATATATTCATTTGTTAACAGAACATTAGAAAAAACGCTTAAAAACATTTTTGGAAATGTTTTTTGTGTACATCTAAAATGTTTTAACAGTTTAGAACTAAATATAAAAAAACAATCAAACAGCCGAACAAACACAAGTAATATATTAAACCTAACTGTTCTGTGGCATCTCTACTAACAAACATGAAATATGATTTTTTTTTTCTTATTTTTGTAGAAACATACAACAGTTAGTGCGACCTAATATCACGCAGAGCGAATACCTTAAAGGCATAGAAGGTGCAGCTGAGGATGAGCAGGCCATTGTATCCCAGCGGGGCGACCACGCCGAGGTTAGTGGTGTTGCAGATGAGGTTGACCTGACGGATGCTGGGGTAGTCGTGGATGACCTGTAACGACATTCTTGTCACTGAAAGATTGGAAAGCGTCACATTAAAAAAACAACATGAGAAGGTATTTTGCAATTTGGAATGTCAAATTGGACTCAATGTGCCGTTTCCCTGCCACTCTCAAATAAAAATGAAAGCTTTCCCCAAATGGGATAGGACCCACCACTACCTTCTTGTTGAGTTAAAGCAACCCAAATTTCTCAAATCTTCCAACCACTAAAATCTTATTTATAAAAATGTGTCACTTTGGACTTTCAAAGTAAGTTTAAGAGGGGCATCATTACAGATACCCCAAGATTTTCACATTATCATCACTGGCTTTGTTATGCAAGGTCAAGATAATGATGTGAATGAGACCTGATTCCATGAGAACAGCAAAAATGTAGCAGTTATAAAGTTGAATAAAGTTGAATAACATAAATGGATGCATGTTTTCTCAAGCTCCTGCACACTGTAAGCTTTTTCCACAAGCTCTCTTTATCCGTGCACCCACCGACCCACTGTTAATAAGGGCTATTGGCGGTGCTACCCACCATTTGAGAACAAGTGCTATAGGCCATCACATTCAAGTTGTGACATTTTAAAAAGCAGGAGAAGCAGTTCAGTATTAAAATAAATAGCATTACAGTTTGTCACATGTGATCCAACATTAAAAGTCCACTGGGTATTAGGTGCCTTATGTTTAAATTGCTTTAAAGTGAAATTACAAAAATGAATACGAAAAGCTATTACTGAATAATAAGGGCTGAACTTAATACATCTCTGCTCGTCTGTATTGAATAGTTCTAAAAACTTCAGATTTAATAGAAATGAGGGCTTCATTATAATGTAATTTCTTTTTTTTTCTTATTTGACTCACTCTCCTTTTATACTCTCTCTGTAATTTGTCAGTCATCGAGGCACTCTCCCACTCACACCGAAAGAAGAAAAATCAACAGAGAGACTCAGAGCTTACCTCAGGGGGCTCCATGAGGAAAAGAGCCACGATAATGCCCACCTGCAGCAGGATGAGGAGGAAGGCAATGATGAGCTGAGCGCAGGCAGACATGAAGCGAGGTTTCTTTGTGCAGATTTTCTTCTTGCTGCCCGCCAGGATCCGAGCAATGCGGTTTGTCTGGGAGTAAAATACCAAAACAGTCACTGTCATGACCTTTGAACACACTTCTATTCACTGCTACCATTGCACTAGCACAGAGACTCCAGTGAAAAACACTTAAAGAAAAGCCTGAAAAATGCAGTCTTGAACTAATGCAATAGGCTCAAGGTCTTTTTTTAATAGGGTGGTTTTTGTAGTTTCCTGGGATTAGTCTTACCTCCCTGTTACCTCATCCCTCAATGCCAGAACTCTTAAGAGGAAGGGATGGATAGACCTTTGTGTTACTTTTAATACATACCATCATCCCCAAACTGTTAGAAAAGAATAGATGTACTGCGAGAGCACAAAAACCTACCGAGGCTTTCCAATATTGCGGAGCTTGTCATTGTCAAAATGTGGAAAACATGCCCTATCTCACATTGTTAAGAAATCCTTGGGTTAGGGGTCATATACCTGGATCCACAATCTGATATAAATCACTGCCAAAATCAAATTAGTTCTTCCTTGTGACATGGCCAACATTCCCTCTAAATGTCATCAAGATCTGTAGAGAACTAGTTGAGTTATTGGCAAAAATGTTAAAAACTGCCCTCACCCACAATTTTAACAAATCCTTGGAAAAAAAAAAACGGATTCAAATTTGGATTTGGATCACCACCAAGATGTAATAACTTCTTCCTTGTCCAATGACATGCAATCACAAAAAATGTCATCAAGATCATCCATCATCTCTTCCACTTATCCCTTCAGGATTTGCAGGGGGCTGAAGCCTATCCCAGCTGACATTGGGCAAGAGTCTGGGTACACCCTGAATCAGTCGTCAGCCAATCACAGGGCAACATAGAGAGAGAGAGACAGTCATTTACACTCACACTCAGACCTAAGGCCAATTTAGAGTCAACAATAGACCTAATGAGAATGTTTTTGGTCTGTGAGAGGAACCCAGAGTGCCCTGAGAGAACCCACGCATGCACAGAGTATAACATGCAAACTCCACACAGAAAGGCCCTGATTGACCCAGCTTGCTGTGAGGCACGTGTACTACCTTACTACCTGCTGCTCCACCTTGCCGCCCTCATCAAGATCAGTTGAGAACTTTTGCGTTATTAGCAGAATTGTAGAAAACTGCCCTATCTTGCAACGTTGACAAATCCATAAAAAATCCTGGATCTGCATCTAGATTCGAGGATCTCCACCAAAATGTAAACACTTCTTCCTTGTGTAATGATTTTTAAGTTATCCTGTTAACATTCTAACAAACAAACAAACTCATTATCTAACAAACATCAGCAAAAACATTTCACTTCTTGGTGAAGTAAATATCAAACATGAGAGATGTTAATCCACAGTATCAGGGGAATGTGGCTGCTGTTTTTAACTCATTTTCTGTCTGATTATGTCCACAGATGTACCACTGCAGCAAAATCTCCAGTATCTAAAGCTTTTCAGCGGCTTTACCCCAAAGACCATTGACAATCAAAGGCAGGTAAGCACTGATTTAATTACAGGATCTTTCCACGTCTTAAGGTTTTACTCCTTTACCCCTACATCTCTCACAGCCCCAGAGCAATACATCTCATACATATTCAACAAATCCCTCACTCACGCTTTACCTTAGTGACAAGTGCAGAGTAGCTCATGGCGGGTGACAGGCCTATTCCCAGCCGCTGGAGGTAGCAGTGGATGACGTGGGGTTTGGCAATGAGGCTGAAGGTGCATAAGTAGCCCAAGCAGATCCCTGCCAGTATAATGTAGCACAGCTCTCTACTGGAAGATTTCACTACTGGGGTGTCCCTGAATCTGAACACAGGTACATTTGGACATTTATAATGAACAGAAACAAAAAAGCAAGAACATAAAAAGAGTAAACCAGAGCTGGGCATCAGCTAAAAGTGTGGGAAGTGCCCCAGAAGAAGGAGCCCAAGTGCCTTTCTTCCAGGGGATAACCCTGAAAGAAAGCCTGTCGTCCCTCACTGAAGCGAAGGTGAGGTCTTCTTTGGGTCTTAATTTATGTATTTTCGACACCACAATCATTTTAATTGAGCAATACTGTCATTTTAAATCACATAGTTTTCAAGAATAAAGATATTTTGTCAACCTAATATACAAAACTTCTTCAAAACTTTTTCTGCAAATTGTGATAATTAAAAATACAAGTAGTCCAAAACTAGATGTTTATGTCTTCTATCTTTGTCGCCATGGTAACAGTTACTGACAACATTTGCATTTTAGTGTTATAATTCTGCTATTGTGACAACCTATTATTGTTTTTTTTATATGGATACACATAGGAAAAGACATTGTGTACCATCATTCAGCAAAAGGATATAGAGATCTAGTTTTTGGTCTATGTAATCATGCCCTAGAGTTAACAGTGAGTCTTATCAAAAATGATAAAGAATAAAGCAGAAATGTCAGAAAAGTCGGTTCATATTCTCTGATACAGATAAGAGATGGCTACCTGATAAAGACTGCAGTGACAAAGAATGTGAACATCAGACCGAGGCAGGCAAAAACCACCGCAGCTATGGGTTCAGGGTCTCCCCATCGCAGGTACTCCACTGGGATAGGGTCACAGCCTGGGGAGACAAGTAATTTCATATTCATCAAAGGCTAAACTTGTGTGAGGACCAGAATCTTGATTGTATCCTCGAGTCTGAGGTGCATCTTCATTCCTCACATTTTCCATTTGTTCTTGTACCCTCTAACATCAAGCCTTGACCTAGATTTACTGCAGGAGGAGAATAAAACAAACAATAAAACAAACAAACACATGTCCTCGTGACCTTCAGCCCCCATAGGTCAAGGTCAGAGCAGTGCATGAAGCAGGGTGGGAAAGTCATAGCAGTTACAATGCTGCAGACAAAGGCTGCATCTTGTGTATAAAGCTTGAAGCCAGGACATTACTGGTCTGATACACAGTTACTCGTGAAAAATGATGCAGGTAGTTTACTGCAATAGTTCTTCAAGGGGTTAGAAATCTATGGAGTTTTTAAGGTATGTAGACAAATTTTCAAAGAAGCTATAAGGTGAGAATGACATGTATATATTAGCAACATTTGAAAAAATGATTGGTACCTTAAATAAAACTTGCTCATTGCACAATGCAGACATTTTCCCACTCTCTCTTTGACTCGAAATATGACTGAAGCTCTTGAAGTTTCTACAGGAGCTTTGACACCACAAATCATTCAAAACTGGACACTCAATCATATTCAGTTTTAATATTTGCTAGTTTAGAAAGTCCTGAAAGCCCAAAAGTACGGAGGAATTATCACATTTTAGTACAGTTTAGACCAGGGGTGGTCAGCTTTGGGAACAGAGAAGGCCTCATTTATTTTGTCAGACTGCCTGAGGGCCAAATTATGAAAAACTGCTCAATTACTCCTACCTTTGATTCAACAGAGTGAACAATGACTTTAATCTGAATTTATTACACCAACATCAACATTTTTAACTCGGATACAAAGGGAGATGCTTGACTGATTATTATAACTGCACAATTTAAGCCAAATGAAACTGCTTTTTCAGTTCAGTAAGTGCTCTGGTTATTCAATTATCATTCTTACATATCTTATTATTAATAAAACACACAGTGATGCATCTCAAAGAATTGTAAAGGTTTTTTTTTCTCTGTAGATTTTGTCACATTTCTTTTATGACCACTTCTGAATGAAAGAAAATTGACTTGCAAGGACAAAGGGGAGGCCACATGTGACCCCTAGGCCTCCAGTTGTCCATCCCTGATTTAGACATTGCCTCAGAGTTTGTCTGCAGCTTTGTTCAATTAAAACAATTAATGCCCTATACTGGGTTAACCTGACACACTAGGTAGACCGTTCAATATATTTCAATAGTCCATCTGAGAAAGAGCCCACAGAAAATGTTTGGGAATGGGCAGAAACTTTGAAAGGCATATCTGGCTGGTGATTAGACGATCGTTACCTCAGTCACATTCATTACATGCCAATCAGATAATGTAGTGCGTGGGAACTACTGCCACAATGTAAAGGATAAAATGTGACCCACTTTGTAAAACAAACTCTTCTCAAGACCAGACGTTTGTAATGCTGTTGTTTGTTTTCCATTTAATACAGAAATGCAGTAAAGATCTGATAAAACTGCTACTGTTACGCTGTTAGCATCCATGCTAATCTCTGAATGAGCAGCCACTTCCTGCTGTCATCTCGCTCGTAGCTCCCACTTCTTCCTGCTTTAAAGGACGCTGATTTCTGCTTTGGGAAATAGTTGGAGTTGGAGCTTGACAAGATGGATCAGCCTGATTTAGACATTAAATCAGGTTGATCCAGATGCTCTGCAAAGTTTGTTTTTTTGTTTTTTTTTGCCATGGTAACAAACTCATATTAGTCCCACTTGAGTTTACTAGAATCCTATCAAAGCCTCTGGTATGATGACAACCATTTGTTACTTTTTTCCTGAAGACCTTGAAAATTTTGTGTAACAACACACAGATAAAAAAAAAAAAACATTTAGAAATAATTTTGGCTCATATTTTTTGACCCTGGTTCTCGATCCAGCAGTACTATGTCTTTGAGTCATAGCTCACTATCCTTTTAATCCATCTCTCAGTTCTGTGTCTGTGTCCTGTCATTTTCTTTCCTTTTTAATACCCCATTCATCACTCTGCCCCCTCTTATCCCACAAATACATCCTCTATTTATCTTTATCCTCATCCTTCTAACCTTTATACTCTGTTCTCTTGCTCTTTTTCCCACCCTTCTCTTTTCTCCTCTTGGGCAAGGAGATAAAGTATCATTAATTAAAGGGACAGGTCTAATTACAATCTGTCTTTACGCTTGCTGAAATTATCTCCCTGGTAGGTCTAGACATACATAGGCTGGAACACACGCAAACTCTTCAGGACACTTTCTGTCCTTATTCACCCTATTAGTTGCTACTTTTTTCTTAATATCTCTTTTCTTTCTTCCTCACTTGTATTTTCTCCGCAGCCACTAACACACACAACTGCTCGTACAGTGTGTAAATCTTTTAGAGAGCAAAAAAAAGACAAGCCGTTAAAGAAGACTGGAGTAATTTAATGACTTTGTCTTTACCACAGTCAATAGAGTTTATCAAATCAGCAATTTGGAGAAGTCCAGGGGCATAAACAACAGCTTAATTGCTGAGTGGGAGTGAATAGGATGGTAACGAACAGAAAATTAGTCAGACGGAAGTATTCTGCAGAGGATGTGGTTCATTTGCAGCCTTATTTCACTGAGGAGCTCAAAAAACTATTTCTGATAAAAATCCACTAAAATATAAATTATGATCTAAAAAAAGGGCGAGGGAACCATCCATGAATAAGTCAAAATGAAGCAGCTAAGTAACTAGCCATGAGTTTGGCTCCCATTACAGTTTGTACTTTTGCTCACATATATCTTAACACTGGAGCTTAAAATCCCTAGGTCAGTGCATTTCTCACAGGTTTTTCCCTGAGCAGTCAAAACACATCGGCTGCGTCTGTATTTCAGAGCTTAATTAGCTGGCAGAACCTGCAGAGTATCGTGTCGTGTTTGACCCTAAGCTAAACTGGAGCGTTTAAGGGAGGAGGAGCATTTGGGTGGTTCAGTCAATAAAAAGTTTGGAGGCGAAACTTCTTTAAAGTCTCTCACGCTCAGTCTGGAACTTTACCGATCACTGGAGAGGCTCAAATCCCAAAGCTAATCCTCCCTTTTCTCTGCTCCTTTCACTCTCCCCGGCTGCTGCCTCTGCCGGAGCCTCTATTCATCTCCATCTCTCTATCTTTCTGAGCCACTTCTTCCTTTTGCCTTTGAGTCACTTTTCTCTCTCTCCTTTTTTCTTTTTCTTGTGCCAATGGTTTGCAATGTCCTATACTCTGTCTTTCTGTGGTTGCACCTGCACTACACCTCTGTTGCTTTGCCTCCGCTGTTATCTCTGCCTCTTTCTCTTGCCCTTCATTGCCTCTCATAGACTTTGGGCCCTATTGGCATGATGGCATGAAGGGTTTGGCACACAGCAGTTTGGTCTATATTTGCTATTTTGAGGACAAATGTTCCCAGCATAAAGCCAGACGCAGGGTGCAGAAAAGGGATGGATTATGTGCTTTGGTTATACATGAGTATGTTTTGGGCGTAACTTCTTCTAAAAAAAACGCAGACTATATTTTCAAGAAATCCTCACAGCAACTCCACAGCTCAGAAAACTGGTATCAGTCAGCAAACATTAGGGTCTGTGTAAAATCTATTGTTGAGAATGTCCTAATTTACCACCCTTCTTCCTGGTACGGTCATTTGAGCTGTCGACTATAGAACAAACTTTTATAAGATACTTTCAGTGGCAGGCAAAAAAGTGGGCAAAATACCAAAACCCCAAAACTTTTTGAATGAATGAAGAAAGCAAGGTGTATCCTTGCAGGTAGTTTTCATCCCCTTTTTAAAAAAAGTTTGAGCCTCCAAGCTCAGGGAGGCGCTACAGAGTCCCTCTGACAACTAAAAATGTTTATAAAAAAGTATTTTATCCAAAGTGTTATGAACATTCTGAAACCTCTAAATGAGTGATGAGATTAAAACCAATGTGAACTGTCTTTATTGTTTTAATGTATATATTATGATACTCGATTTGCCTGTTTTATTGACTTCATCAATGTATTATATGTTGATATTTATATTTGAAGAGTGTAAGGCAAATTTCCACCTAAGGTGTACTATAAAGATTTATTTTATTCTATTCTACTTTTACATGAATCAGTGACAGCTCTTATTCACTTTACATCAGCGTGCGCCAAGCAGCTAGTGTTTTGCTAGCTACACAGCAGGTAACTTGATGCACCAGCTGGGCTGTTTAATTTTTAATTTAACTAATCCATCTGGGAAACAGACCATAGAAAGTGCAGAACCTATCAAAAGCATATCCGGCAGGTGATTGAATGATCATTCAATCAATCACAATCATTATGGGCTAATCAGTTAATGTAATAGGTGGGTGCTACCACGCTGTGTAAAGTCCAAACATACCGTATGCCACAACATAGATGAAGCTATCACAAAACATGGCAGAAGTGAAGCGAAAAAATCCTCTCCATTGAGAAGAGATTTCAGTGTTGTCATTAGTTCTAATTTTAGGTCCAGATCTGATAAAACTGCTATTGATGCTGTTAGCATCTATGCTAATCTCTGTCTGAGCAGTCACTACCTGCTGTTGTCTTGCTTGTAGCTCCCACCTCCTCTTGCTCTAAAGGGCTCTGACTTGGCCATGCTGTTTTGGGCTGCTCACAATCATTGCAGATTGGAGCTTGGCAAGATAAACCTGTCTGATTACAGATGTTCACTCAGGCCGATCCAGCTGCTATGCAAGGCGACTGAATTTCAGATAAATTATTTTATTCCTCTCCTTTTATTGTGCTGCTAATCTCACAGAACACACACAGAACACAGAACGAAATATGTTAATGGTAAGATTTAAGATGTTTTTATCATTGAAGCATCAAGATCATAAGAAATCACCCAAAAGACGAGACAGACACTTCCATATAAACACATTAATCATTAAATTTTCTGTAAAAACTGTTAATTATACTGTACACTATTTGTTGTACAACAAATAACCGCAGGCTTTAAGCAATTTATTTTCTCAATATCCACACAGGAATCCTTGGATCTGTTCTCTCTTCTAAAAACACTGCACAGTCTGTTTTATCATCTGTCAGCATATTTATCAGTGAGATTTATTAGTATGCAACAAATCTTAGAAATATAGCTCAGTATTTTGAGAAAATCATTGATCCTGAGTGCATATTTTCTTGTTTCTTGGAGTATTAGACACAATGGAGTGCACAAGAATTAAGTGCACTGCACTGCTTAAAAAAAAACAAACTCCTTGCTTTTCAGCTTTCCATCCAGTTCTGAACTTTAAACAGAATTTTTCAACAAATGCTCTTCAGTGTAACAGCAGAAGAGTGCTGCTGTGCATCCCATGTGAGTGAAACAAGTTCAGCAAAGTCAGTGTGCCAATCTCTCAGATGCATCCTCAAAATAGGAGAAACAGTCTGCACAACAGACTTTAGACTTGAGAGCAGGTATAAGGAGATTTAAATAACAGTCAATTTCTGCGTCCTCAAGTTAGGAACATGCCAGCTTTGCGTCTGACCACTCCTCATTTTTAGACAAACACACCTCTGGGCATAAACAGGAGTGCATGATAATTTGCTCTTGAGTGCATGGTGTATAAATGACGTGTGTCAGCCAGAAGTTAGGAAAGACAGCTGCACTTCGTACCAAAACTCTTTGTGCCAGGCATATGGTAGAGCTCTTGCTGTCTTTATTAGCCTGAAGGAGGGGGACCAAAATGTCTGGAGAAGGAACAGGACAACTGGTTTGTTTACACCTCATTATTACTGCTCAATATACCCCCCCGTGGGACCAGCAGCCCTTATTGTTGATGAGATGAGTCTCTGAACATACTCACAGACATGGACGGACTCAGGGAGACACACACACAAGTAACACGTGGTTAACCCTGATCATACTTTCACTCTCAGCTTGTCTTTTCTAACTCGCTCATTTTGAGGAGGCTTCTCTCCCTGGCAGCAGAGCGGAGTCTGAATTTTCAGCAGGGCTCGATTCATGTTTTAATCATTGAGCATGTTGAGGAGCTAGCAAGCAGTATAATGAGCAGCTGAAAGCATAACAAGGCAATATCCAACCACTTCCAACCCAATGAAGGGGAAATACACTTTCATTGCAACAGAAAGCGTATTTGCATTAAAAGCTGCTGCTCTTGATTCAGAATAATTAAAACACTGGTGACTATGTTGGAGGCAAATTAAAGGAATAGGACAGAGGGAGCGGGGAGGAACAGAACGAAGGGGAACAGAGTGGAAGGAAAGAGGAGGAGTGGATGAACTGGAGAGATTATTTCACAGTTTCTTTCTAAAGTGTATCAGCTGAAGAGTTTACTGTATGTGAGTATGCTGAAATAGCACACTGTAGCTGCAAAATCAGGGGCATCCTATTCTTAAATCATCATAAAATTTATACTCCTCAAAAACGTTTAGAAACGTTATTCCAGCCAATTTATTTCCACCCTTTTAATTATATCAGTTGGTGTTGTATTTTATATTGTTGGAAAGCTTGATTAGTCCTTTACAGTAAGGTATACTGTAACTTGGAGAAAATTGTGCATTTGTGGAATAATCAACACTCCTAAATGTGTAAAAAAAAAAAAAAGAAAGAAAACATCGTCACATTTAGTTGTGGTGCTCATTACAAAAAAAGCACGATCCTCACAATTTGTACCTTGTTGTTAAGTGACATGTCAGGCTTTCCAATGACATAAGACACAATACCAATATATATTATTAAAGCAGAGAAATAGTTAACCAAATTAACATTTCCAAACTTTTTTGAGGAGCATATATCTCTACACATACATTTACACACATGCATGAGTGATACTTATACAGTCTTCTTAAACTGCATCCAGGGTAGCTGCACACTCTTCAGTGTCAAATACAGGACTATAAAAATCGTTCTTTTTGCATACCACTTACCTACTTTTTTTGGATTTATAGGGAGTAAATAGCTTTGATTCCCTTTGTCCAGATTAAGAGCCTTTTTTGCATACCAGCTCATTCTTATTTACCAAGCATTCCCTTTGTTTTTTTTTCTTTGTTTTTTTTTTTACCTTGAAGCCACATTTCCTTGACCTTAAGGTTTCATGCTTTAATTGCTGCATTTATTACCAAAAAATGTCACTTGAACAACCTGATCCACAGAGGGATTTATAAAAAATCATATAAGTTGACTTAACAGTTCAGATATGACAACATAGCCTGACAGGTCAAAACAAGGTTCTACCAGAAAAATCAGTCACCCTCGCTTATGAGAGAAAATAAGACATTTTAAGACATTTAATGACCTTGATTTGAAAAATTCTGATTTAAGACTTTTTAAGACTTTTTCAGGATCCACAGGGACCTTGGTTGCATCACTACTCTAGATCTTATATTGTAAGATTAGGTGAAAATATAAAGGTGAGATGCCATAAATAAACACACAATCATGTCCACAAATACAAAACCGTACAACGACTAACCTGTAAGGTCATCAGTGGGCCAGGATCCCAATTCACAGGCTTTGCATGTGTACTCGTCAAACACAATCTCGTTGTCTTTACAGGGAGTGCATGTCCAGCAGCAGCTCACCTCGCCTTTTCGGATCACCTGGAGGGAATGACAAAAACCATCATAGAGTACGAGGTTTCAGAAGGCCTGCGGGTCACAGCTAAAATGGTTGACACCAGTGTTCATGTGATTGGGACAGTAATGTAATGTGAAACATTATCTTCTGTAGGAACTATGAATTATGACTTTGGACTTATATCTTCTTTGGGTCTTCAAAGAAACAGGCACAAGAGTTGCCACTTTCATGTTTTTAACTATTTAAGATAGGGTTAAGATTAGACAATAAATAGCAATTTATGTTAGTTTTTAAAGTAGATCTAATGTATGGATATAAGGGGTGGGGGTGGTCTCAAAGGGGGAGCATAACAGTAAGTAATTGAGAACCACTGTGTCATACACGCCAAAAAGATAATATTACATTAAGGAAAAAGGAGCAGGATGGAATATGAGACATTCTGAAAGGTTTTTCTTTCCATTGTTCATTATATTTGGAAGGGATGACATTTACAGGGTGGCACAGTGGCACAGTGCATGGTGCGCCTGCCTCGCAGCAAGAAGGCTGCTGGTTCGGAACCCAGGGTCTGTGTGGAGTTTGCATGTCCTCCCAGTGCATGCGTGGGTATTCTCTGGACACTCTGGTTTCCTCCCACAGACCAAAAACATGCTCATTGGGTTAACTGGTGACTCCAAATTGCCCTTAGGTCTGAGTGTGAGCGTGAATGGTTGTTTGTCTCTCCATGTGGCCCTGAGATTGGCTGATGACTAATTCAGGCTGCACAATGCCTCTCAGCCAATGTCAGCTGGGACAGGCTCCAACCTCTTCTTTCCCGAAAGGGATAAGTGGCAAAGATAATGGATGAATGGATGATTTTTATGGGACTGGAATGAAAAACCGGTCCCCTGTCACACTCTGGTCTAACTGTATCTTTGTGTTGTCATTTCAAAGTTAATGATACATATCTCTTTTCTACTTAGAAATGTAAAATCACAGGCACCAATCTAACACAGAATTTCAGTAAGTTATAAAACTTGATATACTTTTGAAGAAGATGGCAATTATTATTTTAGGACTGACATACATTAAAGAATTATTATACTGTAAATGCTTCCTCACAGGGAGATATATCATTGAATTTGCCTGTTCTGCTATCACAATAATTTTCTACGCTCATCTACATCAACCTGGCACTCACAGAGCAGCCAAGTACATAACCATAAACATTTCACCATACAAACCATCTTACCTTGATCTGTCCTTTGTCACAGGGTTCACTGCAGACTGACTTAATGATTGCATCTTTGTTGGGCCAGATTTCATCATCATCTATCTTCAAGCCACTGTTGTCCCAACTTCCAACATTTATGTAGTCATAGTAGTCCTTTCCCATCTTTTTGAAGTTCATTATTTCATACCTGTAGGTGCAAAGCAAGCATACAGTAATGTCCAAAACAAGTCTTGACATAAAAACTTGGATCCTTTAGGACACAACAAGAAAGAAGTCCATCATGTTTTGTTTCAGTGGAGTGTGTACCTGCCAGGTGAGTCTCCATTTTCATCAAATAAGATACCCTCCCCTGACACGCCTGTAAAGTTGGTTTTCATGAGAAAGTCGAGAAGTGTAGCACCATCTATGGGTCTCATGGCATCACAAAGGCCCTAAAAAGTAATTACAGTCAGTGTCATTGGTGTGGTCAACCAAGTATCTAACGATCTGTCGGTCTTTCTCTCTCCATCCATCCACCCATCCACCCATCCATATCAATATCCTGAATTTATGACAAAACTAACTTTTGGCCTGGTGATATTGTGACTCTGCAAGGTGTACAAGTACCAGACAGTTAATGTACTGAGGTAAAAGAGCTAAGATAAGATAAGGTTTTAGTGGTAGTGGTGTTTGAAAAATTCTAATAGGGAAGAGATGGACATGAGGCTCAATCACCTTTTCTTTTGACCTTTTACGTCCAAAATATAATGAGTTGATAGTCTGGTTATGGAAGACAAGTGCCCAGTGTTTGACAGAATACTATCAATAGGTCTTTGAAATATCATATATGCAGTTTTTAACCTGTTCACAGGTGTGTAGAACATGACACCTTCTGACTTCACTCATAACTTTCAAATCCATACTAGTTCATCTTTGAGTTGGAAAAGAAAAATGAGCAAAGTTTGACAAAAAATCCTGAATACTTTTATCAATAAAGTATGTTCACAAGGCCCCATTACCTTGACCTTTGTTGTATGACCTTGAAAATCTGATGAACTCACTCCATCCTTGAGTCAGAATGGACATTTGTGCCCCGTTTGATGTAATTCCCTTTCTTAGCATATAGAAGAAAACAATGACCACAAGGCAGTGACCTTGAGTTTAAGAACTGACCTTCAAAATATATAGGGTCCAGCAGCCTCGCGACCCCAAAGGGATCAGCTGTATAGATAAAGGATGGATGGACCTTCAAAATGTACTGGCATCAATATATAATCAAAATGAACATAAGGCAAAGTTTAAAGAATGAGCGGAAAATCATCACAGACTGCTTGAGATATTGTGAGAATAGACCAAGTTTACAAGCAAAAGATGATCATAAGGCTTCATGATCTTGACTTTTGTTGTATGACCTTGGAAATCTTATCCATTTGTCCTTGAGTTTACGAAGACATTTGCAAAAAGTTGGATGAAAATCCCTTGAAGCACTCATAAGCCAAGGTTAAATATGAAGTCCAGGTCACACGTAGGTGGATATTATTGAAAACAGAGGCTTTTCTCCTCAGTTTTTTTAAAATATCCCTGCCCACACGAAAATGCAAAAATGAACGCACTGTTAAACGCTGTTGTTGCCTTTTAAATACGTCCACAATAAGCAGTTTTCTATGCAAAAGCTGTTTTATTCTTCATATCTATTCCTACTGGTGGTAAGGCTTAACTTGTTGCTATGTTAACTGGGGATAGGCGGGTTGTTGAGTATATATACTGTATATCTTTGTTTTAATTTCAGTTTCAAACAAATCTGATAATCTTGATCAAATCCTTTTATCAGAAAGTTTTGTGTTTACTTCTGTTGGTTTCAACAACTGTTTTAACCACTGCAACAACAGAGTAAGCGACCCTGTCACCAGTCATCACGGTCACCTGTGAAACAATAACACCAGAGGGGTATTTCACATAACCTACGTAGATAGGGGATTAAGGGGGGATTTTCTAGTTATCCTGGATGAATTTAGCTGTGATTTGGTTTCACGAAAGCAGAAGCGCATAAGTTACCACGGAGATTTATTCTGTGCGCTTAGCCTGCTCCTGACCAGGATAACAGACAGGCTTAATAAATCCTGCTGTTCAGTCAGCAGCGCTGTCATCTGAAACCAGCATGTTTCTTACAGTTATCATAATGATAATGACTTTAAGAGGTATAGGATAATAATAATAATAATAATGATACTACATTTAAAATGACTTTCAAAGAACTCAGAGACACCTTAAAATGAGGATGAAAAAGAAAAAAAGGATTTAGATCAAAAGCAAACACAAATCACACAAGTAATTCAAGCAAAATATTAAGATATCCCATATTTGAGAGTATTTTGGTTTAGTTTGTTTTTTTTTATCAACACAAATTAGTTTTGCTTAGTTTTTAATAACAAGGACAAATATTCTGAAGATATGTTTATACTTTCTTTTTAACAGATAAGTAAGGTTAAAGGTATGAGCCAAAAAACCTTACTTGTATGTTAAAAAGAAAGTATAAACATATAATCTATGTAGACATAATGAACTTTCTCTGAATATTTTTAGAAGACTTTCAATCATATTGTTATTAGAATAGGAATATTAGTTGGCTTCTATTAATATGATGAATGGTATACTGTTGTGGCTGTAAGATGATTACACATGTCAAACAAAGTTGAAAAGGTGTTTTTAGTTGATCAGTCATGAATATGATATAAAAGTAGATCAGTTACCTCTCTCACAATAACATGCTCTTCCGAATGGAGACTAGATGATATATTTAACTTGTTGCCAAGTTATTTTCTCTTTCTCTCCAGTCAGATCTGTATCTGTCTATCTATCTATCCATCTATCTATCAATCTATCTATCTATCTTTCAGGTAAATTAGAAAGATTCTGGGAGCCAATGACTGGCAGGGGGCCTAGGAACAATTTTATCATTGTTTGTTCATTTGCACTGTTTATTTCATTCATTGGCCAAATAAAGCAATTAAATACAAAAAAAAACACATTAAAAAACGTACTCACTTCCTATTAGAAAATTAGATTTAATTTACACTTTAACAGAAAAAGAAGATTACAAAATGATGAACCAGACACTACTATACAAAACAGAACAAAACCTTGTGTTTGTATTTCATCACATCTCATTAACATTTATTTTTAGTTCATACAATGTTATCATTATTCATTACTGAAAAAGTATTTTAATTTTTGCCATAGCTTTGGGTCTCTTTTCTCACATACAATAATTAAAAAAAAAAAAAAAACAAGTACCACTGTTTTTAGTTGCAAAAAATGTCAAATTCAGGCATCTTCTGCCTCTATTAAGACTCATAAAATAACAATTATCTTAAAAAATGTCATGTTGGAGATTTATTAGAGGATATTAGTTTAATCCGTTTTTGTTTAACCAAACAGCATAAAATATCCTGCAATTTAAAAGAAAATAGGTTATACAGTACAAAAGTAGAACAACATAAATGGACTGTAATTATAAGTGGTGTATTAAAAAATTATATGTGCCATCGTATCTATTTAACAATTTGCTCCGACGATGCTTGTGCTTTGAAATTAGGCAGTGGTGGGTTATATGTATATGTTGTATGTTATATTATATGTTTGGTCTCCTGATTAGTTTCCATCTGAAACTGTTTTTCATTTGGAGTAAAGTATGCACATGCGTCTTCCCTGTTTCGATCAGTATATTAGTGATCTACCTCGCAGTCTTTTGAAGAAAGCTGTGAATGCTGTTATCCAAATTAGTTACACCTGGTTTGACTGAGCTGCTCCTTCTCAGCCTGGATTGGCCTTTGTGAAACACATTAAGCCAGTGTGCCTAGAAGGGACTTGGTCAAGCCTGGCTTTAGTTGGTTATCCTGGATGTCTTAATTCCACTTTGGTGAAATACCCCTCAGGTCTTGTCCAAAATGTCTGTATAAATTGTATGAGTGTTTTCAATCCAGCCTCATGGTAAGGGAGTAAATTAAAGTCTGTGTGGCCAAATCAATGGTCCAGGTATTAACACTTTAGAACATCAATAGTTTAACAACACCTGCAGCAACACACGAAAACAACGGTGAAAATGCCACATAGAGTGACATCAACCTTCAGAGAGTCAGAAATTTCAGGCCCAAAATGCCATTTTTCCTGCTTTCTCTGTACACACGGAGAACACATGACGGCCTTTTCAATAATCTTCACCTTGGCCAAGATTTCCCCACTTTCCATGTTCAGTGACCTAAAACACTGTTAACGTGTGGACAGAAGGCCAAAAACATACCTGCCTATGTGTTTACATAGCCTGAATGACCTTGACCTTTGACCTATGATAAATCCTTTAATCCAGTTGGTCAAGTGCTGACACTTAAAAATGTGTTTCTGAGATTTCAGTATTACAAGAATTAGCTTGTACGGACGTGAAGATTGAAGGACAACCTTAAATCATGTTGCCTCTGTCCACAGCTGTCCCCAGCACTGAGACACAAAAAGAAACATCTATGACCTTTGCTACTGTGTCATCTAGATCCTTATAACTCAACATGTATATGACATAAAAGAAAACTTCCAAAGACAATGCATTTTCAGTGACGTAAAACACTGTTGTAGTGTTAACAATAGGCCAAAACACACAGAGAAACCTCCATTTTTAAAAATACCCGCCTATATGTTGACATAGCCTGACTAAACTTGACCTTTGACCCATGACCTCTAAAACCTAATCAGTTTATCCTTAAATCCTTTAATCTAGTTTTTAATCCTTTAATCTTTTTTAAGTGCTGACACCTTAAAAAAGTGTTCTGAGATATTAGGCTTACAAGAATTAGCTTATACGGACGAGAAGATTGAAAGACAACCTCAAATGGTGACACCTCTGTCCACTGCTGTCCCCAGCACTGAGACAACAAGAAACATCTATGACCTTAGCTACTGTTTCATCTAGCTCCTTATAATTCAACATGTAGGTGACATAAAAGAAAACTTCCAAAGACAAAAACTATTAGGATAATAAAGAAGTTATATGTCCTTGTTGCCCCATCTCTATATGCCAGCCCTCCTTCTTCCTCCTGACCTGTCCCTGCATCCATCCATCAGCAAAGTGCTTACCTTGTAGCCTGGGCAGAGTGCCCGCTGCATGTTATGCAGGCCATATGCCATGGAGTAGATGGCATTAATGACAAAGCCCATTTTGGTGTCCTGTGCGTACTGCTGCCGGAGCGACTCCCGCTCTGCAAAGAGGTGGGCGGAGAAAAGGAAGAGAATGAGGAGAGGGGAATGAATTGGGCAGGAAAGAGAAAGGCAGGTATATCAGAGAAACTCTTAATTTCTTTTTGAGTTTCATGACACACAGGGTGCTTTTTTCTCCTAACATCAAAGACCCCTCTCTCCTCTCTCATTTCTTCTCATCAGCCACTTTCCACCTCCGCATCGTCTTTCTTTCTGCCTCTTTTTGCATCCTGTTCATTTGTATTTCATGTCCCATTTCATTAGAATACATGAGACATGACTCCCTTTGATGCTGCTCTCACACAACGCTTTGCCTATGAATGGAGAGAATGAAAGACAGAGGGAGAGACCAGGGCAGATGAATACAAAGAAGTGAAGGGAGGGTTCACTCACGACCATGAGGGATATCTCCAGATGAACCGGAAAGCTGTCTGTATCCAAATGTGGTGTGCGTAGGCGTGTGGTTTGTGCTGAACCTGTGTGTTTGTCATTTGCATTTTTAGTGGTCTGTCAATGAAAATGCAGATTGGTATTGTAGCCCAAAACAAAACAACCTCGGTTTTGTTGATACAGACAGTTGCTGTTACATAAGCAGCACTTTATGGATGTAACCAGGACATAATGTGCTGTCATTGTCTATACACAATGCAACAGGTGTTCACAATTTTGCATATTATCCCACTACGTCTCGACTTTACAAGCTCTTGATCAACCTGCACAGACAGAAAAAGAAAATATATCAGCTGTCTTCTTTGTTTATCAGAGTCTTTACTCACTGCTACAGGTGCGGTTGTATTTGCTGCTCTCCTGCGGGTGGCCTTTAAGTTTGCAGTGGAAACGATGCTGCCAGAACTCTGGAAACCAAGGGTTCCTGAGGTTGTTTTCAGGGCGGAGTTTAAGGTAGTAGTCATCAAACCACTTCACATCGGCCGACTGGAGCTTGATGGTAATACCTCCTGCTGCCTCTCGAACATATCCATCTGTTACATCATACCTGTCTGCCCATCCATCACTACAAAGAGACAGAGAGGAGAAGAAAAAAGGAGAAATGTTAAGCATCCTCAAAGACTGCAGTAGATAATATATGAGAGCGAAAACATTTTACAATAAATATAAAAGATGTGAATTGTTTCTCCTGCATAGAAAACCCCAATTTCAATGAAGTTGGGATGTTGTGTAAAAATAAAAAAAAAATAAAAATAATAATTAGCAAATTCTTTTCAGCCTATCATCAACTGAATATATCACAAAGTAAATATACTGTTGTTAAAATTGATTGACTTTATTGCTTATTGCAAATATTCACTCATCTTGAATTTTATGACTGCAGCATATTCCAAAAAAGCTGGGACAGGGGCAGCAAAAGACTGGGAAATTTGAGGAATGGTTAAAACAAATATCTGCTTGGAGCAGTCTGTGAGTGAACAGCTTAATTGGGAACAGGTGAGTGTCATGATTGGGTGTAAAAGGAGCATCCAGGGAAGGCTCAGTTGTTCACAAGTAATGATGGGGCGATGTTCAACACTTTGTGAACAACAGTTGAAGAACATTTCTCAACATACTAATGCAAGGAATTTAGGGATTTCATCATCTATAGTCTATAATATCATCAAAAGATTCAGAGAATCTGGGAAAATCTCTGCATGTAAGTGGCAAGGCCGAAAACCAACACTGAATGCCTGTGACCTTCAATCCCTCAGGTGGCACTGCATTATAAAACCAACATCATTCACTTTGAGAAAAACACTGTTAGTTAACTATGCAAAGCAAAAGCCATGTATCAAAGACACCCTAAACACCCTGCCTTCTCTTGGTCCGAGTTCACCTGAGATGGACTGAAGCAAAGTGGAAAATTGTGCTGCAGCCTGACGAGTCCACACTTCCAACTGTTTTTGGAAATTATGGACATTATGTCCTACAACAACTGAGACCCCAGGAACTGAAGCTGTACATCAAGCAAGAATGGGTAAGAATTTCAACTACAAAGCAAAAAAAAACGTGTCCTTAGTTACCATACACTTACTGAGGGATGTTCAGTGAAAAGGTAAAGTAACACAGTGGTCAACATGTCCCTGTGCTGTCTTTTTTTAATGTGTTAAGAGGCACCAAATTCAAAAAAACATTTGTAAAAAAAAAAAACAAAAAAAAAACAATTGGTTTGAAGATTAAATATCGTGTCTTTGTGGTATATTCATTTAAATATAGGTCAAAAAGGAATAGCAAATAATTGCATTCTGTTTATATTTTTTATTTTTTTACATGCCCGGACTTCACTGAGTTGGTGTTTGTACATGCAGAATCATTGTCCTTAATCTAATAGTATTTCACAGGGTTTTAACTTGGCCACATTCATAGTTTTCAGACAACCACAAAAATAAAACATTTGGACTAACTGACTTGTACTTTACAGCCTCAATAGGTTCATCAGCAGTCTAAATTTAAAGCCTTGCTTGAGGTCAAAAGTTCTGTTTTTAGTCTCTATTTTTAAAAGATCGACTCCAATTTCCAAGTGTTTTTGTTGGTGTGCTGCTGGATATGGAAATCACCCAAGACCTTTATAAGACCAGTCTCTACAGGTTGCTTTCAGATGATGTCACATTATGGGCAGGGACCATTTAGTGAGGCTACAATCACAGGGCTTTCTACAGGAGTAGTCAGCCAGTAAATCAACCACTGTTCTTCAATCACTGCCTCCAATCTGGCTTTTGTGCGTCATTGTGTGTTCATCTGAGAGCTTCCTACAATAACAGGTGAAATATCAGTAATGAACTGGAAAGGCAGAAATGTACAGTACAAATAACTAAAATGTGCTGGGATGCAAAGATGAGTCATAGTTGATAGCTATGTACAGCATTCAGTGTCTGTCATAGAGCAAGAATAATGATAGAAGCACAGTATTTGTTTGAGTCTTTGTTTGATTGTACATGTGTGACTGCTCATGTCCAAACTTGACTGAAATCACATGAGTTTACAAACCTCTGGTCCTAATCTGGAACCGGTTTGTTGCACTGTTGCAGTTTGTCAAGCTGTTGCATAATTACCACAAGAACAAAATTAATTAATTTTTCCAAGTAACAATAAATTTGGTCTAGGCTTTTAACCCATGCTGAATCCAGAGGACAAAATTAAACCTTATATCATAAGTCTCATTAAACATACAACACTGATTATTAATAAATATTGATCTGAAGTTTGGTTCGTGTTAAATCAAAAAATTTACAAGAAAACCAAGGAAGATGTTGCACAAGGAAATCGTTTTTTAATTTGTCTGAAATATATGCAGAGAAGTTTCCAAAGTAGACAGAGATCGCTGCTTCTCCTGACTGGCCGTGGCAGCTCCAAGAGCCACACCCTGTTCATTCAAATGCACATACATATATAAACGTTTTTGCTAGCTAGTATTTTTAAATGGTAAAATCTAGGATACAAGCGATTTTATTAAATAAACCACAGTCAGATTTTAGGAGTCTCTCAGAGGAAAAGGGGACTTAACTGTTTTTTTCTGTGTAATAAATATCGTGTGTGCCAACAACATGCAGTTTCTGTGCAACCATGTTGCTGTTTTTGTACCACCTGCTCTCTACTTATGGGCTTGTATTCTGCTCTGTATTACAGTAGTTGATCTCTCTGCCAGGTAGGCATCACTGTGAGGGGCACACAGCATGTGAGAGCTGCTCTCTCACTCCCAATTGTTTTTGGTTTTTTTTGACCAAGGGTTATCTTCAAGTTTTCTTTAAAAAACCAGTGCAGCTGGATCCACCTGGTTCATTGTCTGTCAGATCCATGTTGCAAAGCCTCTAGTGTGAGTGATGGAGCTCTGTCTGTAATGGCACTGACCAACCAGCATCCTTTAAGGGGAAAGAGATGGGAGGTAAGAGTGTGGCAACAGCACATAGCAACTTTATTCCTGTCAACAATAGCTGTTAGATCAGAGATCAGCATAGACGCTGCCTGCTGTAGTGGTAATTTAACCAGAGCAAGACAACATTTCTTCACTATATGAAATACAAAGACCAATACCGCTGTGAAAAATATATTTTAACCTTCAAACAGCAGGTTTCAATTAAAGCAATAATTATTAAGTGGCTCATAAATGACTGTTGGTTTTAAGCAATTAGGTTTCTCATTTTCCTTCAGGAATCATCGGCTTTATTCTCTATAACTTTCATAAAAGACACTGGACAACTATGTTATTGCCTGTTAGCATAATTATCAGTAAGATTTAAGAGTATATAAATAAATGTTATGAATGTAGCTCTGTGTTTCAAGAAAGTCTTAAATCCTGTTTTTTTTTTTCTTGTTTCTGAGAGTATTATGCATGTGGAGCAGGCGGAAAAGACGCACCATGTAACGCTGCAAAAAAAAGAAACACAATTTCCTTCAGCTCTCGTCCCTCTGATATTTAAGAGCAGAGGAATGGTGCTGTGCATCCTGTGTAAATGAAACTCAGTAAAGTGTGTGTTTTTAACTCGCAGTTGTGTGACAAACTCTCAAATATGTCCAAAAAATAGCAGAAACACTCAGTGACAAAGCCTCTAGACTTAAGACCAGGTAAACCAGGTAAAATCAATTTCTATGTCCTGATGTTAGGGACATAGCACCTTCGTGCATGACCACTCCTCATTTTCAGACAAACACACCCCTGGGCACAAAAAGGAGGGCATGATCATTTGTTATTTTAACAGCAAGCAAAAATGACATGTGCGCCAGGTGGACACTTGCACTTCATACTAAAACATTTGCGCCGTAGCTTGTTTGAGTTGATATGTGAGGAGCAGGAAAACCAGTGCATGGTTGTAACAAATACAGATTAATCCAACACATTCTAACACACACACTTTACATGCACAGTTCTTTATGTGGAAATTTCCTTGGAGGAAGGGGAAAATGAGAAAAAGAAAAACAGGAAGTGGACGACAAACAGCTGTAGTCACATATTGGGGTAAAACTCAATGAAAGGAGGCGCACGCCCGCAAAGATTAGAGTCAGAGAACATGTGGGAGGGAGCTCTTACATCATTATGGGCAGCCTCCAAATTTTTTCATATCGCCAACAAAAAGACACAAACACTATTCCAGACATACACACACAAAGACACACACCAGCCGGGTGCTGTGATGATCTAGGTCAAACGGAGTGTTTTGGCTGTGGCTCAGCAGCCATGCCCTGTCAGACACCAGCAAGATGCATATAACTACCCCGACAGTACACACACTCATTAACTATGGAAATATAACGCTGTGGTTTGCATTTTTTGGGGGAAAATTGGGGTTTTCTTCTCCTTTAGGAAGCACAGATGGTACAATGTGTGTGTGAGACAGAGGGAAAGAGAAAAATGAGGAAGGGACGCAGAGGGATGTGGATGTGAATGACAAATTTTCTCTATCTTCACGACTTCTGCCAACATGGCCTCCAGCAAGACAATGATCCCCAGCTCTTCCAACGGAAACTCTTGTTCCTTGCTATCTTTTCCTCTTTCTTCTTCTTCTTCCTCTCTCTATGTGCCTCAAGAGAACAAAACTCATTTTCTCCAACAGCAGAGCAACCAGCACAAGTCTGATTGGAAAATGTTTGTGTGTGAGTGCGTGTAAACTGCCTCTTTCAGTCTGTCACTATTTGTGCCTTTCTTACTGTCCCTCTCCTGCTCTATCATTCTTTCCTTCACCCTCTGTTCCTGATATGTGGTCATAAATCAGGTTGGAAGCTGTTCTCAATGGCTATATGACAGGCCATGTCTTTCACAGTCAAATAAATGTTTGTGTGAGCAGCATTCAAGGAGTGCAGTCGGGTTGTTTTTACACATGACAAGGATCACTAGAATATTCTGAAGGGTCTCTCTCACACAGAAACATCAGTTTAAAGCAGTAGTTCACAATTACTCTGTGTTGGGCCCCCTTTCAAGATTATTATCCTTTTGTTCCCCCAACCTTCTGTAACAAAAAAGAGTTAATTTATTAAATCAATATATTTCCATAACCCTTCCACATTCTCCATCTTGAAAAGACAAAAATAGGTAGGTGGCATTACATAAATATAATTTGTCACCAGCAAGGGTGACATTACACTAGGCTATGGGTAAGTATTGCCCCATTACAAAGCTGCATAACCCCCCATTAAGCCCCTCTTTACCATGGTAATGTTCATTTGATTTTCTAATCAAATTATTTGACACATTAGCAAGGCTGTGCTGACCAGTTATTGTATAAGCAGATAATGCAATCCTACTGCAATCGCCTTCAGTGGGCATGGATATGCTCATTCAGAAACTGACTGGCTCCTCGGATAATATATGAATGTTGGTTAAACATTCAATGGATATATTACATTTCTATAACATTAAGGTTGCAACTTTGGTTTCATAAAAAGAAATTTCAGTACAACAGTACTGAACATACAGAGAACTTCTGCTTACATGAACCTTTTTTCTTTCATGATCAATAGAGCTTCAAACAGTTTAAAAATTGAGCCACTACTGACTTTTTTAACTTTAAGAAATCCGCACTGCTGCTCAATCCATTGACCGTTTTAGTTGTACTGAGGGCTCTGTTGTTATCGAGTCTCGTTATTGACATTTGGAGGCACAGTGAGCAAAAGTAATGGAAATGAAAAAAGTAAGAAGAAGGAGGAAAAGTAAGAACAAAATCAAAGAGATTGGCAGGCTGAGGGGCAGAAAACAGATCCAGGGCTAAACAATCAATGACCATTAATCAGCACCCTCCTTCTGTCAATAGATTTCTTTTTTTCTGAGTTTTCTCGCTCCATCTGTCTCTTTCGCCCTCTCTCATTAACACCATCAGCTTTCCCTTGAGCCCCTTCGCTCAGTTTTTCCATCATCCCTTTTTCCCAAACCTCCCACTCTGTCACATTCCACTGCACTCCATCTGTCAATAAATCATTCTCATTTCTATCTTACACCACTAAACACATACTTTTTAACCCAGAAATCTCTAGAACATACAAATAAATATATAGAACTCCTTTTCAGTCCTCTCCTTTCTTTTGTCACGTGTGCTTTTCAAAAGGTCACACCTGCAGCTCCTCAGAGGCCAGAACAACAAGCGACATTATCAACATGCATACAAACACACAACAAATCTATAAAGTCATCAGCCAAGTGTTAAAAGATATTTCTTTAACTGCAATTCTAGAGTGCAACTCCTGCTGCAAGGATTTCAAACCACAGACGTTATGATATTTCATACTCTAGCAGTCTCTGATCCATGTTTTTTGTGTGCTTGAATATGTTGAATAAAGTTGTATTTTTAAGCTATTTAGTAAAATCACAGAAAATCGTCTTGGTTGAATTCAATGTCTTGCACAAAAAAAGCACAAAGAATGTGAATTTAATAATGTCCCAGAAAGTAAAATAGTAAAGTAATAGTAAAATGACTCCTTTAAGTGTACATTGACAAGTAACAACAATATAATGTCTTCAAACGTGTCTGTACAATACAATCCACACACCAAAAGGAGCTCCCTTCAAAAATTATTAAACTAACAATGACGTTTCGAGCCATCGGGCTCGAGGAGCCATACTCTAGTTTGAGAAAATGCGTGCTCAAGCAGTCCATTTCAAATTTCTGTCATTCTGATGTCTTTAGGGGATACTACCCTTCCTCTGTATGAGAAGATGTTGCATTGCAACTGCAATTTACAATTTCACCAAATTCTGCTGTAATTGCAAAAACTTTTTTGTTCCCGAGGACCTTATCTGGTCATGTTATAGGTGCACATCTATTTCTCAAGAGGTTTCTCAGTTTGCTTACTTTTACAGCATGTTTGATAATAAGACTTCTTTTCTCACCATCCCAGTGTCTCTCTGACTCATCGTTCTTCAGAGTAGGCCATAAGGAACAGCAGGAGTTTAATGCTGGGGTCTTTTTAAACAGAAAACCGCAATTTTGGTGTCAATGCTCAACGGAAAGCTGAAAACGGCTCTGGTAGTTGTTATCTCAACAAAAACAAAGCTGCACATGCACTAAGTGTTTTTAAAAGTACCTTTTTTACAGGGTGCAAAGGAAAAAATAACCAACAATTAATTTACCATAATTGTAACACACATCCCATATTTACATGATTTTTGCCTGAAAAACACTGTACTCAAATATAACATGCACCCAAATTTTGCCCAAACCTTACTCTCTCAGACAACTCAATAATTACCTTCATTCAATTTTTAATCAATGAAATTTTAGTATTTTCACAACAAATACCCAATTCTCTCTCTCTCAATGGAGGCAGAAACACCTTTTTCTTCACGCATGCGCAATTACTCGATGTCTGCCCGAGCATGCTCTGTGATAGTGTAATGACCAATCAGAGAGCAGCTATCAACATGCTGATGTCTTCGACCAATCACAGCGCTGCTATTTTGCATCCCCTTGCTCACAAGATGGCAGTGCCCTGTGTTTGCTGGTGAGTGGTGAGAATTAAACGACAATTACACAAAGTTAAACTAATTCAGACCCAAAATATTTGATAAGAACAGTTTAACAGTGGGTTAAGAATTACGCAAGTTTGGCAGGAATGTTTCGCAGAGAAAAACAATATTTCGGCTTTTTGTATCAGATGTGTTGCAATCACGAAATATTTGAAGTATTTTGCTTGTACTTGTGTATAATATGCACCCAAAAAATGAGAGCTTATTTAAAGCAAAAAAGTGTGTGTTATAATTGAGAAATTACGGCAATAAAAAATCTACATCTAACATTTAGACATACCACCTGTTTGTCTGAGTCTGTTACATCATAGACTGCGAAGTATGAAGCTGCAACGCTGCACCTCAAGGACAGAAATATCAATTATCCTCTCGGGACGCTCGAGTCCTTGTTAATCATAAAGTGTCAGGACATGAAGGTGGGTAGTACACTGCTTCAAAAGAGATGAGAAGAGCTAATGTGATTGACCTACACACTGACAATGTGTGATTACTGATGAATTATAGCCTCATCACATATTAAAGTTTCTCTTTATCCAAAGATATCACCAAGCAAAGAAGCAAGCAGTCTGCACACTGTCTGTCCTCACTTCAAAAGACTGCAACCTATAGGGTGTCGTGCTATATGGATTTTTTTTCTCAACACCACATTAATACACAGAAATACACACGTACACATCTTCAACAACATACAGTATAGGTAGCTATGTGGGCGTTGCTTTTACGAGAAGAGGTCACGAAGAGATGACATTATTTAGAGGAACTCATGCATCAGAGTTTGTACATCGACAATCATTCATATGAAAAAAATGGATTGTGTACTATTGTTAATCCAGCTGATCAATGATTGAATCTATTTTTGGCCATATTAACTGTTCAAATGACATTCTGGCTCTCTCTCTTCCTTTCTCTTTTTCGCTGTACATGTCTAGAAGCCCAAGGCCGTTGCTATGGTTTTCAGCCCACGCTCAACCTGCCGTCTGTACTTTGTGTCTCATTAGAGCACACTGGATATTAAGTGCATTCACACACACAATCCCACATTTCTTTAACACATGCACACACAGCCTTTTCTGCTCACTTTTCAATTAATGGTAGGCGTCTCTACCAATACTGAATCTGCTATTCGTATAAAAGCACAGTATGCCATTTTAGAGGCCTGGGCATTACAGTTAAAGCAACTTTTAGAAAACAATACTGAACACTTTGGCCTGAGGCTGCGATCCCACTATGTCTATTTATCTAAAAAAAGATACTGAGACTTATTTGTGGCGGATCATGATTTAGAGTTCTTCATCAGTTCTGAAAATGATTCTGCAGGAGTATTTGGTTAGCAGAAGCAAGTGCTTCATATTAAGGCACTTTTAACCTCTGCCACAAGGTTGTGGTTTTACCAGTGTTTGTCATTTCATTTTTTTTTGTTTGTCACCAAAGTAACTCAAAAAGTTATCAATGTTGATGATTTTTTTTTTTTTAAGATTATTTTTTTGGGTATTTTTAGGCCTTTATTGACAGGAAAGAGAGACAGTGGAAAGGCTTGTGAAAGGGGGCGATAGAGAGTTAGGGGAGGGCACAAGATTCAAATCTGTGAGTGGATCCAGGATTTTTTTCAAGTATTTTCCCCCTTTTCTTTTGCTAATAACTCAACAAGTCCTCTGTAGAATTTTATCATTTTTCAGGCAATGTTCCTCATGGCACAAAATGGAAGTGTCTGATTTCAGTAATGATGCGTAACCCGATGCAGATCAAGCAATTTTTTCAAGGATTTGTTAACTTTGATAGGGCAGTTTTCCACATTTTCAATAATAACTCAACAAGTTCTCAGTGCATTTTGATCATTTTTTAAGGAATGTTGGTCATGGCACAGTAATGTAGTGATTTGATTTTGGTGATCATCGGAATCAGGATGCAGATCCAGGTTTTTTTCAATGATTTGTTAAAAGTGCCAGATAAAGGAGTTTTCTGCATTTTCAATTATAACTCAATAAGTTCTCAGGGAACTTGGATGACATCTTAAAGTGATTAGATTTTGGTGGTGATCCAAATCTGTGAGTGAATTCAGGATTTTTTCAAGGATTTCCTAAAGGGCAAGACACAGGAGTTTTCCCTTTTTTCGCCAATAACTTAATAAGTTCTCAGCACACTTTTATCTTTTTTCAGCAAATGTTGGTTATGACACAAGTAAGAAGTGATTTGATTTTGGTGATCATCGGAATCAGGATGCAGATCAAGGATATTTTTCTTTGCCAGAGCTTTCCACATTTTCAATGATAACTCAATTAGTTCTCAATGCATTTAAAGACATTTTCAGGGAATGTTGGTCATGAAAAAAGGAAAGTGTGTTTCGATTTTGGTGGTGATCCGAATCCTTAAGTGGACTCAGGAATTTTTCTCAAGGATTTATTAATAGTGCAGGATAGGGCAGTTTTCCATCATTATTAAGAAAACCTTAAAACAATTACTGGATCCACATCTGAATTGCAATCACCACAAAAACCTAATCAGTTCTCCCGTGTACTGTCAAAACATTCCCTAAAATTGTCATCAAATTAGTTGAGAAATTGAGTTATTTGCAAAAATGTGGAAGACTGTCCTATCTCACAATGTTTGTGATTCCTTAAAAAAATATTGGATCTGCACCCAGATTTTTGAATCACCATCAAAATGTAATCACTCTTGTGCCATGAACAACATTCTCTGAAAATATCATTAAACTTTGACCATAGGGTTTTGACTTATCCTATCCTCAAAAAAGGCAGGGTATAAAAAGCATTACCCTTGTGAGTAAGGCTATTTTGAAGTTATGCCTGAGAAGAAAGTAAAGTGAGATAAATAAGGGATGAATACCAAATTTTTTTCATTTAATACCAACCAAATGACTACCCATCTATTGTGGCGAGTATCAATTGGGACAGTAAAAACTCTCAATTTGGTCAAGGGTTGGTTCATTACCATACTTCTCAAAGTGTCATAACTGTATAACTGTCTTGTAGAGCGTTTGTTAAATCATATGAAGGGTGATGTCTGGATAAATATTTAGAACTGTACAGCTGAACACAGACACCCCTGCTGAACATTTCATTTGTTTCTACATCAGTTTCAGACATTTGATCAGTGTATAAATGACAGTGTTTTAGGATTAAAGCAAATGCTCATTTGTGTGATTGCTTCCCTTTGACCTCAGATGTGCTACCCTTCATCACCAGACAGTTTGAGAGACTGTGGTACATTAAAGTGCGTCAGTGTGTGTTAACAGAGCAGTAAGAGGAGGCATGAGTTTTGGAGCTGTGTCATTAAGGTGCTTAATTGGGTGTTTCAGTGATTACTGTAGATTGGTTTGGATTTGGAAAAATAACAGGCACAAATTCTGCCTTGGCAACATATTTGAAGCTGATGTAAAGCTGTGCTGCCAAGAGGTCACTTTTGAAATTAATGTTGGGGTTTGATGATAACATGCCACCCGACCCCAACTCACCCACTCTCTAGCTGCCATGGCAACCTGGCAGCAATGCTAGATGAGCATCTGCTGCTTGCAACCAAACTACACACATATAAACACACAAAAACACACACAGAGGCACCAGCAGCCCACCAACTAAACCTGACAGCATTAATTAGCTGGACAGACAACAAAAATGAACACAGAGAACACACAGGAACACAAATCAACAAGCAAAGGAGAGAGAAAAATAATACAGTGAATGACAGAGGAATGTCAGCAGCTCTGTACACCCTTCTAAAAGCTGTTGCAATGTCAAAACTAAAAACCTAAGAAAAAAATAAAACACACACAGACATGTTTTCAAAGAAACAGTTATCATTATTATCGCGGTATTGTTGCAGTGTGCTCAAAATGTTCAAAAAGTACTTTTACACACACACTTGAAATCATTTAACCCCTTTAATATTACAATTATAACAGGTCTTTTGTATTTTTTGTCAATAAATGTGTCAGGAAGTGTCCTTTGAGTAAATTTTTTCACCCTTTTTTCATGAGAAATAAAAGTAAACAATTCTGGCAAGTATTTTCATTGTTATGTCATACATGTTTAAATGGTGTGTAATTACAAGAAAAGAAAAACTGATTTTAAATTTAAACAGGATTCTCTTCATAAACAATTGTAAATGAACATGTTCAAAGTTTTGAGATGACCAAAAATAAACTCAACCTTTTTTACATACACTCACATTTTTTGTTTGCCTGCAGCATTAGTTTCCATGTTACAGCTGCCTATCTTGGCCAGGAAACTCTTGAAAAAGAGATTTTTAATCTCAATGAGTTTATTTTCCTGGTTAAATAAAGGTTAAATAAAAAACAGCTCATTATATCAGACCGTGTCCAGGCGTTTGTTTACTGATGATAGTCCCTGAGGCAATTCCTGTCCAGTTAGCCCCCTTCATGACTCTTCTCTGGTCTCCCCTCTCCCTGGCAGATCTCCTCCTCATTTCCTCCTCCAGTGTTTCCAAATTATGTCTGATGAAATCCATACAACACCAACTATGATGGAAAAAGACGATCAATTACAAAATACGGCAAAAAAAAAAACAGCGAATAAACGGCAAAAGAACGTCCAGAACACTCTCCAGAATGATACTGACGCTATTATTTACAACATTTATACATTATTTACACAGAAAGTACTGACAAACCACCTAAAACTCACTCCGGTATGGCTCACTGAATCTTCCCGCTCTCACTCTCTCCAGCTCAGTCAGCTCACTTCCTCAAGGAGTCACAGTAGCTTTAATCACTCACGTCTTTTGCTTCCGCCCACAACAGCTTCGTGTTTTAGACAGTCTTCAATCAGTTTACCCTCAGCATCCTCGTAAAATCCAAAATTTGACCAGATCTTGTCAGTTTTGAGGGGTAAAAACCTTCGGTTTAGTGTCTGTGCAGGCACCAAGCGCCATAACTTTCGCTCTCAGAGGCCAATCATTGCAAACTGCGCATGCGCACCTCCGTCTGCGAGGGACCGCGGCTGCTTTACCGAGGAGCAGACACATAGTTCTGGCTTTTCCAGGCAATGCACTGCATCACCGAGTTATTGACTCAGTGTGGTAATCAAACGCAATTTACTGGTAATTAAAACAGGACACGGTGATACTAACTGTCAGAAATTTTGCCGCAGTTAACCATTTTACAGGTAACCGTTACATCCCTACTCACAAGAACACATGCAATGGGCTTCAAGTGTTTTGCCCTTATACAAGTACTGTCAGCATTAATACATGTTTCTCGTGTCATTTAGGGGTCTCAATCCAGCCTGGTCCAATCACGGACCAGTTAAGCATCATTCAAGGACAGTGGAAAAATTTAAGTGACTCCATCTGTATAGCTGAAGACTGCCATTACTACACAGCATATAATCATTTGTGTCAGCACATGGCACACTGTTTGAAACAAAATACAGGAAAATTACTTGAATTGCTCTGACAGCACAAACCTCTGTCAAGGTATTTGCGATATTGTAGAGTTATTACCCAAAATGCGGAAGACTTCTCCATCTCACAGGATTACAAAACCCTTCAAAGAATTGCTGGACCTTTACCAGGATTACCAACAAAATCTCAGATCATTTCTCTCTTGTTCCATGACCAACATTCCCTGAAAAAGTCATTAAATACCATTGAGAAAACTGCCCAAGCTCACAATATTAACAAATCATTTATAAAATTCCTGAATCTTCATTAAAGTTTGCATACCCACCAAAATCTATGACGAACATTTCCTGAAACTTTCATCAAATTCTGTTAGTACAAAACCCAAAACCAGTGAAGTTGGCACGTTGTGTAAATCGTAAATAAAAACAGAATACAATGATTTGCAAATCCCTTTCAACCTATATTCAATTGAATACACAGCAAAGACAAGATACTTAACGTTCGAACTGGTAAACTGTGTTATTTTTTGCAAATATTAGCTCATTTTGAATTTGATGCCTGCAACATGTTTCAAAAAAGCTGGCACAAGTGGCAAAAAACACTGAGAAAGTTGAGGGATGCTCATCAAACACTTATTTGGAACATCCCACAGGTGAACAGGCTAATTGAGAACAGGTGGGTGCCATGATTGGGTATAAAAGCAGCTTCCCTGAAATGGTCAGTCATTCACAAACAAGGATGGGGCGAGGGTCACCACTTTGTGAACAAATGCGTGAGCAAATTGTCGAACAGTTTAAGAACAACATTTCTCAACGAGCTATTGCAAGGAATTTAGGGATTTCATCATCTACGGTCCGTAATATCATCAAAAGGTTCAGAGAATCTGGAGAAATTACTGCACGTAAGTGGCAAGGCCGAAACAAACATTGAATGCCCGTGACCTTAGATCCCTCAGGCGGTACTGCATCAAAAACCGGCATCACTGTGTAAAGGATATCACCACATGGGCTCAGGAACACTTCAGAAAACCACTGTCAGTAACTACAGTTTGTCGCTACATCTGTAAGTGCAAGTTAAAACTCTACTATGCAAAGCGAAAGCCATTTATCAACAACACCCAGAAACGCCGCCGGCTTCGCTGGGCCCGAGCTCATCTAAGATGGACTGATGCAAAGTGGAAAAGTGTTCTGTGGTCTGACGAGTCCACATTTCAAATTGTTTTTGGAAAGTGTGGTCGTCGTGTCCTCCGGACCAAAGAGGAAAAGAGCCAGCCGGACTGTTATAGGCGCAAAGTTCAAAAGCCAGCATCTGTGATGGTATGGGGGTGTATTAGTGCCCAAGGCATGGTTAACTTACACATCTGAGAAGGCACCATTAATGCTGAAAGGTACATACAGGTTTTGGAGCAACATATGTCGCCATCCAAGCAACGTCTTTTTCATGGATGCCCCTGCTTATTTCAGCAAGACAATGCCAAGCCACATTCTGCACGTGTTACAACAGCGTGGCTTCGTAGTAAAAGACTGCGGGTACTAGACTGGCCTGCCTGTAGTCCAGACCTGTCCCCCACTGAAAATGTGTGGCGCATTATGAAGCGTAAAATACAACAACGGAGACCCCGGACTGTTGAACAACTTAAGCTGTACATCAAGCAAGAATGGGAAAGAATTCCACCCGAAAAGCTTCAAAAATTGGTCTCCTCAGTTCCCAAACGTTTACTGAGTGTTGTTAAAAGGAAAGGCGATGTAACACAGCGGTAAAAATGCCGCTGTGCCAACTTTTTTGCAATGTGTTGCTGCCATTAAATTCTAAGTTGATGATTATATGCAAAAGAAAATAAAGTTTCTCAGTTCGAACATTAAATATCTTGTCTTTGCAGTGTATTCAATTGAATATAAGTTGAAAAGGATTTGCAAATCATTGTATTCTGTTTTTATTTACGATTTACACAACGTGCCAACTTCACTGGCTTTGGGTTTTGTAATTTGTTGAGTTGTCCTGTTCACAAACTAAAAACAAACATATGCTTGTAAAAACATGACCTTGGTGAAGGTTAACAGTAAAAGGGTGCTGTTCATACAACTTCAAGGATTCCATCGCATGCTTTCTCAGTTTTTATATATAAAACAGTGTGTTAAACATGCCCCCCCTGCGTGAAAGAATACTTCCATGCACAAGACTGCAGCATCATGACTTCTCCCTCTCCTTCTTTTTACAGTGCCAGTGACTGCTTGTTACCCCAATATGATCAGCAGTTTAAGCCTGTGAGCTTGGGCTTGGCTGGCAAGACTGTCCAGCTGATGCAGAGTTGTTGACAACATGGCACAGAGCAGTGCTGAACTAACCTATTACAACAGCGCAGACTAAACCCAAGCAGACTGGGCCCGTATCGGGGGAGGGGGCCTTAAAGTGGCAGGAGCTCTTACAGAGCATCTCAGACGGAGAGAGAATACAGCTGGATCAGGGGTACTCCGCATATGAAAACAAGAATGTTTTTGGGGCATCGGCTGTTGTAAACATATCCCTGGTAATGTGAATGATTTTCACAAAAAATGGAAAAGCTGAGCTGAGACAGCACAAAAAGTTACAGATAGTTTGCAATGCTGGATTTTATACTATCTTGGAGTATGATAAATGATTTTATGGAGGCTTCTGCTTTACTCAGGTCTGACGGGGGCAGAAGATTTATGGTTTGTGAGGGGAATTGATGCAATTCTATGAGCATTATTGGAGTAAATCTACAAAGGAAAGTATGGAGGAAAGTGATTTATCATGGGGCTTTAAGTCATGTAAAGATACAGTGCTTCTTCTTTCTGTTCGACCTAAAGAGAGGCAATAGTTCCTTTGCTTCAAAACTTTTTCTGCTTCCAGCACTGCTATGTTCACACAGTCCAACTATCTTGTTAGATTTGAACTCTAAATGCATTGTATTAGCCTTTTGATAAATTGTCTGCCATCCCCATAATTATCTCATAAAGTTGATGACACCTTTGAGGTTCAGGCTTATGCTGCTGGTTTGCCTTCAATAGTGGGTGTTTGGAGCCGCTGGCCATGGGCAGGAGGAGATAATAAGAGCATTGTCAATAAATGAGGTCTGAATAAACTAGGGCTGTGCAGTATGACTTAAAAATATGTTCATATTGATGCTGCTGACTTTTTGTCTTGTGCATAGAAGAACTCTTTCATGCAGAGGAGACATGTTTAACACACTATGAAGCAAATAAAACTTGAAGAAGTATAATATGGATTTTTTAGTTGTATTAATGCCACCCTACCAGTGTCTATAATATTTCTTGATTTGCCTTCAAAAACTGTGCGTTTGCGTAGTGAACAGCAAGTATATCTCCAGCTTCAGGCTCCCTTCCCCACATGGACCCGTTTGCTCTGATTGGTTTACAGACTAACTCAGTTCAACGCAACACAGAGCCATGCTGTAACAACTACATATCCATACTAACATCTACTTTAAGCAGTAGGACTTGCTGCCCCAAGCCAATGGGCTTAGACTGAGGACAAAACAATGGCACAACATCACACGGGTAGGTCTGTTCATCGGGGCTGGAGATTAAGATGTTTCAGGCAGCTGCCTCAAAGAGAAGTAGAGGGAGAGGTCTTAATTCTTTTTTGTTGTTCCTAGAGGTGCTCTATAAGGTGGAGAGAAAAGCACAAAGAGATCCACATATTAAAAAAAAGCTTCCTTCAAAGTTTTTTATTTGAGAATCAGTGACATTTCAAGCTGTACGGCTCTTCCTCAGACTGGAAGTCTAGTAGTCTGAGGAAAAGCCGTCCAGCTTGAAACGCCACTGATTTTCAAAAGACTAAAAAAATATTTGAAGGGAGCTATTTATTTTTAGTGTGCGGATCTCTATGTGCTTTTCCATGTGAGTTTTTGGATCCCACCTAGGGATGTGTGTCTAGGCTACTTTGTCTCCTCACGTGAAGGAGACATGTTAAACTCAGTAAAGTGCATATAAAATAAAAAAAGAATATGACGTTTTTAACAGCTTACCTTTAAAGTATAGTATTCATCTTTCAACCTCAATTTCAAAAAGCTTGGCAAACCCTCCTCGACGTGACATTTTTAAAATTTTTCAAAGTCTGTAAACTTACAAACTCTCATCATTTTAGTAACTCGGAGGTTCAAAAAACAAACGAGAAATCCATTAGCTCATGGAAAGTGACAGATATTGAGAGCTGACATTTTTAATGCCTGTAATTTGGAAAAAAGGCATCAAACTTTTCCAATACCAGAGTACCTAATTCATCAACAGCCTCAACTGAACAGAGATCAAAGTTACTGAGTCAATAGTGAAACTGATCAAGACAATGTCAGGACTATCACACAGCAACACCTGGGTCTGTGTGTTTGTAACCGAGCGAGAGACAGAGAGAGAGAGAGAGAGGGACAGATGCAAGCCCAGTGTCCATGTGTGTACCCAACTGTGTAATTATGGGAGTGATCGGACCACTTTACACGACTGTCATTCAATAACACACACCTACACACACACACACACACACACACACAGCAAAGCAGCTCATGCCTGCTTACCTCGGCAGCAGGTTCACTTTTACTCATTATCAATGACACACTTCATTACCCTCTGTCGTTATTTTCTCCGATATCCTTAACCCTCATCTTATCCTTTACCTACTTCATCCATCCATCTGTTCATCCATCAACCATCTATGCAGCAAGTCATTTATTATTTTCTATTTGCACTTTTCAAAAAACATGTTACCCTGCTACTATCAGGGGACTTTTTTATTTAGGGTCTGTGCTATTTCTTGGTCTATTACTCATCTCTCCAAGGGCATTAAAATGATTGGAAGGCCATCCCTTAAAACTTCAAGACACAAGGAGCCTGGGGGAAAAACAAACAGAAAAGAAGAAACAAGTACTCTGATTTATACAGTGACAAAAAAAAAAATTAGGTATGCACAATATTATTGGTACGGTATCTGTATCAGCCAAAAAGTTAAATATCAGTATCAACTGATATTGAAATTTTTGCAGATATTTACAGCTCATATACCTGCCATTCATGTCCTTTACAAAGGGTGTAATATCAGCAAAAACACACAATCGTACTGCAAAGCTTCCCCTTATCATCAATTCATGGATCAATTTAGAATCATAAGTTCCATTTTTTTCAACAGTTAAATGTTTTTTCTTGTTTTACATCTGTCCCTTAAACAGACTGTCAAATTGAAAGCAACAAGTTAATTCTCCCACAGTACAGACTTTATGCTGTCAATAAAAAACATCAGTATCAGCAATAAAGAGCAAAAATTTAATATTTTGCATCCTAAAAAAATATCCAGATTAATAACAGATTCTGTTTTATCAACTAAATGTCAGATAGCTCCCATTTCTTTAAAAACAAAGAAGAACTGTAACTATCATCTGGTGGTTATATGCTTCTGCAAGGTATACGGAGCATGATCGGTGATAGCTGAGGAGCTGGTCAAGAGGTTGCAATGGAGTGGTCTGTAAGGCAAGGTGACTGCAAGAACAAGAAAATGCTGTGCCCAGATTGAAAATTTACCTTGAACTGCAACCTGTAAAATCTAGTCAGTCATTTTTTTTGTCAGAACGGGCATGTGAGCAAAGTTTTAAGACAATCCCATAAGTATTCTTTAAATATGGTATTCATAATCAAGGGATAAACATGAGCTACAATTGCCTTGATTTGCCTTACAACATTTGATCATATCATCCTTGATTCAGAGAGGAAATTTTGATTGCTTTCATAAAATGGCCTGGACATGCAGAGGAGGTTATGGGTAGATGTATTAATAGTCTTGGAGTGGTCGGATTTACACACAATTGGACAGACAACCCAAAAATATGATGCCTCTGGCCCTAGCTATCACTTGTACGGTGCCTTTAAGAGTAAACTGAGATAAAAAAAATCTCCTAGAGCTCAACTTATTTGCTTATTTTGCACATATAGTAGTGTGTAAAGTTATTCCTGCCCTCAGTGATGGCATGTTGCACTCACTTTTTGCACTTATAGTCCTCCGAAAGCACGAAGCTCCAGCAAGGCATTTTCAACGTTGTCAGGCGAATTATTGTCAAAAAAATATGGGGTACTGCCCTATCTCGCACAGTTAAAAACCTTGAAAAAATCTCAGGATCCACATCCGGATTTGGATCGCCACTCAAATCTAACCAGTTCCCCCTTGTGCCATGACCAAAATTCCCTATAAATTCAATCAAAATCCATACAAACCATGTTGAGTTATCCCATTTAGGAACAAGCAAATTAACTAACGGCAGCAAAAACTGCCTCCTTGGTTGAGTAAATAAAGAGCAGCTGACTGAACTTTGAGCAAAGACTAACCTAAGAAATACCCACGCTTTCCCATCTACATGTAAAGACAAGTCACACAGACAAAACCTGTAACTCCCTCGTCTTTCACATTCACCCTTACACACTTTGTTCTGACAAGTTCAAGCACAGATTTCAGATTTTGCCAACTTTGCTGATTTCCCCCTGGTTTCAAAAAATAGGTGCGGCTTTTATATGTGACGAGGGACAGAAACAAAATCATGAAGAGGAAAGGCAAAGAGAAGAGAAGAAGAAAACAGAGAGGAGAAGAGAAGACAAGACAAGACAAGAGAAGAGGTAACAAATTAGATCATGCACTGAGCTATATTTTAGAGCACTCTTTTCTGGTTGATTGTTATCGCCCTTTTTATTTTATACATACAGCCAAAAGCAATGTTCAGACAACCATTCTCATTCATTTTCTCCTGAGTCACTGAAGCACATTTTAGCTCAGCAAAGGTCACTTTGAAGAAGAAGTGCAAACAGAAAGTACACACTAATGCAGAAAAATATCTCCTTTTAATATGCCATATTTCAGTTCTTGTATGCTAACTTTGGCAATGTGCACTGACCTTCAGGGCCTGTTCATACTCACTTCGTCACTGTTTGTCTTCCTGAAAATTTGCTCTGCAGAGGAATCTTTTTCAATTTGATGCTGAGGGTTAGTTTTCTAAAATGAGCTGCTGTTAAAACATCAGAGAAATTGCCCTGGTTTTTGAGACTTCTGTCCACAAGGACAGACTATGATCGAGTAGTGCTGGATGCAACGCATTGGAAAATATCCAATTCAATTTGTTTTCATTACTGAGCAAATTCACTTTCAATCAGTGGAAATGTGGAGTAGATAAAGACAGAGAGAGGAGCGTTAGGGGGAGAAAGGCCTTATTAGTCATGGCTTAAGGGAGAAAACAGACAAGGAGAGAGAAATGAGTGAAAATAAATGATCAGGCAATGACTTTGACAAGACTACACTCAAACAATTGGATGCTGTCTTCACAAGCATGTCTAAATTTCTGTTTATGACTATATATTTATGTCTAATTTATTGTAAACTAAGGAACAATCTACCATGCTTCTCCTGCTCAAGAACAAAAGTTTAAAACATGCCAGCTAATTACAATATCATGCTCTCATACCAGAATTAACATATCCTTGGGAATTAATGAATTTGTTGACACTGAAAAATGAAATCCAATTCGTTTTGTAAACTTCTGTGTTGTGCATCTTGCTTTTTAATTTATCATTATTGGCAGACATTCTTTTCAAACACAGTGTGCACCAAATGAAGCATGACTTTAAATGTCATTTACATTGTATCCTCAGCAGTTATCAAACCCAAGATAAAATGTCTTCCACATCAGGACTTCTCCCTCTCCTTGTTTACAGAGCCAGCAGCTGCCTGAAAAAGCTTGTTCCCCAGGCCTCTGTGAAAAAAAAAACAGTGTGACGTCCTAAAACTACTTTATCAGCAGTTTAAGCCAATTTGCTCAGGATGGTGAGCCCAGTGCTGAGCACAGACTAGAGACGGAATCACTGAAAACATTGCGCTGAACTGTGCTGCACCATCGACTGTAAAGGAGTTGGATGCAGCAATGAGATGTCAGCCATCTAATTATCAAAGGAGCCTTTAAAACACTGTGTTGCCTTGAGATGGATGCTGCCATACTGCACGCCATCTCAACCAAACAGATCACCCTACTCACAGACAGAGAGGCAGTGTTGATGTAAGGCTCTCTGACCAATAGCAACTCTGTGTTTCCAAAACCAGAGATCCTCAATAAAATGAAAGACAAACGGGCAGGAAATAAACATTTTACCCTCATACATCAAGAGCACATAAGTGTAATTCAGACTGAAGCTTTTTTAATTTTAATTAGGCTGTTAATATGTTTATTTAGGCTGTTAAAAACATCTGTTTCCCACACACACTCTTTTGAGTGTCAGGTTTCTGCAGCCGGCCCCAAGTGGACACTCAGGGTACTACAGGCTTTTAAAAAGGCTCCAATTTTTTCAGCCCTGAAGGTTGCCATCTGTGCTGTCCTGACCAACTCCCACAAAGCAGATGGAAGCAGAGAAGGGGCAGGAGCTCTAACAGAGTGTCTTAAACAGACTGAGAATACAGCTGGATCAGGGGTACAGGTTTATATGACATTAGCAATTGTGAACTCACTCTTGTAGTTACAAAATCAAATATATTAACCTGAGTAATGATAAAATATTAGCTTTTTAAGATAAGAGGTGTTTTTCTATGACACAAACAAATCTCTTTAGCATATAACCTGCACTCTGACAAAAGGAAGAGACCAACAACGTCTGGCTACCATGCTTTTTGAGGAGGCTGGGGGGGAAGATGTCTTGGAATTAACTTGTTTTGTTTTCTGTCAGAAGTCACTATTACTTTGCTTTATTACCATTTCCCCTACAGTGGCTGGTCAGTTTAGCTTAATTAACTTTACAGTTAGAGACTTACAGGACCACCTGCAGCTACTTTCGAATGCTGGTCAGCAAAACAACAAAGACACAAATTTACATCCTTATGGTGTCGATTCTCAGTTTTTCAACATTATTCAAATAATGTTAGGGAGCAAATTCTGATCTTACTTGCAGGGTCTGTTTTTGGTTATTAAATGTCAAAAGACCACTGTATTTAAAATCTTTAAACATCAAAATAACTACATGTACTAAATAAAAGTTATGTGTCCTTCATCTATTCTTGTGCTCAATAAGTGTAAGATGAAAAACAGATTAAGAAAAGCAGATATCCTCGAATTGGAAGGGATACAGAGGGAAATCAAGACTATAAATACCCTGGATAAAGGAATGGTATTGGGTGAGAATGAAGGAGGAGGAAATTGAGGAAGTAAAATGGAGGACTATGGATTACAGACATTATTCCCTCCAGCTGGGGTCTATGCGTGGATGCAGTCAGCTGTGAGATCAGCACAAGGCACACAGAGATATTTAGAAGACTGGCAAACAGACAGATTAGTGTGCGTAAAGTCTACTTCTCAAGGTCAAAATTGTTCAGGTGACAATGCTTCCTGTTGGATTATTTCATTTCTTAAAACATTTTAATTTAATAATATCCACAAGGAGTGGCAAGGATAAAAATACCAATCAAATGTGATTGAGGTCCCAAATTTACATATTTTTCTAATCCCAATAGTTGCATGTATTTTGTTGTTTTGAGCGCAAGGTAATTAAGCTGCCATGGCGGGGCAGCAGCTGGGTGCAACTCCCCCTACTATTTCCCTGTTCCCGCGTTGATTGTAATTAACACCACAGTGCCTTAAATAACTAATTTTCTTTAAAACTTTGAACACAGCTCAGTGGACAAGTCAAAAGTATTATGCACCACTTATTATTAAACATTTCAAGACAGAAGAAAAGGTTTTGCTAATGCTATGGATGAAGTGAATAAAGTTCTCTGTAAAAAGTTTAAGCACAACAAAGAACAGTTTCTTAAGAGTCTTTTGTTGCTCATTTGTTGATCATGACTGGGCTATTTACAGTAAAGCAATGCAGCTAGAATTTCTAGTGTGCTTTTGCCATGTACACAAGCCCAGATGTGCAACATAAATGCAGCTAAACTGCTCCTCTCAACTGTGTAACCCCATGTCTTCACTAAATGCAGCGCAAGTGAGCGTCAAAGACAAAATAAGGCCAATTATATTGAATTATATGTGAGTGTCCTAACTGCCTGTGAGCAACACGGCACAATGCTGTGCAAAATTTTTGCCTCAATGTCCCATGTCTAATATTTCCCTCTGTCGCACGGGTTGAGAAGATGTTGAAGAGGTGCTGGAAGGATATTCTTTGTTTTCTTTGACTTTTCACACTCAGAAGATCTGGTATAATTATCTGGTATAATAGTATAATTAAACATATTCACAGCCCGATTTTCAAAAAGACGGCTCTGGTCTAACACTATATTGCATCTAAGTACTCTCACAGTATGAGTGGGATTTTTTTTTTATTTTGTGCCCTCTTTTTTGTTGAGGATTTCTGGCTTGGGAAATTTGGGGCATGATTGACAAGTCCACATAGATCTGCTTTTGGTCAGATAGCCTTAAGTCATGCCTCAGTACTGGCTTTTTATGTAGGTTGATCTAAAGTTTGGTTGAGATGGCATGCACAGAATAGCAGTATCCACTGAGAAGCATCATCTACATTGAGGCCATTCTGTTTACAGAGACTACTGTTGGCATTCAGGGCAAACCACAGTGGAGAGAGACATTATGTGCATGTATTTTTTATTATTTATTGCCGCAGGCTCATTGTGCATTTTCATATCCCACCTAACATTCCAGCCTATCCTGCAGTCCATCACTCTTCAAAACCCACTGGCAAAGGGCACATTTCTTAACAAGTATTTTATTCTGAAATCCAGGACATGGTAAGAATTGTTTCAAATCATCAATGTGCAATTTATATGTTTTTAAAATACAAAATAATACCTTTTAAACATATGATTCAATTGTTGTTAATGATCAAAACTTGGTGGTTAATCTGGAAGTTTGAAATTTAAGTTTTTTACAGCCCTAATTTTCACATCAGCCTTTAACAGCTACACTGAAGCGACGGAGAGGGAGAAAGTGAGCAGCGGGAATGATTAAAGAAAGGAGACAGGAGAGAGGGGGAGAGGTTAAAGACAACTAAATCCACTGAGATAAGAAAGGATTGAGAGAGCGAGACAGAGGGAGGATAAAGTGACACAGATATGATCTCTGGGGGAGAGATAGACTGACTGACAGATAAAGAGAGGAGGATCAGAAAGGAGGCAGATAACTGTGTGTTTTTGTCGTAGTCTGAAAAGAGTCTGAGGTGAAAAAGTGACTTGAGCAGCGAAAACATAGGGAGAGAAGGTGAAGGGAGAGTGAGTAAGAGACATACAGGCTGTATTTTTCATCTATTCCTCCTGGTCTGGCCTCATCACTTTTTATTGCCTCACACATAAAAGTGCCATCTTTCATATTCAGCACAGCAGACGTTGTAATATCACCTGCTGAGGTAATGCTCCACCCATGCAACATTATTCTCCCTCTTGCTGTCTATTGTTTCTGTTTTATCTTTTATCACCACGGTGGCCTTTTGGTCCCCCGCTCCCTCATCCTCTACCTCCATCTCTGCTCTTTCAACCTTTTCTCTATCATTTCCTCTAGCTCACCCCTGCTTCTAAGCTTCTTCATTTAAAGACCAGTGTGCCAAAGCTCAGGTATTTAATTGAGTTTTCAAAGCATTGTCCAAGCTTATAGCTACGCTGTGAGGTTAAAAGTGAAATAAAGTAGCACTGGTCCTAAAGAAAGTCATTTAAATTTCATTTCAAAAGGATTAATCAAAATTTAAAGTTGGTTTTATGGTTTTTGATGTCAGTTAAGCTCCATTTGTAGTGAGTATGATGACAGAGAGAAATGACAAAGAATCCAAATCAGCATTTGTTTGCATATAAATAAAGTGGGACATCACCGAAGCCTAAACAATATATCACACATGTATCAAACATATGGGAGCAGGGGTGGACATCATTTACATTTTTTTCCCATATTGATAACTTTCTCAATATTCTTTAACAGTTTGAGACCTTATTGCTACATAAGTCCTATTCTACCCACATTCCAATGAAGTTGGGATTTTGTGTAACACACAAATAAAAACAGAATACAGTGATTTGCAAATCCTTTATGACCCATTCTCAAATTGAATACACTACAAAGACAATAATGTCCAAACTGATAAAAAATTTTTTAAGCTAATGCTACCCTACTGTTGGAAAGTGGAGGGATCTTCAAAAAACACCTGAACATTCAACAGGTAAACCGGTTAAATGGAAACTGGTGAATGTCATGATTGGGTCAAAAAAGGGCATCAGTCCATCATAAGCAAGGATGGGGCGAGGGTCACCATTCTGTGAACAACTGTTTGAGCAAATAGTCCAACAGTTTATAGATGTTTGTCAACATACAAGTGCAAAGAATTTATGGATTTCATCTTCTACAGTCCATAATATCATCAAAAGCTTAAGAGAAATCTCTGCACATAAGCAGCAAGGCCCAAAACCAACACTGAATGCCTGTGACCTTCACGTCAATCAACGAACTTTGTCCCTACATCTAAAAGTGCAAGTCAAAACTCTACCATCCAAAGTAAAAGCCGTATATCAACAACACCAACAGATGCTGGTGCCTTCTCTGGGCCCAAGCCCCTCTGAGATGGGCTGACAAAAGTGGAAAAGTGTGTTTTTTCAACCAAACAGTTGAAGTTGGTTAATTCATTTTTATTTAATTAACAACAATGATGAGCTTAATTTTTGGCTTGCAGTTCTATTACACTTAGAAAATCATTAAAACAATTTTTTTATTTTTGTGTAACATGCTTGATTTAAAAAATGTGACACAACTTCAGATATAATGTAAACCTTGACAGCATTGTTGAGCTCAAACATTACAGATTTTGGGGTTTTGAAAATAAAGGTTCTTTTGGGGTTTTGATCACCATTCTTTTACTAAGACTAAAATATAGTATACTTGTAAGCAAAGAACTTGATTATACTCTGAGTCTTGTTATTTCATTAAATATTTAACTAGAACTGAGAAGAGGAAAATTTAATCTGGTAATACCGTATACCCCTAGGAAATTTGGGAAAGGTGTATTTTATATACATTTTATAGCACCTTCCACTTTTCTCATAATTCAGATTGATTCATTATCATAGCACAGGGTTTCCCAAAGCACAGACAATAACTCCCCTCAGCTAAGTATAATTTCCAACTGCATATGTGTGAGAAGAAGCTAATGCTACCCTACTGTTCCTGCATCAACTGCAGTGCCATGTCACATACTAAACATAAAGGGCCCTATTCTGACTGCACTAACTGTCTTGTCTAAAGTGTGTGGCACACAGCAGTTTAAGGCATATTAATATACATTTTGCTATTTTGACAATGCATATTATGGTGTAAAGCCAGGCACAAGGCATAAAGACCAGCTACAAAGTTAAAAAGCAGTGATGATCATATAATACTGTGACCCTTAAATTAGAATTTTTTGTAATGCTCAGTTCAATGTTTGTAAATGTAGAAACTCCTTTACACCATGCACATATAAGATACACACTCAGACCACACAGTCTCCCCTGCACATGTGCAGACCAACAGCCATTAATGTACCATCTTGTACAACCTTAATGATGGGCTGGTGGCTTAGAAGCAATAGTCAGAGCTGTTCCCTGCTGTACACGGTGGCAATAATTACACTGGTTGGGCTTTTCACACACACACACATGCGTTCACACACTAACACACACACCACTAGCCTGTCTGTTTGACAGCAGGGATTAGCAAGGAGAGGTGCAGCTAATGCCTGGTAACGAGACATCCAGCTTATCGCCCACAGGATCGTGTGTGAGCGAACGCGTGTGTGATCAGAGGAAGAGAGAGAGGGAGTAGGAGACAGATTTACAACAAAATTAGCTGCATGTCATTCTGTGATTTTCCCACATTTAACTCATGGCACATGTCTTAACCACTGCTGTCCACTTTCTCCTCCTCTCATTCACTCTCTGTGATTGTCAAGTTTAAATTTAAAAAATCTTTGACTGAATGGTTACAGAATATTTGCAGATATGATGTAGCACAGAAAAAGGATAAAAGGATAAAGTAATTATACAACAGACGAGCATAACACTGTGTCCTAACCAGGTATGGGAACTTAAATCTAGTATAAATGTGGCACAGGTACCAACATATTCAGTATTTACTGTACAAAAAACAGAAAATTGAGAAGAGTTAGAATCATGGTGTTGGCAAAATTTTAGAAAGGGCAAAGTTAAGTATACTCTGGACAAGACAAATCCCTGAAAACAAAAGTGTTATTTATATTATATATATATCACCTCTAACCTGGTAATACCAAGGGATCTTAAAAGAGGAACTAAAAAGTATAAATGGGAAGAGGATCATCTGGGTCAACTCGCTCAGCCTGCTGCCACTGGGACCTGGCCCTGGGTAAGCCAAAGAGAAAGGATGGATAGATGGAAGGATAGATGGATGGGATCAAAGGAAGGACGGAAGCAAATGTGGCCCCCAATTCACATGTAATCATACTCAACCATACCATAAAAACATGATAATAGGGGTGTCCCAATACAACTTTTTCACCTCCGGTACGATACCGATATTGCAGCCTTGAGTATTGGCCGATACCGATATCAATCCGATACGATATCAGTAGGAATCATACATACTTTCATTACTTGTTTTGTAGTATGGACTGTAAGCAAAGGCTTGATCAAGTGAGATTACTCAAACAGAGTGCAGTAGTCAGCAATAGTAGGTATGAGGAAAAACTGACCCATTTGTTATTAACCAATGGGTTAAATAAATTTTAACCATAAACATAAGAATATACTACAAATAAATAAAATAAACAAAAATAAATTAGAAGACCCTGAAAAGTACATCAATAAATCCTATAAAAACAAATAAATATATTTTTAAATTGCAAAATAACCACTGTGTTTGACTTAAACATAAGCATATTGTACAACTGAATTAAATAAATAAAAAATAAATTAGAATGGACTGCTTGTATCGGAGGGTTTATATCGAAGATTTTAGATGCAGGCCAATATTATCCGATATTTTTTTTTTTGCTGATATCGGACCAATACCAATATCGGATTGGGACACCCCTACATGATAATCCAATTTTTTTTCATTAAAGAAAAGTATTTGAATTCTAGTATTTGGTCTTTATACAGTGCTTAACAAATGTAGACCATCTGCCATAAAAACAAGACAATCACAAATATTTCAGAAAATGTTCAAATACTTGTTTAAAACTGAAAATGAGTTTGTTGTTCAACGTACATTTTAAACAGAAATGAGGAAATTCACATTTTTATACCCAAATTTGACCCGACTCATTGGGCTTCCCTTAAAAATCAGAAATTAATCGAGCACAACATTCAACCACTAAAATTACTTTTTATGTTCAGGATCTTCTTAATAAAGAGATAAAAACAAGCTCTGCTAATTTTCTGTTACCTTTTAAACAGTACAGTTTAAAATTCATGGATAACAATAATCATTATATTTTAGCATTAAAAATTTCACTTAAAGAGTGTATATACTGTGACCATTGCAGAAACAGTTAAAAATTGATTTTGATAATTACCAGTGCTGTTAATTTTTTAGGCAGCTGTTATAGGGATGGAAATCTCCATCCCCAGGACGATACGATATGCATCTCTATATGTAGGCTACGATACACTAACGATTCACATGAAGCATCTACCAATTCAGGACGATACGATTTATCTTCCTACCACGATGCAATCACAATGCAGTCACGATGCAAATCTGTGCAAATTCAACTCAACTTTATTGTTCCTTCAAGAACATAAGCAGTATCATACTTATCATCATTAAGAAGCTTGTAACAAATGAAGACAGATCACTTACAGAAGGCTACTTAAGCAGTGAGGACTCGTGAGAATTTAACGGCTGAGAGATAATTATGGAAGTGAATTGACTGAAAATAATAATTAAAAAAAATATACATATAATAACATGACATCAGATTTTACCGATGCAAAGCTTTTACAAGACGATGCATCGTGGTTTCAGTCCAGTTTCTAATCCGATGCACACCACTCCAACCGATGCAATTTACCATAGACCCTTGCCACGATGCACTGATTGCGCATCGGATAAAATGCCCATCCCTAAGCTGTCATACATTGGATGGTGATCTTACTGTATCTATTCTCACTCACTGTATTTGTTTTTTAAATAATATTTTGGGGGCCCTTTAAGGGCTTTATTTTGATAGAGATAGCAGTCAGATCCAAAAGCAGGGCAGAGAGCAGAGGAAGACAGGTAGCAAATGTGCCCCAGGTTGGACTCATACCAGGACACCAGCATGGGATGGGATCTTCAGTGCATTTCTAGTGCGTGTCTGCTACCACTCCACCAAACCGGCACCTCTATGTGGTCTATTTAAAAAAATAAATTTAAGAATATAATTGGCTGAATTTGTTCCTGTAACTTTAAGCCATAAAGAATTATACAGGCACTTGAAAAGGAAATTGCCACTGCCTGGCATAAACCTGCTAACTCCATTTTTTGTGATTCATTTTTGTTTTATATATCAGTGCTGTTGGTCACCTTTCATTTTATTGAATGGGTTTTAAAAATATTCAACCAAATAAACTAAACTAAAATAAATTGTGATCAGGACGATACATTATTCAATTATTTAGCAGAAGAGCAATTTAAAAAAAAATCTGACAAGTAGCAATTTTTGAGATAGGTTTTGTGCCAACAGCAACAAAATATTACTAAATCACAATAAATTTGTGCTAAGCAATTTGTTTATTGCACTTAAAAGCTACCTAAACAGGTTTTTATTTCTCTGTTTAGCATCCTGCAATTAAGGTTGAAACTAGCACATAAATATTTAAAGAATTCTATCTAAAAATTCTCTCTTTTTATGTTAAAGGTCTCATGTCCTGCAGTGTTTGGACATTTACATCATGTCTTGGTCATCTGTTGAGCAAGAATTTGATTCAAGTTAAAGGGTAAATGATTTTTTTTCTCTGTGGAGGATCAGATGCAACTTTTTCTCCCTCCCCTTTAGAAACACTTTGATCTGAAGGCTACGAAAATCTATGATAATGACCTCTGTGCTGATTGGCCCTAATGATGTCTGATGGAAGGAAGGAGCAGGGGTTACAGGCTGGGGAGCGGACTTCCAAAACAGTCATGGAGTCTGCCTGTGACAGGCAGAAAACATACATGTAGGTGGAGGCTGTACATCTATGACATCATAAACCACAGGAAGCAAAAAACAGAATGTTTTAGGGGCATTTTCTTTAAGGATGCAGATCACATTTCTCTGTGAACTGAGAGTCGAGTTAAAGGTGTCATGTAATTTTGCAGAACATGGGACCTTTACATCAAACAATTTTCTATGTCTTGTTGAATTGTTCCCATAATCTTGAACATTTTGGCCTCTGGCAAAGTAAAAAGTATTTATGTGCCTACTTTTTAGAAATTTGCCCATCCCTGTTATAGATTATCACCTTCAGTGAGAAGACGGCTTGTTATGTTAATTATGCTATGTGGCATTATGTAAACCAATATGCTACACTTTTTCTTTAAATTTATATGAAAACACAGAGCCATAAAACCTTATACTCATTTCACCTGCCCCAAGCTCTGGTTAAGGAAGTCCAGCTGGTATCAACGCAGCTATAAATTGACAGTTAATGGGTGTTGTTTCAAGACTTAACTTTGTCTGTGATCATTCACACATGACTGAAGTGACGAAATGGATTGAAATGATCTCCTCTGTAATCAAGCAGAAACCAAAGCAAAGGATGTGAGTGAAATATTTTGGAAACTGGCCTCATTATAGTAAGGGGACACAGATGGAGGCACTAAAATAGCACACAAGTAAACATCCTGATCCCCCCTCCATCTCCCTCTCTCTCTCTCTCTCTCTCTCTCTCTCACACACACACACACACACACACACACACACAAACAAACTTCTCTCTCACTCCTTCTCTCACTGAATCTCTGACTTTCTACAATTTTCTGTCTCTCTGTCTCCAGAGTTGCTATGGTAACAAGCTGTGCGGGGGCTGTGATGCAGCACACATCACACCCGTCTTCACTGAGCTCACCGGAAGAGAGGAAAAGTAAGGGAGACAGAAACAAATGGGATGGGTGACGGGATTCGCGTTTACTCAGAAGGAGGATCTGCTGTCTTAAAGTTGCAGCTCAAGTATTTGTTGTAAGAATCTAAAAAAAAGGGGCTGATGCTAAACCAGCTGATCCGTCAAAAACTGCTGCCTAAATGATTACATAATGAAGCCAATCAAAACATCTGTCATTTGTTTAGTCACCTGATACAGGTGTAATTGCTAGTTAGAGAATAATAGCTTGTAAGTACAGGTTGTATGCATTCAATATTGTTGAAATGTACTCAGGGCTGTTATCTGACAGTTCTTGTTGATTGTCTAAACAGAAGGAAAATAAAAGACTCAATATGAAACCAGGTCTCAAGAACAGACATTCTCCACTGGTCTGGACTCAAGCACACAATCAACTCCTTCATGAGAAAACTGTGACTCAACCATCCTCAAAATATCCAACCATTGAAATTAAAGTACAAAATCTTAATATGGAGGCATTACTGTGTTTTAGTTCAATGCAAGTCTAATAATAATACACTTCAAAATAGCTAAATGTTTTCCAAACTAGGGTTAAGCATAACTTAATCTTATTTAAATAGTAATGATATTACATGTTATAGGGTTGCGTATGGGTGAAACATTTCCAGTAAATTTCCAGAAACTTTCCATGGGAAGTACATGGAGCTTTTTAGAAATATTCCAAATTTAAAACTTTCCATGGGAATTTCAGAAATTATGGGAATTAACTGGAAATTGTGGCTAATTTAAACAAACTGTATCATATCCAAACATGAATATAATTTTTTTTGTTTTGTCATAGGCAGACATTCATGAAAAATAACACAATTAAAAATATGACATTTCAACAGATTTATTTGGAAGTAGGACTTGATTTAATCTTTATTATATGATTGAACAATGTTGAACAATGTGTGGCTTCAATAGTCTTGTGCTCTGGGCTCAAAAATGTGGCCTAAACAGTCCATGGTTCCGTAAATCATCTGTGTAAGCAATGGAGACATTGCTTTCACTTGACAAAACACAACAAATTGAGAAGAGTCAAAATGTTACTGTTGGCAAAAATTAAACGAGGGCAGAGTTAATCATACTCTAGATGGAGAAAAAAATCCTGGAAAATCTACTCTCATTTTAAAGAGGGTTGGTGTCAAAAACAAGTGTTAAATTGGTCTTTCGGTCAATCAAATCTACAGGTGTCACTGTAGGGTCTTTAACTCTGAGTTTTCTATCTGAACTCTGAACCTGTAAGTGACACTTGTAGAGTCAAATACACTGCATACTGCAGTGTGTTAATTTACTTGCATGAAATCTGTTTTAGTCAAAATTATGCTGAAATGTATTTTCCCCAACTATTCAAAATTCCTGTTAACCTTCAATTCGGTGAATTCCAGAGAGTGGAGTGTAGAACTATGTTTGGACTGTATGGTGCAAAGTGGTTTGGAGAATGATGCCCTATATTTTGCAATTTTGGCACTACAGATTCTCGGCACAAAGTCAGGCACAGGGCACAAGGGGATAGACTGTGTGCTTTGATTGTACATAGGTGTGCTCTTTGGCATAAGATAGAGCAAACCAGTCAGAGCGCCAGCTCTCATTCCCTTTAACCCTTGAAACTCCAAGTCAATTTTCAAACCTTTCAAGCATAATCAAGTTAGATATATTGTTTTGACCCTATGTGGAAAAAAAAAAAAAAAAGAAATATATATATATATATATATATATATATATATATATATATATATATATATATATATATATATATATATATATATTTTTTTTTTTCCTTGCTCTATCGAGTTATTTGTGCTACTCTTGGATGCAGTTTCTGTTTCATATCTTACAAAGGGCCCCCCAGATTGCTCATGTTACATTTTATGTATTGCCATTTTCAATTTCAATTAAAGCCTTTTTATTAACTGTGAGCATAATTATTGGTGAGATTGACTAGTATCTACACAAATATTATTACTGGCACGCAGTGTTTCATGAAAATCTTTAATCATGGGTGTGTTTTTCTTGTTTAGGGGGGAAATTACATGTGCTGGAGCTCAAGGGAATAGTGCACTGAGGAGCACTGCAATAAAAACCAGGCTTTCTCTCAGCTTTCTGTGCCATTATGAACTTAAACTAAATTTACCAACAGATGCTCTGAAATTTGATGGTAGTGGTGTGCTGTTGTACATCCCGTGTGGTGAAACAAGCTCAGTGGAGTGTGTGTTTTGATCTCACAGACGTGAGTCCATCTCTCTAATGCTTCTTCAACAGCTGGAACACACAGACTTTGGACTAGGTACAAAGAGGTTTAATGGGCAGTCATTTCTGCATCCTTAAAGGGATATGCCAACATTTTTTTTGGTTTTGTGTCTTGCTTCACTTCCGAGTTCATGACAAGGAGATAGACATCATTCTTTCGTCCGTGCTTTCACTAACAAGAAAGAGACAGGCAGAGCTTGCCCACTGCTAGTTAGCTTAGCTCAAACACTGGAAGTCAGTGGGTAGTGTTAGCCTGCCTTTGCCTACAGTCATGAGATAAACTCTTCAGCAACTCAAAATGGTCCTGTGTGCTTGTTGTGACTCATTTTTTACTCCTTTATATTACGTTATCTTCTACTATCGTCATATTATCTTCTTCTACTCGTAAACAGAGGCTTAGTTTTGATGACCTGCTTCTGCTGTGGTTTGCGCTAGAGATAGCAAATGAGTCGAGTCTTTTGAACAGCTCTTTTAAGTGTACGATGAGAACCGATTTGCAGTTGTGAGTGAGCTGTTTGTTTGCAAGCCAATCTTAAATCTGCAGGCAATTTGATTTAAGAGGGTTGCTGAAGAATTTATCCAATGACAGTAGGCAGAGGCAAGGCTAGCTATACCCACTGACTCTTTCTTGTTACAGCACATACAGTCGAAAGAATGGTGTCTATCTGCTTGTCATGGACTCAGGAGTGAAGATATGAAAACAAAGAACATATTGGCGGATCCCTCTCAGTTCATTTACCGTCTTTGGAAACTGAGCATTCTGACTGATTTCTATCACAACTAGCATTTACATCTTCAGCAGTCTGAGCTACAGTTGCTTGTCCGTTGGATCTGACCACATAGGCCAGCCTTCCCTACATATATCAATTGGCCCTTTTCCACCAGCCCGCCTTGGCCCTACTCTACTCTACTCTACTCGGCTCTACCCGGTTTGCGTAGCGTTTCCACCGGCACAGTAGCTCCTAAAACAAACCAGTTTTAGTACCTACTCTGCTCTGGTTCTAAGCGAGCTGAGTCGACACTAAAAGGTGATGTCGACCGACTGCCGGCTACTGATTGGTCAGAGAATGTCGTCACCGATGAGTCATGAGCGCGATGCCCAAAACAGGACTGCAGTACATACACTTCGCTACTTTATGGCAATAACTTGCTGCCATCATAATGTTAAACACAGGACTTTATCATTACGAGCTACCTAACAAGCTAGTGGTAGCTTCTGTCAGCTTACCCTCATACGTCTTTTCTTTGCAGCCCGATTGCTCTCGTCCTCGGCTTCAAACTGTTGTATAGCTTCCAAAACTCTCCTGTACTTCTCAAGGGTATTTCTTCTCGCCGCCTGCAGCCTTCTTCTGCTTTTCTCTTTGTAACAAAAAGCCACAGACAAAGCAGCAAGTATACTATTGCCTCCAAGTCCTCCATTGTTTTGGTTGTTGTGTCGCGCTCAAAATGACATGAACGCAGTGTCGCCCAGCTGTTTCACGGCGACCCTGCCCCCGCTGGGTAGGGGACCGGGCTGGTGGAAAAGCAGGCCAAAGTGAGTAGAGTAGAGCCGGGTAGGGTCGGGGAAAGCCGAGCCGAGTAGAGTAGGGCTAATGGAAAAGGGCCAAATGAGGCCTGGCCGCCCATAACCCTGCTGTTCACAACTGTACCTTCCATGGACCAATTTAGATAGATACTGACCACTGCAGACCAGAAACACCCCACAAGAGCTGCAGTGTTATGAGCATACATGCTGAAAACTGAATGTCTTTGTTTGTTAGTGTTTATTCTCAAAAACCGATTCAGTTTGATTTTGGGAAATGTGACAGCCCTAGTCCCTGATAAGTTTGTGATACTGGGATATCCCCCAGCTTTACTTCAAAAGGGAAAAAGCATGATATGATAACCAGGATGTATTTCCCAGCCCTATGATGGCAATTTATTCTAGACCTTAACACTGTCACCTTGACCTACATCCTCTACTCATTCAAAGCAATTCCCTGAAACCAAAGAAGGGTATTCAAGTCATGTAAAATATTGTAACCTGTGTCTTGAAATTGTCAAGGTTTATGTGTGAAAGGGGCTTGTGGGTGGCTCATCAGAGCACGGCAAACAGAATGATTACAATTCTGCGAAATGGCTCTCGACATCCTCTCAACAAACCACTTCTTCAGCAAACACAAGCGGCACTCCTGCAGTACACTGGAGACCTGCTAAACACGTGCAGCGGCAGTCCCATCAGTCAGCCAAGTTTCTGACAGGAAAATCAAACTTTCAATCAACATTAAATTACAATCATCGACATCTCATCTCTTTAGTGGCCCTGCGTCCTTCCCCTAAAGGCTTTGAATCAAGAGGCCATGACCTGAGTTTCCCTTCTATCTCTTGTTTTTTTCATGACTGAGGCTTTATGGTATTGGTAAATCAAGGCTAAGCCAATCTGAAATGCCAGCGCGGTAAATTCAAGATCATTAAACTCAGTCTGTTGCCACAACCCAAAAGACAGAGAGATTGTTGGCTGTAAAGCTACCAAAACAAACATTACAGCAAATTTCACAGAAAAAAAAGCTTGTTGAAAGCAGAATGTGTATCCAGGGAGAAATGATTTCATGCAAGAGGCACTCATTTTAACATTTGCAGTTAAGGCAGTAGTCTATCATAAAGGGTTATTGTCCACAAGAGTCTCTGTGGAGCTGGGCTTTGTATAGAAAGCCATTTTACATTAAGCGCAAAGGGGGCAGAAGTGATCGGCCACCATCCTGAAAGATGATTTTTCAAATTATTTTTATGTCTTTGTTCAAAAAAAAAAAAAGGTAGAAGGACTTGAAAACTAGGGAGCAGAGTCCTGCTGTGCTGGGAAACACGCAAGTGCAAAAACACAACTATTTATTGTTCTAAGTTGTACCCATGCATGACTTGGCTATGGGGTCAGAATGAGGCATGATATGCAAGAATGGAGCTACAGGCTGTTCCTTAACTCAAATTTCTCAATCTTATAGACATCTGCCTCAGTATGGGGCACATGGATAGAGAAACTGAGCTAATACTGCCCCTAAAGCACAATAACACAAACTCTATTGTTAGTTGAATGATGAACTGTGATTAATAATGAGCATAAAACAGTATGTCTTGACCAAAATGGCCTTTATTACTCTCATAGGACTAGTCAGGTAACTTTTGAAATAGAGCCTTTTATGTCAACATAACTAAGTTTTCATAAACATCTTGGTGCAATTAAAAATGCATCAACACAACACTCTCAACAGAATTCAATGATGCCTTTGACATGCAACAAATTCTTTGTTTAGTTTCACTGGGTTGCTGTATAAAGCAGCAGTGAGTATTCACTCAATCAGTCTATGCACTTGCAAACTAGCATTCCCTTAATGAGCTTTATTTATCATAAAATGTAACAATTATTCTGTGAATTTTTTGATTACATGCTCATTCCTTGATGTAACCAGAGGGTTGGGTTTGAGATACAGTAAATTTCAATGGAAGACTAAACAAAAGATTTTCTTATTCAATGAATGAAACTAACACGTTTCATTATGAGCACAAGCTGAGGTACCACACAATCAAAACTACATGCACTTAGGTCCTATTGATGACATGGAAAATGTAAATGTGGCTTATTAATATCCTATCTGGACACTCTCATGACAAAATAATGTTGTGCTTTTGTTACATTGTTTAGATGAAACAGTTTTCAAAAAACAGGAATAAATAAATAACCCAACAGATTCTATGTTTGACAATTTCTTATATTTTAACAGAAAAAAAATGGTACTTTCAGAGTTGTCACAGTTTAATCAAACTGCGTGATTGAAGATATCTATGCAAAGACACTGAAGGCTGCATTTAATAGCTTTATCAGGGTTTGAGATGTCACACTGACTGACAGCAATGTGAACGAGGCGCAGGGAATAAAAACTGTGATTCTCTAGTTCAGCTAGAGGAGTCCTTGCCTTTCGGGTGAGGACCCTAATTAAACAATATCATTTTATTTATATGACAAAGATATATTGACGTGTACGCCATATCATTGTTTTAAAAATCTTAATAGCTACCTGTCCTTGACCTTGTGATAGCTAGCTAACTGACTGTGATCATGCTAATTGCCAATGATAATCATTGATGCTAACCGCTAAAAACATGCTAATCGCGTCAGCATGCTAATCACCCTAATCATTTATTTATTAATATTCTACACAACTTCTCATAGTAAGAATTAAAATATGGATGTAATACATCAAGCACAAATGATAAAATATAGCCTTTCTTTTTTTCATGAGCTAACAGTTGCTGATATTCAAGAGAGCTATTAAATCTGCGAGAGAGCTGAAACATATTTCTTCATGCTGTTTGACAATCCTTAGTTATCTTATAAATTAGTGGGGGTTTTTCATTTCAATTCATCAAATCAACATTGATATCATGATAACAATACTGATGTCATGCCAATAATATTGTGCATCTCTAAAAATATTGAAGAATTTATTTTACATTTTGTAAAATTTTAACAATTCAACAAACTTTTAAATTGCTTTGGTCACTTGAACCAAGAAATAATGTGAAGTGCAAAAGTCAGTGTTACCATGATTTTTCTTTTCTTTTTTTTTATTTTTTGCATCAGTGTTTTCAGTTGGCTGTGGAAAAAATGCACGTACAGTGTAGCTTAATTAGAAACTTACCCAACTGTTGTTGTGTAGTTGTTATTATAAGTTATTGTTGAGCCAGTTCCTAAGTCACACGCAGACTTGCATCAAAGTACTCCAGTGGGCCCTGGCACACCTTTGAGAACTGCTAAATCGCACCCATGATTTTGTGTTGATCTTGAGATTCTTTGTAGAACCCATTATGTTTATTTGTGCCGCTTTTATTGTTGTTAAAATAGGTAATATAGTTTAAATGTACCTAGTAGAGTACAGTTCGCTTGTGTACTCATTTTCCTTTAATATCTAAAAATTCTGCAATTTAATACCCTCAAAATCATTTTTTATAGTGTGCAAAAATGTCTGTATCTTTATACTTTCAGAGAACATCAAACTTCTGTGTAACCAGGGATCTGCCTCTGTTCATCATCACAGTTCATGCTTCTTTTAATTACCTTTGCTGTGCTTGGACTTGGAGCTAAATTAAGAGTCAATTTATTTCCTGTCCAGATACTTCAGGAGACAGAGGGCCAGCTCTTTATGGATGGCCTTTCAAATGTGTGATAGATGAGAGATGAGAGTATTTCTGAGAGGAAAGTGGTGAAAAGGTGCTGATGATCCTCCAGATTAAGTAAAGAGATATAGAAAATGGAAGGATGGAAATGGAAACCATGGGAGGGAATGAAGTGAGCTGTGAACAAATATTAGAGATAATCAGAGTCATGGCCAGATCTTTACTGTCATTAATTTATCTCAAACTAAGACCGGTGTGAGTAATCCGTCCAACACCCTGCAGTCAGATTGTTGTTAATTGGTCAATGAGCTCTTGTTGGACTAAAATCTCACTCCTTAGATGATTTGCATGTGTCACTTTTGTAAAATAAAAGGTAACTCCACTACATGCAAGAGTGGGAGGCAGGCAAGGAGTTTTTTTATTATTATTTCTAAGTAATATTGTGATAAAAAAAAAAACACTAATAATGCATAATAAACCTGTTCATTTCAGTAATGTCTCACTGTGTAATGATGATATTATTTAACAGACATAAATGGCAAGTTTTGATAATTCCTTTTATTTCCTCTTATTATGAATACCATATTGTAACAATATGGCAGGGGGGAAAAGGTTTTACGTGGCCCTCTTCATAATCAAAGTTGCTCAGCCCTTGTCTGTTTTTCAAAAACCTGATGCATCTCTCAGCCCTTCTACAATCCCTGCCAAATGCCACGTCTATCAATAATGTAGCCAACCAAAACTAGAAACCACTACAGCTCAGAATAAAGGCTGCTGCTTGCTGCTGACACCTGTTGTAACCTAAATGTAGACAAAGTAAATAGGATGTGTAAAGAAGAAAAAGCAAAAGCGGTAAGTGGCCACACCAGCATATTAGGTTTAGAAAGACAGTAAACATGCAATATACACTAGAAAGTACTCAGAGAGAGCAAACCTCCGTCAAGGTCACATATTGCTGTTACATCTATAAGCAATAGTTCCATGATAAAGTTACTGACATAATATGATTCCTTGACCCTGAAAATCCCCACCTAGCACTCAAAATCATGTTGATATCACTATTAACTCAATAACTGTTGATATCCGTTACTGAGCAAAATGGAGGTTATCTGAATCACCACCAAAATGTAGTCATTTTTAAGTTGGGCCATTAGCAACATAACAACAGAGCTTTTTTATGCTTTTATTTTGCACCTTGCTACTGAGAAATACAGCATTTTTGCACAAATGTACATATTTGGATAAAAAGTTAATATGAGTTAGATTATGTTTTATGTTAAAAATAAAACTATGTTTTGGTAACTTTTTAACACGTTTTTCTCATTCACTCAATTAATTAAAGAATTAGTCCAAAAAACACAATTTGGATGTGATAATATTGTAAAAACTAGAGGTGTGCCAAGAGCACAAACCTCCATCAAGGCATTTCCAACATTGTTGAGTGAGTTATGGTCAAAAATGTGGAAACTGCCCTATCTCACTATGTTAACAAATACTTTTAAAAATCCCACACACAGTCTCTCTGGTAACCAAACTGAAGAGCTGAAAAGCTGAAGAAAGATTTATGATTTCAAGCATTTCAAGCATTTTACTAATAATTGATACACTTCTTCAACCTGAAAAACACTACAAGAAAATTCAAGCGTTTTGGAGGATTAAAACCATCCATACAAACTCTGTTTATCAACCACCAATTGATTTGTGATGGGGATGTCAAGTCATTTAAAGCTTTCAGTTCAGCTACATCAAAATCTGGATTAAAAAAATATTAAACAAGGAACCCTTGATATTTCTGTGTGATTATTATATCACCAACTATAACTGGATTTTTACTGTGTGCATCTGCTTGTGTGTGTATGCGTGCCAGCTTTTGTCTGAGTGTGTATTCGAGTCTGCTGAGCCACTGGGCTGACTGACGTAACAGTCGGTTTAATCCCACAGTGTAAATCTCAGAAAATGAGCAGCAAAATGCCAAACTGAGAACTTTCAACAGACTAACTGCACAAACAACAGGGTTTGTTGTACCAACACACAGACTCAGAAACACACACAGCACATATTTACTTGGGATAACCTCCTTTTTTTTTTACTGTTGCTGTGTCCCCATCTTTTCTGCCTGCCTGTCTCCACCTCCTATCCCCTCTAATTCGCAGCACTTTTCCCATTGGAGTGCCGTAAGAGGATGAGGCCATTCCCTGTGAGAGCAATAAGAGGATGAATATGTGTATGTAGATGTGTCTGTGTGTCAGCCTAAGTGTGTTTATGTGCATGAGCATACATTAGTTTAAGCTGCATACACTCGTAAACTAAACGTGCTTCACAGTACAGGTGAGTATAATTGAATAGGTTTGTGTATTTGTGTTTGTGAGCATCCATGTAGTTGTGTGTCTGTGTGAGTGTGTGTCTGCATGCCCGCAGGTCTGCCCTACATATGGAAAACCTCTTAATTCCCTGTCAAGAGACTTTGAGGGTTGGAATTCCATTAAAAAATCCTGTAAATTCCTCTTTTGTTCTTGAAACAGCTAGTGTTTCCTTCCTTACAAATGCAGAGCGAGTGCTAACTATCATTTCTCACCCTGTCTTTTACAGTAGAGATGGAGAGGAAGAAGAAAAGGATGAAGGGAATGTGTGAAAACAGAAGAACCAAATGATTTAAATGATTTTTTTAAAACATCAATAACATTGTACTCATAAGGATGATTAGAACAAAGCCAGGAGTACAGTTACCATGAGCCTTTTGAAGGCTGTATAAGAAGCAAAGTCAAGGTTACCATGTTTTATAAATACTGCATACTCTGTCTCACCTTGTGCTACTGTAAACATTATTACAATCATTATTACAACATTTTTAACCCTCGTTTTGCTGTATGGTGGACTACCAAAGTTACACAGCCCAATTCCAATGAAGTTGGGATGTTGTGTAAAATGTAAATAAAAACAGTAGACATTCATTCATTCATTTTCTATACTGCTTATCCCTTTTGGGGTCGCGGGGGGGGGGGGGGGGGGGGGCTTGAGCCTATCCCAGCTGTCATTGGGCGAGAGGCGGGATGCAACCTGAACCAGTGGCCAGTCAATTACAGGGCAAAACAGAATACAATGATTAGTCTGTGTAGATTCTCATTCATCCAGGTCATGGTCATTCTGAAGATTCAAAAGCAAGGCAACTGGACTGTATAGAGTTTGTTGGGAAGACGTTTCACTTCTCATCCAAGAAGCTTCTTCAGTTCCAAATGGCTGGTGCTGGAAGCAGATATTTATCTTGCTAGAGGAAAAAACAACAACAAAGGAAGGGAGGAGTTGGAGAACGACTCATAGAAACTTATCCCAGGGTGATGTAACCCCTGAGAGTCGTTACCCTGAATGGGTCATTAACTCCCTCTGTCATGTGAGGTGTTATGGTCACATGTGCCCAGGTGTGAGTGTTTGGAGAGCTTTCTGGGGAGAGAGCTTAGCACTGCATTATATGTAGGTGAGATGTTGTGTCTGAGTCCACCACCTCTGTTAAGAGAAGGCTTCTCCAGTCTGGTGAAGATGGCTTCTTTAACTCCTCTTTCAAACCATCTATCTTCTCTCGCCAACACCTGTACATTGCTGTCCTCAAAAGAGTGTCCCGTGTCCTTTAAGTGAAGGTGGACTGCTGAGTCCTGACCTGAGGACGTGGCTCTCCTGTGTTGAGCCATACGCTTGTGAAGCGGTTGTTTAGTTTCCCCAATGTACAGGTCTGAGCATTCCTCACTGCACTGGACTGCATACACCACATTGCTCTGTTTATGTCTTGGAGTTTTGTCCTTGGGATGGACCAACTTCTGCTTTAATGTGTTTCCAGGCTTGAAGTGAACAGGAATGTGGTGTTTGCCAAAGATTCTCTTGAGTTTTTCAGATAAACCTGCAACATACGGAATCACAATGTTCTTACGTCTCTCTTCCCTTTCATGCTCCGTCTCCTTTCTTTTCTTGTTCTTCAAAAAGGCCCACTTTGGGTATCCACAGGTTTTCAGGGCTTCTCTAATGTGTTTCTGTTCCTTTTCCTTTCCTTCCTTCCTTGTAGGAACACTCTCAGCCCGGTGGTTGAGGGTTCTGATGACACCCAGCTTGTGCTTCATCCGCTTCAGCACAAGAACGTCTTCCCAACAAACTCTACACAGTCCAGTTGCCTTGCTTTTGAATCTTTCTCAGAAATACAATGATTAGAAAATCCTTTTAGACCTACATCCAATAGAGTGGTGCTGAATTGGTCCAAAAACTTGGAGGTGACTTCGCATTTCACACTTCCTGGTTCCTACGCAACTTGAACAGGTCATTCCATAAAGAGGAGATTGTTAAACAAGAGCTCGCAATTGTACTTGGAAATATTGTAGTTGCCTGTAATTCTTTTAAAGGGAGGGGGCATGTACGGGACAGCTGCTGTGTTGGATATTCCTGAGTGATCCCCTTCAGGCATTCGTGAGAATATCTTCCTCTTCAGTAAAACCCAAACACTGGAAAGGAAACGTTACAAAGTGATTTCAGAAGGAGATAAAAGTGTGACAGGAGGAAGAAGACAGAGGGGCAAAAGACAGACAGTAACTGACAGCAAACCTGAAGGTCTGAACAAACTGTCTTCACGTTGGTAGTTTTAACTCCACAGACTTTTGATCAATTGTCTACGAGGATCTCATTCAGGCTAGTGACAGAAAATCTGAGTCAAGGTAGATTTAATTTGGAATTCGAATGAAGACATAAACCTGCTGACAGATGCTTTTGATGTGTGGTTGACACTTTCAACATAAAAAAAGATATTTTGGCTCTTGTCTGTATAACTGTCTCCTTGTGTAAACAACCTACTGTCAGTAACATTGACAAATAGCAGTTTCTAAAAAAATATCACCATGGAAATGGTGATGCCTCCTTTTTTGACACAAAACTCTAAAAACGACAAATTCAAGTCAATACAGAGCTCAGAGAGTCTTGAATTGTCCATGTATACTCCTCAAAAAAGTAAGGTAATGTTACTTCAGTCATTCATTTCTTCCCTTTAATCATACTAATGTATGTTGTATTTTATATTGGAAAGCCAGAGTGGTCATATTTACAATCAGGTAAAACATGTAAGGTTCATGCAATGATTAACACAGCCAAACACCCCCAGAAAAGTGCCAAAATTCCCTCTTCAACTCGAACAAAGCCTTAAGTTCCTCGGAGGAACTGGTTTCTTGGAGTGTTTCTTCCTGGAACGCCTGCTTTACGGTCTGTCTTTGACTTCACCAGACTCATGAAACTTGGTCCTAAGTTTGGAAATGGTACCAGGGCGGACACCAAGTAATGCTGTCACTCAACTTCCAATTATAGGGGACTTTGGCCTGTCTGGCTGTGTTGCTAATTATTAAGATTAGAAAACAGCTTCTATCATGACTGAATTTAACACTTGGGATTCACTTCAGCTGCAGTTTGTGAATGCAGCATCGACATAATGTTCCACAGTATGTGCCTCGGTTTGTCTCTGGTGCTTGGCAGAAGTTCCACTGTGTTTTGACGAAGCTGCTTCAGGCAAACATCAGGGTGCAGGGCAGATAAACCCAAACAGGAATTTATACACAGGGACTTCCAAACCATTTGATCAGTTTCAGAATAAAATATTATGTATGGACTGAACTGTAAATCCCACCTCTATAACAATATGAAAACAACAGGCAAAACAACCTTAGTCAGAAATGGCATGCTTGTATGCTGTTCTCGTTATTCCTGCATGAACACGTGAAGTCTTCATGCAGTGTTTTGTTGCACTGCATTCCAGTTCAGAAACAAAACCTAATCTACACCGCAGATGGATAAGTATGCACATGGGGTCCTTTGGATTTTATATTGTATTCACACATCAATGTAGCTGAGTAGCTTTATTGAATAAAGAACAATACTGAAAGCACTTTTCAATATAATGGACATTTTCGCTTAACTTCAAGTGTTTTGGCAATAATTTGTTCTAGTGGCTTAGGTTGTGTATTTTACAGCGCTGCTGTAGCACTCACCTACTACATTATCTGACTGGCTCATAATAAATGTAATTTGCAGAACAATCGTCCATTCACTTGCTGGATATAATTTTGAAAGTTTGTGCCCATTCCTTAACATTTTCTATTGGCTGTTGCTCGGCTGGACTAGTGAAATTTCTTATATAATAATGGACCACCTGGTGTGTAAGAGTAAGATTTTTCATCTTGAGCAAAATTTCACACAATTTCATTTTTGTATCTGAAATCCAGGCAATTTTGGAGTGATATTTAGTTCATTTTGTGAGCCTGCATCACATACTTGACATCAAAATGCTCATTGCAGTGTGTAGATTTATCTGATAGGCGGATACTGCCATAAAGCATTCGATGTTATAAGACTGACATATGATCCACTGCAAATTTGTACAGCAAAACACATTTAGTTGTATTTTTCATTTGTATTAAACAGTCTCATTTGGAAGGAAAATTAGCCTATTTAAAGTCATGCCTGTAACACTGTTTCACCACTAATGTGTGGATAAATATGAGGTTATATTCATAGTGTGTTTTTCATTAATGTCAGAGTAACTTTAATTTAGAAATCTGAACAATATAAAACATTTAGACTCAAAAAGATGCCCATTTGAACATTTCTTGAGTATGTCTTTATTTTTTATATTATGTTGTATTGTACTATGACTTAACACAATATAAAACAGTGACAGACTGCACACTGCCATTATTAAAAAAAAGTTAAATGATTTTTTTGTCTGTAAGTCTTTTATGTATGTCTGTGAGTTTTGGATGATATAGTTCTGAGGACTTATACCACAAACAGGCTGGAGCCAGCTAATGTTGCCAATAGGAGGATATAAGGTTCACTGACAGACTTTTCCATGTTAGCTTTGTAAAACCACTTAAATGTTTGTTTGTCTACATGTAAGCGAGTTACCTCCACAAAGATGGCGCAGAGCAGAGGACCATCTATTGATCTCATTTTCTTTGCATATAATACCACGTTATAGCAAGATCAATCACTCACTAGGTTTTAACACATTCACTGTGCTCCATATTCTCTCTTTGTAAAGTAAGATCCTCCAACTGCAGCATAAGCAAACTAACATGTATGGCATACACATAAACTCCTACAAAAGAAAATCCAATTTCTCTTCTGTGATTACATTTCTTCCTCCTTTTGTATCCATCCATCATTCCTCCCCCTTATTCCCATGTGTCTAATTACCTTACAGGTTTTATTGCAAGCAGTGAAAAGAATGTGCAGAATTAATTTCCATCATTTTGTCAATTAAATGACAAGAAGCATTTCTTGTTTTAATTAAGGGTTAATTAATATGATTGTTGCAAACATAGCACAACACACAAACTGGAATGAAAATGATGTGTGTGTGCGAGTAGGGTACATCTCAGCACCTCTGTGTTGATGTCTGTGTGTGTGAGCGCAGATATTAGGGTTGTAAAGTACAGTAAAAAAAATGTATATATACACATATATATATATATATATATATATGTATATATATATATATATATATATATATATATATATATATATATATATATATATATATATATATATATGTCAGTAACAAATAGTTGTCACATACCAAGACAACATTTATGTCAATTTTTTAATTGCAGAAAAATCTCCTGCGAACTGTAAACTGTACAAACATAACAACATTTCTGTGTAAAGTTATTAACACATTTTATGCTTTACCACCATGCATTCAAAATACTAAAAACAATTATTCAACGATCACATTTTGTGCATAATAAAATATGTTTCAATGGCCTGCCCACAATGCCCCTTCCAAGTGAAGTTTCCCTCCTCTCTCTGCTGCTTTCTTAACCATTCAAAATGCATGCCCCATTAGGACTGCTGAAAATTTTCCCCTGGTGATGTCATAGGAGACACTCCCCAAGCCTGATGTTCAGTAGGCTCACTGTAACTATGTTTGAGCTGACCAACTCCAGCAACTCCAGGGCTAAAAGCATATCTAGGCATCTTTGCGGTACCAGTAAACATCAGAGCACAGCACTTGAAAGTCAAACCCACACCAGACACTACTCATAAGCATTGAAAGCCACAGACACCAAAGCAGTCTTTTGAGCAGGGCTGAAACAGGGGAGTTTATCAGCATTACAAGATACAATATCTAAGGGGACTTTTGGGAAATGAACTTCAAAATTACGGTCTGAGAACATCTAAGACCAGAGATGACTTGTTAAATAGGAGTTTGCTATTAACTTTGTGTTGCAGCTGGATCCATCTGATTCAATGTCTGTCATCAGAGAGATCTATCCAGCTAGAATAACTGAGTTCAGTTTGTAGAGGCATGGCCCAGCAATAAACTTTGATTAATGGAACAATCATCCAATCACTTGACAAATATGCTTCTAAAAGGTTCAGCCCTCCCAAAAAACTATACATTGAACAGTCCATCTGGTTCACCGGGTTAAGAAGCAAGTCCATGCCTGTAAACAATGGCAGCTCGCACGGAAATTAGCATAGATGCCATCTGCTTTGATTGTAGTTTTATTCGAACTGAACAACATTTCTTCACTAAATGAACAACAGTAATGGAAACAATGGAGAAGATACTTCCACTCTTTTCTGAACAGGCTTGGTAAGAGCTGGATGAGCAAACTGGCTCACATTTTGAACAGAACTCAGGGCCCACCTACTAAATCATCTGACTGGCTTGTATTGAATGTAACTGACTGAACGATTGACCAATCATCCCCTGGAAATGTTTTTTGAAAGTTCCACTCTCCCTAAACTCTTTCTATGAGCTCCATCTAGCATGTCAGATAAGTATGATATGGGACCCTAAATGATCAGTAGTATGAAAATAGAAAACAGAACCTTAACGATCTTCAGTCATCTTCAGAGAGAGAACACAATCTTTGTAAGGGATGCAAATGCACATAAAAAATTTCAGAAAACATTCAAAAATTGAACAAATGGTTCAAAATGATTAATGACTCAGTGTAAGAATGATAGAGGAAATGGTCGCCACTGACAAAGAGACAGTTTGACAAATCTGGCATGAAAGTTTGAACATGACAAAGTGTGTGCCAAAGTTGTCCCAAAACTTCTGAATCCTGATCAAGAGGAAAAACACAAGCCAATTGAAGGGGACATTTTGAAACAAAATGTAGGAAACCCATTTTTCTACAAGGCGTGATCACATGCGCTGAAACTTGGACCTTCCAGTACAAGCCTGCGATAAAAAGGCAGTCAGTGCACTGAAAAACCCCATCATCACATGGAGTCGATCCCAGCTGTCAGTGGGCGAGAGGAAGGGAACACCATGAACCGGTCGCCAGCCAATCACAGGGCCACATAGAGAGACGGACAACCATCCATGCTCACATTCATACCTAAGGGCAATTTGGAGTCAACAGTTAACCAAATGAGCATGTTTTTTGGTCTGTGGGAGGAAGCCAGAGTGCCAGGAAAGAAACCACGCATGCACAGGAAGAACATGCAATTTTGACACACAGAAAGGCCCTGCCCGACTCGGGGATCAAACCTGCGACCTTGCTGTGAGGCATGTGCACTACCTGCTGCGCCACTGTGCCGCCCCTGAAAGTGTTTATGTTCAGTAATATTGTATTACAATAGTAGTCTCATTTTTAGCAGTCATAACCTGTAAATGTTTCCCAGCCCTAGAAGATATCTCCTTAACAGAAGTGTGATCAGTAAATGAATCTCCTATCGTGTGCGATATGCTTTTTATGTCTGGCATGAAATCTTTTATTACACTGATATCTGTCTGCCCCACACATACACACACAATCCCCCAATGCTGTCTGCTCTCCGCTCTGCCCTTCACTGCTAATCTCCCCTCTTTTCAATCATCTTCTCCCTTCTTCCCTTTCCTCGCCATTTTTCAGCTTCCCCTCTCCTCCCGCTCTGTTTCCCCGCTCTGCCCTCCCTCACTACAGCTTTGATCTCCACTCACTTCCATGCAGGTGTACAGACCATTGAAAAGCAATTTTGAAGGCATGCAGCCTTGAGACAACTTGAGACGCTCAGATGGTTTGCCATAAGATGCTGTTTAACCTCTCTTGTTTTAAATTCTTTCAACGTGAATCTGGGGGGAAGTGCAGCCTTAGCAGACAGCTGTGGTGTGAAGTGGGACACCGCAGGGGTTGGATCCTTGTGAAACAATCAGTTCAGGGTCTCAGTTCTTTCACATCACACTTTTATGTGCTGACAATTTTCAAGCAGCTTGATTGATTGGTAAAAAGTGAGAGGAAGAGATAATGGGGAAAGAAGAAGGGACTGATGAATTGTGAAAAAGACTGAGTCAGACTGTGTTATAAGTGACAACGTGACAATAGGAGATGGTTACAGGCCAGTAAAATGATGTATTCTATTTATAATGGCTGCAAATATTCATATTTTATTGTTTACTGTCTTTAGATGGTTCTTGAAGCAACAGAAAAACTCCCCTAACATTCCCAAACCGTCACACATGCACATATAAACGCACCCACGCTTGCACACCGCCATTCACATAAACACGAGCGCATGCGCCTTATTTCACCACAGCTGCTATGCTGGATTCATCCAAATACGGTCAGGGATATTTCCATGGCAACAGCAGGCAGAAGGGGATGCAGAGTTGTGCTGGATGATCTCCAGAGTGTCTGCTTTTATGACTTTTGATTCAAACTATTCTGTTTCAGTTCATTCAACAATGGAGTCGCCTTTTTAACTCAGCAGTCCACACGTGAAACACAACCGGCTTCAGTTACATGTTGGCTATAAAATGTTGACGTATTACTTAAATAATTGGTTTACCTTATTATTTGGTTAACTTTTACAACTTTCTTACTACCTTGAAGCTGTTACTCTTATAGTTGTGGTCTCCATAGGCTGGTTCACCACAAACCAACTTTCAAAATCCTTTTCAAAGGGTGGGAGACCACGGACATTGATAAAATAATGATAATATTTATTTGTGTAGTTACAAAGCAATTTACAAGCTATTAAGAAGCCAAAAGGTAACAGTAAGAAGGAGTTTAGAAAAACAGAAAAGGCAGTTAAACTCAAAATAAAACTGTAACTCACTTTGGCGAGTTTTATACACTGAATGCCAGTGACCTTTGAACCCTCAAGTGGTCTGCTGTGACACTCCCAGATCGGCTTGCTCTCAGTGGGAGTTGAAGGCACTCCTTGGAGGCATTCTGACCTGGAATTACCAATATCAGACACTACTGACTACATCCCCATTTTAGGGAGGCAGATGGATCTGCCTGTGTCAAGCTCCAGTCTACATCGACTGTGCTTAGCCCAAAGCAGCACAGCACAATCAGCATCCTTTAGAGCTGGAAGAGGTGGGAGATACGAATGAGACAACAGCAGGACGTGACTGCTCATGCATAGATTAGCGTAAATGCTAACAGCTTCAGTAGCAGTTTTGTCAGATATTGACCACATTTCTTATTCAAATGGAAAAAGAAGTAAACGCTACAAACTTTTCCATAGAAAAGATATTTTTCACTCCACTTCAGACATGTTTTGTCGAGGGTTTGTTTTATGAGGGGGCTCACACGCTGTCCTTTACTCCGCAAGAGTAGCACCTGCCTACTACATTATCTGACTGGCCAGTAATAAATGTGATTGAAAGAACCATCGTCCAATCACCTGCAGGCTATGCTTCTGAAAGGTTCTGCCTATTTCCAGACACTTTCTATAGGCTCCTTCCCAGAAGCATTTGTGAAATATATTGTGGTGTGTCAGGTTAACTTGAATCATAAAGAGGAAATATCTGATTTATCTTATTCCTCTCTGTCTGGATTGCCCTCACTTCATTGTCTGTTATACTTGATTTTTGAACTGGTTGAGCTGCTGCCTTCTTAATCCTCAGTAACGCTAAAAAAGAAAGTTTCTGTCCATATAGAAATTTACAAAGTTTACAGTAAAAGGTTAAGGGAAGTCAGTGGCTGCAAGAGAAATATAAATTGAACAGTAATGACTTCCATATAAAACTGAAAAATGTTGTTGCAGTGAAGTCAGCTTTATGATAAGTTGCAGCTATTGCCACAGGCTGCCCCTGCATTGTCTGGACTGAGATTTACAGAAATGTGGGTCAGTTTAGCAGCCCATTTTTCCACCAACAGAATGTGATTTTATAAAACAGGTTCTTCTGAATGACTGCAGAGCATCAGAGCAGGGACTGTAGATTTCACAGGTGGCAGATGAAAGAGCATTACTTGTGTCCGTCATTGATAAGACCTGGTTTGAGAGAGAAGAGGATTTCACATTTGGATAAAGATAAAAAGGCTATTACTGTAAGATGATTTAGGGAAAAATTAATGACATGAGAGCACTTGGATTTGTGCCGGTCAGTGAGTGTGTATGTACGGATGTGTAGATGTGTGTATGAGTGTCCCAGGAGGCTATAGATATTCATCTAGGCCCAGCTATTCATTAATGGGTCTGTAGCCTGCTGGCACCATGAGGAATTATAGGACAGAAGCAATCAATATGCTCCGGCTCCAATTCCAGACTGTGTGTGTTTGTGTTTGTGTGCGTATGGGACAGACATAGTTTCCTTTTGATATGGTAGTTAGCCCCAGGACCTGATGTGATTTTTAGGATTATTTCTTGAAGAAGAAGCTAAAAAAATCTAAAAACAGACCCTATGACATTTAACTCCTGATGTGGCTTTTAAAACTCACACTTTGAAGGGCAGTTCCATCTATATTCCTTATACTTACAATTTGATGTTTTATCAATAACTTCAACTGCGACTGCCATGATTGCTTTCACACCCACCTTGCATTGAAACCCCTGTTTATCTGGCCAACCAGATTTTGGTTCTCTGATCGCCCAAAATGCAAACCAGGGTTTGTTTGGTCCAGACTAAAAATGTTAAATGTGAAAGAACCCAAAGAGAAAAAACTTTAGGGTTGATCCAGATTGTCAAAAAAGGAGATCAGGGACATTGCTTCCCAAAAAATCCCCATAAAAGAGATAATGTGTATTGAGGTTTAAAAAGGCAGCAGCTTGACCAATTCAATAATCACATTAAAGTATAACAGACAATAAAGTAAGGGAAATCCAGGCAGAGAGCAGGGAAGACAAATCAGATATTTTCCTCTTTCATTTCACGACATCAAACACAGCAGTCAACTAAAAGAGTATAATAATGTCACCTGGAGATGGTGTTAAATCCTCCTTAATGGCTTTCATTATCCTCCTGAGGTAACCAAATGATCATCTGCATGCATTTCTGGTAATGTAATTATCCATGTATTAAACAAGTGTCTGACCAGCTGAGCTAATCAGAAGATCCTTTCACAAACCTCAAGTAATAAGGGCATCCACCCATGACCATCTTCAATTTACATCTGTGCTCCGCTTATAGTGCTGATGCCAACAGAGGCTGATATTCAATTAACTGTTCTAATCATAGCTGACTGTCAGGGTCCGAAGAGATGGGATACAAAAAATACACATTTGAACAACCTTTTTAATCTTCATCAATAGGGGCATTATGAGCATTAAAAACTTTTTTTTTCAGATGATTGGAAAGCTAGATGACATAACAGCATTGGCCAATTTAAATGGTCTTTCACTTGGTTCAGATACAATATTTCAATGTGACAACTGACCCTACAGTATTCTATTAGTAAGACATATTTCTACCAGTGTAATGACGGGTATAAATTATTTAAAGGTCACACATTGTGCTCCATTTTTACAATTTATTATTGGTCCAAGACACCCCTTGATCATATTTTTTAAGTTTCTTGCCTGAGATTCACTCGAGTATTGGATTTTGGCATGTCTGTAAATCTCACTGTTTCAGCCTTGCACAGAGCAGGCTGCTTACTCTGTTAAACATGAAGAGCTAAATTCATTTACGTCCATCTCATAACTTTTCAGTCCGGTGCTCTAATGTTAACTGTGGCAGCACGGACATGCCTAAAGATTTTCTTTTACTTGAGCCAGCTGTGGGCTGTACAAAAACATGTCTCAGGGAATCTGGGTAAGGTAGCATATCTCATAATGACATGATTATTAGGGATGGGGAAAAAATCTATACACTGTAGTATTGTGATATTTGTTATGGCAATAGACCATCGAGGCCATTTTTTGATATTGATTCCCAACATTTAATAAAGCTTGGTGTTCTATAGAAAACAATTAAATACTTGTTAAGTTCACAGGATGGTGCTGCTTAGCCAAAGCAGGGGAGGTCAGGAGGGGTGACTTTAATTGTGCAGGAGAGAGTTAGCAAACATCATGGCGACACAGGAGAGTGACAAAAGAAAGCACTGTTGGCATTTCTGTGGCGTGGACTTGTCTTGGCCTTTTCAAGGCGCAAAGGGATGGACATGTCAGAGTGTTTTTAAGGAGTGACACATGAGAGTAAAATAATCACCTCACTTGGCACCACCCAGAGAAAGTAAAAGCTAACAACAGCAAAGCTAATGCCAGCCAACACATGATATGCTAAGCATGTCAAAGCTAAGTCAGAATTTTGAGAGATCTGAGAAAATAGCTTAATCCATCATTTACTTCGTGCAAAGACTCAAGGCCTCACCACGTTGTGGAAAACAAGGTTGGAGCCCAGATATGCATCTCCATCTCTGCGTTATTTCACAACAGCAGTACAAAAGCTCTACAGAGAAGTGGAGCTGTTAAAGAGAGGCTAAACACAGCATAGCAGGTTGCATTAACTGGCTACATGTGGGCATAAGTCTGTGAGTTTAACTTCTATTCTTGACAAAACTGAAGTGACATGATGAATAAACTGATATGTTTTTTATTAAATTCAGTAATTTTTTCTTTTGGAACGTAATTTTAGTCAAGAAAAGGTTATAAATGACAATATATTGTGATGTTAGGTATTGCACTACTCAGTACACTGAAACTAAATTGGTACTCAAGTTTTGTGATAAAGACGTATCGTCAGGCCACTAGTGATTCACATCCCTAATCATAATCCGATCATTTTCAACTGAATGTTTCTGAAAAGTGGGAGAAGTGGAGCAAGCAGTGGGGAGAGAAAATGATTTTTCTCATGTTGATGGGGGTGGTGATAGGCCACCAAAGCCTGTTTTTTACACAAACAACAGTAGTAAGAGTATTTTGCCTAATAAGTGACCTTTAAGCAAACTGTTGGAATAAGTTGATTTTTAATACATGAGACATTAACTCAGGCTAAAGTTCAGGATTTAACATAAATGTTTATTCTTAACTCATTGTAAGTGTCTTGATTGGACTTTTTAACATAATGTCATTGCTGTCTTTCTCTTTCATATTAAGAACATCCTTCTGTTATGACCTACATTGGTTATCATAACTAATTTTACTGTTGTCCTGAGGAGAGCCGATGAAGCCATGTGCGAGCCAGCTGCTTCTTTTTTCTCTCATGATCTCTCTCCAAACTATATGATTAGGAACCAGTGACACTGCCAAGAATATGCAATGTAAAAAAGTAAAACCACAGAACGGGTTAAAAAGCTAGCACAGCATCTCTGTTAAAAATAAACATGGTGAATGACAGTTTGGGGACCTTTAAGCTCTAGTGATGATTGGTTTATATTTCTAGTCTGGCTTTTATCAAACCCACAAATTCACATTTAGAGGCCTCTGTTTATTTCTTTGATAACTATTGAGCAGCTCCACTGGACCAGTTGGAGGTATAGTGTTTTGCTCAAAGGCAGATTTCATGGTAACTGTCGGCAGAGGGGAGAGCACTGTTATGGGCTTTTCCTCTATTTTTTGTAGCCCCAGGCAAGCTTTCAAAATAGATGTGTTGCAGTGTAACACTTACCCTCAATGCTTCTGCACTATAAATAGGTATCACAAAAAGGTACCTCTGTGGCATCATATCAAAGACCCATGCCTTCTGTTTAAACCTGGGTGGAAATATACTTGCCGTTAACCATGTACTGTATATCCACACATATGGTGGTTGCCACGCAATCCCTGCATTTTCTTGGAGCATCAGGTGTACATCTACACTCTATAAAAATCATATTATTACACTGACAAGTTACTGTGGCTCGTAGGGGGCAGAGTAAAAGTAGAAAGGGTGCAACAGACTTCACCAAGGAGTAGCAATAACTGAGGCTGATAATCTTGAAAGGGGTCATATTTTGACCAAACTGGTATATATTAATCTTCTGAATTCACATTCTTAGTAGGCCCTCTGTTGAACCACCTTTATTTTCACTCTTACTAAAGCTTTATGATGGAGCTCCTATCAATCTAAGTTGGTTTTCATACCTACAGCTTGGTTGCTTTATTACAATTCAGGTGAGAAAAAAAAAAAAAAAAAGCTTCAAATTTGGATATCTCCTTTATATGTTCAAAGTTCACATGACAGTATTTTGAAGTGGCCAAGGTTAAATGTCCTATAATTCAGAGTAAATAGATGAGCATATTTATCATTGTTTGAAACATCTTACAATATAAGTCTAAACAAACTGTGCATAAAGAAGAGAGGCTCCTAAAGCTCATTGGTGTCTACAGTGGACCACAGAGGACACAAGCTGGCATGGTAACTCATTACATAGTAACACCTGAAGAAGAAAGACATCAGCTTTTAAAAGGATACATCATAATACTTGAACAAGCTGGGCTATGGTCAGGGAACTAAAACAGTTTTTGAACCAGTCCATGTTGTCATGTCCTGTGATGATCTGTTGTAGACACGGTAAGTAATAGTAATGTGTTGCTGTTTAATTGTATGTTGTGCCTCTACACAGAAAGTGACTCTATGGGATCCAACACGTTAAAATTAAGTAGTACTGCTTTATCCACCTGGTTACCTGGAAGCCAAAATGCAATTATTATTACTGCTGCTGCTGCTTATATGACTACAGCAGTGTGATGAGTTAACTCGTCACCCTCTTTGTATCGATTGCTGGGTGGATTTTGTTAGCACTGCAAACACACTGCTCTGAGGCTGATTGGAAATCAGATGAAACTATCTTTTTCAAGTGAGATTGGCACAGTTGTTTGTACCAAAACAGGGGTCGGTTGCTATGTTTATATCCATTCAAACAACCTGTGCCATGGCTGGAGGCCCCCCTCCACACACAGGCCCAATTTTTCTGTTTGGTCAGCCTATCACTAGGCAAAGCCAAGTTCCTATTGCTATATGCCATTTTTATGAGAATGCCAAAGTAAGCTTAAGTAGGCTTGCATTATGGTAGGATGTCATAATGGCAGGTAGACAGCTACAGGCTGCTGCTCTTAGGAGATGAAGGAGAGGCTCAAATAATTGGGTGTTGTTGTCTTTCACAGAGTTGATCTGATGTATCCATTGATCAATGAGGTTCATCAGTCAATGTATCTTTGTTTTTGTCGGGACAAACCTCAGCAAATGTTTTCCTAAGAGATTTTTACAAAAGAGTAGGCCATTACTATACCCTTCTTCTTTTCATTTATCTAATATTTTTTATTGATTCTTATTTTTTTTTCATTCCAAGGCCAAAATGATTCGAGAGGGGTCTGGCTGCAGACCTGCACTGTCAGGACCCTGTGTTGCAGACCTGCACTGTTAGGACCGGCTCCGCTGAGAGGACCCGAAGCAACGTTTTTTTCTCACGCAGTGCTGTTAGTTTTTGCCATAAAGAGTGAATGTGGAGAGAAGGTGAGTAAAAGTCAAGTGACTACTGTTCTTCATCTCTGAAGCAACAGAAGAAGTCTTTATTCAATAGAACATTGTGTTTACCACTAGGCCTATATATTGCCCTGTAACCTTATAAAGAAATGACTTTTGGACCTTTGGGTGTTTTTTAGTGCTGTTATCATAGTTATGATAATGTGGCTAATGCTAAGTAGACTAACTTTGGGATTAGCCATGGGTGTATTATTTGGATATATATCTATGAGAAAAGCTTGACATGAGAAGGCTTTGACTGTCGTTGGCATTTTGATATGTATGAAAACACCCATTATGATCACTGTATGATCACTGACTACTTGATTGGTATTAGCAAATTAAGCGCTGTTATCGTAGTTATGGTAACAGTGGCTAGCACTAAGTAGGCTAACTTTAGGGTTAGCCATGGATGTATTATTTAGACATATCTATGAGATAAGCTTGACATGAGAGGGCTTTCAATGTCGATTGCATTTTGATATATATGAAAACACCCATTATGATCACTGTATGATCACTGACTACTTGATTCGTATAAGCAAATTATTTAAACAAACCCAAATAATGTTTTTTTTGTCTTCAGACCAGTGCCGTGGGCCGAGTGGCGGATCACTGTAAAAAGCAGCGGAATGGATGCAGGCTAACAAACAACTTGTTTGCAGCCAAAGTGAAGACGCCTGACATTTTACAAATGGACAGTAAATAAACTGAGGAGGCTGCACAGGAAATAGCAAAGCTGTTTGTCGACACCATGGATCCATATGAAGAAGAAAGCAAAGAATCCATTCGGGAGCCTTTTAAGTTTATTTCTTTATAATATTGAAGACATGGATGTTCTGTGACGAGATAATGGATACTAGAGGGTACGTGGCGTACGGTGAATACAAAGAGGAGAAAAAATAAAAAGACATCTGAAAGTTTGCTTTGTGTCTACTCCGTTTTCTCCTGTAACAGAGGACATTGGCTGTCTGGGTCATGTAACCAGGTACTCAGTAATTCACTTTGAATAGACAAAGCCAGTTTAATTTTAAATCATCATCCCTCACACCCTCCTGGGAAATACAGGCAGTCCGACAGCACAGGTAAGAAAATAGCAGTATAGACAGCAATACGAAGCAATTATTATATGAATTATGATAAGGTGCAACAATTGCGAACACACAAGGGATGCCTGTGTTAAAGATTTGTGTAAATTAATAAGTAAATGAATCCAAAAGTGCATGAGGTTTCATTTTCAATGATAAATAATGGTATAAAAGCAAAGAACAATCAGCAATTGGTTGGAGTGTAGAAGCATAATGCAATTACACATAAGGTGTTTTAACAGATTTTTTAAAAATGAATTTGTATTGCTAACCAAATTAACAGCTATCCATTTTACTGAATAAATTAAAATACTGGTGTTAAACAATTCATGTTTTAGGGGATGATAACAAAAGGTGTACATTAAGTTTGTATTATTTATCTGTAAAATAACCCTCGAAGTGGTCATCCTGTTTTGTATTTCTCTATTTTTTCTCTTGATATTTACTTGAAACATACACTTATTTTTTCATCTTTTTTATTAACACATGAATACACAAATAAATCATATTCACAATGTAAACATAAAATAAACCCCCCCATAATAAAGTATATTCACACAAGACGAAAAATACGTATTTCCAAGTACAATCGCTTTTATTTTGAAAGACTTCGAATTAACTTCCGAGAAATACTTACTTCCGGTAAATTGGCTTTTATTTTGAAAGGCCTTGAATCAACATCTGGTCCTATCAGTGGAGCGGGTCCTAACAGTGCAGGTCTGTAACGAAGGTTCCTGACAGTGCAATTCTGCAGCCAGACTGTCTTGAATGATTGCACCATGAGTACTGCACTTAGAAGCAACTGGCAGCAGATACAGTGGCAAGATAAACCCATCTGTTTAGCAGCAGGTGGCTCATGTTGAAAAACCATCCACCAAAGCCAAAGGTTTTTTAAAGTTATAAGTTCTGTTCTAAAATAAGCTCTTCTAGTGTCACCATATGTGTAGTTTACATCAAACTGATCAGTGACTTTGCGCAGCAGCTGGACCAGCCTGATTCAATGTCTGTAGTCAGGTGGATCCATCTTGCCAAACCCCAGTCTGCAATGTTTGTGCACGGCCCAGAGCAGCACGGCCCAATTAGCATCCTTTAAAGCAGGAAAAGGTGGGGGATACAAGCGAGACGACAGAAGAAAGTGACTGCACTTACAGGCATTAGCATAGATGCTAACAGCTTCAGTAGCAGTTCTATCAGATTTTGACCCATTACTTTATTATATGAAAAACAAATAACACCACAAACTTCTCTATTGTAGGATAATTTCTCTCCACTTCCAACATGTTTTGATGAGAGTTTGTTTTACGAAGTGCCTCATGTTCAGTAATGCAGTACCACCCGCCTACTACATTATCTGATTGATCTATTGTAAATATTGATTGATGAAATGATTGTCCAATCACCCGCTGGATATACTTCTGAAAGGTTTCTCCCCAAACACTTTCTTTGGGCTCAGATGGACTAGTGAAATATTTAAAACAGTCCATCCGAAGTGCCAGCTTAACTCATCAGTGTAGAGGTTAAGCTTTTCAACTTAAATGCATCATTTCATATTAACAATAAACAAACAAAGTAAAACAGCAGGTGTATCCCTAGACTTTTGAATCATGTTGTACAATTTAAAGACTTTACCTGACTCTCAGCAGGATGGTGAAGTTTTAGATGAAGATGATAATGGAGGGGGTGAGCATGATGATAATGAGGATCATGGAGGCGATGACAACAAAAATGACTACATGTTAGAGTGCAGACCGCTGTGGGGAGAGTAGAACAAAAATACATTTGTGACATTAAATGGTTCAAACCTATTAAAGTCTTTTTTGTTCTTGTCAAATTGGCAGGCATAGGTGCTAAAATCATTATTCATCCTTCATTTGTATATTTATTGCCCTGTTGTTATGGCAACTAAATCATAATAGACTAAAACGTCTAGTAGATTCAAGCAGTTTGGAGGGTTATTTTTGCAAGTGATTTGTAGGAGGAATTCAGCTACGTGAGAACAAAACTTAATGTGAAAACCACTTTAAAAGTTATTAACAGCCTGTGTGTATCTGTGTGAATGTGACTGTGAAAAGACCAAAAAGTCTTTAGTTGTACAGTCTGGATGCACTGTCCTCTTGGTATCTGACACCATTCAAAAACTTTCTCTGTTATTGCAACTAATTCTTGCTCCATTTGCTCCGTCATTTTACAGATATGGTGTGAAATGGCAGAAAATTGAGACTTTCACATTGTGAGGTCAAAGAGGTTGAACTTGACATGTTGCTAAGTAGTTATGCCATGGTAATATATAATAAAATCATTTTGACAAGATAAATTATTCAGGGCAAGAACAAAAATCAGTCACAATCATCTGATAATGTGACTTGATGACTGTAAAAATCATGAAAAGGCAGTCATTACTGTAATGTAAAACAGGTATGAACAACTTGAAAATTGTAACCACTTGTTAATGTCCGTCTTCTGAGAAAAATGCCAAAATTGTGAATGTCTGTGCCCACAACTGACAGCTCTTTCAAGAGTTATGTTTGAAAACAGTGTAGTAATAAAGCTCTCCTTCTCGAACTGCCCTGAAAAACATCTCAATGGCTGAAACGTCAAAGGATAACACACAGTTTGAGTGCAGCTGCCCGATGTATTATTGTGGTACACATGAGGTAGAAATAAATTCCTTCAGTTTTTATACCAATATAATTTAATTCAAATGCCACTAAGTACAAGACAGGAGTTTGACTGACTAATGAAAAAAGCCTGCTGATGCATTCTATAGCTGGGTACTTATCCAGGGGAACACAGTGTTCGAGGTTTTTCACCAAAGCTGGTTCAGACACAAAATCCACTGACCTGCCAATAAGTAGAAACTCTCCCACTGATCCTTGGCGTCTCATTGCCATCAGGATGTTGCGGACAGTCATCCCCTCACAGAAACAGGCCACCACTCTGGCCTTGGGCAGGTGGCCTCTCAGTCTCTCCAGCAGACGGTCAAAGCTCTGCTCTCCAGCATTGCTCCAGATTTTGCCTAAGATCAAAAAATGCAGAGAAAATTGCAACATTAACAGTGACATCTGAGCTTTTTCTCTTCCTTCATTTGTTGCAGTGTTGAGTCTATATTGTTTTTAAAAGTTGCAAAACCTCAATTTTTATAATTCCTTTGCACCAAAGTGTGGGGAACAGTAAGTTTTTACATGGTTATATAAAGAAAGTCCATCTTATTTGTGTTTGACTGAAACCATGTTCAGACTAGGGCTGCAACTAATCATAATATAAGCTGCCAATTCAACTGTCAACTCTGGCTCTTCACTGAGGGCAACACATTGCACAACATTAAAGACTAACAGTGGGGGTATTACTGAAAGCTGATGTTTAAATACTCCCATTAATCAAAAAAAAAAAAAAAAACTGAATTGACCATGTTTATTTCAATAGTTCAGCAAATTAAAAAAAAAAATGTTAAAAGAGCAAAAACAGCTTTTTCTCCTCAATGGCTATTCTGGTAAAATAAGCCTGAAATGCCTCAAATGGTATGGACTTCGTTCTAAAACCATCTCAATTAACCAAGGCCGTCAAAACTGAACCAAACCAAGAAACAGGACTCAAAATACATGGAAACTACTGAGCTCTGGGTTCAGGGTATAGTTGCATACTTAATTTGCACTTCTGTCTGTCAACGCCATGACATATCAAATTTTATCAATTTGAAGTGGTATCTCTGGGGCAGCTTTGTCATTCAGATGAACTGGTGTTGTCTTTCATTTAACAAAAACTCATAGCTAAGACTGTATCTTACATGAAGAGCAGCTGATTAAAACGCTTTGCTCCTTGGCAGCACATCAGTCATAACCATTGATTAGCAAATTGTAGCTTATTTGATGTGCCCCATTTCACACATTACATTTCTCCTGGCTCTAAGGCAACATTTGGCACTTTAAACACACGAGGGGCCTCGTGTTGTAAGATCTGCCTCTTGCAATTTGACAAACTGAATCACAAGAAACACTGTCAGGTGCTTTGGCTTGTGTACTGTCGGAACCTTGCTGCAAATCTGCCCTGCAACATTCATAAATGTTCTGGTTACATATCCTGTATATTTTTGGTTTAAACCGGGCTTAAAAGTGTAGGATGGTTCATTTTAACCATAACTTTTTTGCTATCTAACAAAATCTAAGAGTTGATAGAATGTGTGTGTTGCTCATTGCTCTTGGGTTTCTCACTCTACTCAATTGTCTTCATTTAATGTTTGGAATCAAAACTGCTCATTCATTGTACTTATCTTAACATGAGCGTCTTACCAGAGTGGGCAATACAAATTCCCTCCTTGGCCGCCATGTCCTTGAATGCCTCCATTCCACTTTCACCATAGTTGCCTGAAAAAAACAAGAATGATTGATGTTCAGTCAAATCAAATCTGTTTTTTAAATGTCAATTCAATTCAATCAAATAAACCTTATTGGCATTATAAATATACATTTACATTGCCAAAGCAAGTGTGACATAGAAAAAAATGTGTACACAGTTAAACACAATCTACAGATGTAGGCATGCAGTGCAAAGAGAATAAATAAAACGTCTCTATCAACTATGTAATAGAGTAATGCAGAGTTTACACAAATTTGCAGGTCAACGCAAAAATTAGCATTACACGGTGGCTTTAGTTTTTTTCTGCAGGGTTTGGATTATTGCTGAAAATAAGTTCAGCAGGAAAAAGAAACGTCATGAAACTTATAGACTTAGTTCATTAGGATCTTTACAAATGAAAAGAGTGTTGAATCAGATTCAACACTCTGAATAACTTTTCTACTTTTCTAAAGATCTACCCAAGTAAATATGCAATACCATCTTTGCATTGACTTTTCAGATTTCCTGTGCAGCTAAATAGCTTTGATTTTAAAAGTAGTAATAATTATCCTTTTCCTCACATATCTTGCTAGCTGCCAACTTACTGTTTGCCTCTGCCAACCATTTTACATGTGGTTTCCATCTCAAAGCCAAAACTTGTCTCTAGCTTAGCTTTCATTTCCTTTGTTAGTGATGTACTGCTGTGAATGCTGCAGAAAATACAATCGATTATTTTGTTAACCTGCAAATACATAAAAGAGAAATATAAAGACAATCATAACATGCTTGCTGGACAGAGAGGCAGCAGTGAAGTACACAGACACCTCTCGGTTAAAGACAATCAAAATTTAAGGCTCGGCCATTCACAAGCAGGATTGGGTGAGGTTCACCACTTTGTGAACAACTGTGTGAGTAAATAGTCCAACAGTTTAAGAACATTGCTCAACATACAATTGGAAAATTTTTAGAATTTCATGATCTGCAGTCCATAATATCATCAAAAGATTCAGAGAATCCGGGAAAATTCCTGTGGCAAGGCTTAAAACCAACATTGAATGCCCATGACCTTTGACAATTCAGGCAGCACTGCATTAAAAACCAGCATCATTCCATACAGGATATTACCATCAGGGCCTGAAAACACTTTGGAAAACCATTGTCAGTTAATACAGTCTGTTGCTACATCTACAAGTGCAAGTTAAATCTCTACCATTCAAAATAAAAGTCATATATCAACAACACCCAAAATCACCCACAGCTTCTCTGAGCCCGAGCTCATCTAAGATGGACTGACACAAAGTGGAAAAGTGTGCTGTGGTCTGATGAGTCCACGTTTCATATTATTTTTGGAAATCATGGATGCCGTGCCCATGACATGGGTAAAATGCAAATCTGTGAAGGCACCATTAATGTTGAAAGGTTCATACAGGTTTTTGAACAACATATGCTGTCAACCAGGCTTCATCTTTTTCAAAGAAGTCCATGCCTATTTTAGCAAGGCAAGGCCAAGTCACATTCTGCACGAGTTACGACAGCATGGCTTCGTTGTAAAAGAGTGTGGGTACCACATTGGCCTGTCTGCAGTCCAGACCTGTCTTCCACTGTGAGCAACTGAAGTCATACATCAAGCAAGAATGTGAAAAAATTCCACCTACAAAGCTTCAACAATTAGTGTCCTCAGTGTCCAAACACGTATTGAGTGTTTTTGAAAGGAAAGGTCATGTAACACGATGGTAAATACGTCCCTGTCCCAGCTTTTTTGGAAGGTATTGCAGGCATCAAATCCTGAATACTTCAGTATTTGCTTATGTACACCAAAGTTTATCAGTTTAACTATGAAATATGTTGTCTCTGTTGTGTATTCAATTGAATATGGGTCAAAAAAGATTCGCAAATCATTATATTCAGGTTCTATTTACATTTTACATAACGTCCCAACTTCATTGGAACTGGGGTTTGCAGAAGCAGTATAAGTCATATTCCAGTCTTATCTCCAAAAGAATACCCTTGCAGTAAATCTCCTGCTATCTCACCATCCATAAATGCTCAAATTCATGTCAGAGAAAGCGTCTCCCCACTGTGGCACCCATTTCTTTGCCTGAGAAAGTGGGTGACCTGGAATTTATGCTAATGATGGGTTGTACAAACTGGCAAGGAACATGATAGGATTCCCCTTTATAATTTCTCTTCCTCCTCTTTTATCTCTTCCCCTTCAGTGTGTTGTTTGAAGAAAAGATCAAAAACACTCCTTTTTTTTAAAACCAGCATTTCTATCGTTTTCTTGCTCAATGAGGTTGTTTTGTCCTCCAATGTTTACTCCAATTTAATGATGGTGTTATCAACAATAGAAGGAGGTCTAATTAGGCAGCATTGATCCGAGCTCTGTTTAATCTGATGAGGAAAAGGAAGAGGTCAAAGGAGGAAAAGTGATAGGTAGGAAATGGAAAAAGAATAAAGATAAGGGGGAATGGAGAGCACATGCAGAGGGGGGAAAGGGAAGGGAAAGAAATGCACACTGCTGCTTCTAAATATGTGTGTGGGTGTGAGTGTGTGTGTGTAGTCAGGCCAATGATGAGTGTGGTAGAGCGAAGTGTAAAGTCCTGTAATTAGTGTCTCAGTGAGAGGATTGGGAGACAGATGGCACAGACCATACTTCCCCCCTGCACACACACCAACATGCTAACACACATAACTGTACTGTTAGCATCATCAAAATCGATAAAGCTTGTAACCTACTTCGCTCTGGACTCTACTGGGATTTATGAGCGAGACGTCTCTCTATCGCTCAGTGAGCCTGTCATTTGTCTCTTTATCACTGAGTCTCAAACGCACATGCACGCCCTCAGTGCTGCTTTACATTACGAGCACACTTTCACGCAAATACAAACACATACTCAAATCACTTCAACAACCAACCCACGCACAGTTACACACATTCATCAGTTTTAGATTCACTGTTGGCTACAGCTTAACCAAACAAATGTCAGTCTGTCTTTTCATTCTTGCAACAATCAGAATTACTCGACTTGAGAGGGTGCCTTCCACAAAACACTGAAATTCTGCATTTGTTACTTATTAAAACTATACTGACATTTATACCCCAACGATACTGTCAGGGGTGATTAATAATAAACAATGATGGCATATTTTGAGCATATTTTATGAGCCTAAACGGTGGCACAAGTTGCGCTCAGTGCACATATTAGAAATCTAGACCAGCTGACCACCTTCACTATTTAAATAAGTGGTTTTCAAATGGTGTGGCAAGATTGAGGCAAGTCTAGGCATGCTACATACTACTATAACTACACAGCATTTGATAAACAAGCTCTTGCATACTTAATCAGTAATTTATCTGCTTTACTCTCAAAAAACTGCAAAATCAGTAACTCAAAAATATTCTAATATCACATTTAAGGGTTTTGCAGTTAATATAATATAAAGGTTGGGAAATAGATCAGACACCATTCTGAATTTTTCAGAACGCCAAACTCCATACCACTTAGCCCACTGATGCTTCTATTAATAGTCATCAGTCCTATGGCAGTGACATAAAGTTGTTTTATCACTTCACTTTTGTACAAACACTCATCAGTTCTTACAGAAAAAGTCAAACCTTTTGACCGTCAGCTTGAAAAATAAATAAACTCTGATACACCTCTCAGTCCACCTTGTTAAAAATAGTAATCCAACCTTGAAATCTGTGTTCAAAGTGTCAGAATGAAAGTTAAATTCCTGACCAAATGAACAGAGACATATGGTGGCATTATAACCTGTTCAAGGTCAGTTTAGAGAAAAAGAAATGAATTTAAATATTGTATAATATATGTATAATTGTATAACTGTATAATTGTTTGAGCACTGGAATTCGATGCAGGCAACAGAAAGAGGGGAGGGATTTTCTCATGTTGAGGGGGTTCGTAGGCAGGCCATAGAAAAATCAATGTGTCTTTTCATAAAAAAATGACCTTTAAGCTCAGGTAAGGGTGACATTTTTGTTGAAGTCCATTGTGAAACAAACAGAGACACATACAGGTGATGAAGAGGAACCACTTCAGCAATAATCAAAACGTAAACTTTTACCTCTGAGTTAAAATGCATCAGAGTTTAACTGCTGTAAAAAAAAGTCTGATAATGACACTGAATGGATTTGGATGCAAACATCACTTATTCTGACTTCAGTTAATGTTAAGTGTTATCAACTTTGTGACACACATTTAAGCCTAACAGGTCGAAAATGTAAAACTAGAAGAACTATTCACTAGGGTGGCACAAAAGTGATAATCCCTATTTCCGCTTACTGCAAATTCCTTTAAGTTGATCCATTTAATAAAAGAATTTGCAGTTGTTGAGGTCAATTATTATGTACAAATAACTGATGAGTGAATCCAGTACTCATGCACAAGTTGTCCTTTAATTATAAGTTGTGGAAGTAAAATTCCTCAGGCACACCTGAACTTGCCTCAAGGCACTTCAGTGTGCATTGCCACAATTAAATAACCACATCCTTATAGAATTACTGATGTACATATGACAACGTTTTCCTATTTCAACTTTATTCATGCCAATATTGTAATGCTTCCACAAACAAAAAGTGCTATGTGCTACTAATTTTATTTGTGTATTTCTAAAAGAAATTTGCTAAAATTACGATGGTGTGACATATCATATCATGTTAGTACAAGTTACTCAGTACGTCTACAAAAAAGCTTGAATTTCCCACATTCACAGTCTTTAAAAAAAAATATTATTAGTCTATTATAAATTAATTTAGTGTTTTTTTTAACCCTGATCTAAATCTATCATTTTTAGGTATATGAGAATAAAAACGTGTTACAATCAAAAATCAATGAGATAAGAAGGAAACAAAACTCCCTGAGCCCTTCATGTTATTCACCCTCTGCCCTTCCTCTTCTTTGATCTCTCCTCCTCCTCCGGTATATTGCTGAGCTTTACAACATGCAATCAAACGCAGAGCTGAAGGGTCCTCTGCCAGCCCTCTGTGAAGCTCCATCCCCTCTCCCTTGAACGACTCTGCCTCTTAAACTCTGGCTCTCTTTGCAGCAAATGTGGAGGTTGTGGTGTTGTTTTCTGTATCTTCTCCTCCTTTACCCCTTTTTATTTCCTCCAGTCTTCTCAGCTACCATCCTCACCCTCTTGTCACTCTTATCAGGTCTAATACATGTAATTATATGCCCCCTCCTGTTTCCCCATCCCCCCTCCATGTCTTTTTCCTCTTTTAAAACCCTCATTCCCCCATCACAGTTTCTCCAACAGAAAAATAAGAGTAAAGACATTAACATAACTGAGTAAAGGGCAAACTCTTTATTTTTACTTTCTCTTTGTTTTGTTACTTAACTCTCCTCAACCCTCTCCTCAATCCTCACCAATGATATCACTATCTCATATATCATCTGAGGTGTAAAAACACTGTGCTGCTAAGTGTCAAATACAGTAATACCCAGGGGCATACGCTTACTAACACTTACAATGTGTCAAGCATAGAGTTAAACAAGGTAACAAAACAAAATAGATGATATAACGCTCACAGCATTCAGCACAAACAGCACTCAGAAATGAACAGACTCAAATCATTCCTCCCTCTGTTCAGAACTTTTTGAGTAATTGGCAAAATGTGGAAAACTGCTAAAGGATTAGATAACTAAAGTTATCTAATCCTTAAAAACATCTTTGATCCACATCTGTATTCAGATCACTACAAAAATCAAATCACTTCTTCCTTATGCTATGACCAAACCTGACACACCAGCTGGACTGTTAAATATATTACTCCACCTGGGAAACAGACCATAAAATACGTTTGGGAATAGGGCAGGGGATCTGGCGATCGTTCCATCAATCACAGTCATTATGGATCAATCCGATAATGCAGTAGGCAGCGATACTGCCGCTGTGTAAAGGAAATTGTGTGAGCCACTTTGTTAAACAAACTCTCGCCAAAATATGTAGGAAGTGGCGCAAAAAATATCCTTCATAGACAAGTTTGTACTGTTGTTATTTGTTGATTTTTTGATAATGAAATGCAGCCCAGAACTGACAAAATTGCTACTGAGGCTGTTAGCATCTACACTAATCGCTGTATGAGCAGTCACTTCCTGCTGTCATCATGCTCGATGATTGGGCTGTTACACTTTTGGTCGCTCATAATCGTTGTAGATTGGAGCTTGGCAAGATGGATCCATCTGATCAAAGACATGGAATCAGGCAGGAATCCAGGTCCAAGGTTAGACATGACCAACATTCCCTAAAAACTTCCATCAAAATCCAGTCATAACATTTTGAGCTATCCTGCTAACAATTTAACAAACTAACAATTGCCAGCACAAACATATCCTCCTTGGTGGAGGTGATCAAACTCACCCTGAAACCATAATAACTTAAGAAACATTGGGCTGCTATGGACATGGTGGCTTTTTGTCAAATCAAAGGCAAAAAATAGTTAACAATACTACAAACTCACTGATTTATATTTTTTCTATAGCTTTGACTATTAATGTGGTTTTCACACCTACAGCCCGGTTGCTTTGTTCTGATTTAGTTGAAATAAACGTTACAAATTTACAAATGTCATCACATCACAAGTGTTGCTGTTACTTTGAGTCGCAACACTTGGGAAGGAAGCTCGCAGGCAAAAATAGAAGAATGATCTGCATACCAGAAGCCACTCCAAAATCAATTCAATGAAAATAATCACAGATGTGCCATTTCCAGTCTTAGCCATTAATCAGACATGAACAAATGAAAAGACACCCCTTCATTTACACAACCTTGGAGTCACCTGATAAGTCATGGGATACATACACCGATCTGGCATGACATTATGACCACTGACAGAAGTGAAAAACACCTCTTCACCTGATTACCTCTTCATCATGGTACCCAATAGTGGGTGGGATATATTAGACAGCAAGCGAACATCTTGTCCACGACTGGGTCAGAGCATCTCCAAAACTGCAGCTCTTGTGGGGTGTTCCCGGCCTGCAGTAGTCAGTATGTACCGTGATGCAACAAAGGACCAATGGTGAAACTGAGAAAGAGTCACGGGCGGCCAAGGCTCATTGATGCATGTTAGGAGCAAAGGCTGGCCCATGTGGCCTGATCCAACAGATGAGCTACTGTCGTTCAGATTGCTGAATTTTATGCTGGTTCTGATTGAAAGGCGTCAGAGTACACAGCATCATAATTTCTTGTGTATGGAGCTCTGACAACTACCACTAATACAATAATTACACCGCAATACCACTCATTTGGCTTGATCTATTTTGTGTCTAAAACACACCGATGTATAATTAGTGAATGTAATCCGTCCTCTGTGCCCTGAGCAGAGGATTTGCGTCGTTAGAATTAAAATTATAGACCAACATGCTCCATGTGATTCAGACAATGTGCTTTATGCCATCAAAATAGAGCCCTGAGACTTAAATTAAAGTTAAGAGTAAAAACATATCTTAAAGTCAGCTATGGGATATATTTTTCATGTTTCAGATTGTACATGCATGACTGTTATTTCTTGTTTTTGCCTTTGAAATAGCTGCAAGCAAATCAACATGATGCTTGCAGCTAACCCTAACCAGAAATTTTTGATCTGGGTTAACAGAAGACCCCCACATCTTTGCCACTGCTTGCTCTGATTCATGATTATGATTATAAGGCAGTTGCACATAACTGTATTCCTGGAGCAATCTTGATCAGTATAACAGCTAACATCTTTGCCTTCTTAAGGAACATAACTTAGAACTGTGCTAGTATCATCATTTTATGATTTCCCTTCATTAATACCGAAGATGGAGCCAGAGCAACAAGAACATTCACTCCATCTACTTTACAGGAGCCATTACATGGATTTTTCTGAACACGAATTCATAAATCAGTGCCTGGACCAGTCAGAGTAGATGAAGTCCTGTGACCTAGGCTCATTAAAATACTGAACAGTTCTTGTTACTCAGGGACCCATCAGAAACTGGCCCATGACCCACTTTGAATCTTCCCCCTCAGGCAGCAGTGCCAGCGACGGCTGTTAAATTGTGAGCAGCTTCTGTCAATCTCCTCCACCCCATTCATTATTTCTCTCTTGACACTTCCCTCAAAATCCATTCTGCTTTTGTCATCCTAAATCCTGCAAAGGTGAAGGCAGACTGAGCGGGAATGACAGGAAAAGAAAAGATGGGAAAACAGACAGGGCAGACGGGGGAGAAAATTGGTATTGTGAGGATCAAAAGAACCAATAAAGAACAAACAGGAGGGCGACAGAGAGGGAGAGGGGTGAGGGGTGAGGGGTGAGGAGAGTAGGGTGGAGAAAAGGTTGACATCTTGAGTTATTTGAAGACTGATCAATTTCTGTTGAAGCTTGCTCTGGTGACACGTCAAATTTCATGTCAATAAAACTGAATGAGCTTAATTGAATCAAACTGAACAACAGGAGGAATGAGAGGGAATGCAAAGAAAGAGGACAATAAAAGCGTCCATTACTGTCATTTTGATTTTTATAAGAGACCAAACTGAGCAATCGCACCAATAATAAATAAGTATCACCTTTTAGAAAACTGCTTATAATCTGACAATATGTCCTAATAAAAGAATGATATTTTGTATAAAATGTACACAAATCAGGCCTGCTTGATTATGGCAAAAATCATAATCATGATTATTTTAATAGATATTGAAATCACAATTATGAATCACAATTACTCACTGATTTGAAAACCGGAACACATGATTTCATTGAATGTATACGGTTTTGATGCTATCATTTTTAACATTAAAGAAAGGGCAATGCATATAAATATACTTGTGAGAATACAACACCTCACAATTATACTAATGATAATAATAATAATGGAACATTTTTTAAAAAATTCTAGATGTCATGTGGCACAGCGATCTTTTCATCTTGATTACTTAGTTATCATAATTGTGGAATTGCCTTGCAGTTTGTCCATCCTCAGAGCCTTATACTGTATTAGAATTATAAATACAAAATGCAAAGGCGTCAGTGACTGTGCATCTAGATACGTGCAGTAGAAGGCATGTGAGGATGTTAGTGAATAGAAGGCCCATTGCACTCAGGGAAGTAGGTAGTTGTGTGGCCATTTTGTGTATTTGCAGGTCAAAAGTCTAAGGTACGCGGGTCTGGGTAGGTGCGGATTTGACCTTGGGAAATGTGTGTGTCTGGTTGCCGATCTAGAGCAGGATACACAAATAAGGAATTTCCTAATCTAAAGAGTTTTTAATCTGTTAGAGACACCACTCATGAAGATAAAACATCAGGCATTTAACAGTTTTGATCGTACTGTGTGTTGTCTTCTCCGATAATTTCAACACAGCATACCACACACATATCGATTCTGTCCCACCACAGATTTAGAATCTAATCCTCCAAGCCAGGAGTCTTGCGTGATCAAACGTGATCTAAACAAAAATGAAGAAGAAGAAACAAAGCAACGAGCGGAAAACAAAACACGCAACATGGAAGAGGACATGACAGTGGTCTTAGAACTATTTCTGATGGAAAAATCCTGAACTAAGAAAGGAAAAGAGTGTGGAAAAAATCCTGGAGACAGCATGAACACGTGAGCTGGTCCTCCATTTCTGAGGTCCACCGAACTTGATGTTTCAGCTCATGCTTGTTTTTATTTATTCCTGCTTTCTTGTTCCTCAGTCAGCTCGCTTCTTGATTGTCTACATTCTGTTCCAAGTCACAATTCATGGAGTTATGGCTCAGGAGTCGTCGGCTTTCCCCGCACACGTGGAGATATTTGGTGGTAAATATAGAACAAGTTTAATATTTACGATTGTCGGCCTGACCCGTTTTGGAGCCGATTATCAGGACAAATTCACTCCTAACACACCTCGGACCACAGGATAATCTTAAAAGACATAAGATGATCTGGGTTTGCCGTCCTTGGTTGGGAAGGAGGAAAGTCGGGACAGAAACAGCCTGATAATGTTAATGTGTGTACCCCGCTTCAGATGTGCAGGTACAGGCAGGCGCCATTTTGGAAATTGGACTCGTGCATGACTCTTGGGTTCGAATCTAAAAATTCCCAATGATATTCCTGTAAAACTTTTATTGGATAAATACCCTGTTACTGTTTTTTCTGGTTATAGGACATTGCCGCCCATTCCCAGCAACATGACTGGGCTATGTGTCAGTTTTGTTGACTGTGACCCACATATGAAAGAGAGACGATCCAGTCCATGGTTGTAAATTCACAGATAACGTATACAATCAGGCATGCAGCATCCATCCTTTCTCCTATCAAGAACGTGATATTCTCAGTGTTCCACCCACTAATAATAATACTTCATTACTTCACTGTAATTACTCTGCTGATATTACATGTATAATTCAGTTTCTGGTGTATCAGTTTCTGTCGTCTCTTGCCTCCAGATGCAAAATGTTAATGCAGAGAATTAATGAGTCTCTCTAAACTCCCCCCACTCCCTCCCATCATTCTCTGAATCTGCAGCTCCCCTTCACTCTCTTATCTATCCAAAGCTCAAGCACATCTATCTCCATCCACAGCCACTCACACATCTTCACTTCTGTCATCAGTGGTTTTCTGCTACAATTATCATTGCTTTTCCAATTCTCTCATTGTCTTATTCCACATTTGTCTTCTTTTTAAAACCCTTCATTCCTCTCCCTCCCTCCCCTCCCCTCTCTCTCAACCCCCTCTGCTTGTCCTCTTTCATAATTCTTCCAGTGCCTTTCCCATCCCTCTGCTTCTCTCCTTTATCTCCCTCTTTTTCTCTCTCTGTGAATCTCACTCCCTCTCTCTCTTCGATTCAAGTCCTTTTTCTTTGCATCCTCTTTTCGCTTCCCTCCCTCTCTGTGTTTGATAATGATTGTATTAGAGACGGCAGCTGACGACCTTGAAGACCAGTTCCAAGGTGAAACTCGCCTGTCTGATGAAATACAAACACAAATACTTTGGTGACAAACACACACATTTGCTTTCAAAGGCACAAACAGCCTCTCAAGTACAAAGACCATAAAAATACGCACAACAATTTTTGGAAGCACAGCAGCTAGCCAACACACAAACACACACAAACTCATACACATTTGACGATCTGAGTCTGAAAATACAGAATTAAATTTCCCCTTTGGGACACAATGTAATGTTTAGGCAAGATTGTATTTTCAAACTGAGCACTAAACCTGATCTTCATCACAAGTGAGCATCAGAATAACAAGTCTGTTGAACAAAATGTCATTTTTCTTATATATACAAATTACTGACTTCCGAATTTTATGCTACAACTGTGAAACAGGGACTGTAGTTATAGCTTGGCTGCAGCTCTGGTCAATGGACCTTCTCTTTTGTTTCTACTGACCAAGTCTTAACAAGCACAGTGAACAGAGGACACACACCAGCCAGTTTATCAAATACAACCCTTGTATGTTCGTAATAGCTAATTAGCCAATGACTTGATAGCAGACACACACACACACACCCATATGTGTGTGTGTGTTTATATATATCTACATCTCTCTCTCTCTCTCTACATATATATATATATATATATTTATATATATATAAATCTAAATGTATGTAGATAGATAGATAGGTAGATAGATGGATAGATAGACAGATTTTTTTTTTTATTTTTAATCAATCGGGAGTACCGCACTTTTCCAAACTTAGGACCAAGTTCCTAGAGATTGGTGAAGTCAAGGACGGACCACGAAGTGGGTATCCCAGGCAGAATACACCCAGCGAAGATATTTTTTAGGGTGCTGCCCACAAGTTTAGCTGTGTTATTCATTTCATGAATGCACAATCCTTTCCAGTAAGTTGGACTTAGTTGTAAAGTTGCTAATCAGGCTTTCCAATGGTATAAAACAAGATTTGATTGGTATAATTAAAGACATTGTAAATAATCAACTGAAATAACATTTCCAAAGTTGGAGCTTCAATTGTTAATGCAAATCAATCCATATTTCTATAGAAGTAAGCAGGGCTGGCCATTGTTAAGAACCTCATGATTCAATTCGATTTCGATTCTTTGGGTGGCATTTCGATTCAGTATCGATTCAGTAAGAAGTAGAAATAAACCAATAATTAGAGTACCTGTTGACAATTTTTGACTTTTTTTTATTTTGATGCCAATGTGAACATATGTGATATGTCACCTCATATTTTTGACCAAACATTTGAAAATAAAATTTTGCACGGTAATAACTTATTCGTGCATATGGAGTACAAAAGTAAAAACTATGTTAACACTATAATAATAAATGTCCACCTGGTCTTTTTTGTCAATAAATGTGTCAGGAATTGTCCTTTGAATACATTTTTTCATCCTTTCTTTACAAGAAATTAAAATAAGCAATTCTTGCAAGTTTTTATCATTATTATGTTATAAATGCTTAAAACAGTGTGTAATTACAAGAAAAGAATAAAAATGGCTTTGAATTTTCAACAGGATTCTCTTCATAAACAATTGTAAATGAACATGTAGAAATTTTCTGAGATGACCAAAAATAAACTTCACCTATTTTACATGAACTCAAACATTATTGTTGCCTACAGCATTTAGGGTCCATGTTACAGCCTGTTACATTAGACCATGTCCAGGCGATTTTTTACTGATGGAAGTCACTGAAGCAGTTCCTAACCAGCTGAAGACAGAGATCTTAACATTTCTTCCTCCAACATTTCTAAAATTACTATTTATGGAATCCATAAAAAACAAACTATGATCAAAAAGACGACAAATGCCAAAAAAAAAAAAAAAGACGATATAACACGCGGAAAATACGTCGGAAATACAGCAAAACAGAAAAAATCAAAGCAAAAGAACAAAAAGAAAATACTCCAGAATGATACTAATGCTGTTGTGTTTAATATTCTACATTATCTACACAGAAAATACTGAAAAACCGCTGTTAAATCACTGTCATGTTCGGCTCTCAGTCCTATCACTCTGCAAGTATGTCTTCTTCTGCGACCAGCGGCAGCTGGATAAACACTGAAAAGGTGCACAGCACCGCCCACTGGCCAGGAGGTGAACTGATTCAGAGGATTTGCTGAATCGATATTGAATTGTGAGGGGAATAATTGCAATGCATTGTTGAATCGATATTTCACAAGATAATACTTGTGACACAAAACTGTTTTCTGTCCAAATATTCTATGCAACTTTCCCTCTCATGTACACTCCCAACACATAACAACAAAATTCATTCACACAGGCACACCAACACATACCCACACATTAGAGCATAAACACTATGCAGATGTAAGTACACACCACCAAGGAGTAAGTAGTTCAGGCAATGCCAGAAGCCAGATCTCCAATCCTCAATGCTCAGTGTGTGAGCATGTGTGTATAATGTGTTCATGTTTACATCTCTCAACTACACATTTTTAGGTTCAAGAAGCCATCTTGCACTGGACACATGCACACACACACAGACTAAGGCTGTCACCTTATTCTGTCCTTATATTGTCTGAATGTGGAAGTAAAAATCCATTACTGAATAGAAAATATACAGTTCTGCAGCACATAAGGAATAGTGCACTGCCTGATCCAACAGAGGGTGCTTCAAGCGCAACCCGACTGTCCAGTGCTCTATTGGTCTCGAAACAGGAAGTACACCACAAGAGTTTATGACCTGTGGAGAGCTGCAATATGCCTTGGCTGCATCTAGACTGTCAGAAACCAACAGAAGAAAACACCTCAAGAAAAGGAAGGCCAGGCACATCCTCTGTGAGTAGGCAATAACAGCACTGGAACATCTAAGAAATGGCATGTGCAAGCACTTTGGGCTCAGCTGTGTGTTGAAGCAGCTGGCCAACTCCTCATCCATGACATATCTGTGGGCCCAATTTTTATTCATCCATCCACTGCAGACCAGCCATGCCTCATCAAATGCTAAGCCCAAAGCGATTGCACTCCTCTAGGAAGGCTCCCTAACAGGAGCACAAAAAAAGGCCATCACGGACAAGACTGTGAGATTCATGCAAGGACATGCAGCACACCAGGAGTGATAAACAGTAAAGTGACCAAGTGAAAATGGGACAGAGCCGGTGGGGGCAGGAGGGTTGGGGTATAAGCATACAAAGTAATATTCAAAGATGATCAATCATTAGTGTTTAGCATTGTCACAATACCAGAATTGGTAGTATTGGTCAATACAATACCTGGAAAGCAGTTCAATATTCCATACCAGTTTCAATACCACAGCAAAAATAGAAATTATCAATTTAATAAATAGTCCCTGCAGAAAGAAAGATCTTTTCATTTCCACTGACAACCTGCAGTGCAAAATAATACTGATTTGAAGCTGGAGGTAAGTAACTTGGATGAGACTGCAGTGGAATCACTCACCTCCCCCCCCCATGGTTGTGTCCCTGGCCACGCACCTTCTCTTATGCACAACCAATCCACTGTGTTCGTGTACCTTTAGCTGTCATTAGCATCATGCAAATGTAATTTATTTGCAGCCACAAAGTGCCACAAATCACATGTCCCTTCATATAATTAGCATGAGCAGTACAATCTAAACGACAAAAGCTCATTTAGATGTAAAAGGTACATATACTTTTGTGGAGGATCCAGTAAGAACACTGTCCCTGAACTGAGCCCTGACTGGCTGAAAATTGGGTGTCCCTTGCAAGATTTTATAAAGGTTTAATACAGAGCCAGGAGGGGGACACAGATGTCTAAAGATCTCTCGTGTGGCTTCAGGAATAGGATGTTGACAGGTAATCACATTTTTGGGGCCAGTGACACAAAAATAAACTGCATACTGCAGCTTAAAGAAAAGTAACTGAACACATGACAACACATCTGCAGTAAATTGTCAACAATTGTCTTGTTTTGTTAATGAACACATTCTTTGATATTAATGTTTGTTTAAAAGATTTTTATATGAATGTTGCTAAAATGGTGGAGTCAGAACAGTTGTTACAACCATTTTTTGTGTTCAAACAAAGTAAACTATGACAAGAACATAATAATCTACTAAAAATTTCATAACAAAACATCACTTGAAATTGTAGCTTAAGTAATTATGTGGAAAAATGGCAGCCCTGTGTTGAAAATTTGATTCTTGTTCTGTTTTCTAAGCTTTAATACTCACGACACAATTGATTAAAAAGTATCATTGTGTTGTTTCAAAAACATTGAAATGAAAAAAGGTATTTTTCCGTTTGTTTGGTTTTTTTTGGACAGCCTTATTTGCATTTATGCTCAAAAACCAATCAAGTTGGATTTTTGGGAGAAGTGACAGCCCTAATACAGACACATTAACAGCATTGTCCTCCTGTTCCTGTAACTGTCACACCAACTCCCAGCAGAAAACCTGTTGACTCAACTCACTGGTGAGATTTAGAGTGTGAATAAAAGAGTAAGCACAGTTAATCATGCCAACATCTGGAACATTTAATTCATCAACAGTGGCACCATTTTTACAGCACAGTGAGCAGATTAAGGTGAATATGTGAGTAGATATTTTATAGTTTAATCTTTGTAACTGCATGCTGTTTTCTGATATTTTTAGTCTGCATGAATTATTTCTGTAATAATGCATGCAGATCTTTAACCCTTTTAAGAACCACCCTACAGATGACATATATTTTCAGGACAGTTTGGGCTATCAGAATATTAATGCTGTATTTATATCTGATTAATTTATTGAATGCTGTGTGACCATGGAGACAAAACAAAAAAAGGCTTTCTATGTCCGAGTTTGGTTCTGTCAAGACTTGGCTACTGGGAGAGAAAAACAAAAGCATTCAAATAAACTCGCAATCAGAAAAAGTTATATATTTGCACCTATTTCTCTGGATGTTTTTTTGCTCTGTATAGTTATTGTGCCAATCTTGGAGTCAGTTTCTGTCTAAAATCTTACAAAAGGCCCCTTTATATGACTCACACGTCCTTATGAATTCTTTTAGGAACTGACAGGCAGCTAAATAGTCTCTTACTGAACTTTGGGGATTCTTGATTGATCACTACAAACAAGAGAAAAAGAAACTGGTGAAATCAGTTTGTCAGAAGACTGGCAGAAAGCTGTCACTTTCTGTAATTGCCTAAATCAAAGTCATATGACATAAATAGTACATTTTTCATTGAGATAATATGCCAAAAAATAGCTCATTACAGATTTATAACTGTGGATCTGCACATAAAAAACTGCAGGGGAAAACTCTGCACACAATGGTTGGATAAAATAAATTTGTGATATGTTTGATCAAAGGTGTTTCATGGAGTGATCAAATTATTAGCTTCCAAACACAGTTGTCCTCACAAAGATCTGTTATACTTTTCCTCCCACAGAGTTGGGAGGGTTAAGATCATCTGGGACGCCATCATCTTAATGGCTCGACCTCCATGACCCACAGATGCAGTCTGGTCACTGTTCATTCAACTTCATACGTCTCTGTACCCACCAATAACCTGCTGCACTCACAGCTGTTTTTGGACACTACTGCTTCATCAACCTCTTGGCTCCACGTTTGCTTCGACCTGGCAACAATAAATCCTCCTTAAATCACGTCTCCCTTAGGGAGCTGAAAAGTCTCCCTCCTTTATCTTTTTAAGAATCACTTCCCCTTCTCTCTCTAATTCACCCTTGCTATAAACACTCTTGTCAGTACAATCCTCATTCACTTGTCTTCCATTTCTTCCTTGTCCTTGCACCAGAGCTTCTACTCTCTTGTTTAAAAGACATTTTTCTGCTTCTGAATGGCTCGAAGCTCTCAAAGGATCCCTTTTTCAGGGATCATGAATGTCTTCCTAATTTGAAATTTTAGAGCAATAAAGGTCTTTGTATTTGCAGTCAATCTGGATGACATCCAGGCAAATAATTGTGGAGGAGTTAAAAACAGTGTAATAAGGTGGAGGAGTGTGCATGTCTGAGGGCAAAAAGTTAAGTTTTAAAACATGAGAGTGAGCACACGGATAGTGTAGGTGGTTGTACCTTCAGTATGTATAGCAGACACGTAGCTCCAGTTGTATCTCTTGACAATGTCCACCATCGCACGTGCCTGCTGGGCATCTGAGGGCACCACACGCATGAAATACTTGTAAAGGCTCTGGAGAGGAAAATGGAAATCAAAATCAAATTAGTTCCACATGATTAACTCATAAAATTCCATGAATGTTGTCCACATGTTGAAGATCCCACCTTATCACTGAGGTCCATACTGGTGGCAGAGTAGGCAATCTGTGGTATGTTGAACAGCTGGAGGAGGTTCTGGACCTGGATGGCCACTGAGCTTGATCCTGGACCAATTAAACCCACAATGGGTTTCTTCCCCCTCATTGGAGTGGCAGAGGGGTCAGAGCACTTCATTGTTGCTCCCCCACCACCTCCTCCTCCTCCTCCCCAGGACACTCCTCCACCCCACTCCTCAGCTTCATCGGAGGAGACCAGCGAATCTCTTATAAACTCGATGCTCTGCTCCAGAGCCACAGCAGAGTGCCAACATGAATCCCGGATCTCGCAACCCAGGGTGATGTTTGGCAGGATGTGTGGGTCTATGTTGATGCGGTCCAGCGTGTGCATCATGGCCTCCACCCTCTGAATGCCATACTGCTCTCGCACTGCGCCACACTTGCGCTCATGTACCTGTGCATGGTGTGCAAAGGGAAGATAAATTTAGATCATTTTTTTAGATAATAACATTGTCTAAATGTTGTCGTTGATTATGGCATTAAAGGTATATTTTAAGTATTTTGAAGTTGGGTTGTATCAGGTACTTGAAATAGTCAGTGAAGTGGCTGCAATGGCTCCCAGCAGCACTGCACCTTTAAGTACAATGAGCTCAGACTAACGGTAAGGTATGCTGTTGTTAGCGGGTACAGATATTTCACATAATTGTGCAAATTTTATGTTAAAAAACAAGCCACAAAACTTTGTTGGGTTGAATGTAAAATTGTGTGAAGAACTTCAAAGCGCTTTATTTTTCCAGCAGGAAGTCTCTGTGTTTAGCACTATTTATGAAGCAGCAAAGGCTATGTGTTCTTCCAAAAAAGTGCAAACTGATTCATCCGATCTGATGTTTTGCTCTATGGATTGAGGAAGACACAACAAGGAATGAGGAAGCTAACACTGAACTAAATATGAGTGTTTTAGACTCAAGTGACAATGATGATCCTTTTACTGTGGATGCAGGGGTTATCTTTATGAACGAGGGTATACAGTAGAAGAAATTCTTCAGAACAAGATTCAGCAGGCCAAAAGAGAGAGGGGACAAACTTCTGTGGAAACTGAGCAGCAGGAAAGATTTGAAGTTACCTGGTGGTCTATGTGAGTAAACTGAAAGTGTCATGATTCAGCTTATTTTGGGTTATTTAGTTTTTTTGTGTATTATGTTCCTTCTTTAGACCTCTTATTTTTCCTTTTTTTTCTCTCATGATCCTGTTTTTGATCTTAGTTAAGTTACCCGTTTGAGTCTTGTTCCCCTTGTCTCTCGTGTTTCCTGTTTTATTTTGAAATGCCAGTGTTCCTTGTGGTGTTTTCCTTCCCTCCCTTTTGTGTGTCTCCTCTGATGATGATTCCCTCCTCCTGTGTGACTGTCTCACCTGTGCTTGATGTTTCCCTGGAGTATTTAGTCTCTGCGTTCCCTGTTCTCTGTGTTGGGTCATTCGTCTTCCCAGTGTCACTCCATGTGCTTGTCTTCAGTGTTCTCCAGTATTTAAAGGTAGCTTCTGTTTTTGGTTGTTTTTTTTGTTGAGACTTTTTTTTGTATTTTTTGAACTTTTTGTAAAGGACTGATTTTTTAATTTTTTGATCCCTTTTTTGTTTGTTATAATAAAGCTTTTTGTTAATCTGCTCCTGGGTCCTTGTTTTTGTTTGTTTATTTTTGGGTTTCAAACCCTGACAGGAAGCTCATGCCCACAAACCTTCCTGTTGCTAGGTCTGAATCAGATGTAAGCATATAGAGCTATCTGCAGCCTAATTTGAACAGGCAGAAGAACCCACATTGTAAAATATTGCCGAACACAAAACTCCTGGAGGAAAAATAAAGTGGAGTGATAATTTGCCATTAGTAATGGCACTGTACCTTACTGGTTGTTCGGGCTTGTTCTCTTGAAAAAGCTGCAGCATTGCTGGGAGCCTTTTCAGCCACTTCACTGACTGTTGTCAAGTATCTACTACAATCCAACTTTAAAGAATCTGAAATATCCCTTTGACATTTGTATTTTGAGCAAATTGGAAAACAATACGAAATAAACCTACATTTTCATCGTACAAATGCTTTACTGTTGGACTGATATTAATCTTGTTTTCATGGCTGCCAAGTTGAAAGTCATGTTTTTCCAGGGAGCGCAATCATTTATAATGAGATGAGGAAAAATTAGTACTGTCAGTGGGTGTCTGTGAGTTCCTGGGGAAGCTAATGGAGGTTGTACGTTCATGGATTTGTTCTATAAATTGATGTGTTCTCAGATTCTTAATAAGCACAGAATCATATTGACTGTATGATAGGTATGAGATTTTGTCTTCACTCCTGCAATATTTAAAGTATTACGATCTGTGAATATAAGATAGGTTACACAAAGAAGATACAAAAAGGGAATTTTCTGTTTCTGACAAATACCATCCTGGAGATATACAGTCAAAAAACAATGAAATTACCTTGTCTGCAGGAGGTTGATGATGGACGGAGAACAACGCTCCAATGATGATGTCACCAGGTATGTGTGCAACAACTCGCCGTTCATTAGACTGAGCAGAGTCAGCTCGATCAGGCCCCAACCACACAGACAGAACTAGAAGCAGCCGGAGAATCATCTTGGTCAATAGAGGTATCGAAGGATGAGCAGGTCAATTATCTACCACTTGAGCTGTCACAGGAGACTTCTTGTCCGAGAAAAACTTTTCCTTGCCATGGCAAGGGAAGGCTGCTGGCTCAGAAGTCTCTTCAAATCAATGATTTCAGTTCATTCCTTCCTTCCAGCTTCCTTAGGATTTGAAGGAGGGACCATCACTGCAATGGCTGAGAGAGGTGAAGCTGTGCAACCTGGAAATTAGAAAAAAGAAAAACATGAATGCGCTGTCAATGGCTGATAAAATGTCCTGCTTCCTAAACAGTAGGGACAATTGGTGTCCACAGTAAAACAGGTAACACGCAGGCACACTCACATAAATTATTGAGCAGTAAAGACTTCAGAAAGACTTAAAAAATAAGAAATTGTTGAGGAATTTTCTAATAATGCAAACCATAAAGTTATGTGAAGAAAAAGTTTGATCTATTCTAAGTTTGACCCATATTGTTTGGAATCCTGATTCAAATTAAAGCCTTAGAGAGACTGGGTAGAAAAGCTCATCTTCAGGTAAAGCACAGATAGACATTAAGTACCCTACCCTCTAGTGGCTTTATGCCTCCACAAGGTGGTGAGATTGTTGTAATAAATCACCTTTCACCTAATAGCATTCTTGCAATATGGTGATCACAATATAGCTTTCATGAGCAGTGTGTAATCATGAGGCACACTGATCTATGACCTACAAAGTGTTATCAATTTGTCCTTGAGTCACAACCAACGCTTACACAAAGATTGCTTGGAAAACTTGACTAGGTTCTGAGATAGCGCATTCACAAGAAAAGAAAAGAATCACTACCAAACTTCACACTCCTGACCTTTCACCTACCAAATCTAAAGAGTTCATCCTTGAACCCAGACAGTCATGTGGTCAAAGTTTAAAGAAAATCTGTTCAGACTTTTTGAGATATTACGTTCAAAGGTGTGGGGACATAAGCTGTGTTTACACTGAATGAGCTGGTTTGTTGCCAGTACAGTTTAAAATGTTTGAGGTGGTTAACCCAGCAGAAAGGTGCCAAAAAGTGGGATGGCACAGATCAGTTACTTTGGCTACCTGTCTCTTATATGAAAGTGGAAGCACCTACCACTGCGCACCGAGCCAAACTGCTTGGTGGAAATACCACTATGCAACCAAAAAACATAATGCCTCCTGCCTGAGCTGTTGCCAAAGTGGAAGCACAATACATTTTTTTACATTAATTTCCAAAAGGCTCCATTTCATGAAAACTTGGGGGGGGGGGGGGGGAATTTGTCCTAACATCATAACAGATATCCATTAGCCAGATCCCAGTACAACATAGATACATTTCTGAAGAAATAACAAAAAAACATAAAAACGTAACAAATAGACATAAAAAATAGAAACACATCTAAAAAAGTAAAAAACAATAGTACAGATCCTTAATTAAGTAAAAATAAATAAACCATTATTGTGCTTTTCGTTATAAGGCATCTTTACGGAGCATTTGGCTGTAGGTATCTGTTTTTACATGATATCGTTATCCCTGTTAATAAGAGCTGTCACCTTATACTTGACAATCAAATATCCATTTAAGCATAGGGGTAAAATTCTGAACTCAAATTGTAATTATAGATTCAGCTTGAGAACATACAGCTCAGCAGAACATTAAGGCACCTAGGGCAGTGAAATTCTTAACCCAAAAGTGGGCACTCTGCTCAACTCAACCATCCATTGCTCTCTTGACCTCAACGACAAGAACAACGCCTCGAGAAAATGGAGGACAGACAAAGCCACTCTGTGGAGGCAGTTTGAGCTCCACACTGCCAGTGACTAAATAAACAAAGATCGGGCCGTGTTAATTATGTGCAAAGCAGCTGGCCTATTCCTTATCCACAACCTATAGGTCCATTAGTCAACCTTCCAAACCCGCAGTCCAGCGATGCCTAATCAAGTGCTCAGCTCTGTGCGGCCATGTCATCTACAGCAGGCCCTTAGTGTGGCCTTAGGAGAGGTAAATAGTAAAATGATCCAATGGAAATACCTTGTGTCTGTTTTGCAGCCAGGCTGGCGGTACTGGGATGGGGGAGATTAGAATATCTTTAGATATTAGGTGTATGCTCAAAAAACAATCAAGTTTGATTTTTGGGAAAAGTGACCTCCCTACTGTAAACTTTATTAATATAAACTATATCATCTTAACCAATATCTCACTGGATAGTATATCGAGTCATCTAAAACTGAAGAAATTCCCCAGCTCTACTGAAAACCAACTTCCATCCAAACCTTGTCCTTTCAGCTCCCTCCGAGTATGAATGTTGAGTCATCTAAAGCTTTTCATATAATTCACACTCTCCAAACAGTGTGCACCTGTTTCACCAGGAACATAAACCTCAGCAGCACACTTTGATTGAAATGGGAATGACAACTGTGCAAATGAAATTGACACAATGATCACTGCATCAGCCATTATGGTGACCGACATAATGATCAGTAACTGTTTGTTCTCTAATGAAGCTTAATGTGATGACTGGAGAGCTGGCTCTAAACCCACCGCAGTCACCTCCGCTGTGTCAACATAAAAGCAGTTACACAATCTCAACATCATATCACACCTCGCAGCTGCTGTGAGAAATCTTTGGTTGTCTGACAAGTTTTTTACAACACCCACGCGTAAATCTGTGGCACCAACCGGGCGACATAAAACTGCTGGCAGTCACATTTTCTGTTCTTCTGATTTGAAAACTAATGGATAAACTCCATGGTTAGAAAAAAAATCATCAGCACACCAGATGTCATTCCTCAAGAGTCTGACTAACAACTCCGCTAAAATGAAACTCAGTATGTAAAGCCCTTTCTCCTGCCGTTTTAGTGATATTTCTTTAATACTGTTTTTTTAGATGCTCTCTGTCGGTAATGCTCCCTTGCATAGTTTTCATAACAATTAAAAAGTTTCCAAGGCAAGAAAAAGTGACTTCTGTATTCCCTTTGTTCTCACAGAGATGGCAAGATTGCATTTCCATTATATATTCTAAATTTAACAACAAATATCTTTATTAATATGTAAACTCTTAAAATGCTAACTACTTAAATCCTCTGCCAAGGAGCTCCTAATTAAAAACAACCAAAAACAACAAGAATGTTAGCGATGCACAATAATAGATATATGGTACACCGATATTCCCAAACTCATAATCATTACTATCAGTACCATTATTTTGTGTCAAGAGGACCAAGTCTCTTCTAAAACTGACCTGTCACTTTCATGGTTACAGTCCATTTGTGTAAGAAACAGATGTGAAGCAAGAAAAACAACAATTTACTCTTTAATAAACAAAACTGTTGGTCTGTAAAAGTGGACTTTGAGTGATGGTAAGGTAATCCATCATGGTACAAGACAATATGAACAAGCTCAAGAAGCTAAAAGGACAAGGTTTAGGCAGAGATAGACAGATACTTTATTAATCGCCTTGGGAAAATTCGGGTATCCAGTAGTAATAGTAGGTCATGCATAGGTAATTCAGGTCAAGTGCTTTTGATCACTGCCTTTATTCAGGGTGTTGTATAGTCTGATGACTGTGGGAACAAAGGGTCTCCTGAACCTCTCAGTCCTGCAGCACAGTGAGATAAGTCCCCCACTGCTGCTGCTTCTATGTCCCTCCAGGATGTTGTGGAGGGTATGGTGAGTCCAAACTCCTGCAAAGCACAGAGCCAGCATCTTCACCAGCCTGTCCAGCCTCCTGGTGTTCCTATTAGTCATGTTGCCACCCCCAGCAGACTGCAGCATAGACCAGAACACTGGGAACCACTGACTGACAGAACATACAGTATGCAGCATTTCACTGCATACATCGAAAGACCTGAGCCTCCTGAGGAAGAAGAGCCGGCTCTGCCCCTTCTGGTACAGTGGCCTCCCCTCTGATTGTGACTGACTGGAGGGGGGACTTAGACCTCCTAATGTCAATGACCATCTCTTTTGTCTTGGAGGTGTTCAGCAGGAGGCAGATCTTAGTGCTCCAGTCACTGAAGGATCTCACCAGGTCCCTGTACTCCTCTTCCTGCTTGATACACGTATATACATGATATAACACAGGATGATAAAGTTTATTGTAGGAACTGCACATAAATCTCTGCACATAAACAGTGAAGCCAAAAAACATTGAATGTCCATGACCTTCAATTCCTCAGGCGGCACTGCCTTAACTACCAACACCATACTGTAAAGGATATTACCACATGGTCAGTTAATACAGTTTGTCGCTGTATCTACAAGTGCAAGTTAAAACTCTACTGTGTAAAGTGAAATCCATATATCTGTGTAGATTCTCATTCATCCAGGTCATGGTCATCTTGAAAATTCATAAACAAGGCAACTGGACTGTGTAGAGTTGTAACTCTACACAGTCCAGTTGCCTTGTTTTTGAATTTTCAAGATGAAATCCATATATCAACAACACCCAGAAACACTCTGGGCCTGAGCTCATCGGAGATGGACTGACGCAACGTGGAAAAGTGTGCTGTGGTTTGACAAGTCCATATTTCAAATTGTTTTTGGAAATCATATACGTTGTGTCCTACAGGCTAAAGAGGAAAAGTTACCATCCAAAAATCAAAAGCCAGCATCTGTGATGATATGAGGGTGTATTTGTGCCCATGGCATGGGTAACTTCCAAATCTGTGAGGGCACCATTAATGCTGAAAAGTACATACAGATTTTGGAACAACATGTGCTGCTATCCAAGTGATGTTTTTTTTCAGGGACATCCCTTATTTCAGCAAGACAGTACCAAGCCACATTCTGCACGTGTTACAACGTGGCTTCAAAGTTTAACAGTGCAGGTACTAGACTGGCCTGCCTGCTGTCCAGACCTGTCTCTCATTGATAATGCGTTGCACATTATGAAGTGCAGCATACAACAATGGAGACCCCCAGACTGAACTGAAGTCATACAACAAGCAAGAATTGATTGCATATAGGTCGAAAAGGATTTCCAAATCATTGTTCTCTGTTTTCACTCACATTTTACACAACAACCCAGCTTCATTGAAACAGGGGTTTGTACATATTTCATCCAAAATAGCAATCAATTAGGCAAGTGAGTTCAGAGAGAATCACAGGGCACAGCTCCCTAAAAGAAGAAACTCCAACAGTGGTGTTTATGAGTCAGCCACACATGTGGACATCACTTTCCTCCCTGGAGCAAATGTTTAAGTAGCCATCCCCTCTGCATTAATGGTTGAGTCTTATAATTCGCTTAACCTCAGAGCTCAACAAATACACGTTTACTGCAATGGAGCAAATTTAATTGACTATAAACAGCAGGGGACAGTTTAGACAGCAGAGGGTGGCCGCAGCTGCTTATGCAAAACAGGATCAAGGTCGTGACTGGGGAGTTGGTGGGTTAGACCAGTGTTACAGAGGGGAGTGAAAGTCCTAAAAAACGAGAGAGAGAGAGATGAGGGAAACAAAGAGATAGAAGGAAACAAAAAAATGAAGAAAAGATGATGAGAGAGAATAGTAAAGAAGGAGAGGTCAGAGAAAATAAAATGTGTTTGAGAAAGACAGAGGAAGAGAGAGGAGGAGATAAGAAAGGGAGAAGGACAAAGTGATGAAAACCAGGCATCAAGAGACAAAGAGTCTCTGAGCATAATTAACATGACGTGTCAGGATGACAACAGGGCTAACTGCAGCTCCAATAATGAACAAATGAAACCAAAAACAGCACCCTGCTTCACACACATACTGAGGGGATACCACTGGGTCTCCTCTTTCTACCACTCCCTTCATACACTGCTCATTCAAATGTTATTTCAGATTAGAGCTGGTGATACACAAGGTTTTAATATTTTTGTTCATTTGATTTTTTTCTATGGAGAAATATGAAACAGTAAGATGTCCTATCATTTCCTTTCTGCTGATACCAAACACCTATGATTGAGATTGGCCATTACCAATGGCTGTCATGTTTCATTTTAGTTTTATCAACCGATTGAGTACAAAACCCCTGAAAACTCAACAGTACAAGTATCCAACAGCAGCAGTCTCAAACCTTTTCGTACCACAGCTCAGTTTTATATTTTAAATAAGGCAATGTAGTTGAGAACCAGCCAGAGTGTCACAAGTGCTCGCTCTGTTGTCAGAGTGCAGTCAGCTGGAAGTCACCAGCTGACACAGTAACTAATTAAACTGCAACACTCCAAAGGCCCTATCATATGCCTGGTGCAAAGCATTTGACATGAAGAGCAGGTGTCTTACTTCATTTCTGGCTGCAGCAGCATTCATTTTTATGTCCAGTGCTCACACAGTTTAAAGAGCAAATGATAGCGCTCACATTTGTTTGTCTGAAGATGAAGAGCAACGCAGAGCAAGTGTGTTCCTAACTTCAGGACGCAAAAAATGACTGTGCTTTAAATCTTCTTCTGGTCCTGGTTTAAAGTCTAAAGCAGGGTTCATCAACCTGTAGACCTTGATCTACTGGTAGATCTGAAGACATTTATAGTGGATTTTAAGACTAGATGTGTCAGGTCTTAAATTCAATGCACTGGATTGACTGTTTTACCAATTTACCGATCAATGACTTAAAATGATTTGGTAAATCCAGCTGCGTTGCAAGATATTTTAGGTTCTCAATTTCTTTCCCTTTACTTCATTATAGTTTCAGTTTGGAGGATCTTCCATACTGTTAGAAAAATGTTTCTTACGGGCTGCAGTGGTTAAAAAATGTTCATATAACTTCAAATCCACAGATTCTATATTTTACTGTGTTTCTTTATAACACTGATGGATTGAAGACCTAAATTTAGTAAAATTTTTAAAAAATGACCCTTGAAAAGCAAGTTATTAGTTGTGGAAGCTTGAAAATTGGGCAGGTAGGTCTACCTTTCCCTGTTAGTATCACAGGGAATATACAGTTAAAAAAAAGCTTGGTGACCACTGGTCTAAGGTCTGTGGTACAGTGTTTCTTTTATTTTGAGGACACATTAGAATGATAGACACACTTTGCTGAGCTTGTTTCACTCACAAAGGATGTAAAGCAGAACACCTCTACCATTAAATACCAGACTTTTTTTGGTAAATCCAATATTAAGTTTATTACTACAGAGAGCTGAGAGACAGCCTGGCTTTTTGTAGCGCTCCCTTGTGCAAAATTCATGTGCATTCCAGTGTACATAATACTCCCAGTAACCACAAAAACACAGACAATTGAAGATTTTCTCAAAACATTAAACTAATGAATGTCATCAATCATCAATAGTTATGCTCTCAGAAGTTAATAAAGGCTGCCAAGTGTGTTTTTACACAATAGATGACAGAGCCAAGGAGTCCTGCAGGAAAATGAGAAAATAAACTGTTTAAAGCCCACAGTTATTTGATGTACAGTAAACAGGTTTGTCTTAAACACTTATCTATCTGATCCCACAGTTTTAACTGGAAATTTTACTGATTAATGAGGTTTCACCTCAACATTCATAGGGATGTATCTGACTTGTGCTTTTTATTGCCTCTAATGCTCTGGGATGCAGCAACGAAAACAAATTAGATCTGAGCATTATACAGCGTTTTCTGTGTGTTTTTTCAGCATAGGGGCACAATAAAATGGAGAAATAATCCAGCTGAAATTCAGACCAAACAATGAACTCCACTGTGTAAGTAGCAAAATCTAGCTGCCCCCCGAGGCACACTGATTCAGCGCTAACAAAAGCTGGCACTCTGATTGGTCTGATCCATGTATAGTCAAGGCACATTATCTGCCCATTTTGAACCTGGCTTTGCGTCAAGAGTTTGCATGACCTAAATAGCAAAATATAGACCAACATGGCCCAAACCGTGGTGCATTAAACATGCTTTAGATAAAACGCTTCATGCCATTAAAATAGGGCCCTGAGTGTTCAGGAAAGTGCTGTAAGATGGCGACTGCGTGTGTGTTTCATCTACTGGTCATCAGTCTAAGCTGATCTAATGTTTCTCTTGACTGAAGATCTAATAAACTTAAGGCAATAAAAACTGGAACAATAACTCAGTTACAAAAAAAATGTGGTCATTTCACACTGCTAAGGAAACAGAGCTTGCTAATGCTAGTCAATTGGGCTTAAATTGATGAAGAAACAATGGTAGGACATCACAGTGGTAGGTCTATTCAGGGGGGGCTGAGGGGAAAAGACATTTTGGCAGCTGCTGGCACCGCATAGAAGAGGAGAGGGAGGGGTCTTAATGCCGCTGACATTTTGTCTTGCTCATCAAACTCCTCTATCACATAAGGGAGACATGTTAAAAACACTAAAAGGCATATAAAATGCACTGCACTGAACCCCAAAGTAAAAATTCCATCTCCACAAGCAGCTGTTTCATTTTCAGCCCTCCGGTCCGTCTCTGTCACACCCTCAGTCACATACATGCTGCGTCTCCATGTCACACTCACCCTCTATGTCTGCCTCTCGTTGAGGAGGCCTAACTGTTGCTGTGAGAAAAAGAAAATCAAATCGTGATTCCCTGAGCAAACATCTCACACACATGAATACACATTCATGTCTCCAGCTCCCTCCAAACTTCTCACAGGAGTGTTCTCAAACCCTCCAAATCCACTTTCATGCAGATATTAACACAGAGCACAGGTGGAGACAACACTCAGCCCCCTCCTCATTCTAACTTTGGCTCAGAAAGTTTCATTAGGAGATGACAGACAGTTTAATATCTTGAAGAACATTTCATTTCAGGCACATCAAATGGGGACAATGAGAAATATGATTTATCAAACAAATCTCTGAGGTGAGAACACAGACTTTGAGTACATTGTTGATCACAGGTTAGGGGGCAGTGACTCTGCTTTTCATGAAGAATTACAGAGTTTATGTTTTCATAACCTGAACAGCTTTCGAAACGTAATATTGTTTTTGCTTGTGTTTGTCTGTCTGCCTGTTAGCATGGGGAATATAATTAGATTTTGGTGGTGATCTGTACCTGGATCGACAAAGTTTTAAAAATAATTTGTTAATATTGCAGGATATAGTAGGGCAGTTTTCCACATTTTCCATAATAACTCATCTGGTGGAGGGTTGTACTCTTCTCTTCTAGTTGAGTTCATATTTTGATTGTAAGGGCAAAAAGATCGGTGGATACAACAGACATATCCTCAATGGCCACATGCGGTAGAAGCCCTTTTCACAGTGCCTATAAGCACAGTTTACTTCTTGAGACATTCACATTAATTCTGCAATGTCGTAATATACGCTGCAATTTGACTTACAGGGGACATGAACCGTCACAAGGTCGTAGATATTACAGCTTGAATGGGCATCATGATTCGGGTTAGAGATAAACAAAACACCCAAACTAGAAGTGCAACAAGAGCACAAAGCTCCACCAAGGCATTTCTAACACTATTTACCCTGTCATGCAATATTAGTAAATCTGGATCTGGCTTTGGATAACCATCTAAATCTAAGCACTTCTTCCTTGTGCAATGACTAACATACCCCGAAATCTTCATAAAAATCTGCTTACAGCCTTACGAGTCATCTTGCTAACAGACAGACAAAATGTAAGTAAAGAAGTAGGTAAAATGTAAATCTAAAGCACCTTTCAAAATAATCACAAAGTGCTTTACAATGAAATGTGAATTTCACATACAGAATTGCCAGGTCTGCTTATTATAAGTGATGTTGGGCTTTTTTTTTTTTTTGGGGGGGGGGGGGGGGGGGGGGGGGGGGGGGGGGGGGGGGGGGGGGGGGGGGGGGGGGGGGGGGGGGGGGGGGGGGGGGGGGGGGGGGGGGGGGTGGGTTGCCTATTTTTGGGCTTGTTATGTATCCAAATCCCGGGAGGGATCTGATGCACACTCCAATATAAGCTCAATTCACAAATTACACAAACTATTTTGTCCCATTCCAAACACAAGTTTTACTGTAGAAAGAGGGACAAGAATGATGTTTCCACCATAAAGAAATCCTCATAGCCAGAATTAAATTTATTTCCAATGTAGCTTTTACTGTTTTCACTATAATATAGCTGTAGAGGATCAACATAAAACTTAGATAAAAGCTTGACTATGTCTGTTTGGTTGCAAAAAAGGTTCAACAGACTGTATAGCAATAACGGAGTTAAAAATAATAGTAGCCCCTCCCTTCACTAATGTAAAGAGAAAAAAATGTTCCCACCTCCAAACAAAAGGATGTTGATTAAGTAAATTAAGAGCCAAATAAGAAAAAATGTCACTGTGAAATTGAAATGAAATGTAGATGAAAATCAATACACACTTTATGTAGATTTCTCAGAGGTTGCTTGTTTTGGGCTTGTTTTTATTGATCTGGGTGTTTTATCAACAAAAAAATCTGGCAACACTGATCACTTCAGAACAGAGAGCAGAAACCAGGCAACAGGACAAATGTCACATCGTTCAGCTTGGACTAAAAGCCTGTCTAAATAAATGTGTTTTCAGCTGTTTCTTAAAATCATCAGTATCAATGCAGCATAAAGGCAAAGGAAGAGCCCTCCATAACTGAGGTGCTGCAGCCTGGAGGGATCACCTGTGTTTCAAAGTGTGTGCAGAGGACAATCAGAAGGCTTTGGTCTGATGGTCATCGAGATCGTGCAGTAGAATAGGGACACAAGAAGTCCAAGATACACAAAGGGCCTTGTCCATGAAGGGATCTAAAGGTTAACAATAAAATCTTACAATTGATTCTAAAATTGACTGGCAGCCAATGGAGACGTGAGCTCTTGGCCTAGTGTCAGCTAAAAGCCTTGCACTCTGCAGATGGTCAAGGACCTGTTTGTTAAAACAAGTAAAAAGTGCTTTACAATAATCTAAATCAGAAGAGTTAAAGGCATGAATAATCATTTCAAGTTCAGATGATTAAAGCAGTTTTTCATCAACTGTTTGCGATGGCAGTCCAAAGACATCAATATCAAACATGACTCCAAGGTTTCGAATGCTTGACTGTTCAGAGGACCCAAAGGGACCTTCCTGTTTTAATCAGGGATACTACATTGTCAGGAGGAACGATCATGGTCTCACTCTTTTCAAAGTTTAGGTGTAAAAAGTTGTTGTTTGACCACTGCTTGATCACAGTCAAACAGTCGAACAAACAAGATCCTTTATTTAGCTCATTTAACAGAGCAGTAAAGTTAAATATCACCCAGACAGACAATTTCTGGCAAAAACACAAACTTCTTGCATTCAGAAAGAAAAAGCAAACACCATGCATGCACCGTTATAAAATATTTATATGCATAAAAGATACATGCATTTCTTTTATTATATCTAAATGATGAACCAGCATGAAAGTTTTGACCTGTGCATTGTAAACATGGTGTCAGTCATTTTCTCTGAACTAAAACAGATCACACAGCTTTATGTTTGCTCAGTTTTAGGCAGAAGCAGCAACCTTTTGAAAAAGCTTTTGCTGAGCGGGCAATAAATGTTTTTTTTTTCTCTCAAGTGAGCACTGTCACTTATTTCATTGCTCCTCAGGCCCAGGATACCATGCCTCAGCATTTTAGATGGGTTTAATAATTCAATTTTAAAAACACTTATTCCTGTCTAGCTCTTTTCAGTAGAATGCTGGTAGCAGCTGATCTCCTTGGACAGATGAAGGACACCCCTACTGCCAGAAGACACAAGCACGATTCAGCTTAGAAATGGCTCAATATGTAAATATGGTATGATACTGAGGGACCTTGTCAGAAAAGAGTCCAAATGTGATTCATGAAACCAATCACGGCACACAAGTGACAGGTTGTTGATACATGTGCTGGCAGGAAACAGTCATCTAAATATCATGCCTCTACTTATTTGAACTCCAGCTGGCCTCGCCCCACCATTTAACATGGACGTACAGTATATCACACAACAAAGATGAGAAGCTTTCCTGACCAGAGGGCTGACACTATCACATATAGAAGGGAGTAAAATTGAATCATTTGCAGACTGAGAACTGGAGGTAAAGGGAGGAAGAAGCACCAGTAACTGCTGATCTTCTCGCTCAGATGAAGGACACCCCTAAGGCCAGAAGGCACCCATGATATTCAATTTAAAAACATCTCGATGAATAAATATTACATGATAGTGAAGGACCTTTTCAGACAGATAAGGGCATTACAGTGACAAACACAATCAGAATCTGCGAGCCAACATTAGGGCTGGGAGATAAACCAAGTTTTTACATATATCTGGATATTTACAAGCAAGATAAAGGGTCAGACAATATTGTTTATGTTGATACTGTATGGTAAATGTCAAGCTGCAAACGCTTTAAAGAGTCTATATTTTGACTTGACATATTTTGACTATCAGGAACTATCATCAGTCAGAAAACTCACGGACACGGTCTATAACAAGCTGTAACATGGACATCAAGTTTATATTTGGTCATCTCAAAAACTTTGTTCATGTTCATTTACAATTGTTTATAAAGAGAAACCTGTCAAAAGTTGGAATTCTTTTTGTCTTTTCTTGTAATTACATTGTTTTAAGCATTTATAAGTATAGTAAAGACAAATACTTGCCAGAATTGTTTACTTTTCTTTCTCATGAAAAAAGGGTGAAACATTTAACTCAGGAAATTTCCTGACACATTTATTGACAAAAAATACAAAAAAGACCAGACAGTCTGTGATAATTATAGTATTAAATGGTTAAATGATTTCAATTGTGTGCATAAGTACTTTTTGAACATTTTGAACACATTGCAACAATACCACGATAATGATAACAGTGATAATTTTGGTCATAATAATCGTGATATGAAATTTTCATACCGTTACATCCCTACTACTGGCACTTCATAGAAGGGGAGAGGGAGTAGCACTGACGTCGCAGACTTCTGTCATGTTCATAGAAATGCTCTATCATGCAGACACGCACAGACATGTTAAATACATGAGGGGGCAAATAATTTCTAAAAAAGGCATGACATGAGCTCTTTACAGGTTTCTTCAGTGTTGATGCCAGTCTTTCTTACCTCTTTACCCTGCATAATTTTCTATTTCTATCCATAAAGCTCAAACATCATCTATTTGAACTGACTAAATAAACGTATACCTATAAAAAAGACTCACTTTACACTGTGTTGTCAAAATAACTGTTTTGGGGTGCTTTCTTGTTTTATCACAAAAAATAGCCTGACATTAATGTTCAGGCCACAGATATAATTGCGGTTTGTCCTTGAGGTCGTGTTTGCATCAGCTGGCATCATGAGATTTTTTTTTTTATAAACTTGACTGTAGGTTACATTCATTACTGGAGGACACAACTAGAGGGTCCACAAGGCTGTTAAACTACCTGTTGTGTGAGATGTAAACTTTAGACATGGTGATATTTACAGTACTTCTGAGAGAAAAAACAAACAAAATAAACACAAATTATCAATGTCATCATCAGATATGTGTTGGTAACTGATGACAAGTGATGGGAGCTCAACAGAAGCACCATCTACACTCCATTTCTAAAACTTCTACTCCATACATAGTCATAACTGTCTCGTTGTCAAGGTTCAAAGTGTGATTGTGTTGGCTTTCAGTCAACTATGGCAATATACAGTTGTGTGCAAAAGTCAGGGCACCCCTTTAAAAACAGCATATTTTGTAAATTAAAAAATTAGTATTCATATTTATAGTCTCTCTGGTATATGGGAAAAAGACAATATTATAAGGAAACATTAATGCATAGTTACATTTTATTTTATAAATTGAACAAAATTACAAAAACAAAAATCATCATTTTGGCATGTGCAAAAGTCGGGGCACCCTACATCGTCAGTACCTTCAGTACTTCGTAAGACCCCCCTGGCAGATATCACAGCTTGTAAACGCTTTTTATAGCCAACTACAAGTGTCTGGATTCTGTTATTTGGGATTTTCCCCCATTCTTCCTTGCAAAAGGCTTCCAGTTCTGCAATATTCTTGGGTCGTCTTGCATGCACAGCTCTTTTAAGATCTACCCCACAGATTTTCACTGATGTTTAAGTCTGGAGACTGTGAAGGCCATTGCAAAACCTTCAGCTTGCATTTCTTGAGGTAGTCCATGGTGGATTTTGAGGTATGTTTAGGATCATTATCCTGTTGTAGAAGCCATCCTCTTTTCAGCTTCAGCTTTTTTACAGATACTGTGATATTTGCCTCCAGAATTTGCTGGAATTTAATGGAATCCATTCTTCCCTCCACCCGAGCAACGCTTTCTGTCCCACTGGCTGTAACACAACCCCAAAGCATGATGGATCCACCCCCATATTTAACAGTTGGCAAGGTGTTCTTTTCATGAAATGCTGCTCCTTTTTTTCTCCAAACATACCTTTGCTTATTGTGGCCAAAGAGTTCTATTTTAACTTCATCAGTCCACAGCACTTGTTTCCAAAAGTCATCAGGCTTCTGTAGATGTTCTGTTGCATATTTTTGACGTTGTATTTTATGATGAGGGCGCAGGTAAGGTTTTCTTCTGCAGACTCTTCCATGAAGGTCTTGTTTGTGCAAGTATCGCCGCACAGTGAAAGGGTGCACCACTACCCCTGAGTCTGCTTAATCTTCCTGCAGGTCTTTTGAAGTCAAATGTGGGTTTTGATTTACCTTTCTGACCAGCCTACGAGCTGTTCTCTCTGAGAGTTTCCTTGGTCTTCCAGATCTCATCTTGACCTCCACAGTTCCCCTCACCTGCCATCTCTTTATTATACTTCGCACTGTAGAAACTGCAAGCTGAAAACGCTTTGCTATTTTCTTGTAGCCCTCCCCAGCATTGTGGGCATCAATAACTTTCATGTTTCCTGTCTTACACAGTTTTTTAGAGGAACCCATGGTTGCTGAGTGTTTGCACAAGGTTTGTGGAGTTGCCGTATTTTGTTCGTAATTTTGTTCAATTTATAAAATAAAGTGTAACTATGCATTAATGTTTCCCTGTAATATTGTCTTTTTTCCCATATACCAGAGAGTCTATAAATATGAATATTAATTTTTCAATATATAAAATATGCTGTTTTTAAAGGGGTGCACTGTCTTTCGCACACAACTGTATGTTGTAGTTAAGGCACCTGTGAAAACAGAGGTTGTATTCTCCAATGCTTTACTGTGAAGTGCTTTTGATATCCATATCAAAAAAGAAAACATTCATCAGTAGTTGACATGTCAGATAAAACAGCCTCAGAAACTAAGCTAACATTGCACAAACATACCCATGGACAGAGTCAAATGAAAGTCACCAATTTACACAACTACTTGTTGAACCAATACAATAAACTTATTTCCACAAAACCTTCCCAACATCTTAAAGTGAATTTATCCATCATCAACTGGCCTAACAGACCTGCTTGTGTCTAGCACATAATGTATAAGTCAAGGATTGTGGATGTGTTTTTTAAGTTTGTCGATAAAATATCTTGTTGTAGTTGTTCCTGCTGCTTATGTTGACACTGTCACACACCCTCTTGCGTTACACTGATCCTACCTGTCATGTGTATACTGCAGCTCAAGTCTGCATCACATTTATTCTGGATGCCGAGCACAGCCGACACATTAAATCGAAGCATAGCATGCATAGAAGCCATCATCAATCCACGTCCATGGTCAGGACCAAGCATGTGTCCTGCCTTATACAATATGCCTCATATTTCAGTGTTTCCCACACTAAGGTCAGACTGCCACCAATATATTTCTGACAATCTTTTATTCTGTTTTTTGTTCGTGTTATCATCATCTATGCATAAGTAAGACATCCACAAATGCATCCCTCCCATGCAGGCAAGAGCTGAAAGAACACAAACCTCCACCAAACATTTCCAATATTGTCTGGAAAACTGCCCTATCATGCACTGTTTACAAATTCTTGGAAAATTTCAATAACAGCATCCAGATTCAGATCACCACCAAAATCAAATTATTTTTCCTTGTGTCATGACCAATATTCCTGAAAGATTTCATCCAAATGGGTCCAGAACTTTTTAAATGATCTTGCTAACAGACAGATGAAGGATGGTCAAACAATCAAATGGACAAACAACAACAAAAACATAAATGGAGGTAATGAAGCATCATGGTATTTTGTTTCGCCACTTTCTGCAGATTCTGGTCGTAACGGTTATCCTCTGCTTCTGTACTCTTGAATAATAGTTCTGACTTTGGCTGTACAATACTGCAAAATTCTACATTTCAAAAATTTTCCTTCTGCAATAACTCAAATTTTAAGATATTTAGATTCTTTTGGGGAACTTTCCGATAAATGCTGTCTTTTCATGCACACTTCTGACAATGTTTCGCTTTGCTCTACTGTGTCAGCAGATGTTGCAGTAAAGATAATTTTTCAGGACAGGTTTTCTTAAGAAATATGTCTTTGTTTAGGTGTTCATTCTAAACACAGTGTAAAGAGTTTTTCTTTGATCAAATGATAGCCATATATATGTTATGGACCCCTCATACTTATTCCAGCCAAATTATTCTGTAAACAGTGGAGAAAACACTCCACAGCTAAACTTATAGACTAAACGGTGAATCAAACTATGTACTATACAGAACATTATGGCATTGTGACCATATTGACATTTGAATTGTTTGGATTTATTATATATATCCAAACAATTCAAATGGCAAAACAAACTGTTAATTACTTTAACTTGCTATTTGGTCCAGCAAAATCATAAACAATACTAATATTCTCTTCTATATACTAATAAAAAATAATAATAAATAGACATGTAACAAATAATGATAAAGATTAATTTTTAGGGGCCCCTGTCAGTCTCACACACACACACACACACACAAAATTCCTTGCAGCACCCCTGCTGGAGACAAAGCCCATGATCACATCATACATGCCAACAAGTCTGTCACTGCAAACCTGCTGCAGTTTACTACAGTTAACTGTGCACCCCAAGCTTTTGCAGCCTCAGAGAGACCACAGAAACAGCTCTACCTGCTGCAGCAGCACATCATTCAAGGTGTGACAGAGCAGAGCACAAGTCTCACCAACAAGCCCTGACCTTAAAGCACTTTCTTGTTCCTGCAAGGTCTTACAGCAGAAAAAACAGTGACCCTGTCAGTCCTCGACTCTAAACGTTTTGATCTTTCTGCGGCATGAAGAAGAACTGATCTCCCCATGAAGGAGAACGTGAGAGGTTGAGTAAACCCTCTTTCAATCACTGACGTGCACGAACAGCGTCTGGACAAACTGCTTCTCTCCAAGGAGAAATAAAACCCAGAGACAACAACAATGACTTGCGCAGCGCTGCATCTGTCAACCGCAACCGGAGATCAGAGTCGATCATTTGCACCCATTCAAACACACTCGGTTTTGTTAAAGGCATGACAGAGACATCGTCTGAAATCAACATGGCTAAAGCATACACCGATTAAATCCGCGTTTCTCGTCCATCTCTGTTTTATTGGCAAAGCTGCGTCTTCCCTTACAAGTGTGCAACTGGCTGCTCATCTTTAACTAGGTTACACAGTTACGGGATAACCTCGCAGCGCAATTCAAGGAGAACTGCTCCAGATGTCACTGCAAGAAGGCGCAAGAACAGTGGAGTCCAAAGAGCGGCAAAATCACATAGAGGACACGTCTGAGGTGATCTCTCATTAAGGTTATTATTTTAGGAAATCTTCTTACCTGATGGGGGGTTTATATCTCTGACGTCACCGGCAAGGTCCCGCTTTATAATCGGGCTGCAAGTTACTACGGCAGAAAATGAGATAGCGCCGATACTGTGTAACCCAGTGTCTGATTGCTGTGCAGCTCCCGAGCCCCTTCCTCCGTTTTCCAGTCACGCACACCTGAGCCTCTCTCCAAACACCTCTCTCCTTCATCCCACCCCCTCGTCCTCTCCTCTGCTCCTCCCCCAGCCCCTCTCTATCTCCCCGCTATCCCTCTCAGCTGTAGCCCCATCCCTTCCCGCCTCCCGGCTCTGAAAGTTTCAGCATCCCTCGTTTCCCCAGTCTCAGCTCCTCACCCACTGCCCCATCTTCAGAAATTCATCTCTAGTCCGATAACCTTCTTACCCAAATCTCCCTCACCTAATTTTTCTCCATCTTCTTTTCCATCCATCCCTAAAGGCTGCTGGCTTTAAGACCAGAGGTGGGCAACCGGCGGCCAGGGGGCATGTGCCTCACCAGCCAATGCAGAATGTGAAAAAACACATAAAGGCTAAATAAAGGAAACATGAAAAAACAGCCTGGCGGCATTAACATTTAGTCCAGAGGTGGGCAAGTCATGGCCTGGGGGCCACATGCGGCCCCCTGGCCAATTTAGAATGTAAAAACTTGCACTGCATTCCAAGTGAATCAAATGTTTTTTGGGCAGGCCCGTTTTTTGGTTTAGTAATGTCGGATACAACTTTGTTTGCTGCACGAGGATAACTTTGACAATGTGAAACAGGCGTATCCAAGTCACATCCACCCATTTACACCCATTCATTCATCCACTGATGGTTTTTACGGAAGTTTTCCATCAGAATTAGCCATCATATCCATGCCCTTTCATACCCATTTACACGTCACTGACGCAACAAAGGCAGCAATTTGGGGTTAAGTTGCCCAAGGACACATAGGCAAGTGATATCCAGAGCTGGGCTTGAACCTGCAACCTGCAGATTGTTGGTTGAGCATGCTATCAGACCAATAGCACCAATGCTCCAAGTTTTTTACATTTCCTTTTCATTTGCCCCCAACCTCATACACACATTTCCATAATTTTCTCTTAGCAGTCGCTGCTCCTTAGCCATTTTCTTCTCCTCTTAGCTCAACTTTGCCTAAAGCAAAATGTCCCAATCAGTGTTATGACTGCACTAAACAGGTACATGCGCAGAAACTGGAAGACAGGATCTGACTGGAGTACAAGCTGAACGAGTTACAGGTTTGAGTGTATTTCAGGGACCATATTGTTGTCACAATCATTCTTTTTATGCCTGTGGTTAACCTCACAGTCTTTAGTTTCAGCCTTTAATTACACAGATGCATGTAAAATGTTGAGTAAAATCGCCTCCTAATGGACTCGATCAGAAAAACAGACCCCAGCCTGTTAAATGTAAATACAGCCTTTACTGCATCAGTGGCTCTTCTTGTATGACATCGCCCTCCACCCCCATCAAATAGACATCAGAGGTGACACTGTGCACTGGGATAACGAGGCAGAGGACGGGATCGATAACATTTGAAGTTTCATAGCGGTCACGGGAGGAAAGGGCTATTAACCTATAGAGCTTGCTTGGCGTCCAACTTTGAGACCCACACAGATTGAATCATTAAAGATTAAAAATCAATACAAATCTAATGGAAACATCCTCCTCCTCTGCTAACATCTCCAAACATACGACACGGAGACGAACTAATGCAGGCAAGCATTCTTTTTATATCCCATATTTATTATTGTTTACTTTGAATACAGACATTTTAACAGTTGTGCATGAAAAATCCTTGTTTAGTCTTCCTCAAAGAGATTTACATTTTAACCTCTGCCAAGGAGGTCATGTTTTTGTTGATGCCTGTTTAATATGTTAGCGCAATAACTTAAAAAGTTATGAACCGATTTTGTTGAAATTTCAGGAAACATTTGTCATGGCGAAAAAAGGGAGAAATGAATAGGGGTGATCCAAATCCAGATGTGGATCCAGATTTTTTTTAAGGCTTTGTTAGCATTGCCTGTTAGGACAGTTTTCCGCGTTTTTGCTAATAACTCAGTAGTTCTCAATGGATTCTGATGACATTTTCAGGTCATTGGAAGTAAAAAGTAAAAAGAGATTTTGGTGATGCAAATCTGGATGCAGATCCATGAATTTTTTGAAGGTGATGTTAACAGTGTGAGACAGGGCATTTTCCCACATCCTTGACAAAAACTCATCCAACAATGTTGGACATGAATTGGTGGAGGTTTGTGCTCTCGAAGCACTTCTAATTATTGAAACAGATTCATGTAGTTTCTTCAATGTCTTTGCTGCCTTAATGCTTCATGTCATACATGTTCAAGCTTTTTTTAACACTGCAAGGCCTTTTGAAGTGTGTATGAATGGAGCTCATCTAACTTTCATTGCCCCACAAATATTTTTTTACGTAATTGTTCAATTACATCCGGATTTGTATCACCACCAAAGTTCAGTCACTTCTCCCTTGTACCATGACAAACGTTCCTTAAATATGTCATCAAATTCCGTTGAGAATTTATTGAGTTATTAGGGCTTTTTTCCACATTTTCACTATCTGGCAGTGTGAAGAAATTATTTAAAAAAAAAATCTGGATCCAAACCCGGGTTCAGATCCCCACCATAATCTAATCACCTCTCATGTGTGCTATACCTGACATTCCCTAAAAACTTGATCAAAATCTGTCCAAAACGCATTGAGTTACTACAGAAAATGTGGGAAACTGCACCATCTTGCAATGATAAGAAATCATTGAAAAAATACTCGATTTGCATCCGGATACGAATCATCATCTAAATCATATCACCTCTTCCTTGACCATCATTCCCTGACTTTTCATCAAAACCCGTTCATAACTTTCAGAGTAATCCTGTTCCGAAAAATAAAAAAGGCAAAAACATAACCTGCTTGGCGGAGGTAATAAATGCTCCTCTGTTGAACCTGCAGCAGCCCTCTATCCCATAAGAAGGAAATTAGTCACATACATTCACGGATTCTAAATGGATTTTTCCCTGCAGGTTATTTACATTGTATGATACTGAGAATGGTAAAAATGCGACTTTCTTGATTACATTCACTGTCACGTTGTGCGTAAATCTTGCGCGTAAAAAGCAGGTCCATACAGAAATATTACCTGCCTATTTTTAACAGATGTACTGTGCGTGAAGGCAGTTAACTGAGGAAGCCCTTAATGTCACTTTGGGATGTCCAAACAGAAACTCTGCTGCTTTTGTGGGGAAACGAATGCATGAATCGCCTCCACGCGGTCACGCCACTATCTCCTCCAGCGGACCGGAAAAGGGGCAGAGCCACATACCTTTGCATGCAGAACAGGTGACCGCTCCTGGAGAAGCACAGCATCCCTCACGCGTCCATCAGAGTATCACGCTGGCGCCGGGTAATCTACTTTTTCACTATGGCAACAAATAACCCCCCTGTCCTCTCTCTCTCTCCGTATCTCTTTCTCTGCGCCGCGCCACGCGCTCCAATGAGGAGACTCCGCGCGCGTCACAAGTCGGCCACCCTCTCCCTCAGCCTCTACCCCTCTGTCTTCCTCTCCATATCACACCTACCTCCAAGATACCATCTGGAGGAGAAAGATCCCGATCAAGAGTAGCCCTGGAGGAGGACTCAGAGATGGAGGGAGAGACCGGGAGCTTTGGGATAGAGGAGGGGGTATTAGAGCTCGGCTACGACAAGGCTTGGATTAATTTGCCAGCCAAATGCATTTGGGATTAGCAGACCATTAAAAGAGCATAGACATACCCAAGCACGCACACGCGCACACAGCTACATGGATTCACACACCCTCACATGCACATGAGGCTTTAGCTGATAGCCTTACTAACCCCGACCTCTATATCTGCCCATCCCTGTCGATCTGTTTCACTTCTCTGAGCCAGTTTTGACACAGACGCATGGGCAAACACGGGCCAACACACCAGTGCACAGGCACATATAAACACACAGGCAGGAAATACAATCAGGGGGGCCAAAAAGGAGGGGTTAGGAAGATTCTAAGGGCCCATGACCAAAAGGAGCCCTAAAAACTTTACAGTATCTGTGACATTTTGCCAAGATTCCTTTACTCTTCACAAAAAATATTGTGTTTTAATTGCAAAAATATAATATTGGGGCATCTTTTGCGGTGCACAAGACACCATTTCACAACATTTACAAAAAAGAAGTCCTTTTGAGCACTTGTCAGGTTATTAGTTTCATTTATGCATTTTACTGTATGCTCAAAATGTCTGAATGGTATGTTGAAAAATTCAGGTCTTTAAAATGACAGGTTTTGGAATAAAAACAAATGCATAATCTGCAAAATCTTTTACATTTTTGTCAATGTTTAAAGATCAGAGCGTCACAAGGGCTGGTTGTATCTTAAAAATCAATAATGAAATGATGGTTAAATGGTCCAAATACCATAAAATTACTGACTGCTTTGTGTCTTTAAAAAAACAACCTGCTGATTTTGAAAAACATTTATCATCGTATTAAGTGGTACATTGACGCAGCAGGTTAGTGTGTGTGCCTTGAAACAAAACAGTTGCTGGTTTGATTCCCTGTGGTACCAGGGTCTGTGTAGAGTTTGCATGGTGTCCCTGTGCTTGCATGGATTTCCTCCAGGCAATCCAGGTTCATCCCACAGACCAAAAACATGCTTGCTAGCTTGATTGGTTGCGTTTGTTTATTTTATTTGTTTTTCCTTCATAAGGACGCTGATATAGCTTAAAGATGCTGCATGTTGCAACCTGCTTTCTTAAATTTTTACTTGATTTTTTATGCTCTTATCTATTTTAATGTCTTTTATATATTCCTACTGCTATACTATGTATAAGAGCAACTGAAACAACCAAATTTGTATTTCTGATTCTGAGTACAACAGTTACACACATTTTCAGAAACAATGATCTCATAGCCCCACCCCTCCTTTATACAGCATGCCCTAACCCCAGCAACAGAAACAATGACGGAGCACAGTGTCACGTTCATGCTGCAGGAGCTACTGAGCTTGTTATGGCTTTTAACTGCTAAATCTTCTCCTCCTATACAACCACTGTGAGCAACAAGTAGACACAGAGGACAGCATATGCCAGTGTGTGTTTACATTTTACATCATGTATGCGCATGCCTCATGTCTTCTTCTTTGGCTTTGGTGTACGTCTGCAGCAGTGTTACAGCACAACATACAGGCCTAGCATATGTAGTGTTATCAGTGTTTTCATGTGGTAGGACACATTTCTTGAAACAATGCCAAGCTTACAGAAAACGATTTAACAGTGAAAACATTTTTTCAATTTGGACAGGACCTAAGTTGCCCATAGGTATGAGTGTGAACGTGAATGGTTGTCTCTCCACGTGGCCCTGTGATTGGCTGGCTACTGGTTCAGCTGGGATAGGCTCAGGCCCCTCATGACCCCAAAAGGGATAACCGGGATAGATGATGGATGGATGGATATCATCATATTTATTTACACATTTGATTGACAGATTGTTGGTTCAAGGAACTGTGCCGTGCTGGTTTTGGATTGGACAGTTTTTTGGGCTACATTAAAGCCCCACTATGTAAGATTCAGGTTTGTCTGCTCTTGAGGGGCCTCTCTGGTCGTTGGGTGTAATTGCACTGTTGTAACACAGCGCCTCACAGCAACGTGCATTTGTTGACATACAGAGCCGGGAGAAGCAAGTCGACAGGACATCTGAAGACATAGAAGAAATAGTGAAATAGTGAATGATCGAGTGTCACGGCACCATGAATATCTCCAGCAATCTGAGAAACTCGCCAGCAAATAACCGCTGGTAGCATTTAGTGACAAAACAACGTCCGCCAAGTTACACAAAGCATGCAATGCTACGGAGCAATCACAGACTGAAACCAAGTGTTGAACGGGGGAAAACCCGACGAAAACACAACTTACCTCTCCAGCAGTAACTTTGCAAGCTTGGCGTCCGTCTTGCAATTTTCCATCTCCTGACGCTCTCGCCACCGAGCAAAGTGGGCTCCAATGTTAATTCTAGTTTTGTTCCTTGCGTTGTCCGATAGTCTCTTTTTGGCCCTTGAATCTGGAGAAAGAGTCCTCCTCACACGCTTTGCAGACACCATGGCTGCTACTACTACATGCAAAACACCGGCTTCTTTAGCTGGAAGCCAAATCTCACGTAGTGCCGTAAAGCAGTTTGCACTTCTCGCAGCATCTCACAATATGTGTCCCCGTCACGGGAGCAAAAGTTACATAGCCCCTAAACAGAGAAGAGGGGGGGTTATTCTCTCTGTTACAGTGCCGAGCTCCACTGAACAGACTTTGGAGAGAATATCTGAAAGCTCAAAAGATCTGCAGTGCTGCTTTAAGATGTAAAAATTGAATCATGTGAATGATATTAAACACACATGAATGTTGTGCTGGGAGAGTATCTCATTTTCTTATTCCCAAAAGCGAACAAAGCCAATAGAGTGAAGTGAAGATCCCTAGCACCACTTTCCCCAAGGACCTCAGGCTAATTTTGTGGCAAACATCATTGATTTATTGACTGTCTGAAGAAATTAAGGTGAAAAGAAGAGAAAGATCTCCTTTATTAATCCCAAAGGGAAAATCAGTGTGTAACACTGGTATAAAGAACGATACAGACTCATGTAGATCCAGCTGACTTGAGTTTCTCCCCACAGATGCAGCCTGTCGTCTTCCTGCCATTTATCAAGTCAACTTCAAGCCAAAGGGAGCAGGGGCACTGCCAGGAAAGCCTGACTAGTCAACTTTACAGCAAGCTATAAGTTGGAAGGATCGTGCATTCGTGGAATGAGCAACACAGCTACATGTGTGGATGGCACCACCAAAACGTACCAAAATCCCCTGCAACTGAAAGCTGGTGTTCCAGTACACAGAGTGGCAGCATTATTTGTGTCAGCCCTGGTTCAACTTCCAGACTTAGGACGAAGGTCCATGAGACTGGTGAAGTCAAACACAGACTGTTATTTGGGCATCCCAGGAGGACAACAATCCCAAGGAGACTGGTTCCTCACCTTTGCTTCACTAAGGAATAGCAGGCTTTCTTCCTGGGTAACAGGGGATTTCTGCACTTTTTTGGGGGGCGCCACCCACACATTTATTTATATTGCTTATTCCATGACTGCACGAACCTTACAAGATGTACCTCATATAGGTGACTAATGAGGCTTTCCAGCAACATTAAATACAATACCAATTGGCATTGTTGAAGGGGAGAAACAATCTATCGAGCAATATGTTCACATTTTTTGAGGAATATAGATTTGTATTCAACATACAAACACACATTAAATTGGCTTGTCAAGCAGAGCAGTTAAGTTTGCAGCAATTTTAAATACCAGATCATTTTTTACAAGGTTCTTGACTTTAATAATTCCAGGCTTTCAGATGGGGTTGCATACAATTTTTCTTATGGTGGTCTTCATCAACAAGTAAATCCAACAGTGTTACTAAATATTGTAATATGGTAGAAGTTGAAAATGTGTTTTAACAATTAATGCACACAGAATTCTTGCATTTTTTCAATTTAGATTACAGATTTCAGCACAACAGAGGGACTCTCAGTTTTTGTTTGCTGTCATATCATAGTGTGTCCTTGATCTTCTAAATAGAGCTGTTCTGTACTAAAAAATGTCAAAATGATCTGGGGTCATATTTCCATGGAAACTCTTTTGCTGAAACAGAAAATCAACAAGCAGCCAATGGATCAGCGCATTTTTTCTTCTGACACACAAACACATACACATTCATTCACTCAACATGGCTCATCAATCACTACAGAGGACATTTGGAGCTTGATTGATGCAAATGAGGATCAATAATTGAATTAATATTGAAACATATGATAGAGCAGAGTGTGGCGAAGCATGGAAAATTGGATTGAGAGGAACGGGAGATGAATATCATCCAGTTAGCAAGTGCATGTGTGTAATCTAACACTGTTATGCAGAGTGTGTGGGATGCAGCAGAGTTCATCACAAAGCGACAGGTTGTAGGAAAATCAGATTACAGTGACACAACAACTGCAGTATGAGCGCCCTGTGGAACATACCTGCATATGTATGTGCATGTTTGTTTGTTTGTGTGGAGCTTGTGTGCAACAGTGTATGAATGCAAGGCATCTAAACATCTATAGGGAAAATTCTCCTTCACTACCCTCCTCCGCAATCACAAACACAACAGTGCCAGAGTCACAGTCTGAAAATCAATTATTCAGTGGTATTTCAAAATAAAAGTGGATACCCATGGTTGCCATAGACATGCAGCAGATTAACAGGGCTGTCTTTTGATGTAATATTCACACTTTAAAGGGATAAATAGCCAAAAATACTATGATGAATTCATCATGCCAACAGAGAAACACTCATGATAATATGACAGTTTCATTCAACAAGTGAAGATATCAAAATATCAGTATGTTGATGATCTGATGTGAAAAAAATAGGAACTTTTGCTTACAGCAAGTCACTCCATGGTGTTTGAGACCTTTGAACCCAGTCATAACTATTCTGCTAAAGTCTTTTCCCCAAAAAATTACAAATTCCAATTCCAGTGAATTTGGGACATTGTGTAAAATGTAAATAAAAATAGAATACAATGATTTACAATCATTACCCTACCAATATTAAATTGAATGCACTACAAAGACAAGCTATTAATGTTCAGACTGATTTATGTAATTGTTTGAGTATTTTTGTGTTAATATTGTTTTTTGAATTTGATACCTGCAACACATTCAAAAAAACTAGGACAAGGGACTGGAAATAGACTGGAGAAGTAGAAGAATTCCCTAAAAAGGTTCAGTTGTTCACAAGCAAGGATGGGGCAAGGTTCCCCTCTGTGTGAGCAAACAGTTTAAGAGCACTGTTTGTCAACTTACAATTGCAAAGAATTTAGGAATTTCATCATCTACAGTCCATGATATCAAAGATTCAGAGAATTCAGAGAAACCTCTGCATGTAAGCAGCAAATCAAAAAATCAGCACTGAATGCCGATGACCTTCGGTCCCTCAGGCGGCACTGCATCATTCTGTAGAGGGTACAATCATGTGGGCTCAGGAACACTTTGGAAAACCATTGTCAGTTAACATAGTTCATCGCTACATTAACAAGTGCAAGCTAAAACTCAACAATGCAAGGCAAAAGCCAAATAACAACAAAATCCAGAAATGCTGCCGGCTTCTCTGGGCCCAAGCTCATCTAAAATGGTTGGATGCAAGAGGAAAAGTGTGCTGTGGTCTAATGAGTCCACATTTCAGATTGTTTTTGAAAAACATGAATGTTGTGTCCTCCTAGCTAAAGATGTGAGGGCACCATTTATGCTGAAATGTACATACAGGTTTTGGAACATCATTTGCTGCCATCCAGGTCGTCTTTTTAAGTGACGTCCCTGTCGTTTCAGCAAGACAATGCCAAGCCACATTATGCACGTTACAACAGTGAGGCTTCATATTAAAAGTGTGCAGGCTCCAGACTGGCCTGCCTGCAGCGCAGACCTGCCTCTGGTTTAAAATGTGTGGCGCATTATGAGGTACAAAATAAGACAACAGAGACCTCAAAATATTAGCCAGCAGCTAAACTAGCAGCTAAAGAAAGAAAGAATTCTGGCAAATAAAGCTACAACAATCAGAGTCCTCAGGTCCCAAACACTCATTGAGTGTTGTTAAAAGGAAAGGTGATGTAACAGTAGTAAACATAATCTGTACCAGCTTTTCTGGAACATTTTGTAGGCATCAAATTCAAAATGGAGTATTTTTTTTTTTTTTTAAATTGATCAGTTTTCAAATTACATTTATTTGTAATGTCTGCAATTTATATGGGTTGAAACATATTTGCAAATCATTGTGTTCTGTTTTTATTTACATTTTACACAATGTCCAAGCTTCACTGGAATTGGGGTTGGTAGTATCTTCATGATTATGCCAGTACATACATCTAAAAATGAATCATTGCTACTATTACTTTTCAAGTGGTTGAATGACTTTCCATGTGGCATCATTAGTGTTGGAACATATGCGATAAACTTTAAAATCTGTCAGCCTACTTAACCAGTTTGCACCATGAATTAAGAAAATGTAAAAACCACTAATAATGCACTCAAGTGAATAAGTCTGACTACCATGGTAGATTAATAACTTGTAGAGTAATTAGTATAAGAGGATAAGATCAATCTCCTTCACATAAGAGCAGCCCACTCCAACAGATGTACATAACTATGTTTATTTACTGCATTATATGCAAAGAAATGCAAATCAGTTCACTTTGTGGAGAGAAAATGTCCTCATATCTTTATGCAGGCTGTTCCAGAGTCTGGGTGCATACAAAGTAAAAGGCGCCTCAGTGTCGATGTTAACTGTCAGCACAGGTTGACAAGCTGCCATGCTGTCTCCAGGCACACTGATAACAGGGACAGCACACAAACTGGGGAGGCTGCTTCAGAATAACCCTGCAGAAATAAATTGAAAAACACTATTACAATATCTACCAGGCTGCAACTAATTGGTAGTTCTGTTGTCAATCAATTTTTCCATAATTGTTGATGACTACTTGTTTGACCTGATAATAGCTAGAAAACACAACAAATGCCCTTTAGAGCCAATGGTAATAAGCTTCAGTGTCTTTTTTTGAGTTGTTCATACAGTCGTAGGGGGTCGACATACATAAAATTCAGAACTTGAAGTAGACAAAATGTTGCAAAAAAAAGACAAAATAATGAATAGCTTTTCAAGAGAAGATGCTGGTAGATTTTCTGTCCATCTGTGTATTGATGAATCTGATTTAAGGTTGACATTTCGTATGTCCAGATGCAAATGAGGATCACTCAGTCAGGGGCCAGGGGGTCCATGAAATCCAAACAAACATCTAAATACTTCATTTACAATTGTTCCTGACTGATAGTTTGATAAACAAATGTAGGTCACAGAACTGCTTTTTAATATGTGGCAAAACTCTGCCTGGGAAAAATGATATTGGCAAAAATCAAGCCCTGAGCAGATATCTGACTTATATTTAGCCTGTTTGCTGTGGTACAGATGACAGTTAGATTTAGATTTCATTATGTTTATCTCGTTATCTTTGGAACAATTTGCTGGATTTTTCTGTGATGTGTCAATGTATAGAGATCTCTAGAAAGCAACCAAAATGTCCTTGTTTTACTGGCAACCAAGAAAAAAAAACAAAGCACACCTGTAATCCCAGGGCTGCTCTACTGATGTGTGTACTTTGTCTGATAAAATGTTTGGTATGGGGCGGTATAAATGCTCAACAACAGTAGTGTAGACCAAAGCGTTTGTCCTTTTGAAAATGGCGGTAATTTGCAATTAAGTGCTCCAGATTTTTGTTTGTCGAAGGTGAGAAAACCAATCGAACTAAACCAAAAAAAACAGGCGTACATTATCATTGCTAGCCCCATGAACCTTCCCTCCATCTTGCGGGTTAATATGTATATTTATTAAGTTTGCAAACATTATGTCAGTCGATTATTTCTCCACCTTAGTAAGACCTAATAGTTCAAATTTCAAATTTTAAATCATTTGAACGTCTGATTAGTCACCTTTACAATGAGGTATAACATATAAGGATTGAGCATTCATGGAATGAGCGACACAGCTGAACATGTGGGTGGTGCCTAATATATGTTGCAAAAGCCCCTCTTCCTCTGAAAGAAAGCCTACAGTTCCTTAGTGAAGCAAGGATGAGGAACTGGTCTTCTTAAGGTTTTGTCTCCCCTGGATACCCAAACACAGTGTGTCTTTGACTTCACAAGTCTCACAGAACTTGGTCCAAAGATTCAAAATAGTACCTGGGCTGAAACCAAATAATGCACACCAGCTTGCAGTTACAGGGGATTTTTGACAATTATGTCTTACCATATTTCCAAATTAAAAATGGCTTTATGGGCATGAAAAAAAACATGTTTAAGTTGCAGAGGCATATTAGATTTTAAATATCTGCCTGAGCTGATCCAACAACAAGTCACAACATGCCCCAAACATCATACAGGAAGTCGAAGCATTACATTACAACCGTGTAATTTCACCCACAGGTGGACGATCCAAGCACACTTCTACATCTGTCTACCAAAGCACATTAAGTACCTTCGAGAGGTCATGGTGCAATATTTGACGTGATGGCAGTAGCCACTTAACCTTGCTGTGCAGATGGATCAACCTGAGTCCATGTCTGTAATCAGGCCCATCCATCTTGTCAGGCTCCAATCCACAACGGTTGTGCTCTGCCCAAAGCAGAGTATGTAGTTGAAACGGTTGTCCAATCACCTGCAGGATATGCTTTGAAGGTTCTGCCCTCCCTAAACACTTTCTATGGGCTGTTGTAGAGATGGACTAGTGAAATGTATTAAATGGTCCATCTGGTGAGTCAGGTTAGCATTCACTGACCAGAGCTACAGCCCCGACCATCACACCACATTTGGCCTGCTTTGATAACTGTGTGCCTTCATAGAGGCTAACAGTTACCTATTTACATACCTACATGAAAATAACATGGAAGTGTTACCTAAGCCTCCTGGTATTAGTGCAAAGCTCTCTATAGGGGAAGAGTGGGTGTTTGACTCTGGGTTCATGCAGCTGAAAGGCAATATTTAATATATATCTTGATTTATTCCTCAATACAGAAATAATTAAAACATATTCAGTTTAAAGACAGATCCACATGAACTAAATGGCAATTGTAACACAGGCCTCTTATTAACCCAGCAGTAGCCCTAGGGGGGAGGGAGGCAGGTTAGGACAAAAAGCAACAGCAAGTCGATAAGTAGAAGAAATGTGTGGGTTCTCTCCAGGCTTCCTCCCACAGACCAAAAACACGCTTGTTAGGTTTATGGTGACTCAAAATTGCCTTTAGCTGTGAGTGTGAGCCTGAATGATTGTCCATCTCTTTATGTGGCCATGCCTCTCAATAACAGCTGGGAAAGGCTCCAGCCTCCACTATCCCAAAAGGGATAAGTGGTATAGATAATGGATCGATATATCTTAAATCCCAGCCCTACACTCCGTTATTGATTGTTCAGGTTAAGAAGGTGCAACATGGGGTTGCTGACAGCCTGTTGTTGTGTCTGTTCGCCCCATGTACAGAGAGGCACATAAATCTACAACATAATGATGTGTCAAAAACAATTAATGTTAACCCAGTCTGTTGTCTCGAATATCTTGTGCCTCTGCACACGCTGCAGCTCTACACCATTTTTAACAGGTAAAGCAAATGAAAACTAATGAGCCAACATCCCAACATGTGACATCAGTCCCTGGCTCTATTCATCCAAGCTAATCACAACAAGACACTCATCCCAAATTCATTTCCACCAGCATAATAAACTATTGCAGCCTCATCGTTTAGATTTACAGAAACTCAGATGTATAAGCAACCTTAAATAACCTATTTGTGCTAGTAATGTCCTCTTTGTTCATTTGTGTAGTTTGTTCTACCTACTGTTTTTTCCCTTAAATAAATCTGAGTATTTAAAATTTCTCATAGGAGGTGTTGATGGAGGGTCCTGGGCCTGGAGACCCACTGCTCTTAAACACACTAAACCTTCTCTGTCCCCTCTCTATCTCTCCCATGTGCAGCCGCTCAATTGATTTTTCATGGAGTACAGACTGGTACAGTACAGCTGCATCTGTTTTCAGGAACTGGCAGAAAAAACCCTTTCAAGCTGATTTTATAGCTAAGATGATAATCATCTCCTTAGGCAACAAGGTGTAAATTATGTCTCTTCCCTGTGGTAGAAATGTACCTTTCATCAGTGTAGAGCTGCTGGGTGGATTTTCATATGAGGAATCTTTTTAGAAAAGAAAATCAGAGGGAATAAAACAGGAGAAACACCACCAGGTGGTCAGACTATAAAGGTTCTCCCTCCTTTCCTCTATTTTACAACAGCTGATGGGGAGGACACTTAACTGAGTGCAATAACTCAACATGTTGTGTCCTTGAGTGGAAAGGAACAGCATACTTTTACTTATGTTGCTGTAATAAAGTAATTTAATGTATGTATACATTTATGAGTATAAGTAAATCCAATGCGCTGTCCTAATTTGACTTTTGTGAAGAGTTTTAACAAGGCAATTAGCAATTACAACAAATCATACCTGCACAGCAAATTGAGAAGAGTTTGACATTTTGGTGTTGGCAAGGTTTCAGTGCAGATTTAATTACACTCTGGATGGAGTCAAAATGGACTCTCAATTGATAGAGAATTGGTGTCAAAACAACTGTAAAAATGATGTTTCAGGAGATCAAATTCATAGGTGTCACTGAAGAATCTTTAACTCTTAAATTTTCCTGCCTGTCCCCCACAAACAGGTGCCACAAGCCCATGTCATTTTTTTTTTTAAATATACATGCTTCAACCAAACAGGGTATCTTAACTTCTAATTATTTTCTCCATTAATACACAGTAAATAAGTCAAACAATCTTAACACTATAAAGTGTTAATATAGAGTAATGATGTGAGTAGATAAAAAAATATTCCCAAAACTAAGTGTTGATCAGTGGTCACACTGTTGAGTCTAACAAAGTTTTAAATCTTAATCTCCAAAAAGAGTGAATAATAGCACTTGATAAGTTAAAGCACCAACTTTACTGTTTTAGGGATTTTTTTTTTTTGAGAATGTTAGTTTTGTTTATACTTTTGCTGTACCAAATAGCATGTTGAAATATTTTGGTCTTCAGAACAAAAACAGGTTATAGATCAAGATAAATGTATAATCTGCAAAAGTTATAAATATTTTACAGCGTTAAAAAGTACAAATGCCAGAAAGTTCTGCATAGCACAAAGTTTAATTCACCATTTATTTTATAATTTCAGCAGAAATGTGTTTTCTTAACTATTTGAAACTTGTGTTTTTGAACAGAATAACTTGGCTGTAATAATTCAAAAAATATATATATTATGCCATATTTACAGATTAATTTATGTTACAGATGCTTAGTTTGAGAAACTGTGCAGAACTGGTTTGGGATAGGGCCCAAGCTGGTATCTTGTCATGGGCTCCCAAATTTCTGTCAGCATCCTTGTATACATGGCATATATGGACCTGGTGAACCAGTTGATTTGCAAGATAATGTAGGTCTAACTGACTTCCCTTTGACTCGAGTTTTTAGTATGAGCAAAGCCTTCAGACAGTTTAAAATATTTTATACTGATATTGTTTTAGTCCTCGACTCTTAAGCTATGAGCGTTGTTTGTCTAGGGCTGCATTAATTGTAAAATGCAAATGTGACACCAAATCCATTAATTCCTTTGTGTATTTGTGTATAATAATAAAAAAAAAACCATTTCATCGTGAATTTTGCTAGTAGATCTAGCTCTCACTCAGCAAATAGGATCTTCAGATGAAAGTTTGGTGTAGAGCAAGAAGTGGCCCCTGCTGCCCTCTAGCGGCCGGCGGAGGCAGAAGAGACTCAGATCAGTGAGTAATTACACTCCTCTCACTGTCCAGGAGTTATATCATACTTGTCATACTTAGCAATGAAATTCTTGGTATGTTGAATGAAAACAGACTCCCTCTGTCTCACCTACCCGCGCACGCGCACACTGTCCCTAAGGAGGAGGCTCGCGGACAGGTTCACCCTGTGATGCTCATTCCTGTGCGCTCTGCTGCGTTCCTGCCGCGGGATAAGCTGCAACCCGTGCCTGGCTACGGCAGCATGTGACCGGCTTGTGATCCCCAGGACCGCGCAGATGACTGTCTGACTGTGAGGCTGACTGTACCCACAGCCGGCAGGACCTGAGGAGAAACAGTTTAGTGTGTGTTCCTCTCCAGAGTTTACTCATGCTGTACTTTCTTTTAGTGTGCAGACTTTGGTCACGCTGTACCAGGAGTTTGTCAGACTGTTCAGAGTTTCATAATTCAGTCTCTTCTGTTTGATGTTGGCTGTTCCTCAAATACTGAAACATGCAATTCAGTGAAAACCTTTGACCAAGGTTATGATAGTTTTTAACGTTATTTTCATTCCTGTTTTGGCTTCTTGTTTTCTTTTTCTATTTGGTTTTAAAAGCTTAAAATGCTGATTTGCCAGTTTACTTGTGTTTTAGTATGCTAACTTGCTTATTTTTTATTGTAATATTATTATTTTATCTCACATCAGTAAATTGTAAAAATTAACCAAAAGTCCTTTAGTGAGAAAATTCATCTAAAATTAAACAATTTTAAAGGTATAGTTGAAATGGAGTTATACGAGTTAATTGCTGTTAGCCTGAACATTAGCCACACTGACAGACAAGCAGCTCTCAGTCTGAACCAAAATAGTCTGCACAGATGCCAAAGCCATACATTGCTGCTAATAGGGCCAACAAATCTCCAAAACTGTAAGAAGTCTGGGTGAAAAGAAGCCAGAAAAACAGAATAGGGTGGTTACACACGACAAACAGATAATTTACAATGACTTACTTCTCCACTTCAAAGCGCCTTTGTTTAGGCACTATTTCGCCACTAGGCACAGCCTACATATCCTTCTGCCAGCAGTGCCCACCATCTTGATTCACAAAAGGAAACAATGGCTACCAAACGTGATAAATGTGCGATTTTTGCAGTAAGTATGACCACTGTTAAGTTTAAACTGTTGGAAATACTTGTATGATCAGGAATACACACAGGAAAAACTTCTACTGATGGCGAGTAACAGGTTAGAATGAAAACTGGAAGCTACTGCTTTGGCAACTGAAGGACAGGAGAAACCCACATTACCTGTAAATACAGGTGAGTAAATTGTGAGATCATGTCATTAAACTGGATGACATAAAAGTGTGACTACAAAAATCCTTTGGATCAGAAAATACCAGTGGCTTTAATATGTTTATCCCATTGTGCAGCTGTCCCTATCTCCAAAGTCAGTATTCAGCTTAAAGTGATTGTTTATTTTGTACAGACAGAAGCCATGGTTTTAATAAGTTTACTTAATGATGACATCCTGTATGTTCAGTGTTTATCAGGTAAAATGAGCTAGAATAAATCTCTATCACTGTGACCGCTTGATCAGGAGGATAATCTTCAAACATTTGTTTAAAAAATGTGATATTTGTGTACTTGGTGATAGTAAAGTCAGGCTATATCTCCATCAGCACGATTCTGGTGGAAGGACACGTAGGCTGTGTTTATGGCAGGTAAACATCCTATGCTGTTTTTGTGACTTGTTTTTACACAGACTTCTTAAAGTTATGCAGATTTGGTGACACCATTACCATCAATGTACAGCCCTGTCCTACAAGCCAACTGTTCTGGCACAGACTGAGAGCTGCTCTGTGTCAGTGTGGCTAATGTTCAGGCTAATGCTACTGTTTGTACTTCATTAAACTCCACTTCAAAACTTCTGAAGTATCCCTTTAATGATTAGTTATAATTCACTCCTTACGCTTGTTTCAGAAGACTTTTCTCAGTCATTTACATTATTTCAGATAATTTCTTATGAGCAAATAAACTTTCAGTTGATTTTCTTTTTCTGTAAATCCTCCTTTTTACTCAAGTTTTACCCAAAAGGAATTTCTTCATACTTTTTTGGTATAAATGATAAATTATTGTAAAATAAAATTATTTTCAGCCTTACAAAGACTATTTCATGCTGCAATGATATTCGGGTCTACATTATTTAGTTAACCCTCACCCACCTATTTTGGGGTACCCAGACTGTAACATTTACTCATGTTTTGCATCTACTTTACATAATTTAATAAAGAACCATTGTATTTTTACTCTACACTGCTATTTGAAAGCTATTTAATAACTATTTGGATTCAGATTTCCCACAAAGAACATGTAATCAGTTTATAGTTTATGCTGCTGTATAGACTTTATAAACAGTTTATGAGTAAACAGCTTTCCCTCCATTAGATGCTTAGGAAAACTTACCCTGTTAAATCGTTTACAGACTAAACAATAATCCAACAATGAAAAAACCCTGGGAAACAGTGGCAGGGAATACCTTTTTTTTTATAAGGGAAAGGGATTGTCTTTATTTACAGCCCTGTATATCAACACTGATCATAAATGCCAGTGATTAAGTCATCTGTGTGGATAATGCTGGCTGTTATTGTTTTATTTATGATAATTTATGCTGCTTCATCAGAGCATCAGCTAATTCCAGTTATATGTGGCAGGGTATGAGGGTGAAACTGACCTCAGCCTGCGTAACATCATAAATCTTGAGAAGACAATGGAGGACACTGACTTTACTGATGAAGACAGATGGACCCTCTGTCACAGAGTTCCTACACACTTTAAAAAATGAAATTCAAGATTTTTTAGTCGAACAATGGGAGAAATTACTGCGATTTTTGCACTGAAGAAAAGACTGCAATCCACACATATTTGGAACATTCAACCTGCATTTTCTGCGGTGTCCTAAAATGCTGATTTGTTGCAGTGATGTTGTCTAAATGAAACTGAACAAGCAGTTTAAAATATTGATCAGACAAAAGGACATTCAGGTGCAGCGCTCTCCTCAAAGTGAGAAAGGGAGCATAGCGACTGCAAGGATATGAAGAAAGTACTTTAAGTGCTGACTCGAGCCTTACACTGCTAACTCTTTTTTCAGTGTTTGTGTATATATCCTTAATACAGAGGTGGGCAACTTGTGGTCTTAGGGCCACAAGCAACCCTCCCACTCCTTAATGTGGCCCACCATCCAATGTAGAATGTTAACAAACATGCATAGGCTAGATGAAAGAAAAATGACAAAATCTACCAAAAAAAGTGTTTTCAAGAAAATAGAGCCATAAGAAACATGTTCTTCATCTGAGGGAGGAAGCCAGCATGCCTGGAGAGAACCAACACATGCACAGGAAAAACATGCAGACTCAACACAGACAGGCCCTGACCAACAAAGTTCCGACTCTTCAATCAGTTTATCAAATTAAAATGTCAAAATGTCCCAAAACTGAAAGTTCAAAATGTCACAAACAGTTCATGGAATTAAAAATGTACACAAAGCCAGCAGTTCATCAGATTCAAAATTAAAAATATCAAAAACTGCTGATTACATTCCAAAGCCCGAAGTCCTCAGGTCATTATTAAATCAGTCCAATGTCCATGTCATACCACACAAGAAGTTTAACCTTAAATGAAACATCATGAAAGTGTGTGATTACTTGCCATAAAGAAGAGTCGGGAGTCCTTGAACCAGGAAGGTGGTCTGTCCGGGTTATTTGATGGCTCAGAGTGGTTTCTGTGACATCAGAGGGATCAGGTGTTACCAAACACTATGAGGGTTCATACTGCACACGTTCCGGGAAGCAAAAAAACCCAAAACATCTTCCCACTCTTGATCGTGCACCTCCTTATTTTGCCTTAATCCAGACAGCACATGGACTTTTATTCTCACAAAACTTCAGTTTAATTCGGCCTGAACACTCCCTCTGACCTGTCCTCCATGTCTCAGCTCCTGTGTCTCTGTTCGCTCTCAGCTCACAGGTGACTACAATCATCTCCAGCTTCTCTCTTGGACCACACCCACTCCCTCACAGCTCTGTTGTGCAGGTGCAGGTTTTTTCCCAGTCCGCTTCAGGTTCTAAAGCACGCTGAATCTCATAGTCATGGTCTCATGGGTCATAATGGTTCTCAAATGGAGTGGCCAGGGGCCAGGCAAAGAAATTTTGGGGCCCATGAAATGCTATCAGATTGGGCCCCATTTCAAACCAGCTCTGCTCAGTTTCTCAAACCAAGTATCTGCAAAGCAAACTGATGAATAAATATGACAATGTATACTTTTTAATCAACCACTCATAATTATTAAAGCCAAATTATTCTGTTTAAAGACAACAAAAAGCTTAAACTGAGGAGAAAACACTCTTCAGCTGAAGTATAGAAAAAATGCTGAATTATGGACTTAGTGGAACTTTCCGGCATTTGGACCATTTTAAGCTATTAAAATTGTTTTTATCTATCCTACTATCTGTCCTAATGATTCTTGGTCTTTTAACCCTGTTAAAGATTCAAAACCTGCTCTATAACCTATTTTTTTTTCTAGAGACCCACATTTTTTACATGCTTTTTTGGTTCAGCAAAAAGCACAAACAAAAGTAATATCCTCTAATACCCTGGTTTCCAACCTGGGCTCCAGGCCCCCCTCTCAGAGGGGGTGTTAGAGGGTCTTGGGGTGGGTGTGAGGTTCTGTCAGCTTTTGAGGTTTGTTTTGTAAACATAATTTGGTTAAAATGATTGTTAAACTGTAAGGGGAAACTTTAATTAGGGTGGTTTTTCATAAGCATGTGTATGAAAAGCCCATTTACCCTTAATCTTATAGTCATATATCAGTTTGTTTTTAAAGTATGTTTGGGGGGGGGTCTCAGTTTTTCATAGGTAGACCTGGCAGTGGGCTACGGGGAAAAAGGTTAAGAACTACTACTTTAAAAAGTGTTCATGCTTTTATATAAGTGTTATTTTATAGAAGTTAACCAATGCAAAAAATGCTTGAATTTAGCTTCTTTTGTGTAGTCAAAAACAAGACACTTTGGTATTTTTGTAAGTGAGGACAAAAGATACCTTTAAACATCTATGACCAAAAGTTAACAAAGTAATATATATGTAAACTACTGATAACATGACATTTTTAAGGACCCCTGCCAGTCACGGGCCCTTAATCTTGCTACCTCTTCCCCCCTTTATGGCCCCCTTGCATGGAGCATGCTTTATGCTGATGATGTTATGCTATATGCCTTAGGCTGACCCGGCCTTTGCAAACCCACAGTACACTTTTGATTAACTTCATCGTTCTATGTCAATCATAAGCTTAAATTAAATGCAAAAGAAAGTAATCATCTGGTGTTTTTCATCTCCTCAATGATTCTTGCCTCATGCCGCTCTACATTTTCTAAAGATTGTTTTTAAACAAAGGACGTCAGTAACCATTTGAAAACCATTGTATGGTCTCTTTGAGATCCCTGGCTCAGTGAGAGTAAGAATAAGCTTATACAATAAAACCAATCAGCACTTTTTTCTAGTGCCAGAAAAAACTAACCGTGTCACAAAAAAACATTGAGGTCTTAGTGGCACACGACACAACTCTTTTAATTGATTGGGAAACATAAATTACCTCCTCCCTTCTTTCATTTCTTTTTCATCTTTCACTCTTTTCCGTCTCAGCTTTTCAACTTCACACATAATCATGCAGAAATTCCAGGCAGGCCAAGAGAGGGGCGGTGTGCAAATAAAAACCCACACACACTCACGTATGCAATCGCTCTAACATAAACCCATTTCTGCCTGAAGTATAGTGGAGCAGGGGTCAGCTGGTCTCAAGACAAAATGAAAGAGGAATCAGGAATATTATCCTGAGCATGTGATGGTTTGTAAGCGCACATGCTTGTTCTACGTGTGTGTGCGCTGCCTTACTGAGTGTGTGAAATCACAATGAGATCACACACTTCGTTAGAGGACGGCCCCTAAAACGCCTGAATGAGTAGGGGGAGAACAGGAGACTTGGCTTGGTGAAGGAAAGAGCTGGATGGAGGTTTTCTAAGGAGGATAGAAGATTAGCAAGTTTGGAAGCTCTTGATGCTGTTTTTCTAAACTAAATGTTCAGTTTCTTCATTTAAATTCAGCACCAGAGGACTGTGCAGACTTTTTTAATGCTTTAAGTTAACTTTAAGAGCTGTTTTAGGCTAAGAGTAAGTTGTACTCTAAATTTCTCCCCAAGTAGAATATTCTCCTCTCCTCTTGTGAGTTGCAGAGTTTGTGAGATCATCAGTCTTCTTGGGTCCATCTTTTCAGCAGGACCACTCCTTCCTGCTGTGATCAAGACTGGACTTTCTCCTATTTTCACCATGAGGATCCTGTGTATATCTGTAATTTTGCTGCAGCTCATTGGGACTTGTTTCTGCCAATTCCCCCGTGCCTGTGCCAACTCGGAGGCCCTGAGGACCAAAGTGTGTTGCCCGGTGTGGGAGGGCGACGGCTCAGCCTGTGGTGCCCTATCAGGCCGTGGCTTTTGTGCCGATGTGGTGGTCTCAGATGAGCCCCACGGACCCCAGTACCCTCACAGGGGGATTGACGACAGAGAGCAGTGGCCTTTGGCTTTCTACAACCGTACGTGCCGCTGTGCTGGAAACTATGGTGGTTACAACTGTGGTGAATGCAAGTTTGGTTACTGGGGCTCAAACTGTGCTGAGTATAGAGTGTCTGTGCGCAGGAACATCATGAGCATGTCTACTGCTGAGCAACAGAAGTTTATTTCTTATCTGAATCTGGCCAAGAACACAATCAGCAGAGAGTCTGTCATCACCACAGGGACCCGAAGAGAGATGGGCGAAAATGGAGAGAACCCCATGTTCGCAAACATAAGCACCTACGATCTGTTTGTCTGGATGCACTACTATGTGTCCCGAGATGCCCTCCTCGGAGGACCGGGCAACGTCTGGGCAGACATTGACTTTGCTCATGAATCTGCTGCGTTTCTACCCTGGCATAGGGTCTTCCTGCTGATGTGGGAGAATGAGATTAGGAAGCTTACAGGAGATTTTAACTTCACTATCCCATACTGGGACTGGAGGGACACCCAGACCTGTGAGGTGTGCACCGATTCTCTGATGGGCGCGCGCAGCTCCTTTAATCCCAATTTGATCAGCCCTGCTTCAGTCTTCTCCTCCTGGAAGGTAAAGCAAAAAAGACTATGAGCTGATCTTCTGATCTCACTTATGCATCTTTGAGAGGCTGAAAAATCTTTATTACGGCAGGCTAATAATGGGAGTTTTATTTCCATTTCACAAGTAGAGATTTTTAATTCTTCCTCAAGTGATCCAGGCAAGAGGAAACCCTTTTTAATGGCTTTGTATCTCCAAATCCCTGAAAATTTACCAAAGATGGCTCCTTTATTTTGAGCACAGCAAATCCTGTAGTTTTTTATAGGTTAAACTACAACAAGCACTTATCACTCTATTTGTCATCACTAACAACATGAATGCTTGAGACTCTTAAGAAATACTGTAACCACAGAACCACGGGTAACTCATATTTACAGTATTTTAAGAAATATTCCTGCGAAAGACCAAAATTCATGCGGTCACAGATGCAAAATACACTCTTTAGTTGCTTTAATGCAACATCATGTTTGTCACCATCTAAAGTCATCTCTTATATGCAAAACAATGTTCTTTTCTTCTATTGCATGATCCTCTTCTCAGAGCCGATGTGTTTAAACTAGGGATGTCCTGATCAGCTTTTCTGATTTTTTGATCTGATTTTTTTAATCGAAGTCAAAGTCACTTTTAGTGCCAGGGTCCACCATATGTTCAGGACATACTGAAAAATTGTTTAAATTCACTCCTTGGTGTAACACTTATGTACAAAGAAAAAATAGCATAATGAAAAAATATACAAAATAAAGGTGTGGATACAAAAATACACACATACAAAAAAATACAGAAAAAAGAATCTGCAAGGAATTTGGCAATTGCAAGTCCTGATCTGTTATTTACATTTACTGAGAAAATACAGGTGTATTTAATTCTTATAACTAAGTCAAACTACCACTGTTGTAAAACTCAAAAAAGGTCAAAAAAATAATAATAATAATAACAATAATAATTCTCAGAATGACGTATATACTCAGGGTCAATGTTGGACTCTTTTTGCTGAGTAAATGCAAGTATTTCCACAGTGCTAACATGTTAGCCACAGGGTTGCTACTGCATCACTTGCTCATTCACAGCCCGCGGTAGAGTGTGCTCGGTATATGGCAACTGACATAAGCAATCATGGTTAGATGATCAGAAATAATTACAATCCCTGATCAGTTAAAAAGGCTCACATCAGCAAAACACGATACTTTTACCGATACTGTTACACTTAATGTCAACAGGAGATATGCCGCCTCCCCTCTAAAAGAAGATACTCCATTAGCCAAGAGTTTGTTCGCCCTATACAGGTAGCTTTGGTGGAAAGAAAGTGTCCAAGGATATCTGTGCAGTCACAATAAACATTAGAGCACAGCCTGTAAATGCTTAGGCCATATTCACCTCCTGAGTGGGAGAGTTAAGTTTTCACATCTTGTTCTGTACAGGGATCATACAGAGGGGTTTATGAGCATGAGGATTTTTAAGCAACAATCTTCAAAAATAAAGCAGATAGACTTCTGTGACCAGTGTAAGCTTTCCACAATGGAGCTAAACGTGAAATTTGAAACAATGCTGAAGAATGCATTAAATTAATGACTATATCTTCTTTGACCACTTTCTTAATTTGTCTATTTTAATCAATTAGTCAATCAAAATTAATCTCTATTTTATAGCGTAAAATCATTACAAATATGATCTCAAGATGCTTTACAAAAGATGCTACACTCTTCCTTTATATTTTATTTTATTTTCATTTATGTATTTATCTATTTAGTTTTGTATTATTGTAATAATTTGTTGTATGTGTGCTTGTATTCAGGTCATTTGTACCCAGCCAGAAGATTACAATAACCGAGAAGTCCTGTGTGATGCTTCAGCTGAAGGTCCACTGTTGCGCAACCCCGGCAACCACGACCCACTCCGTGTGCAGCGTCTCCCCACATCAGGTGACGTGGAGTTCACAGTGGGCCTCAACCAGTATGAGACGGGGACCATGGATCGTTTTGCCAATATGAGCTTCAGAAATGCACTGGAGGGTAGGAGTCATACACCTCACACCAATACACACATTTAATTTCCTACACATCTCCAAGGATTACATCTGTGCTTATGAATAAATTGAATATACAGAAAGAAAAACGTAATTCCATGTGGTGTCAGCCTGAGTGCATGTTGTGTGTTGACATATTCTTGACACTGCTTCTCTGTCTACCTCATGTGCTTATTTTTCCTCCAGGTTTTGCCAGCCCAGAGACAGGCATGGCAGTGCCGGGTCAGAGCACCATGCACAATGCCCTGCACCTATTTATGAATGGTACCATGTCCTCAGTTCAGGGGTCTGCTAATGACCCCATATTCCTTCTGCACCATGCCTTCATTGACAGGTATGACACACTGGGAACAAGCAGATAATGTGATAAAAATAAACACATAATATATGTTTTTAGGCAAACTTGAGCTACCTCAGTGTCCCCACAATTGCTAGTGTAGACATCACATGTGCTAGGGGTGGTCAGATCACTGAAGCTCCTGCGCTTGCCTCTGAAGTCACATGATATGATTGGCTGGAGGTTTTTGTCTGATCATTCTGGGTGTTGTGATTGGTTTTATGAAGGAGAATTTCTGAAAGTAGATTCCATGCTTTTGGAAGTCTTAAGAGATTACCTTGACTAGATGTTTTTTTGTGTTTTTGGGATAAAAACGTCTCTTTTTCCGTGTCCAAAAAGCTATTTTTAATTCAAAAATAAGGATTTATCTTTATACTGTGTGTCTGTAACTGTCATGTCACATTTGGTTTACATGTGTAACTTGAAGACTGATGAGATATTAACTTAAACCTCCTGTTGTAACGTACAGATGGATGCTGGGTTGGTGCAGGTTGAAAGCAAGAACGCAGAGCTCGCAAAGCTATAGCGGACATGAGCGGAAATCTTAAGCATGCCGCCAATTGGTAGGATGTTTGTCAGGTGATCGAATAATAACACTGATCAGTGTAACTAGAGTCGTCTGCCTGAACTGGCTGCTGGGTGTCAGCCCAATTATTAAAAAAAGAGTCAATGAATATCACATAAGGGTAAAAATGACAAATTCAAAACAAGGGAAAAAAAAAATATATTTTTCCATGCAAGCTGGTGGTGATCCAAATACCGAGGTCAATACAGGAATTTTTTACCTCCACCAAGGAGGTAATGTTTATGTCGGGGTTTGTTAGTTTCTTTGTTTTTCGGTGAACAGGATAGATTAAAATACATATGAACAGATTTTGATTACATTTTTGGGGAATGTTGGTCATGGCACAAGGCTGAAGTGATTCCACTTTGGTGATCTGAATCCAGATGTGGATCCAGGAATCTTTGAAAGATTTGGTAACATTGTGGGGCAGGGCAGTTTTCCACATATGGCTAATAACTCAAAAAGTGATGACATTTTTAGAGAATGCCAGTCATGGCACAAGGGAAAAGTGGACTTTGGTGGTGAACCAAATCTGGATGTGGATCCAGGAATTTTTTTAATCTGCATTTCTTCCCTTACAATGCCTTGGTGAAGGTTTTGTGCACTCAGAGCACTTCTAGTTTTAAGGATTTGTTCAGATTGTGTAACAGGGCAGTTTTCCATACTTCATGGCGCATGGCACAAGAAAGAAGTGGTTAGATTTTAGTGGTTTCGCAAATCTTGATACGGATCCTGGATTTTTTATAGGAATTTTAACATTATGCAATAGGAACGTTTTCCACAGTTTTGATAATAATTCAGCTACCTGTCAAAAATGCCTCAGCAGAAGTTTTGTGCTCTTGGAGCACTTCTAGATTTTGTTATTGATTTCTAAAAAAATCTTGTTTTAAATAACCTAACACCTGGCCATGGACTATTTTATGTACACGTTTTTTTTTCACATCCATCTTTAATCCTAGAAAGTGACTGGAGAGAGCAGACTCTTTAAAAATAACCAGAAGGTGGTAAGAGGTTGAGTGAAAGCATGAAGCAAAGCAGGAGAGGCCCCAGGATGAAGCCTGGAGGAGCCCCACGTGTAATTTATGTCTTTATTTTCTTTTGCAGCATTTTTGAGCGCTGGCTTAGAACACATCAGCCTGTCCGGACCCACTACCCACAAACCAATGCCCCCATTGGCCACAATGATGGTTACTACATGGTGCCCTTCCTGCCTCTTTACAGAAATGGGGACTATTTTCTCACCAACAAGGTTCTGGGATTTGAATATACCTACCTGCTGGATCCTGGTTTGTACAGAGCTATACTAATTTTTAATAAATAAATGTTATGGCGACTTTTCAATCATCTCAAACTGTCTTATCATGCGTATCTGTCTGCAGGTCAGAGGTTCCTTCAGGAGTTCATAACACCATACCTCGAGCAGGCACAGAGGATCTGGCAGTGGCTGCTGGGAGCCGGGATGCTGGGAGCACTGATTGCAGCAATCATTGCTGGAATAATTGTTGTCATAAGAAAGAAATGGAAGCGCAGCCAGAGGAGGAAGAGGGTGCCAAGCTTCGGGGAGAGACAGCCGCTCCTGCACAGCAGCTCAGATGATGGATCAGCTTCTTATCAGAATACTCTGTAAAGCACACAGATACTGTGCATGCAACTGCATGAAAAGCACAAATTAGTAAGGACACTTCGTACAGAATGAATATGAAAAATCCCATTACACGAAGATTCCTTAATGAAAAATGAAAAAAATTAAAGAAAAGCACATTTACATTTGGAAATAGTTTTAAAAATCTTTATAAAATGAGTTTGTGTCACCCTGAGGATGCCTTTAAATCTCTTCTACATTTGTCTAGGACAAAGAAGATATTAAACATAATGACTTTGAGAGGTACTACATGTGATAAATTCTATAAAGTACAAAACATTTTCTCAAGTACATTAAGACTGTGACTTGTATCAGGTTAAAGCACTCACCTTACATACATTTACTGCTTATGTGCACAAACTACTCTGCACTAATGAGCAACTGTGCTGGGAGCTCCAGATTCTTTTTCTACACTTTTTTTTCTTACTGGAAACACTGATTCATGCTGTACAACATAATTTATTAACCTGTTGAATGTAAGTGTATATCAGTGATTATATTTACAAATCACAAATTATATTCCAATGCTGTGTGCCAGGACAAAATAAAGTTAACTGAAATGATCCAAGAGAAATGTAGTTTTGGTAGGAGTGTGTTTAAGGATCATTACAAATGCAGCATGGTCGGCATAACTTGAGATTAAGAGATGACTCAGGGTGTAAACGCCACACTACTCGCTCCTAGAGGTAGTAAATCACTGTCAAAACAAATTAAAGAAAATGAATAATATATGCATAATTTCTAATAATTTAAAAAGATAAAAAACAAATGCATAAGTAGATCTATGTCTGTAAAAATGCTTGTCTACATATTATTTGAATTTACAGTATATAAAATCCTCAGATTATAGCCAGATTACATGTATGTAACATGTAATCTGCTCTAAAGTTACATCACATCAACACTCTAATGCTAAAGAACAGTGTTGTAAACAGTGTATAATGTGGGCAGTTTCACTAAGACATAAATGAAAGAGCATGTACATACTGCATTAAAAGATTTAATCATAATTCTGTGTTTTTTTTCCTTTTTCATTTGTTTACAATGTTCAGATGATTTCATGTTAGCCACGATATGAATCAAAAATCCTTTATAAGCAGGATTTCACTTTTCATTACCATCGTCTACATCAGCTTCCTTTGACTTTCAGTTTCCTTTGGATCATTAAGTCATTCAGAGTTTAACGCTTGTTTATACTAAAATGTAAACTCCAAATAAAAGGCCCATGATGCTATGTGTAATTAATAAAGCCAAAATGGACACATTTGAAAGCACCATATTGGTGATTTTTCGAGACATGATTGCTGCTGCAGCATAAAAACATGTAATGTCTTTTGATATGCTTTTACTAACAGAGCAGGAATCAGATTGGTAGTTTTTACTATTTTCGAGCAGTTGGCCCACTCTCATGTAGTACACACGGGACAAAGCATACAAGTCTCTTTATATAAAGGGTTTTAATTTTAAGGCTGACACTACAGAGAAAACAAAAATGTACCCTAATCAATTTTGGTGATGATCATAATATGTTTGTAAACAGTTGTAGTCAAGTAAAAAGCAAAATCTCTTCTAGTAAATTTGTAAATGTGAATTAAAAATAACAAGAATTGAAGTTGGTTAAAAAGTTGGTGCAATGAAAGTAGAAAATAATCCAGAGGGTAATTTTCTAATCAGTCCACTTTTGGCATGAAACTATCAATGGTCTTTAAGCCAATACTGCACAAAAACTACAAATTTACCAACATTAACCTGGCTGAAAGTAATTATTGGACTGTTCCCCTACTGTTAACTAGAAAAGATTTCCCTTTCAACATTATGCATCCAGGAAATCATTTATTTTTGTGTCTTTTTAAGGGCATTGTGTACTCAATCTGAGATATGAGGGGCTAAACTCCTGACAATTACACATTAAAATTACATATTTATTAGATTACATTTTTCTTACATGTGCTCAGGATTGACATTTATGACTGTATTGGATGAATTGAGACTATAAAACAACATTAAAACCCTTTCTGGTGCATCCACCTTTAGGAGCTCTGTGCTACTTGGAGATTCATGATTGATAAAGTCATACACTACTTCTGCATCATACAGAAATGTTCTTTGTGTATTTGGATAATTTCTGTTTTGAGAACGCTTCAGTGAAATGTGAGGGTCCCATGTCCTGCAAAATCAATTTCTTTGCTTTTAATGTTGTTAGGGGAGGACACCTTTTACGAAACGCTCAGTTCACAGGGAAATGCCTCTTAAAGAAAATGCCTCTTAAAATGCTCAGTTTGTACTGTCTGGGGTCTATTATGTTACAGCTATAACGCAACCATCGACGTGTGTGCTGTTCAGACACCATGTCTTTTTTGAAATTCTGGAGCGTGACCTGTAACCCCTCCTCCCCCTCCCATCAGGCATCATTTGGGTAGTCAATCAGCACAGTGACTCATTATCATAGCTTCCTGTGGCCCCCCCATCCCCTCAGATCTAAGCGTTTACAAAAGGGAGAGAAAAAGATCTGCACTCAATCCTCCAGAGAGACAAAATGTTTGTTTTCTTATTCAGTTCAGTTCAATCAAATTCTTGCTTAACAGACACCCAAGACATGATACAAACGGTCAAACACACCAGGACATGGGACCAATAACTTAAATCTGCCAATCAGCATCATTCATACAGCATCCTCTAAGTTAAATGGCAAAATGAGAGGCGAAGAGTTAAAGGAGCTGACTGAAGTTCAGTCTATGTGAATGAGATGCAGCTGCCTTCAGGCACACCTGGATCTTGGAGGAGATGGGAGCTTATGCTTTTAACAGACGTTTGTGTAACTGAGCCTCTAAGTTAAACCTTTAAGCGTGTTCTGCCTGGTGCTGTGTGACTTGCATCTAGCAATATGTAAACAGAGATGCCCTAAATCAGTTTGTGCCACACACTTTTCTTCTATTACACTGTCATATAACATTCGCAGTATGGTGAAGAAAAAACTCGTTGTGAAAAATACTGATGTCAACATGCTGACTTATTTCTAACACTTCATATCCACATGTGTTCACATCTGTGTTCATGCAACCAGCTTGGTTATTTGGTCGCAGCTTCATTAATTTATTTTCATAAACAGATGACTTTACAACAGAATGATTTTTTAATGTTAAATAAGCACAACTCTGTTTCCTTTAAAAGCTTTTTTTAACGAGTTTTTTTAGGGAAAAAAATAACTGTTTGCACATTCTTTTTTACTATGTGAAAGAATTCCAGATAAAATAAATAAAAAATCTTTTATTTCAGGCCTTGTCTTGTTCTTCAAAAAAGAGGACAATCCTGAAAATAAACATACAAATCAAATTTAAATACATTAACATTTGTAAAAAGTACATGAATAGCAACTAGTTACAATTTTAGAGTGTTAATTTGTTGCAGCCATAAAATTTAAAAATATTTCAACTTTATCCTTGACTGAAACGTGTTTCAGGTTTGTGCATTTCTGAATTAAACATGCTATAAAACACAATGTACTATAAAAAAAAAAACATTTTTAATATATTGTTATTACTTGGATCCCACCATATTCTTTTTTCAGTGAATGTAATCTCTGAACACATCAAAAGAAAACTTTGAGGAGAAATTGCCAAAGCCCTGCAGAAGATTTTTATACCATATAAAACATTTCTAAAAGGTATAAATAAATTGCAATAAACTAAAACAGACTGGCATGAGGTGTCATGTATGTCTGCTTTGTCTAGAAACAGATATTTGATGCAAATACATAAAACAGGAACAGATAGGTACATTAAAAAATAAACAAAGACTTTCATATTAAGACCATTTTGGTTCAACAGCCTCAGTCTGTAACATGCAAATAACCCCTAAAGCTGATGATTGACAGTCAAACACACCAATCAAAAACTCAGTGCTGTCTCCCAAAGTAAACGACAGTGCTAACACAAGTTAGGAGAGCTGAGGTCTGCACAGTGTGTTCAGCTGGATCCTGATTGGATTTCTCAAGCAGAAGAATTTATATTTAACAAGATAACAAAAGTATGACTTCAGCGGACACTGTTGTACCTGAATGCTAACGAGACAAATGATGCATCACAGCTCAAGTGCCTTGCACGGTTGCAAAAGAACATTTTTGTGGATGCCAGAGACAAAACGTAACCATGAAACAACAATATGTGCCCTAAATAATCTTGACATGTCAATGGAAGGATCATGTTCGGTTTTAGTTTGATGTCAAAACACATCAAATTACATTTGGCTCTAATTTGACAAAACTCATCGTTTGGTATATTTGAAAAAGAGCTGTTCTTGTTTTTAAGAAGCATAGTATATTAGCCACAGGAAAAACCTGTCAGCCTTGCCCCTTTCAAGACCAGCCAGTGTCAGCACACTAATAGAGTGGAGCAGGAGTGAGTTCAAAAGAAGCGGGTTAGCATTTAGCACTTCCTGGTTTCCAAGGCCGAAAGTATAAAGGATTTAGGATACTGGTATCTGATATATGCTGAAATAAGGTTTGTGATGAACAGACACAGATGAAGGTTTCATGTTTAATCTGAAACAATAAAATGAATCTGATATATTCTGCTTTTGAATTTTAAAGAGTTATGTGTTTAAAAGAAAGGTTGCTAACTAACTGCTAATAAGGACTACAAAAATGGCTGATGACCCTTCTGCAAGCATTTATGATGGTTTTTCAAAAACAGTCCTTCCAAGAGGACCAATTTGATCAAGTCATTCGATTAAGAGGAAATTTTCAACAAGAAGTCACAACAAGGCGTTATTCACTGATGTGATGTAGCTGCTTCTAAGTTAAACCGGCATGTTGTAGTTTCATAGTAGCTTCAGACTAGCTATTTACTTTTACCAATTATGTCTAAGCTTAATAGAATAGGGAAAAGTAGGTTCCCTCATTAAGATTTTTATTAGCATGGGCTACAGACCTGATTATCAGCAATGATCAAAAACACAGTACAAAAACCCTATAGGCTTTTAGCCAAGACAACCAGTACAATGCTAACTTCCTTGTTGACCTACAAAAATATGTCATCCCTGCACCACTCTAGCTGTATACACAATAGCTATACAGACAAGGTAGGTCAGGACAACTCCAAACTTGCTTTTTAGCAAAAGTGAGCTAATGCAAAAATAAAGTTGAGGTCTCTACATGCTATTAGAGAAATATTCAGTGCTTTACAGCCTGTAAGCCACCTTGCTGTAGTTCTTTTACCACACACGTGCTACACATGAAGGGGGATATAATGACAGCCACTCTTTTCATATTTTTTCACATCTATTTGGGCATCCAAAGTAGATAATAACCCACAAATGTCAACAACCCCCCACTCGGAAAGTAAAGATATTTAGAGATATTTGTTGTGCAACATCTTGTCTACAATACTTGATATACAAGGTATGGCTGTGAAATAATGAGACTGTGCTGACGAGGATAAAATCGGGTGGTTCACAGTTACTCTGACTGTTATATAATAAAAGCTTTGTGTTCATGCACAACTGCTGTAAGTTTACATTAAGTGATGTCTTTAGTTCACTGCTAGCTACTGATTGAAGTGCACATGTTTTTCAATCGGAAAATAATTAGCGTAAAAGTTAAGCAAAGCATTAACCGGAACTTTTTAGTGAAATTGGACAAAACAGCAGCCGGATCTTTTTTTGTACATTAATTGAGGTATATGGAGAACACTGCATGTCACGTGCACATGTGTTTGAATGGGACGAAAGGTTTTGTTAAGACAGAGAAATGTCCAAGAAGATGGACGTCCTGGGTGCCCATGCGCATCAACAACTTCTGAATACATTCAATAAGTTGAGCAAATCATTCAAAATGATTGACGACTCAGTATAAGAATGATAGCAAAAATGGTCTCCACTGATGAAGAGACGGTTCAGAAATTGTGCACGAAAATATGAACATGAAGAAGTGTGTGCCAAGGTTTTACCAAAACTTCTGAGTCCTGATAAAAAGGAAAAACGCAAGTAAATTTGTGGAGACATTGTGTAACAAAATGAAGGAAACAAATTTTTAAGAAGGAGTGATTAAATGTGATAAAACTCAGATCTTCCAATATAATCCTAAGACAAAACATCAGTCAGTGAATTGAAAAACATCGTCACCAAGGGTGAAGACAGCACGACAAGGCAAGTCCAAATCCAAGGCCCTGTTGATCGTTTCCTTTGACATTAAAAGTATAGTTTTGGAGGAGTGGGTTCCAGAAAGGTAAACAGTGAATCAAACACAATTACAAACAGGTTTCAGAAAAAGTCTGCAGAAAGAGGCCGTTTCTGTCCCAAAAACAAATCACAGTGCCTTATCACCTTTCATATTAGCTCTCCTTCAAAGATCAAATCTGTACTCAGAGGAACATCATATGAGTCTGTGTCAGAAGTGAAAGAGCTAAAGAGATTCTGAGACGATTGTCTGAAGATTTACTGCACTGCGCTGAAGACCCGGAAGACCCGGATGCAGCAGTGTGTTGATTCAGAAAGGGAGGAGATTACAGATATTCATGTTAAATAAAACTATATTACAGCATCAGTCTTGTATTTTAATAGCCGTACCTTGTATATGTGAATCAACCACAAACACACTCAGTGTTAAAGTCACCATCCATTTTTAGTTGATGTAAATTTTAATTTGTCAACCTTAAAGCTAACGGAGTCAAACTGGTCTATGCCTGTCCCTCACCTGGTATCTCCACCCACAGATCTCCACCAGCAGCCATGGAAGGACACTGCTGCACTCATATTGGTACACCCCTAGGAAGAGAGGAGCGAGGTGAGGACCATGTTTGCATTCAAAGAGACAAACACCAAAACTGAGGGTTCTGAGAGTCTGTTAGGGCAGGTCAAGGACCTCCCCTCATGGTCTATATAATATTAGGACAAATCACTGCAGACCACAGGGCTGTTTAAAGGTGAGAAGAGTGGTAAGACATGCCACATTTAAAGATAGCAGACCTCAGTGCACACAAAGCTGTTTGCCCTAAACAGCTTAGCTTATGGGCTGGCCATCAAGCTGGTCTCTTTCTTAATGGCCCTGTTGCAAATATACCTAACATTGACAAATACCTCATAAAAATCTGTATTGAAAATACTGAACTGTTCCTTTAAATTGACTGATTTGAAAGTGCTTGGTTAAGAAACACTTGTCTGTTTTTTTCACAATTTTGCAGGCCCGCACCAATACAACAGCAACTTTCTCTTCCCTTGTGTGTTTTTAGTAAGGAAGTTCTTGTTCATGTCATATTTTGGTTACAGGTGAACGCTGGATGAAACAGGAGCTGATGTTTAAGCTTCTGGCGCCCTCTGGTGGATGACGGGATGCTCTGGTTTGGAAGGAGAGGAAAAAGTCTGATGAATAAATGAAGTGTCTTGTCCCGTTGTTGTTGTTGTTGTTGTTGTTTTCCTGTAACAGCTGCCAGGGATGGAGATGACTTGGTCTTATCTGTAAAAGTATACCTTAAAAAATTTGCCCATAAAAATTCAAGTAACCAAGGCTGGCCAGAGAAATAAACTGCAAATGAAGAAGATTTGTCCCAAAGATGTCTGAACACCCATCCGTCCATCCGTCCTCAAAGAAATGTCAACTCTGATGTTTATTCAGCTGAAGGACTCCTTGTTGAATTCAAAGGTTGTACCAGATGTTCGTGCTGAGTTACACAGTTTGTGGAGAGTCCTGGAGATACCTTTTGGTCCACAGCAGAAAACACCAACTCGTTTACTGAAACCAGAGAGACAGCAATGTTTTTAAGATGAATCTAAAACTTGATTTATAACATGTTGCTGAAAATGTCCTCATTACTCACTGCCTATTGGTCTTTGCAATCTCATCAAACAGTAACTTCCACCTGGGACGACCAACCAGCAGCCTTGATGTGAGCGGACGGTACCGCTCCTCCGACATACTCTGGTGTTAACAAGAAAAATGTTGTTACTACAATAAATACACACAAAAGCTCTAAATTAAGGCACCTCTGTTTGTCACATATCCATTAAACTGTCTGGACGGCACATGAACAGTCGTACATCCACAAACCTTCTTCTGACTTTCATTGCACAGCTTAGTTTGAGGCCCAAAGTCTGTGACACTGCAGCCTGATACCAGGAAGAACAGCTGTCATGTAGAGCAGTGTTTCTTAAAGAAGGGTTTGGGACCCCCTGGGAGGTCACATGGGACTGAGAGGGGGGGTCATGTGATATTTCCAGAAAACAATGAGAATTTTTCTTTTACTCTTACTGATAAATTATCCCAATTATTGTTCAAATATGTGAGTCAAATCAATTCATTTTAAAATAAAATCAAAGTCAGTATCGTATACAAATCTCTAGACTTAGTTTTGATCTTGGCAGCAATAAATCTATAATATTAAATATATCCACTCTGTGCTGTCTCCCTACATTAAATTCTAGTATTTTACTCCTTGCCTTTCTGACCCTCAGTTTCAACATTGCCTGCCTGCACAGCTTACACGGTGTGCATTTTGCAGAAAATCACCTCCAGTCTCATCAATCTGTCAGTTTCCACATCCTGCACCTCCACCTGTCTTTGGTGCATGCCAGCAGCATGAACTGGTTTACATGAGACATGCAGTGAGTCTAATTTCAGCAGGAGGCGCTTTGACGTGTTAATCTCCAAAAACAGAAAAAAACATTTAAAAATGCTGCAATCTGTGGAGATAATATTGCTGGAGACAGCAAATCAACATCGAGCAGATAGTACAACCAGTTTTTTCCATGTTGCTTTCCCTTCAGACACGGCAGTAACTGGGCCCTGCTCAGAGACCTTGTGGTCTTCTGTTTCTAAGCTGCTCCTCGGTGCAGTGCTTTAAACACACGTCCAGTGGTCAAGGACACACGCTGTCAGTCAGAGCAGAGCCACAGCACAGTCTGGACACTTTGCTGGCGGACGAAGTGGAAACTGGGGGAGACTCTAAATGAACATTCAAAGAAATCTTTTGCTTTTCACGATCTCCAGTTCACAAATACACTTTACTTCCTGTCTTTCTTAAAGTTGTGTGTGACCTTTGTCTACCTGCAATTTTGAGCAGGGGTCAAATTACTGCACGGGCACTGGCAGCCAAGCAGCTCCCATCAGCCTCGAGTCTTATACTGGAGGCTGATGGGCATGTCAGGGCATGTCATTATTATGACATGAAATGCAAGGTTTAACTGATTAGACATTGGAGGTCAAAGGTCATAGGTCACAGTCATGGGGCTTCATGTTTCTCCTTTTGTTGTGGAGGTGGAATCTCAACAATGCTTGAGGGCTTTTCTTCACACTTTGAACAAATATCTACATGGTTTCAAGAATAAATAAATTTGACTTTGGAAGTCAGTGAAGTTTATTCTTGACTTGAAGAAGCTATACGTTATTAGAACGTAAAGAGATGGTCACTAAGCTTTTCCCAAATTTTCAATCTAACTCAAGGATGACCTTAATAAATTTTGGAGGTCATAGATCAAAGGTCAAGGTTATGAATTCTCATGGTCATCCCTTGCTTGTGTACAAAATCTTGTGAATGCACAGTTTCAAAAACCTTTCCAGTTAATTCCTCAAAACTTTGCACAAATGTCCACTCTCACTCGAGGACCTTCTGATTAGATTGTAAAGGTCAAAGCACAAAGGTCAAGGTAACAGGGCTGCATGATCATTCTTTGCTTTTGGAAAGCACTGCCTCGTGAGTAATTGAAGGGATTTTCTTTAAACTTTGCACATAGGTCCACTCTCACTCCAGGATAAGGTGAGTAGATTTTCTAAGGTCAGAGGTCAAGGTAATGGAGTCACATGATCATCTGTCTTTCTTTGAATGCAATTTTTCATGAAATATCTCAGGAACATTATCAGTGACTTTCCATGAAGTATGCACTAACATTCATTCTACCACAGGGATAAACTGATTACATTTTAGAGGGGAAGAGTTCAAAGGTCAAGGTGAAGAATCCCCATAGTCATCTTTTACTTGTAAATGCAATATCTTGAGATTGTTTTAGATGATTTTAATCAAACTTTGCACAATGCCCACTCTATCTCAAGGATGGCCTGATAGAGGTTTTGAGATCACAGAACAATGGTAGAGGTCTGGAGCCTCATGGCCACACATGAGAACCACAATATCTCATGAATGAGTTACAAATAATAGATGTGTGTGTGTGTGAGACAAAGGCTCTTTAGGAGTGCTTCAACCAGCCAGTTAATCATTAACCCACCTCTCACAAAGCTCAGCGTTCTTCTTTAAATGACTAACATGTGAAAGTATCAGCTGCTCTCTTGGATTTTTAAAGGGCCCTCCTCACAGAAAATGAAGAGCTGGATAAGAAGCTTGATCCCTCCAAACACAGGGTTTATGTGTTCAAGACTGAACTGCTCCTCATTGTTGTTCTCCTGCAGTGGAGCGGCCTCCTCTGACATGCCTCTGAGTCACGTCAGGCTGGTTTTACAGCTCCCTTCATGCTCTGTGAGCGCTCCCTGAGCTATAAAAGCATTTTCACTCCCCGTCGGGGAATCGAACCCCGGTCTCCCGCGTGACAGGCGGGGATACTCACCACTATACTAACGAGGAGATATTCACACAGGCCCACACAAGGATATATAAATGTAAGCTGACACAATAGTGTGACCAAACAATAGAGGGAGCGAACATAAAAGACGCTCCCGCTACGGTAGCAATAGCCCATTGTGTCTTTTGTTAAAGAACTACGTTTCTTTTTCTGCCTGATCCAAATGCAGGTCTTGAATTTAAAAGAATGGATGAAATAAGCCATAACTGGACATGAATGCCAGTTCATTTTAGTCAGTTAAACACTGGCTGCTGTGTATGGGTTGTTAAGATAAGATAAGATAGTCCTTTATTGATCCCCAAAGGGGAAATTCTGGTATTGCAGCAGTACAGGGCAAGTACAGGGATAGTAACATGCATAAGACATAGATCAAAGAATAGAAGATATTTACAATTATCAAAATTAACTAACATACTAAGCACTAAATTAACAGAGTAAGTGGTGTTCAATTATCAAATTAACTAACATACTAAAACAATAATTTAACACAGTACAAAACAGCTGAGCCTCCTGTGCAGTGCAGTAAAGATAAAAATAAAGTGACAGTGATATTAAAGTGACAATGTGAAATGTAGCAGCACTTATTGACCACACAGTAACAGTACAAATTATTTACCTAGAGTAATGAACCATGATCAGGGATATGAATCAATAACAATACAGTATGTTAGTTTGTTAGTTACATATGTTAATGTAAGCTTATATTCTTAAAACAAATCATTTGAGTTAATATCAATAAAAGCTTTCTAATTTGTTTGGAGATTAAGCCAAGACAGGTAGGTAATACCAGCTAAAAATACGAATGGGCAAATAACCAAAAATATGGCATGAAACAAAAATATAAATGTTAGAAAACAGATGTTTGCAATAAGAGTTTGCCAAAGCAAGAGAATGTCAAGGAAGTTTGGAGAGGTGTATTTCTTAAGATGATCATACATTTAAACTCTCTGACGCATAATAAACGTTTTCATTTTTACAGTCAAATATTAAAGTATAACCCAGCAGCTGCCTTTGCACTATGCTGTCATCTAATGTGGAAACACATTCAGTCTGTGTATCACTCAACAATGGAGGAACGTTTAAAAGGCAAAAATACACAAAGAAATGAGGAAATGACATGCTTTGTTTGTGCTGTGTGAGCGTGTGTGCTCTACCTGCAGATTATCCGGCTGACTGACAAACAGTTTCAGATTAAAGTAGTCTGGTCTGTTCTCCTGCCAAAGCTGAAAGACAAACAGAGATGTGAAGATTTCAATGTTTAAGGTGCTATGAAATATCAGGTATAAGTAAACAAAGTTACTTCAGGGAAAGAATTAAACATTTATATCTTAAAGCAGTGATAATTATCCTCATTGCCAGCAGACCAAATAGATGCAGTTTGCTGATTATTTTGGTTTAAGGATAAGAATAAAAAAGGAAACATTTTAGTTTTCTTACTAACATCTTTATATTTAAACTCAAATGTGAGTTAGTTAATCAATGAGCTTAATGCAGAATTCACGACAGATTTTCAATTCAAGCTACAAGGCATACTGATTAATAACGTTTACTATTACCTACATGAAATTTTTTTTTTTAAAGAAGTATTTAGTAATGCAGAAAAACGTTTTTTTTTTTTTAATTAGACAAACTATAGCTCCATTTTACTGGAAATATTACAACTTTGGATATCTTCAATTCAGTCTTTGTCACAATGCTCCATATACAGTGCTTAACAAATTTTTTAGGCCACCAATCAATCAATCAATCAATCAATCAATATTTGAATAGCGACACTTCATTGCAAGTATTATCTCAAAGGCACTTTACAACAGAGCAGGCGGAAGCCATACTCTTGATTTTATAGATACACAGATATGCTTTTATACAAATACATATTAATATATAATTGTATATACATACACATACATCCAGAGATGTATCCATCCAGGCAGAGACAAAGGGACTAAAATTACATTTGTCTCTGCTGAGTATAGACTTAATCATTGAATCTTTATTTGTATAGCACCATATCTGTTGAATATAAATGTATTAAAGGTAAGCCCCTTGAGATGTGTCATCTCATTTTCAAGAGGGACCTCATGTCTATATGGTTGTAAAGATAGTTACTATGTAGGTATGATTAATACAATCATGGATAGAGAGATCATTCTAATACTTAAATTAATATAATTAATATAATCTGGAGAGGATGGATCTTGATGCAGGATAGAGCACATGGAGCAGGACCATGCAGCAGGTCATCCATGATTGTTTGTCACAGCCATACTAATATATGTGTGCTGTTTGCAGGAACTACCATGTATTTAATTATGTTGATCTCTCAAACGGTAATATCAGGAACTGTAATGATAGTGGAATGGGGCTAAAGGAAAGGCCACATAGTTGTAATTGTAATATTGAAGCTCTGGAAGTCCACCGCAGCAGGCAGTCTACACCAAGGCAGTCTACACCAAAGATCCCAGGCACTTAATTAACCCCACTGGTAATTACGAAAATCAAGTATTTTTGTTACTGTGATAACAAATACACCAGTATGCAGAGGCTTGATAACAGAAATTAATTTTTTAATGCAAAGATATAATTATTATTACTACACACAAGTTCCCTGTTTTACTGTGTTACAAAATACAGAAAATATAGTAAAGCACATATCATTTTTTGATTAAGATGTCATATTAAAGTTATTTACTTGTGTTCCTGAACAGAAAAATTAGTTTTAGAATCTGAATGTTATGCTTGATTAATTTCTGACTTCTCAGAAAAGCCCAGTGAGCGGCACAAAAATGGGTATAAAAACATGAATTTAGTCAAAATTTCCTCATTCATATTTGCCAAATAAATTAACAGCAACATTTTTAGTTTTAAACAAGTTTTTTTTAAAGATTTCTAAATGATTTATGGTTTCACATTTTCATTACAGGTGGTCAAATTAATCCATTAAGCATTGTGTATACATTTTAAGTATATTTTAAAATGGCTTAGGGAGTTGGTGACCCCTGTGGCCCATCCCTGCCTTAAGGTATGGAGAAGAGGTTAACACATCAACAGCCACAAGATGGCGCAGCATACAATTAAACTACAAACTGACAAATTTCTTCCTGTTAAAACAGTATTGCTTTCTTTGCAAAATCAAACAAAAGAGCTATTTGTTTGTCACTTTAAGATAAATGAAATCAATCCAGCCTTGTTACCATGTATGATGGATGAACTGAATTGATCATTTCATTATTTTGTGTTTTCATGCAAGGACTTTTACAGCACAGGTGTGACCGTAATAACTCCCAGCACACCTGCAGCCTGTTAAACTCTGGCCTTCCTTCTTCCTTCCTTCCTTCTTTAAAACTCACTAAACTGACTTTGACCTGATACCCTTTAATGCCTTTGGCAAGTGGCTGCCTTTGCAGAAAAGCTGACCTTCTCAAAGGTTCTGGTTTAACCACAAATTCAACAACAGATATTGTGATTTTAAGAATTAGTGGCTCATTAGAAAATTAAGAAAAAGAGAATCTCTTCAGCTTATTTTGAAATTCAAGGAAATATGGTACCATAATTCTCAGCCTATTTTCCCAAACATTACAAGAACACTCTTGAAAATTTTCCTCACTTAGCACAACAGTTTAAATATGACTTAGAGACATTCTCAAAGCTTCGGCTTTGCTGATTGTCTCTGCTTGGGTAAAATAATCTTTAATTAAGAGCAAAGGAAGGTAAGAAGACAGCCTGTAACAAGAACTTTACAAAAATGTACAAAAAAATGAATAAAGAAAAAAGCAAGCAGTTGATAGAGCAGGTTGATACAATCTAAATATCAGACATTTTTTTCTTCATTTTTTTCTTTGCAGTTATGATATTAAACTACAGACCTTGGTATAATAATGTGAAAGAATGTATTTAAATAAATTTTTAACTGCCCCTCCCTGCTCCCTCTCCTTAAACAAGCCAGGAATGCAGATGGTAAATATACTTGAGCTCAATAGCTCAATAGTCTTGTCTTTTGACAACTCCATGCAGCTTCACATCTACCCCTTTTACACCCATTCACTCTCACATTCACACACTGATGATTTAGAGTTTCTATGTAGGTTATCCATCAGTATTAGCTAACATATTCATGCTCTTTCATACCCAATTACACACAACCGACACCGCAGTGGAAACAATTTCGGGTTATGTGTCTTGCCCAAGGACACATCGATATGTGACTTCTGATTACTGACAGAGTGCACTATCAGACTTGTACATTCCAAACAGAGTCGTCTGTTTCATCTATAGAGTCCACTCTCTCCTGCTGTTGGCCAGAGTAACTTAACATGCCTTTAAATGTGTTAGTTGAATAAGCAAGAGCGAATGCAATCTTTTGTGTTTTAGTGGCCCAGGACCTCACTTCTGCAGGGGTTGCTGTAGGTTTCTTGACAAATTTTAACTGCATAAATTTAACCTACAAAAACATGCCAGCTAACAAACAAAAGAAACTCCTCTTTGACAGAGAGAACTGGGCCCCCAACCCCTCACAGAAAAAACACTCATTTTTATCCCGTCTTATCTTGTGAGTATTGGTTCTTAAAAACAACACAGTTCCAGGATTTTTCCTCAAATTTTGAGGAGCAATCCGTCTACAGTGAAGCTTTAGCAAATATGAAAAGAAACTAGAGGACCCAGACTTTTCTCTGACCTTATGATGAACGGCACACAGCAGCTCTGCAAACCAGTAGAAGGACTGGAGTTCCCTGCAGACCCACACAAAGTATAACCTCTGCAACCTGAAACCTGTCCAGCCATCTCTGGACATACAGCAGGGGAAAAGAGAGAGAAGAAATGTTTAAATAGTTAGGACTTAACTTGTTCATCATCAGTCAGTGGATAAAGTTCTTATCATAACTTACAGCAGCGCATGCAGCACACATGCAAATGGCGTGACTCCTATTCCTCCTGCAACACAAAGGCTGACATCATAGTTAAACACTTCCTCTGATGGACTTCCAAATGGGCCGTCGACATAAACCCTGAACACACAGTGCAGACAAAAACACAAGAATTACCCCAGAAACTGGACAAATATACTCATGTATTTTTATACTTTCCCCTCGGGGCAAAACACACGTGATGAGATAAACATCCTGTTTCTAAAATCCCAGCCAGTGTGAGTGTGTGTTTGTGAGTGGATGGACACACACATACACAGCCCTCGTCTCTACAACAGCTGCTCAAACACTTGTGTCATGGACAAAACACACAAGATACAATAAAGAAGCACAATGAAACCTAAAAATTTCTCTGAAGAAAGCGTACACAAATACATTCGGACAACACTTCACATGAATCCCAGAAAAAGATGACATATATTAGAGCAATGTTAGCACACCCTAACACCCAGGGCAAGGCCAAATGAGACTTGGCTCAGCATCACTGTCACTTCATAACAGAAACGGTGATCTCAGGAACACTTTAGATCATTTTTACTCATAAACCAGGGATGGGCAACTTTGGTGAATATGAGGGCCACATGTAATCTGACCCACAGGATGGACTGTTCAATATATTTCATTAGTCCATCTGGGAAAGAGCCCACCTCCTATTTTTTCCAGTGCTAGCCACCCTGGTACCCTCGAATAACATACGTCACACACAGGCAAGTATATAAACATGACAGCAACAGACGCACACACAAACTGCATGTACATCTCCAGTTTTACGATCACAAGTGAAAATTACCCTTACCCCCTAACAGAGACATGGGGTTGCGGAGTTTGGGGTCTGATGGTTTGTTTAGCCCTGTTTTACTGTCACAAAACAAACTTTTGTCCCACCCAAGCCCACACCCCTCTCTCCCTATCTCTTGTCTATCTGTCTCTCTCAAACAGAGAGCAGGAAGAGCTTGGGGTCAACGGTCAGGAGGTCAAAACCTCTGACCCTGCTGTGATTCTGAGCCTTCATGAGAAATCATGTCACAAACTCACACATAGAAACATACTTAGGATATCTCCTCTGTTGCACCATGGGAAGGATCTCTAGGTCTATCCTTGGTTCAGGAAGTAACAGCTGTGTGAATCGCTCTGATCAGAGGAGAGAAGGGGAGAATTATTTCAGTTTCATATCATAATATTCACAGATCTTACTCTAAAAATACAAAGTGGAAAAATATGCTAATGCAAACATGTTTCTCTACATACAAAACCATATTAAGAGGTGTCTTTATGTTCTACTCTTCTGTTTTCCAGCTTACAACATGCACTCAGGGCAGATTAAGGGGCCAACACAAACAAACCCACTTCCCTTCCTGTGCATGTGAAAGCATGTATGCGTGGATGTGTACAGTGGAGAGTGGAAATGAGTGTTCATGTTCTTGCTTTTGTCACATTCTCCCAAAGGCCATAGTTTCCTCTCCAAATGAGTCCCGCTGGAGCCGGCTACAACGATGCAGGTCATGCACTCAAAAAGAGGAGATTTTTTCCCCCACTATGATGACATCATTGGCTTGGCCACAAAATTCATAACTATATACTATTTATGCTAAGTATGACATTACTTAGTATAGTAGTATGTTGTAAAATCTGAATACATAGTGTGCAATTATATGTATATGAGAAATCCATGGGTGTATACTCCATAAGTCGTAGGGCGTTATTCTGTTGGCGTGAAGTGTATTGTCTAAGATCACATGGTGCACAGCTGTTCAGGAGATGCTGGTCTAACCTTTGCTAGAATTTGCATAATCTCCAAGTGCAGGGCGCAAAGAGACTGTGCCTTCATAAACATATGTGTGTTTTGAGTACAAAAAGAATCAAACCAGAGTGTCAGCTCTCACAGCCTTTAAATCAGTGTATGCCTGCTTGCTGGTATGTTGTTATTAACACTATAGATTTAATTGTTTGGCCCAAACTCCAGCTGGATTATTTGATTACCCTCCTTTTAATTAGCAAATAGTACACACACAGGACACTATTCAGATTAAAACTATAACTCACTGAAGCCTTCCAACAACATCAGAAACTGTGTATTATTTTACATTGACTTGGTTGTTGTTGTTGTTTATTTTCTATTTGCTTTTTAAGTTTGAGACAAATAAAATAAGAAGAAAGAAAGAAGAAGAACATCAGAAACTTTGAAAAAGCACACTGGACAATTCTTCATGACAGGGAAAAATCAAAACCTCATAAATTATCCTGATAAAACCAACAAGATTTAACAGAATTATGTAATGAGCGGCATGTTTACCAGACATCAAATAATGGTGGTTTGTAAACATTGGTTAGCCTTAGGGGTGTAATGATCCATTGATCTGGATCGATACATCAATTGGTTAAGCAATGATCCAATCAAATAGATGGAAACTCAAAACATCGACCAACATCGTCATCTTCAACGCCTTTAGTTTGAAATTCTGACCGGATATCCGTTTCACCGCTTCTGCCCAATAGCGCCTCGTTCTGAAGTTCAAACTTTACAGGGCTCTCAAGTTTCATGCATTCAGCGTATGAGACATGCACCTTTTCACTCTCTCACACACCCGGTATTTCTCCTGCTTTAAAATGTACTGTGTAGCGCCCACCAAGTAACACCGCTATATGCTAGCATGTAGCAACACGCTCTTAGCATCACAGAGCTAAACGGGAGCCTGACATGTCAGCCAATCAGAAAATAACACTGCTGTATCCGGGTTAGATACGGTCGATCTGACAGCAGAGGATGCATGCTGCACACACACGACGGGAGTAATCACACGAGTACAGTAAGTTATCTCATCATTTGATTTTGTAGCGTACTGATTAATGAAATTACTTATTGTATGAAAGGAAAACAGTGAGAGCTTGTTCTTATTTTTCCTCCACATCTACCATTAAACAGTGAAGCAAAGTCTAAAAACACCTGATTACTAATTAACCCAATTTTAATTTTAAACATGATTAGATCATACAGATGGTTATGATCCTCTATAACCTATCATACCCAAAGGTCAGCACATTGTTTCACATTTCAGTAATAAAACTCTCAAAACTTAGAAATTGCTGTGTATTTCTTTCTTGCTTTAGGAGAAATGTAGCTGATTGTGTTCAATGACTACATAAATATCATCTTAAATCGATCGAAGGACCCTGAATCGTATCGAATCGAAATCGAATCGTGGCAGACTTTGTGATATCGGCAAATATCGTATCGTTGTCCAAAGAATCGATATCGTATCGTATCATCATGAAACTGGTGATTTACACCCCTAGTTAGCCTATATCAATATCAGTAAGTAGATGGAAAATAGCTGTTTGGCCAATTGTGGCACATATATATAAATGTTTATTAATGCGTATTGTCCATGTTAAATGAATAAATAAATTTAAAAAAATAAATAACAACAGGAGAAGAAGTAGATAATCTGTCTGAAATTCAGACCATACAACTAAACCCACTGCATAAATGGCAAAATGCCAGCTGCCCAGTGCGCACTGATTTAAAGGGAATGAGAGCTGACACTCTGACTGGTTTGAACTATGTTATACCCAAAACAAACACACGTACATAAAGGTACATCATTCATCCTCTTGGCGCCCTATGCCTGGCTTTGTGCTGTGAACATGTGTCGTCAAAACAGCAAAAATTAGATGACTTGCCCCAAACCACAGCGCGCACTGAGCTTTAGACAACACGCTTCACACCGTCTACATAGGGCCCATCGTTTTTTTTTTTAATATACGCCATCTTCAATGTGAGGTAAGGCACAAGGGGATGCAAAACAAAACCACTCCCTGTGTCTTAACAACCCTGATAGGAAAGACTGAGTGTGTGACAGTGTCCGTCAATCTCTGTGTTTCTGCATATGTAAGCCATTAATATCCTTTTGTGTGTGTGCGTGTGGACGCACCAGTCCAGTCTCCCACGACTCTAAGATGGATGCCAAAAGTTGCTTTATTCTCTGTGGGACACTGTGAGGAGTGAGAGAGCAGACAATGAGTCACTAAATAATAAATATAAACTTACACTGACAAACACAAGTACACACAAGAATATGAAGTTTTATCTAAAACAAATACACAACCACATGTAGCAAAGGGCTACAAGTTTTTCATTACATTTAAAAATGCACACACACACACACACACACACACAGAGCCTTCCTGTTGGCAGACAGCATTACTAGCCTCAGGGGTCTGTCTGCTCTCTGTCAGTGTGATTCTCTGCCGTCCTCCTCAGAGCTCCATAACACACCAGGCACAGGCATGCACATACTGAAATGTGTCTATATAAATGCCTTTGAAGCAGATTTTTTATGTTTGTCTCCTGCTTTTTTACATACAGGGTTAAATCTAAAGACATCAATTAAGAACACTAATACATACACAGAATATTACTGGACTACAGAGCTGTCAATCAAGTGCCCACCAGCAAAGGGGCGGGATAATGTGAGAGACAAAGAACTGCATGTACTCTGCCAGGGGGATAAAAGTTTAGGAAACTGTAAAAACACATGTGTGAGTATATACAGTAAGTACACGTGTGTGTGTGTACACATACGCGTGAAAGTGTGTTTGCATTGTGTCATATTTGAGGAATGTGTTGCATGAAGTCTTACCGTCGTTAGGGTGAAAGGATGGTTCTCAAATGAAGAGACACCTGGACAGTTAAGAACAATATACTGAGGAGAGATAGCATGGAAAAGACAGGAGGGGGAAGACAGAGGGTTAGAGAGGAGGCATTTGGGGAGAAGAAAGAAAAATATTTCAGTTAAAATAATCAGAGACGGAGCCCTGTCATGGGGGTTTGGAGTGGGCTGTCCTTTAGTGACTTGAGTGCAGCATTTTGGGGCATGTGGTTCTGTACTTTGCTATCTAGATGAAGCTCTATACCAGCTCAAAGCCAGGCACAGAGCATAAATTTGTTGGATTATGTGCCTTGAAGTTCTGGGTGTGACATGAATCAAACTGCTTCATATCAGCCCTCATTGCCTTTAAAAGGAGTTTGTCACCACTGGCTGGTATGTAGTCTAAAGATTTCATGAGCAGAAAATGGAACAAACACACACACATATGGAACATGTTGAAGTCAGATTCAAGTTAAAAGTTACTGAAGAATTCCCACATCAGAAAATATCAAAAATACATGTTGGACATTTCCATATCACATCCATAAAACCATATCATTATTGATTATTAAAAACAAGATCAAACTGACAATATCAGACAGGTTACCCATTTCTCCCCAGGTTACCCCATCCTTGGCTGTATTCTCTGATCCAAGTGCAAAACACACTGGACAGCTTGTTAAAACATCAATGCACACAATTATTGGTAGAAATCCCCATAATGTTTAAAATTTCATATCTGTATTTTATCAGTGACATTACAAGATCAAGTGAATTTGCTTTTTTTCCTGACTGCTTCTATGGTTTTAGGTGTCCTTTTTAAAAAATATATATATAATGGACTAAAAATGCAATTATTCCATTCTAAATGTGCTTTATTTATATCAGGTATAAAAGTTTTTTTTTTGTTAGAGGTGGGGCCTGGTCATTCTAGAAATAGGGAGGGTGAGGGTGGCAGTCAATCTAAAAAACATACATGTATATTTTTTTGTAGCCCATAGTCAACCTGCTTGTTCAGCTATTGCACTTTTAGGCTCATGAGGTTACTTTTAGCTAGCAGCAGGACACAGAGTGCTCTGAGAGGGCAGACCCTTGTCTCCATCCCCCCATCACCATTCCTCCATCCCTCCGTTCAGACTCCACCCCAGCAAATGCTTGATTGCAGTTATTGCTGCCAAAGGTGGCACAACCAGTTATTCAGTTCAGAGCTTTTGTCCCTTAATAAATAAAATCAGCATTTAAAAACTGCATTTTGTATTTACTCAGGTTATCTTTGTCTAATGTTAAAATTTGTGTGATGATCTGAAACATTTCAGTGTGAAAAATATGCAAAAAAATAAATCAGGAAGGGGGCAAATGCTTTTTCACAGCACTGTCGGCTGAAGAGGGGACTTGGAGTCATTGTTTTCCTTCAGGCTGGAGGCTCAGCCTTAAGCTGTATCCTGGATCCTTGTTGGGGCCAAATCATTAGAGACAATGGTGTAATGCTATGATTTTGTGAGCACTGTGATTGTGTCAAAATTATTAAATATCCTCCACCCTCGTTGGAAACATATGAGCAAGAGCAGACACACTGCTCAGAGAGGTAAAAATTAATGAGAAGTATCAATGCTCATCAGCTCAAAATGTTTGTGTAGCATGTTTGTGATTGTGAAATCACAATTTTCTGGAGGGACTGCTTTGAATAAGGCTGCGTTTCGTGTGTCTCTGCAAGTATTGCAAGCCCTGGAGAGCATGCAATGAAACAAAGGCTCTCCACCTCTCAGTCCTCTATCTGACTAAAAAATTAAGTTGAATGGACATAGTTAATGGACATTAGTTGTAATATCGCAAATTTGTGCTTTTTTTTCTCATGTATTCTCCAAATATCAGGAACACTTAGCACTCAAGCTTTCAACTATATTTTGGGTGATTTAAGGCAAAGTTATCTTGTATGTCGGTCAGATGAGATAGCTGTCTGACCTCTCCTTACTTTTTAATAAACACACCTATGGGCACCTACGAGATTAGAAGTTAACTTGTAACTGCCAATTTTAACAACGTCAGTGGGCATAAAAATGACAACTGTGCCAGTTGAAGACCATGATAAACACTTGTCCTGTGAGCCAGAACACTTTGGGCCAGGTGTAAGGTATGGCCCTTAAAGTACTGTCCTAAAAACAGCATATGAATCAAATAACCTGAATTGTAAATCATAAAGTAGAACTGAGGTATCAATAAAAAAAAAAATCTTTCACCATAGGGTCAGGTCCTCTCACCTGTCCAGGACGAGCTCTGAAGTTCTCCTTTAGCATACGTAACTCAATGACATCACAGGGGTGCCTGATGACAGTGACTATGGTCACAGGATTGCTGCTTCGGATGTAGCGGTAGAGACGCTCCGCACAGTAAAGACAGAGAGGACCGGACACCCAAATCCAGGTCTGCCAGTACAGAGAGAGGAGAGCAGACAACATAGATTACAAAAAAGACAATGCACTCTATATACATACATATCGGGGGATAGTCACATTAAAAACATCATAAATGAAGTTTGGCAGATTAAATCTTGTGACATGATTGTTGCTGCGGATCAGACTAAGCCTACACAATTTCAAAGGAAAATACAATGTGCAATGACACCGTATGACCTAGAAGAACTCCAAGCGCACAAATCTCCGACCAAGGCATTTCCAGTATTGTCCAAAAAAGTGGAAAACTGCTCTCTCTCACTGTTATGGAATCCTTGAAAAAATTGAATACATTCATATTCAGATCACCACCAAAATGTAGTTACTTGTCTCTTGTGCCATTACTAACATTCCCTGAAAATGTCAAACAAATCTGTTAAGAAGTTTTTAAGTCATTGGTGAAAATGTGGAAAACTATTAACATTGCAAGATGTTAATAACCTTTAAAAAAAAAAGCTTTAATCCACATCTGCATTCAGATCACCACCAAAATCTTTTCACTTCTTCCTTGTGCCAACATTCCCTTAAAATTTTATCAGAACATGTTCATGGAGTTTAAATTATCTTGCTAACAGACAAAGGGACAAAAGGACAAACGCTGGCAGAGACACAACGTCCTTGGCAGTAGTATAAATATACATGCAAGAGAGCAAATTTGTCCACATGTAAGAAGATATTGTTGAAGCACATCCTCTTGAGTGTTTTGGACCCTAAACATCTCAGTATGCACCAGTTTCCCCTTCATGCAACATGACTGTTAGATGGAAATCGGAACAATTTTATAGATACCAATGCCATTAATATTTCAGCTAGTCAGTTCTTTGCTGACTCTTGTACTGATTCTTGTGGATTTTCTGTCAGGAAAAGTAGGCCTACACAGGCTTTGAGTGCCAACAGCATCACTCCTGACATTACAGAGCTCTATCAACAAATGCTTCTGCATACTGCTGGTGCTCCCACCCTTGTCTGGAATCACACAGGTACTGCAGATTGCACAGCTGGGGTAAAATCAACCACTTCAGTCTTTTGTGGGCTGTGATTATTTCCTCAACTCCTTTGTTGTTCTTCACGCTGACGGCCTGTAACAACAACCTAAAATCATTGTTCTGCGAGACACACCAAACTTAAATGAATGGGTATTGTTAAGCAAAAAGGGTTGTTAAGCATGGGTTTCTCAAACTAGTTTGAAACAGTTCTCAACTGGACATGCTTCCTTATTCCCATTTACTGTTTAAATACCATTACACAATCTCAGACACTGCGTAACTTTTGCTGGTTTTGATGTCGCTCGCTGGACTTTTTACATGCTTACAATTATGCTCACAGATTTTTCTTCCACTGTGTGCTGCTTCATACAGCACTCTGATAATACAAATCCTGCTGACTTTTTGGACAGGAGCAAATGTTATGGTGTGGAGGATGTCATTCAACTTGAGTCACCTGTGTGTGAGGTTGCCACAGTCATAACAGATGTTAAAAACCAACAAGAATGCCTCTTTTGGAATCGTTTCTGATAGCTGCTTCACATCTGTGGTACATGGAGCCTAACAACTTCTTGCACTGGTCAACAAGTATTGAAGCCCAGGACAATTGTACTACGTTCCACAATTGCTCGGCATTTCTTGGTTTTGTCTCATGAACAGCATTTTTTATGTCAGCCCACAAGTTTTCTATGGGATTAAGGTCCGGGGATTGTGCTGGTCACTCCATTACTTGAAGTTTGTTTGTCTGGAACCATGGTTTTGCTTGCTTGCTGGTGTGTTTGGGGTCATTGTCTTGTTGAAACACCCATTTCAAGGGCATTTCCTCTCCAGCATACGGCACAATGACCCAAAAAGAACAATCTTACCCTCATCAGTCCACAAAATATTGGGCCATTTTTTTAGGCCAGTCAATGTGTTCTTTGGCAAATTGTAACCGCTTCAGCACGTCTTTTTTTTTAACAATGGGACTTTGCGGGGGCTTCTTGCTGGTAGCTTGGCTTCACATAGACGTCATCTGATTGTTACAGTACTCACAGGCAATCTTAGATCTTCTCTGATCCTCCTCGAGCTGATCATTGGCTGAGCCTTTGCCATTTTGGTTATTCTCCGATCCATTCAAATAGTCGTTTTTCTTTGTCTTCCTCGCCTTTCTGGTTTTGGCTGCCACTTTAAAGCGTTTGATATCATTTTCACTGAACAGCCTATCATTTTCTGAACTTCTTTGTAGGTTTTCCCCTCTTTTATTAACTTCTTAATCAAAGAACGCTCTTCTTCTGAACAATGTCTAGAACGACCCATTTTACTCTGTTTTTCAAGGACAAATGCACAGCCAGCATATGCAGCGTCAGTTGCCTTGATCCTTAAATAAGGGCCACCTGTTTAACACCTATTTTTCACACAATCAATTACCTCACTAATTGAACTCAGCACTGCTATTTTTTTGAACACGCCCTTTTCAGTTAATGATTCAGTTTCACAGAATCAGCAGCATGCACGTCATGCCTGTTGGGTCTGTTGGTTTTCTATACCTTTACTAAACCTTTTAGAAACTTACTTGCAGTGTAGAAGTTGAAATTCTAACAAAAAACAGTGATTTATCTTGCTAGTGATGTGGGACTGCTATTATTTTGAACACAACTGTATATATATAATAGTAATAACAATTACTCTGCAGCCCTGTGCAAAAGTGTTATTCTGTAACTGGCATCCAGTGTGGCACTCCTTTACAATCATTTTGTAAAGTCATCCCACCACAGAGGCCAAAAAAAAAGGAACAGGAGGCTGACTTGCTGCTGGTGAGGTTTACATTAGGATTGTTATAATTATGGCCTGTGCTCAATGAAAAGTGTGTAGCATTAGCACTGATCCAGGGAGCTTTAGGAAGCTTCTGAAAATCCTAAAGAGGGTTTGAATTATACTCTCTGATACTGAGGGGTTATTCATGATGATACATGTCAGGTAGGACAGGGGTTATATTAGTAAAAGCTCCTTTTACTGGTGCACAGGAGCAGTGACTGAGCATGTCTTTCTGCAATTGCTCTTAATAACAACAGATGAAGACATTATGACTGTACACTTAAAAAAACTAAACAATTTCTCCAACAGGCTGTCTACAATTTTATAGTATTTATTTATTTATTTATTTATTTTGAAATTGGGTGAAGCTAACAGTGCTACTGCTTGTGCTATTTATTTTTTGTGAGTTTATTTTGTTCCTTTTTTTTAATTCTGTTCAATAACTCACAAGCTGCAGCATTTATCACAGGTAGTTCTTCAGACACTCAATGTGAAAAACTGTAACTTGCCCTCTTGTCAGATCAAAATACAAACCCCAATTTCAATGAAGTTAAGACATTTTGTGAAAATAAACAAGAACAGAATACAATGATTTGCAAATCCTTAACAACCTATATTCAATTGAATACACTACAAAGATAAGATATTAAATGTTCAAATTGATAAGATTTAATGTTTTTTGCTGGACAGGGGCAACAAAAGAGCAGGAAAGTTGAGGAATGCTCATAAAACACCTGTTCAGGACATTTTACAGGTGAACAGGTTGATTGGAAAAAGGTGAGTGTCTTGATTTGGTATGAAAAAGAGCATCCATGAGAGGCTCAGTCGTTCTCAAGCAAGGATGGGGAGACATTCACCACTTTAACAACTGAATGTGCAAATAGTCCAACAGTTAAAGAATGATATTTCTCAATGTACAATTGCAAGGAATTTGAGAATTTCATCGTCTTCAGTCCATAAATCATCTTCAAAGTCAGAGAATCTGGGGAAATCTCTGCACATAAGCAACAAGGCCAAAAAACAAAATTGAATGCCCATGACTTTTGATTCCTCAGGCAGCACTGCATTAAATGATATCATTCTGTAAAGGATATTACCATGTGGGCTCAGGAACACCTCAAAAAAAATTGTCAGTTTATATGATTCCTTGCTAGTGCTCATGCTATGGGTAACTTGCACATCTGTGAAGGCACCATCAGTGCTGAAAGGTACATACAGTTTTTGAAGACACACGCTGACATTCAAGTGATGTCTTTTTCAGGGATGTCCCTGCTTATTTCAGCACGACAATGCCAAGCTACATTCTGCACGTGTTACATCAGCGTGGCTTTGTGGTAGAAGTGTGTGGGTACTAGACTGGCCTGCCTGTAGTCCAGACCAGTCTCCCTTTGAAACTGCATGGCGCATAATGAAGCCCAAAAAAGGGCAACAGATACCTGGACTGTTAAGTAACTGAAATCGTTCATCTAGCAAGAATGGGAAAGAATTCCACCTACAAAGCTTCAACAATCAGTGTCCTCAGTTCCCAAACACTTACTGAGTGTTGTTAAAAGGACAGCACATGCCCCTGGCAGAGCTGTTTTGGAACATGATGCAGGTATCAAATTCAGAATGAGAGAATTTTTCCAAAAACCAATGAAGTTTATCAATTCAAACATTCATATCTTGTCTTTTTAGTGTATTCAGTTACCTATACAGTGAAAACAATCTGCAAATCATTGTATTCTGTTGGTATTAACATTTTTCACAATGTCACAACTTAATTTGAATTGGGGTTTGTAAATTAGAGTATCTTTAGTTATGCATCTTTAACTGTTGCAATGATCTTGTTTTAAAGTGAGACTCCAGAACTAAACTATAAACAATACATCATTCTAAGTGAAGCATACATTACTAAGAAGTCCCCTTCTCTCTCTCTCTCTCTCTCTCTCTCTCTGGTGTTTCTTTTTCTGTACTCTGGCAGAAACCTGTAGCTGACTAATTGCTAGCAGCTCCCTTAAAGCCTGCACAGCTCCATCAGGTTTAAGGGGGATTTTATGGACCGAGCTTGTTGCTTAACGACCATGTGCAAACACATAATCACACACGCAGGAAGAAACACACACAAACATGGGCCTTGAAGTAGAAAGAGGATGCCTGCTCCTCCCTTTCAGCAGAACACCTCTAATAAAAACAGGACCAACTCCCACCAACACCTCCCAAATACTCAAAGACAGGTACAACACTTCCACACCCAGGACAGCAGACACACGCTTAGAGACACAACCCAAACATGCACACAGATGTGCTCAGAGGTATGGGCAAACCTTAAAAGGTGCACTTTACCCACACAGACAGACATACAGACAGACAGACCTGAGGGCAGTGTGGCTGGAACTGAGCCTCCTCTCTGCATCTCCTCTCCTCATCCTCGCTCTGCTCCAGCTCCTCGCCCTGCTGCTCAGTGCTGCTCTGATTGGCTTGGAGGCAGCCAGGTGGGTGGGCCTCGAGGTTTGTTTGATACTTCAGAGCTCCTCTAAAGGACAGGAAAAAAAACAAGAGGATTTAAGTTTGGTTATTTTAATGCTAAGCTACTTAAATCCAAAAAAAAAACACCATAAAGAAACACTCTAAGAGTTCTTGTCTTCAAATGAAACAGAATACTCCCCTTTACAGCTCCAGTTTATGAAGGGAAAACATTTGGAAGAGACATCACAACTGTGTGACAGCAGTTGCATATGCATCCTGAAGACAGATAAGCAACAAAAGCAAGTACAGAGACAGATATAGAGAAGCAGTACGTTCAGTGATTTACATTAAAGGTCCCATACTGCAAATCAGTGCAGAACTCATTATCATAGCCTTCCATAGATCCCCCACCCCCTCAGATGTGAGTATTTCCTAATGGGAGGGAAGTGAGCTGCATCTGATCCTCTACAGAGACTGAACTTCTCATTTTCTTCTTTTCTTCCAATCTTTGCTTAACAGACACCCACGACATAAAGTAAATGGTCAAACAGACTAGTATATGGGACCTTTCAATAACAATTCACATCTTTTAAAATCTTAATCATCTTCAAGACCTGTCTTTTTTATTTTTTAAATCTTTTATTGAACTTTTTCCAACACCTATCACAACAAACATCACAAGTCAACAAGGACACTGAGCTCAAATACAAATACACATACGTAGATACAAAAAATAATCATACAATACAGTAGCGCACAGATAAAAATTAAAAATAATAACAATAAAAATAATAGCAATACTTATACTACTACCAGTAGCAATAATAATTATAATAATGTGGTGGGGGGGAGGGGGTGCCTGGCACTAGGATTGGAAAGCAGGGGTTCAGCGACTTAAGACAAATGTTTAACATTTGAATGAAAAATTTTGTTCAAAAAAGCAAAGAAAGGTGTCCAGACTTTAAAAAGTACCTGTATTGAGTATCTAATCATTTCAAGTTTGAGACAGGTCATCACACTTTCTGCCCATTTATTGTGCGAGGACGGTTTGGTGTATTCCCAGTTAATTAAGACAACCCATCATGCTATTAATAACAGGAAGGTTGGGGCATCAAACTGTGCACCTGTAAGTGCACGCAGTCCAGGAGCCACTCCAAAAAAAAAAATCAATAACTGAGTCTGGACGTATCGCTCTGCTGTAAACAGTTGAGAGTGTTTCAAAGATGGCCAACCAGAATGGCATAAGCTGAGGACAGCTCCAAACAGAATGGTAAAGATGGCTTCAAACTGATGGCAGCGGGGGCAGGTCTCATCTAATCCTGGGAACATCTTTGCTAGCCTCGACTGAAGTGAAGTCTATGCATTACTTTGAACTGTAATAAACTATGTCTAATGCAAATGGATGTAAAGTGAATTCTTGAGATTGCAGACTGCCTCTGAGACCTTTCTTATACTCTGACTGGGAAAAAAATATGCAATGGCTGCACTGCAATAAACACAGTGAGACATTTTACTCAAACATACCAAAACATGGTGCTAAATATTCATCTTAATTTAAGACTTCAAGGCACAATAGTCTCCTGTAAATCAGGAACGACACCAACATGAGACGCCGCGCACACAAAAAAGGACAAAGACCTTTGAAATGTTTACTGTGCGCACAACACATTGCTGGGATGGTTTTTAGGGCCTCTCACGGGGTAAATGGGACTTTAAAGGACATCTGAGGCCTTATTGTTCGAAAATCTAATTCAAGAAGTTTTTTAAGGATCTGCAGGAACCCTATAAAAACAATAACAATGAGTTCCATCTCACCCAGCCATACAAGTGCTGTTTGTTGTCAGCATCCACAAGTGCATCTCAAAGGTTAGAATATCACAGCCTTCAATTCTAGATTTGTTATGCATAAAGTGAAATATTTCAAGCTTTTAACTGTTGATAACGTACAGCACTTTTTTTCTTGCACATGCTACCTTATATAAAGCTGATTTCTTTCTTCTGCAGGACTTGGCTCCTTCCTACATGACTGAAACTACTGGGGATCGGTGTGCTGATCATGTTATTGATGAGCTTGATTGACTAGTCAACTCAGCTGACCTGAACACCACAGAGAATCAATGGGATGTTGTCAATAGGAGGGCGAGAGGCAGCGGACTAAGGTCCAATCCCAACCTCCCAAGTCCATGTACTGAACCCTCACAGATTTTATTAACAGGTCTGAGTGTGTGAGCCCATTAGGAAAACAAACCCTTGTGTAATGGCACACACTACATGACAAGCATTGAGAGGAAAAAGAAAATAAAAAAGCTCACTTACTGTATGTTTTATGTTTCTTTTTATAAAGTTCGATTACATCTCAGCAGGATATCAGAAATAAAAATAGCATAGATCTATATTTTGTGAGTATTTTACTGAAAAATAGAAGTTTCTCTTCAAATGCGTCAGAAACAAACCACAAGATCAATGCTGGCAGCTGTCACTAAAATTGTATTCATGCTTGCATAGTTCATTACCTTTTTAAAGCAAGACTAATACTTTAACTTTTTGGCACTTTTATATATATTTTTTTGGGGGGGGGCTGGAAATGTCCCTCACTTCTTCTACTTTTGCAGTGAACCCTGGGTAAGTCTATAGAAAGGTCTGTAGACTGGCAGTCGCTCTCAGCATAGAGATCCTTAATGTCAATGGCAATAATCTAGCTACATACAGATTAAATAAGCATCACAATTATTGCTGTGTTGTGGAGTTAGCGGATGCTTCAGAGCTAAAAACTGTACTGATCCAGAGATTTTTCCACACACTTCAACATCTGGAGATTTAGCGCAACCATCTGGGTCCTGACACCTACCCGACCATGTGCACCATCAGGATGATGTAAAATACAATGAAGAGGTTATGTGTGTACCAGAAGATCTCATAGTTGGACACCCTGAAACAAAAACAACAACAAATCTGGTTATTTTTAAAGAAACTCTTATTGAAGCAGTTTTAAACCAGACATGATGACCAAAAGCAGATGTGCATGTGAGGAGATAAATTGGTAACATGAGAGTAAGAAACAAAAGGAACTGGGACAACCAAAAAAGAAAGTAAGGTCAGAGTTTATTCAGGAGCAGACGCACAGACTCCACACTCAGAGTCTGAGTAAGCAGGACATCAGAGGTCAGTATTAGTGGGGTCATTACACAGGACGACCCCACAATAAAGACTGCAAACAGTCAACATCATCAGGCTCAGCATTCATGTTCTGACTCAAAATTCTTTCATGTCTGTTTCCTTTGAGTACACCCTGTTTCTGTACAGCCTCACCACAAATCAAAGTGAATGTGTTCACCTACAAAGAGAGGTCAGTGCCTGGAAATTCAGTGACTTAAAGCAAGTAGTGATGAGGATTTGTCTTTAGATTTGCCAAATTCTTCATGTCAATGTGAGAACATTCTGACACATACAATAAGCTTGAAATCACTCTCTTAAACCCTGACTTAGGAGGTCAAATGTACATACCGTAATTTCTCGATTATAACACGCACCCCATATTTTCACGATTTCTGCCTGGAAAAACACTGTACTCAAATATACAAGACCCAAAAATTACCTTTATTCAAAGTTGTAATCAATGAAATTTCAGTATTTTCACAACAAATACCATACATGATTTTCTCTCTCAAACAGATGCAGAAATACCTTTTGCTCCACACATGTGCAATTACTCGATTTCTGCCCGAGCATGCTCAGTCGCAGTGTACCAACCAATTAGAGAGCAGCTATCAACATGCTGATGTCTTCAACTAATCACAGCGCAGCTATTTTGCGTCCCCTTACTCACAAGATGGCAGCGCTCTGTGTTTGCCTGTGTTTTCACAGAGAAAGAGAATATTTCGGCTTTTTGAATCAGATGTGTTGCAATTGCGATGTTGGCGAGACAAAATATGGTAAGTAATTTGCTTGTGCTCATGTATAATACACACCTGAATAATAAGAACTGTCTATCTTTACCAATTTAGCCTACAACAGCATATCAAAGACTGGAGTGTTCTTTGAATTGTGCAGTTTAAATGGAAAGTTCACTCTAATTAATTTTAGCTATTTCAATCAAAACCACCCTTATTTAACATTTTCCCCGTCAGAGCATGGTGGGTCTCCTGATACTCAATATAAGAATGAATACAATACTTTCCTCCTAAATCAACAGACCATATACCAATGCTGGTAAAATTCCTGTTGCCCCATGCTCAGGATGAGAATCTAAAATTTTGGTTTTATGTCACTAATTTGCAGAGCATTTGTCACAAAACAGCTGGAATTCTGAGATTTTTTCCAAATATCAAAAGCAGTAGCTCTGACAAAAGACACTAAAAGTCAAGGGAAAGAAAATTGTATGCAGGCCTTCTTTGGGATTTTCAGTATCAATGTAGCTGCTTTTTAATTGGGAAACAATGAAATAGAAAGGAATTTCAAACCCATGTTTTTTTTTTCAAAAACTCCAAATATATTAGTACCACATTAAAAAGTTCCCCCACCCTACATAACAGGATCATGCCTACCGTGGGAATTGAGTCCGTTAACTGTAAGTGTGAATGGGTGGATTCACATCTCAAATCAACAGTGAAAACAACACACTGGCTTGCAGAGAGGAGTATGAAGAGGATTCATAAAGAGCACTTACGTCAAACCTGTTAACCAACAGTCACATGGTATATAAATATGTTACTTTGCTCACTGTGAATTTTCCTGATTATTTTCCTGTTTTTGTGAAAATTAAGATGCTTGCTGATGAAATTCCAGATAAAGTCAGCGGGTAAATGTGGCTGGTTATGTTAATACTGCAGCTCAAGCCACAAAGTTCTGGGGAAATGTGGTAGTTTAAGCATGTGCAACAGTCTTACAACGTTACAAGGGTCTTGTCCAAAGACACACAGACATGTATCAGCAGGAGCTGGGCCCTAAATATTGTGTGTGTGTGTGATTTTAAAGTCCCATGTCCTGCAGAATGAATTTCCTTTGCTTTTAATGTTGTTAGGAGGGGCCTGGGGAGCAAAAAAACATGACACCTTTTACTAAACTCTCAGTTGTACCCCTCTTCCCCCTCCCATCAGACATTGTTTGGGCAGCCAATCAGCGCAGAGCTTATTAAAATAGCCTCCCGTAGCCTCACAGAAAATAAGCCAGAATCGATAAGGGAATCATTAAAGAATCAGACCAATAAGCAGCATTGTTAATGGCACTGGTATCAATAAAATCTTATCAATTCCCACCCCCATTCTCATTCCCTATACCTTCCCCAGAAACCTCAACACCAAAGCTGCCGTCCAACTCCAGATATTAGCAGAAAAAATTAGGAGACTTCTAGAATATTTACTGTCAAGCATGAAAAACAAACGAGGAAGTGGATTACACAATCCTACAGCAGGTAAAAATGTTACTTTCTGCTGCATGACAAAGACAGATATCCCAGCACATGGCCTGCACTGAGGCATGCCAGTATTTAGTGTTGCTGCTCTGCATTAGGGAGGTGGGGGGCAGTTGACTGGGGGTTAAAAAATGTCTTTCTCCCCATGAATCACACGGTTACATTTCTTTGATAAACCCACCTGCATCTTTGGCAGGCAGCTTAAGAAAATTAACCCATTACAGCAAATTAACTCCAGCATTTTGCAGGTAGCTGATTGTTTAGCCCTGATATGATCACACAGTTAGTATTTTAAACAACAGATTAAAGTGCTCAGGTAATTTATATCAATGAACTTCAGGGGGCAGGATTACATTTTAGGATCATAAGTGCATTACTGACCCTGCCTACAAAATTAACCCCTTAAAGCCTGCTGTATCATATTTGATACATACTTTTATGATACCTCTATCTAATCAAAATGATCAACAAAGTACTAAGAAACATCTGAATACAATCAGATAAATGATAAATTGTCCCCAAGTGGATTATCAGTTGCCTAACACACCTAATGTATCACATGAGATACAAAAAATATATGTTAAATTTTATGAAATTTTGGGGGTTTTTTAGATTTCAGTAGAATGTGAAATAAACATTTCAGCTCTAAAAAATAAGATTTTCCTGGCTATAATTTGCGTTTCAGGGCTTTAAAGGGTTAAAGCTAAAAAAAAAAAAAAAAGTGTAAAATTCTCTTACGAAGATTTTCAATACTGCAGTAGCAGACAGTTTTCAGTCTCTGAACATGTTCAAAGTAAATTCAAAAATAAAATGTGTTTGGCATCAGATTTCTGATTTTGCTTTACTGCGTCTATTAACTAATTTAAGACAGTATGAAAACTTATTAACAACCAATTTCCAATGAATTTAAAAAATGGCAAAATGGCAATAGAAGGCCCTAGTATGAGTCTTATCATTATTGTTTAGTCGTGACCATGAAGAGTGTATCCTCTATGTCCCCCAGCCTTCATCCTACCTCTTGAGGCACTTATCCAGCCTCCAGGGGTCTGGGAAAGCCTCTTATCCTTTGTTCAATCACTCAGCTTAGCACAGGGAACACATGCACACAAACACATCTTGCATCTCACACACCTGCACGAGGTAGCACACATGCACACATGCAGAGCGGGTGACCCTCCGTGACCTGGGTAATGACAGAGCTGAGAGTGGTGCACTTAGTGGGGCTTTTCTTTGCAAGTGACCTCTGTTAGCATGTCTCTTCGTAGTACTAATCTCACATCTCTCTTCCAAACATGACAAATAAGCCCAGACAGGAACACGCTGGCAGACAGATATGACATACAGAGACAAGCATAAGTGATCTCAAGGCTTCGGGAGACTTTTAAAAATGTTGTTGAGAGTGTAAAATACTGCCTAAAAAAGTCCTCCCTGAACTTTACCCATCAAATACACCCATGACACAACAAACTACAGACATACACATAAACATATAACATATTATGTCATTCATAATTGTTTATGATGCTTTATTTCCCTTACCGCACACAGTGTGAAGAGGATGTAAACATCAAGAAGAGGATGAGAACCAGCAGGACGCCAGTGACTCCTGGGACTAAAGCAAATCAACCAATCAGAGAGAAGACACAAATGTAACCCTCAGGACACATGGGCACACAAGTTTAGCTCATACAGATGAAGTTCACCCATTATGTTAAATTTTTATTGTTCAAGTCAATAATTCGAGACATTTAGCACAACGCCGCTTAAACCCAAGGCTTCTTCTACTTCACAAGAACTTAGAAAATGAAGCACTTGAGAGACTAAGTTCTAAACACAGCGTGATTTCCTGAGGTCTTCTTGGCAAAAAGCCACTCTAATCTACAACACATTTATCACCTCTGCTCGTGCACAAGGAAGAACATACAATACACGTGTGCAAACTGGGTGTAAGAAAGAGTTTCCTGGCTTACCTGTTGTCAATAAGATCAGTTTTGGATCCTGAAGAGAAAATACATATATGAAGAATAATTTGTTAGAGCTCTTGTGAGGAGTAGATTATGAAACAAACTGAAATTAAGACTAGAGTCTCTAAAAATTAATGCAAAGCAGCACCATCTGTGATAATACCATATTTTTAAAAGCCTGACACTGCTTTTGCTTTGGTGCAGATATCAGGCCAAAAGGAGAATGCATGCACAGAAGACTTTGTAATATCTTTCACTTCAAATATTGGCACTGACCGACAGATTTGAGAGTTAAAGAAAGTGAATGTTCTCATTAGAAATTCAACCAAAGGAGTACGGGACAAAATCAGACAAAAGAGAAGATCTATCACTGATGAAATGGACACTAACTGAAGGTTCCTCAGCAGAGCTTTAAAAGTAATCTTCTGTGGTTGTTTTATTTTTTCAGGAAATATTAGCTTTATAAATCCAGAGTCAGCTAAAAACTAAGGACCTCCTCTCACTCCTACAACCTCAATAACTTTATTTGTATAGCACTCTTAAAAACCAAGGTTTAAGTGCTTTGACATACAAACAGAGATCCTAGGCACAATAGAAGCAATCCAACTTCAATCCAGCAAAATAAAATGAGACCATAAGGCCCAAAGAAAAAGATTCAATGAAGTAAAATTATTGACACAACGTAAATTTAAAACAACTGAAAAATTGTTTGACATTGTATCTGTCAAAAGGCATATCAATTATAAAATTATAAAGTGACCTAAAAAACTAAAAAGTGCTCCAAGAGGACAAACCTCCACAAAGGCATTTCTGACAATTTTTGCCCTCGCTTGCAATGTTCACAAATCCTCTAAAATCCTTTTTTTTTTTGGATCTGCACCTGGATCAAGATCAGTACCAAAATCTAAACGCTTCTTCCTTGGACCATGACCAACACTTCCTAAAAATCCATTCACCCCCTCTTTGAGTTATCTTACTAAGACAGACCGACAAATGCTAGCAAAATAATAACCTCCCCTGGAAGTGACGAATAGAGTTAAAACATTTAGAAGATGTGAAATAATAAAATAATAAAAGGAAAGAGCCTAAAAATCAGATTCATAGGCAAAGGTAGTGCCTTGTGTCTGTGTATCAGCAGGGTTGGGGGAAGATTGAATATCTTAGGTTATTAGTGTGTATGCCCAAAACGCAATTAAGTTTTCTTTTTTGGGAAAAGGGAAGCCCCAGGACATAGGCAATAAATGTTGAGTAGACGGAAGTGCTGCTGAGGATAAGTAACCAGACTCTTAACTTTGGGGTAGAGAAACTGAGCTATTCGAGGAAGAAAACACTGTCTGATTTTGTGAAGGTGGATTTTGGTGTCAAGAACTTCTGTTTTGTTACCAATGAGTTATAGAAAGTTGCAGAGGAAAATCAGGGGCTACTGTCTCTGTACATGGCTATGCAGACATCAGCACCAGGGTTTTGACACTCTGAAACCGACACAAATCTGGTCTGAAACACACTAATTGCCTTATTACTGTCAAAACTATTAAAAGCAGCTATGGCTGTCGTTAAAATGTAGTGCTATGGCTTATCTTGCCTTACTGGAAGATTTGGATAACCATTAGTTTGGATGAAGGTGTGTTTTAAAAACATGCTTTGCTTGGATCAGAGCTGTAAGAACGGCGTCACCACTTGTTTAAAAACCCTCGTGTGAGTTGTGTGCCTGGAAATGCTGTCTACGGGCAGGGGCTGGGGGTGTGTGAGGTATTATGATATGATCTTAAATTAAAAATACTTGATGCTCATGCACTCTCCTGCTTTTTCTGTATGTAGCACAATATTAAACATTGTCTTTTTTATTTCTGGAGATGTGTTGTCCTCTGACCCCAAAGGCATTTACATTATTTTTCCCATGCAGCGTGTTTTCTTTGGTTAATAACTTCCTGACTAAGTAAACAAAAATAATCCATGCAGTAGTTACTACATTTCTTACCACTGATTTCAAGGAACCTCCACAAACTTCAATTAAGGTTCCCATGAAGCTTTTTTGACTTTAATTATCACAGGGATGTGAAAATATCCACATGGTTTTAAAGGGGGTTAGCTGCCTCCAGATATGGTTTATGGAAGGCATTTCAGAATGTTAATGTCCCCGAGTATGGATGCTGATATTTAATGCAGGATTTATCAACACTGATGAACAGCTACAGAGCATACAAGTAGCTCTGCAAGTTTCATAAATGTAGATGTTTTTTAGATATTTTCTATTAGTGCTGGGCAATTAATTCACTTTGAATTATGATTATGGTCTTCCATGATCACAGAAAGCCAGTAATTGTCATTATGCGATCACAGCCCTGCATACCGAGCCCTGCACACTGTGAGGGTGAAGTGCTCCCTTCACGATAAGTCCTCCTCCACTGCTACTCGTCTGCTCCATAGAGTTTTAACCTTGCAGAGCAGATGGACCTGCTTGAATCATTATTTCTGTGGCGGATACATGGAAGTGTCGTCTGGTGTGTCAGGTCAACAGAGTTTAGCCTGAGCGCTGGATAAACATGCTCATATTTGATGAATGGTGGATGAAACTGTTCAACATTCCAATCATGGATGAGACGTGTGTGGTTCACTGTAAAGACAGTAAATAAGTGTGTATTCTTTGCCTGTCAATACATCCTGGGCTAAAACATACAGCAGTAAGACTTCTGCGGTGTATTTCAAAGTAAAAGCCCGGTCTGCTGTATTCAATGATAAGACTAACAATGTTTTTACATGATACTTTCATTATTTAAGTGTGTCCGGCTAGTTATTCAGTTACTGATGTGACTACTGTGACTCACAAAGTTATTTAGTGTTCACCTGTTGATACTTCTAAACTCTCTCCACAAAGGAAACATTTTGAATAGCAAAGGTAATAAACACTCTGTCTGAAGGATGTGAAATGATCATAACAGTGGTGATGTTAAATTTGATATGTCTCTCTTTATGCATTGTCTTTCCATGTTTTTAATGTCAATAGGATCATTTAAATAAAGCAGAATTCTTAAAAACCTTTAAAACAACTTAGAGCACCTCTGTGCAGATATGGTAACCAGTATTTTCATTCATTTTTCAGACAATAAAATAAAAAGTAATAAAGCATATTTATTTCATATCTTATTTATGATTAAGGCGATCACATTGCTCTTTAACTTTCAGTACCATTATATAAATTAAGGATGAATTCAGAACAGTTTTAATACAATGCAAAATAATTTGCAGTCAGCAGGGCACAACATCAAAAGCATGCAGCAGAAGTCAATGTTCATAACATGGCAGAGCAGAGCTAAATGCCATGATCACAATTTACATCCTTACTTCAGTGATACGCGGTAAAAAGTGTATCAACAGCACTGAGTAAGCAGTCAGAAAGGCACTGTAGCACAAAGAAGTGAATATAAGGCACCGTCACTACATGCATGATGTGGAGAAATTAAAAAACTTTATTGTAGTACAAGGTAATAAAAGGGGTAGGATCAAATAAGTTTAGACTTCTTCCTACTCCTTTTTGAGGATGTTAACTTGCTGAACAGGCAAGATATTGTCAACAGTTTACCTTCTTTAGTTTTTGTTGTGGTTTTGGTATAGGCATGTTTTTTATGTTGACCAACCATGTTTTTTTTTTACATGTTCAAAATAAAGCATTCAATTAAATTCAATTATACCAGAGAAAGAAAGCTGCAGTGTTTTAGCTCTGTATCTTACAACAGCGCGAGACGGCTCTGTGGATGGGCCAGAGACCAGGGGTGAACGTTTTAAAGAAGATGATCTACAGAACTTCAATAATGTGCAGTTAAAACAACACTTCCAATGTCCTGACAAACATATGAGTTTGTGTTATTTTCCTTACAATCATGAGCTGCTCCTGCAACAGCGTTTTTTGTTTTTTAATCCATCCTGTCCTGTCTTTCTTTTCCAGTTTCGCAGCAGTCACACAGGATGATGTCACCAGCCCTTCCCACTCACCTCAGTGAATTACCCTGATGATTTGCTGCTGCATTCACACTTTAGCTCACTCAGTTTTTACACGGATATATTACAGCGGGCAACAAGGAAATTATCCCAGTGAAAATCTGAGTGAAAAACTCGGCTGTTTGTGATCAGACTCACAGCTTACCCAGGTAAACTCTGGATAATTTCAGGGTGTTTCTGCAAGTGTGAATGGGGTTTAAGAATTAGGAAATCTTGTTCTAAAACATCTTATTTTACAGTTAAGATGATTTCTAAGGACGTTATGGGGTGATTAGTTGGGAGTAAAGTAGTTTTGTTGCGTAGAAGTGGGCAGGATTTGGTGTTTATTTTTAATGGCAGAGTTATTCAACACATAATAAACAATAGTCTTAAGGCCACCCACTTTACTTCCATTTTCTGAGCACTCTCAATAACATAACTGCTTACGTTTTTAAAATTGTGCAAAAGTCAGGCCTAGGATTTTCAGATAGATGACAGTTGTACATATTATCATAAATATCTTATGGTCAACTGAGGATTTTGTTGGTTTTTGTGCCCAGGGGCTTTAAAGCTCCCATGATCTATTTTTATTTGTTGTGGCAAAAGGAAATTATCTGCAGTGTGCACCAGTAGATTCATGTCTTCATCATTTTTATCCCAATGTATTAGAAAATGTTTAACTTTTTTGATTTCAGATCTAGATAAACATGATTAAAACTCTCATTAGCTTGTGCTTTCTAAAATTTGGTTCACTTTTTTGGGTGGCTGACTATGATTGTGACGGTCAAGGGTGTAGCAATCGAATGTCAAGAATTAATAAGAGTCAGCCGGACATAAGACATGAATGTTTGTGTATTTGTGTCTCACCTCTCCTCTGTAGCGAGCCAAATTCAGAGCAGGGAAGTCGTCTGAGTAACTCGCACTGAAGTTGACAACATTCACCAGGTGGGCAGACACGTGCACGACTGCAGGAGGAAGAGAAAGAGTTACACAATAGTGATTTTAAACACAAAGATCCACAGCCTCCCACAGAGCATCATCTCCGTCTCAGACACACAAGAAAACAGACACGCACGCATACTGAGTTAATTATAAAGGTCAAAATGAACTGCTGGCAGACACTCTTACAAACATTTCTTTGTCTATTCAGCAGAAAGTCAGCAAAACATCCTCCTGACTCACGGACGCACACACACACAACACACACTCCCCCCTGACATCATGGGCTAACCATGCAGCCTTTCGACAGCTGATGGAATTAGAGGGCGTAATCATGAGACACAAGGGTCTTTTTTCTCTCACTCATATCCTCTCTCTCCCACCACTTCCCACCCCTCCTCCTTCCTTTAACTCTTTCTGTCTTTCTTAACTTGATTCATGTGTCTCTTCCGTCAGCGCGGCCGAACTTTTTTGAAATGAAAAAAGTTATGATGCGAAAACCTTATACTCGTAGTTAAAATAATCTTAATCATCTGTACACCTCAAAAAAAGTTTGGAAACATTATTTTGGTTTGTTGTTTCTCACCTTTAATCACACCAATTAGTATAGTATAGTATTTATATTGTTAGAAAGCCTGACAAGTCACCTCTTCAACAATCTACAGCTTGTTATGATTGTGCATTTGTAGAATGAGCAACAAAGCTAAAAGTGCAGCAGGGGCAGCAGCTCTACTGTGAGTTACCTCGGATGTATGAGCTCCTCCCCCTATCCCTCTCTGTCCTTACTGAACGCGAGCATCAGATGACACAACACATCGTGCAGCATCACACACCTGCTGCCCCCACTGAATCTGTTAAAGATGTACTTCCATGCCCTTTGTTTCCCCTTGTAAACAGTACATCAAGTACTCTAACTGGACAGGTGAAGAAACAGACAAATAGTTCTTTGTATTGAGGAGGGTTGGTCTCAAATGCTCATCAATACACAGCTCTCTGTGAGCCAAACAAAGTATTCTCCCTTAGTGTTGGAAGTAAATCACAAAAGAGATTAATGATCCTCTATCTCTGCCATGATTAACAGATAAACAAGCTGTGCTGAGTGACAAATGTAAAAGAAAATCAAGACAATCCGTCCTGAACCTCGCCAATGTCGCTCTTCTCACTCCTTGACATGCAACAGATGGAAAAACAGAAAATGTGCAAAAATGCTGCACATTGCTTGCAGGCAGTTAGGATACTCCCACATGATTCCATGTAAGTGGCACTATGTTGGCTTTCTGATTGTTTAATTGACCAGCCAATCAGAATCCGAGAATCCTAGAACAGCATTAAAGCAGCCTGTGTCAGTTACACTCTCTGTGCAGGCAGAGTCTAAGTTAATGCAGCTATATTTTAATTATTTTGAAAGATAGATAAAGATTTACATTTTTCTTCATGCACCCTGCTGTAGTTTTGTCTTTATTTTTACACTTGGGCATAATTTGAAAACAAATCAAAGTAATAATATATATATAAAAAAAAAAAGGTTTGAAAGGTAAATAATTTTCAATTGTTTCAAATGGGAGGCAGGCCAGCAACAACAGACTGTGTCTAACCTGGTAACTGTAACTAAGGGGGGTGGGGCTAAACAGAGGATTGCTTCCTGTCAAGAAGCTAGACAAGGGGTCAATCAGCCTCACTTGGGTCACGTTTCGTCAGGACACGGTGTAAGGCTAAGCCTAACCACTCTCCTAAGGAACCTAGTTTCAACCGGTTGTCTATGTGACTTCAGTCTTTCAGTCATTACCCAAAACTCATTGCCACAGGTGAGGGTTGGAACGAAGATGGAGCGGTAAATTAAGAGCTTGGCCAGCTGGTTTAACTCCCCCTTTAACAAAACAGTTCAGTACAGAGTCTGCAACACTGCAGATGCAGCACTGATCTGCTTGTCTATCTCTGTCCATTTTACCCTCACTCAAACAAGACCCCAAGATACTTGAACTGAAATAGGGAATGGGAAAAGGGACATGAAGATCTTAATATTAAATTAAATAAGGGCAATAAACTACTAGTTTTTTCATCTATACGTCACAATAGTTGGTCAATCTCAACATCAACTGCTGTTATATTGCCAGCCAACCAATCTTCAGAGCAAGATCATTGTAGCAAAAGCACACATGATCACATGTCGTCACGTATGTGGCATTTGTTGACATGGGCTGAGTTTTGTTGTCAGAAAATTAAAGTCTATTAAGTTACAATATGAATCTGAATCTAGCCGCCTTGAGGGAAAAGCTCCCGACATGAGTGAGAAAAATGAGGAAGTCTGTAACCCAGCAGACACACAGCTGCTTGAGGCTCCCATGATGTCATGAGAAGAAACTCACGAGAGCAACAACACACACACACACTCACAGATTGACACAGTAGACGAACACATGGCCAGCTGGACAGACATCACAGTTGGTACTTCAGGAATGCTGAGCCAGCCTGGGTCCATTTATTCACACTTAACACACACACTGACACATACACAGTGATCCAAGAGAACATATGAGCTGTGGTGATAAGTGAAATGTTTTTACCAGAGAAGATGCAGATGGCAACTCCACAGGCCACATGAAAGGTTTTGCTTTTGTCAAGAAGTCTCCGAGTCTTTCTGCTCGACACCTACCAGAGTACACAGGATTAAGTTAGTGAGCAAGTACAGTTAAAAAAAAAACATTCAAATTTGATTTCAGGGAACAGTGACAGCCCTAGTTACCACTGTACATTATAATAGTCATCCCTTTGAGTTTATTAAAGGATAAGTTCGGTTTTTTTGACAACTGGACCTTATTTTTGGGATTAAATACGCTTGTAGACTCACCCAGACAATTTTGGCGGAGCTCCGAGCCGTTTTCAAGCAATTTAGATTCTTCCTAATGCCGTAGTAGCAGACGGGGCCGGAAATCGAAGCCCCTAAATTAGACATTATCTGCTGCGATACTCACTCATTTCAGCTACATTTTATAAATGAATGGCCAGTGTTATCACCATGTCAGCTCAACTTTGTTGTTATGGTCATCCGGGGCTTTACAAGGATGGGTAACCTTTGGTGACGTCATAGACAAGAACATGAGTAGAACCGCTGTTGTTGCTAGGCTACACGGCTACACGGCTACTTTTGTGCAACATGGCGGAATATTTATCCGATGTAGAAGTGTCTGACAACGACTTTGAGTATAATGGATGCCTGTATCGTTTTGAGCCAGAATATACCGACGAGGAGCTATTTGAAAGGAGGATGCAGAGGGAAAGAGCCGAACAGCTGGCCAGAAAACAAGTAACCACTGCACGTCCACGAATGGGGGCTAACTGGTGGTGTTGTTGTGGACATTGCACGGCAAACACAACAGAGGAGGAGTGCCTTTGCTGCTCAGAGTGGGACTTGAGACCAGAGGAAACATGTATTGATGCCCCCCAAAATACGATTTCTGGCCCCGTCTGCTACTACAGCATGAGAGAAAAATGCAGTTGGATGGATCTAAATTGCTTGAAAACGGCTCGGAGCTCCGCCAAAATTGTCTGGGTGAGTCTACGAGCGTATTTAATTCTAAAAATAAGGTCCAGGTGTCAAAAAACTGAACTTATCCTGTAAGCTCAAGCATTACAAGTAAATCTAAAGATTAGCGGTGTGTCTGGGTTGACTGCCAGGCGGGTGCATTGCGCCCTTTTTTAGGAAGGCCAAGGTCTGCCTAGTAGAGTCAGCATTTCCAAGATGGACAACCACAGTCACTGGGTTTCATAAAAGTTTTTTAAAAAATTAAAAGGTGACATTACTGAGATTACATCCATAGTTATAAAGTCTATCAACAGATCTTTAATTGATTAAAAAATTACATATTTGACACATTTTTCGTGCATTTTGACATCCAATCTTAAAATATTTGCCTCAGTGAATACCGGGCATTAAGCATGCTCTCCCTGTTCTCCTATTAAAAGTTTACTAAAAAAGAGACAAAGCACACGGCAGGCCAAAATTCAATAGACTTTCTGCTGCAGCTTTCTGTTCTATAGATGCTGAAAAGAATAGAAACTATCTATCATTTCCTCATTTGAATGTCTTATGAATGGAGTTGCTTTTCAATGACACCACATCATTAAAAGATGTTTAAAGTTTCAAAATCTTGCTGTTTTGGATTAAAATGTAAATCCAAGCTTGTGTTTCCCTTTTCTATGTGCCTCATCTTATCCCAATACTAAACGCTGAATAAAGTCAATAAACTAACAAACTAAGTTATTGATCTTCTCCTCACCCTCTGAAACCCCTCTCTCCTTCCTCCTTTTTTTAACATCTCTCTTACCGTATGGGTTCCTCTGACGAATGTAAGCAGGGAGCGACACATGGGCAGCAGCACCAAACTGCAGTTCAGGTTGAGCACAGAAGCAGATGCCCTGCTGATGCACAGCCCGAGCTGGAAGAAAAAATCAAAACAGACACACACAAACTTTGTCAGGCATGTTGCTGAGACTGGATCTGATAAAAACCGATGTTGAGTGATAAGAGCCCTGTAGTGGAACATACAAACTTTTGAGCTTTTCCTGCTTACACTTGGACTATTCAGTGTGAGCACTGAAGGCTGAAGGCATGACTTCCCTACCACGCAGAGTGACTTAAAGCCATCTTTGTCCCTCTCAGTATGTGGAGCTTACACTTGTTCTCCTTTAGGTGTTTATCTGCTGAGGCTTTTTACCAAATGAAACAATCCAGTTTTCACCAAAAATGTACAATAAAAGCTTATTTTGTTGTGAAAAAACTACTTACAGTCTCAGTGACTGGTAAATCTATCTGAGATGAGAAACAATAAGAAATACAAATTAGAGCATAGGCCTTGAGCAAAAATATATAAAATCTGAAAACCATGTTTATTTTCTTTGGTAAATCAGTTCCATCCTCAAATCCAGTTTAAACATTTCTGAACTTTAACGTTCCTCATTTGGTTTATTTTTTTGTTATTTTTATAGCAAACCTTCAGATCTAATGATAATTACCTCCGCCAAGGAGGTTATGTTTTTGCCAGAGTCCGTCTGTTTGTTTGTTTGTCTGTTAGCAAGATTACGCCAAAACTACTGGATGGACTTACATGAAAATTGGTCCAAGGAAGAAGCTATTAAATTTTGGTTCTGATCCGATCCAGATTGACCCCACAAAAGCATTTAAGTTTATGATGAAGTCCCATTACTGGGCCGTCTTTTGTCCCACCCGCGGCACCATCCGATTGGTTACACGCTCTGGTTACACGCAGAGGCACTGCACAGCGATCAGCCAATCAGCAGTGAAAGCTGGGGCATGCAGAGTTCTGCTCACAGACACAGAGGAGAGGAGGAAACGTTTTGCTGATGGAGAAAGCCAGGTGCTGTTCCTGGAGCCTTGGTTTCTCAGCAGACTCTCCCAAAATTGTAATAAACATCCCAGTCCTTTACAACTCACAACCACTAGTAACATTACTGTGATCCCATTAACGTTATAGAAACATCTGCTCACTCGCTGTCCCTCCAAACTTGCCGTTTAATCACTTGAAAGAAGGTTGCTGATAATGTCAATACGGAAATAGTCCATCATAGCTGAAGTCTGAGTGTGTGTGAGTGTATGTGTGTGAGTAAAAACCTAACCCCTAAACTCCACATAGAGTGAACGCGCTGTGCACTGAAGCGCCGTGGGTTTGCTCTGTGCGACAGGCTGGCAACATCGCCCACTGGAAGTGCCACAGTGCGCACAACACCAACATCTGTACACGCAGCAGCAAATTGGTTCAGCCAACAAGTTAAAAGACCCACTACTGACTAGGTCACTCTACTGGATGATATTTATGTCAACAATAATCAAACTTCTTGCAGATTGATATTTTTCATTCCACAATGCGCTTACAAAATAAATATAGGACTATAATGTTGGGTGGAAATCACAATTTATGGGTGGAAGTGAGCTGCTTGGCAGAGGTCTGCTTTTCTAGTTGTCACTGAATTTATAAGAAAATCCAAAGTTCAAAATATAGGGATTCATCCCTCTCGCCACAGTTTGTAGCTTTATTAACTGCCATATCTCAAAATATGTCAGGATTCTTTGAAACTTTTGGATTTTGTTATTATTATTATTATTATTATTATTATTATTATTAATCAGACTGAGAGTAATTTACATTACGATATAATAATGACGACATCCTCAGGAGATGTAAATCATACTAAAGTAGATGTGCTCCAAGAGTGCAAACCTCCACCAAGGCATTTCCAAGTTATTGTCAAAATGCAGAAAACCGCCATATCTCGCACGTTTACAGATCCTTGAAAACATTCCTGAATCTGTTTCTGGATTTGGACCACTACCAAAATTGTCTCACCTCTTCCTTAGTCTAAGACTACTATTTCCTTAACATACCATGAAAATCTGTTGAGACCTTGATAAGTTATTAGCAAGAATGTGGAAAACTACCCAATCCTGCAATGTTAAGAAATCATTAAAAAAATCATGGATCTGCATCTGGATTAGAATCACCACCAAAATCATATCACTTCTTCACTTCTTCCTTTTGCCATGACCAACAGTCCCTAAAAATGTCAAAATTCTGTTTAGACCTTGATGAGTTATTATCGAGAATGTGGAAATCTCGCAATGTTAAGAAATGCTTGATTGGGTTCGTTCACCACCCAAACCAAAATCAAATCATTTCTTCTCCCTGTGCCAAGACGAACATTTCCTGAAATTTTCATCAAAATCTGTTCATGACTTTTTGAGATATCCTGTTCACAAACAAACAAACTGAAGTATCTTTTCTGCATGTTTCTCCCAAAACCCAACTCTTAAACTCTATGTTACATCAGGAAACCTTTGCACTGAATGTTAATTCAATTCTTCTTTTACAAGAAAAAGACAAGCCCTAATTTAGACAACTGACAAAACACCACTGTCTCACAAAAATGCAGATAATTATTTGATAATTACAGGTGTGAGGCAGCAAGCAAACTGATAACAGTAATAGAAATGCTGGGGTCAGCCACATCATCACCTCTAAACTTGCTTGATCGAACTGCATCATTCAAAACAGTGACTAACAAAATCCTCCCTCACAACTAATCTAAATTAAGAATGCTGATCATGTAGTTCTCCAAATTAGGGTCTTACCTCACAAGGTGTAGATTGTAGACTGAGATGGCAGTAAAAGGAGAGGGATTATAGTCTAGTTTACATGCTTTGTCCTGGTGTGCAGCAAGGATACACAGCATTGTATAGCCCTAATTCTTCCCCAGGAAACAGCAGTGCTTTGGATAATTCTCTTTTTTTTTACATATTAACGATGATGATACCTTGTTCAATCTGTACTTTCAACAATACCCTGAGCACTGATCTTACCCCGCTGTAACAAATTGTCAAAATAGATCAAAATATTGCTAAAATTCATCTAAAAATGAAATATGAGTCCTTATTCCTTTATTATGTTCACTTTGGAGCCTTTATTGTAAGACTAATAGAAATACTGACTATTTCTTCTGCCTGTTTTGACATCCAGGATAAATACAGGAGAGATCCAGCTTCATAACATCCAGGGAGTGAGGTTTTTAAGAGTTTCTGCTCCAGTGACCCCTACCTGAACCCGCTGCAGCCCTCTAACCTGAACATCTAATAAGAGGAGAGCAGCTCACTGATCGCAGAAGTATACTAGCTTGCAAACTTGCAAGTTGCTTTACTGGCAATTATATTTACTAATGCCATGGACCTCAAACAACCCAACTTAAAAAAACTCACCCTTTAGGTTCTTCTTGAATAACCATCAGTATTCCCAATAAAACGTCTACAAACAGTCTATGATCTAGTGTCAACCTCCATGCTGTCCTCGTCCTTGCTGTCTGTTGCTGGCTACAATGCATTTATGTCACTTGTTCCCACCAGAGTGGGCTTCCCCATTCCAGTGTATTGTCTATTGGATCAAAACTTGCAGATATAAATTAATTACTTTTGGCTGTTACAGTAAAAAACATTTGAAAAGCACTTCTCTTTTGCACCTAAATGATCTACTTTGACTTTAAGTTTATTTTATTAGTCACATATTTCATTAACAATAAAAAAAGTAAATGTAATTTCAGGACAATATACCTGCTGACACCAGGATATAAGAGTGAAATTCAAGGAGTGGGTCTCTGTTATATAATTTGACTTAAGAAATCTTGATACAGCCCAATAATCAAAGCTGCTCCATGCGGAAACATGAGATGTACTTAGGGGTCAACTACACACAGCAGATTCAAAAAACTTTCTTGGACGGTCTCTGTGAACGCCGCAGGTGCCGTCTGATCGGATAATCTCTGTGATACAGAAACAACCAGTGTGAGAGATGGAGGTGTGTGAGCGGATGGATCAAAGGGAGAGCCAAGGAGGTCATATGTGAACTACAGTCCAACATATGAAGGATATTAGAACTTTATGACCCTGAAGAGATTTATCTCTCAACTTCAGACAGAAACATGCATCAGTGCCAAAAATTGCACCCCATAAAACAATAGAGTTCAATGCAGAGTTTAATTTTCAATTGATGTTGAGTACAAACCTCAACTCCAATGAAGTTGGGATGAACATATTTATTGTTCAAACTGATCAACTTCATTGGATTTGTTTGTTTGTTTGTTTGTTTGTTTTCCAAATATTTGCTCATTTTGAATTTGATGCCTGAAACTTGTTAAAAAACTGCCTGGACAGGGGCAACAAAAGACCCATATATAGAATATAACAGGATAAATATGGCCAAGATCTGCCAATATTAACATTGTTCCAATAATATTTTGCATTCCTAATTTATTTACAATTATGTTACATACTTCTTTAAAGTTGTTTAGTTACATATGCAGTCTACTAATGTGGCGAAAAATGAATGGAAAGAAAACAAAAGAGAAAAGCTGCAGGCAGAGCAGCCAAAGCTCAGGTTGTTAAGTAAAGGAAATCTGCAAATGAAGGTGTTAATTTTCCCAGGATCAGTGTCCACAGATAACCAATTTACTTGATCCATTGTTGATATGAACAGTAAATTAAGACTTTATATGACCCAATAACCACAAAAGAGGTAAGTTGTATAATAGGTAAATGGATGAACTGACAATTCCAATGAGGTTGGGATGTTGGAAAAAGTAAATAAAAACAGACTACAATGATCTACAAATGATTTGTGAGCTATATTAAACTGAATACACTACAAAGATAAGATAGTTGATGTTCAAACTGATAAACTTCATTGTTTTTTGCAAATATTCACTCATTCTTAACTTGATGCCTGTGGCACGTTCCAAAAAAAAGCTGGGACGGGGCAACAAAACACTGGGAAAGTTGAGAAATAACCTAAAAACACACATTTGAAACATTTCACATATTAAATTATTTAAACAAGACAATGCCAAGCCATTTTCTGCACATGTCACAACAGCATGGCTTCATTGTTAAGAGTCCTGGTACTAGACTGGCCTGCCTGCAGTCAATGGAGGTTATCAATTTGAACATTAAATGTCTTGTCTTTGTCAACTGAATATAGATCAAAAGGATTTGCAAATAATTTTATTGTGTTTTTATTCACACAACATCCCCACTTTATTGGAATGGGGGTTTGTAAGTATATGTGTAACTGGTCAGGCAGCTACTGTATGTAAAGGTTTGAAAAAACAGATATTAAGAACCTTAATCTTCTGAGCAACCATGCAGTGGCACACCAGCATATAAAAAAAGGCACATAAACAAACTAAATAATCTTTAAATAGAACATCAAGGTTAAGACAGACTACCACAAAATCTGACATCTTCACCCTTTACAAACGTCACACACACATACTCTGGCACAGCCTACATGGAGGCAGCTGGCAAAACCACAGGCAGGAGATCTGATATCCTGTTTTTTAGCACAACGCAACACCGTGAACTACCAAAATGCAGGTACGCACACATACGCAAACACTGAACCACAAAGGTGAGCCAGGTAAGACACCTTTTCAAGTCAAATCTGAATTCCCTTGAGCGGCATTAAAGCTTTGAAATATATTTCTATCATGCATGCACACACACTTCTGGACACACACACATAAACCTAAGCCCTCTGGCAAGGCATTCAGTCAAATCCAGCGGCATGCCCACACTTGCCCCTCTCTCCCCCGTGCCTCCCACTGTAAAGGAGATGCATGAATAGCTCACACACTCTGCTCACTGCCACATCTTATTTTCCAAATTCTTTTATACTCCACGTCTCTGTAAGTTTATCTACATATTACACTTTCTGACTGAATATACTTAAAAGCCATCATAAAGAAATTAAAGGATTTGTCTTTAAATGTGCAAAGTACATTCACGTTATCAGCTTCAAGTTCATTTGCATCTTTATCTGAAAAATCTCTCATCTATGCACTGATTTGTTCAGCATGTGCCAACAATGTGTGGAGACAACAGTTTTTTAGTTGATAGCATGCATATTAAAGGGCAGCACATTAAACTGTAGTCCAGTTATTGTCATGCAATGAAATTTGTCAATTCACATATCCCAAATGTCTGAATTAATTGTGGGGGTGTTTTGCCAACTAAATGCTCTCACACTATTTTTCACAGTCAGATGAGCCTCAAGCAAGTTATCTGCTACCATAATGGCAGGGATGCAGAATAATATCTGCATTAGTGGTGGAAAAAATTAGGAATCACCAATATATTGCACCCTTTGGCAGTGCAACTTGTATCAATATTTTATCACACAATATTAACAGTTTATTATTTAATAATTGCAAGAAATGTGTGAAACGTCTTGTGTGTTGTAGGTCAGTCTATAATTATTTCTGTCACTGGGACAGATATCAAAGTTTTTCCAGTTTGCAGGTTGTTATGCAAAGTACTCGCAAATTTTGTCAGAGAAATTTCACTTTACACTTAGGCTAAAATGAACACCAGACACTACAATTTAAAGAACAAGAAAACATAAAGTGGCTGTTCATACCTTAAAATTTGCGTTTTAGCATCACTTTTATTGGTCACAAGAGCACAATCTGAAAAAAAAATAAACTCCCTTGTTGAGGCAAAGGTAAACACTGTAAAAAAAAAAATCTTACTGTGGCTTACTATTGAGCCAACATAGTTTTTTGAGTACTTTTAACCTATAAGTGGGTTAATCAAGAGGCTTTCAGTGGCACCATGTATTGCTATGTACCGGCTACCGTTCGCCCCCAAATTCGCCCCCCTAGGGACAAAGCTCACAAGTTCCTTTATTGGCAATAATACTCACTAGTGCCATGGGCCTGTAGCAATAACCTGACACACCAGACAGACGTTCAAAATATTTCATTAGTCCATCTGGTAAAGAGCCGATAAAAAGTGTTTGGGAAGGGCAGGACCTTTAAGAAGCATATCCGGCAGGTGATTGGACAATTGCTCCGTCAATCAACATTTATTAAGGGAAAATCAGATAATGTAGTAGGTGAGCCACTTTGTAAAACATACTCTCATCAAAACATGTCAGAAGTGGAGCGAAAATATCCCTACTGTAGAAAGGTTAATAGTGTTGTTTGTTTGCTTTTCATTTAATAAAGAAACCAGTCAAAATCTGATGAATCTGCTTCTGAAGTAAAGTCACTTTCTGCTGTCATTTCACTCGTATTTCCAACCTCTTCCTGCTCTAAAGGACGCTGATTTGGCCATGCTGCATTGTAGACTGGAGCTTGGAAAGACGATTCTGCATATACAGACGCTGAATGAGGCTGGTCCAGCAGCTGGTCAAGGTTACTCTAGCAACCCCATTTCAAAAATACGAAGTAACCCTTTAATGTGCGAAAGGGGGGCCTGGAGGAAACAGTTGGGAACTATTAATTGGGCTGGGATAATATTCAAATGTTAGTTGCCCTGAGACCAAGCCTACAGGGAATGACTTCCTTTAATTTTCCATGTCCTGCTATGCAGAACACCACATAAAGACAGTATAGATAATAAATATTGCAATTCCATTTTTTTCCAACGTTTCTCTGCTTGATTAAGCAAATAGAGAAAATATGGAAATGGGGGAGATGTAATTCCTTTTACAGTCAGCAACAAAGAACAAGACCCTTTATAACAAGAACAGTTTTTAAGCTCATGATAAGCTTGTGACTACAATTACATCTTCACTCACACGAGTCTAAAAGCAAAATCAAATTCTCAATCACATCCCTCTCCCAAAGTCCATCTCCATATACCAGCAGAGTGACCAACCTGTGAACAAACAGAAACACATACACACATGGCGAATTGCCATCAAAGAGTTTAAAGTCACAACTTTGACTCATTAAATGTTCATGTGACAGTCGGCCATCCATCACAGAGCCTGCTCCTGTGATATAAATAGAAGTCTGTGAAGCCTGGAGCAACAGGTCTCTCCATAAACACAGATTAAGTCACTGCGCTGATGGAGACTCCAGAGAGGCTCACATTCAGAGAGATCAAGATGAAACCAAAAATGTTACAGTTTACAATTTCTGACTGAGACTGCATTTCATACCTCTTCTAATAATGGGACCTGAAGAGCTTCCAGGACCTAAACTTCTATTTCATAGAAAGTCAGCACAGAACTGCACATGTAATTAAGTAATAACAAAAGTGTCAGTGGATCACAGAGCAGAGACTGATAGTAGTAAAAAAAATCACCATCAGGATTGGGCTGTGTTTTTAAGCATCCCCTTCATCACTATGAGGAGACAGTAGTTTAATTGAAAAAATATCAACAGGACTTTAGCTTGGGTTGCACTTGGGTTTCAGCTCAAAGTGCTTGTTACACCACAGGTCACACTTAAACACTCAAATCATACCCACACAATAATGCTTAAGGCTGCTAAATAATGTGTACCTTATTTCAAATTAACCCCATTAATACACCTTCACACACATCACTGGGACATCAGTGGAGCAATCTGGGGTTATGTGTCTTGCCCAAGGACACAGACATGGCTTCAGGTACTTGGGACCAAACCCTTCACCTTCAGAGAGTCCACATCCTCAGTTTTCTGTCAGAGCTAAGTTAAAAGTTACTATAATTGTTACTCTCATGGTTTGTGTCAGATCGCTTGGTGGAGGTGTTTGCATGTAGCAAAAGGGAGATCTCAGAATTTACTTATCAAAGCTTTTTCAGCAGATCAGTATACAGGTTGGTATTCCAGGCAATTTGCTGCTCAAGACATTTGGTTCTTTGTTGTGATTTCAAAAACAGTCATCTGCCTCTCTTTGGGTAGAGACATACTTCCTGTTAGCAATGCAGACGATCGTGCACAGCGACCAGAATCAAAGCAACACAGATCATGAGCTGCAGTCGACACCTGACCAGTAGGATCAGTGTAGAGGCAAAAGAGATGTGACAGCGTCAACACAGCAGCAGCAGAAACAACGACAACAGAATGTTTCATGGACACACTGATAAATCAAGTCCACAATCATTATTATCTAAATAATGTGTGAAAAAGCAATGGCTGATTTTGGGTTAAATTCTCTTTAGGTTGGGTAATATGTTAGGTGTATTACTTCAACAAGTGACCGTGTAAATTGGTGGCTTTGAATAATATTTGACACCATGGTTGACTTCATAAATTCGATTCAATCCTTAAAATACTTCAAACTGAAGCACAGGAGGGTTAAACCCTCAACTTTTGCTGGTGCTTCAACTACATCAGCACTGTCAGCCAAAACTCATCAGTGAACACAGTCACTGATTAGACCAAAACACCAAGACACTAAAAATGGTGCACAGAGAAAAATATTGTAGATATATGGAGTGCAGAAGATGCTGATGTTGATGTCTGACCACTGGTCTTCAGTTGCTAACAAATATTTGACGATGACATTAGGTAGTGATGTCTATTCTTTACTTCTGCTCTCAAAATTACCGCCATGTTTGCAATTTACTTCTAACACAACAGGTGTTTACATGTAGACATGTGCTTTGCACCCTCCTGTGGTATCCTCAGGCAGTGTCCAATGAAGACCCAGTAAAGAAGATTATGGTTGTATCACACATCACATACAGACAGGTATATATACAAAAACATTCACTACACTATTGGACACAAACACAAGGACAAACTGTAAGTATGTCTCCAGTTTTATAAGTATGCTCTATACGCACATTTATCCACATTAAAATGGTAGTCTAAAAGTCAATCTAAAAGGAGGGATTTTCAACAGAGAGGACGGCTCCTATCTCACTCCTTCAGAGTGCCCCAGCCGCCTCAACATAACACTGTGTAAGTTTACCAGTGAGCCTCATGGCGGTGTGAGTCTTCCAATAGGTTATAATTCAACTTTTGATTCTCACAAACAAAATTTGATTCAAAATCAATTATCTATTCAAACACAAATTTTTTAGGGGCACTACCCACAAGTGTAACTGTGTTGCTCGTTCCAGCAATGCACAGATGAGGTTAATCAGGCTTTCTAAAGATATAAAATACCAATACCAAATTATTATTTAAAGGGTGAAATCAGGTCCCCAAACATTTTTTGATGATTATAAATAAGGGCAACAGTCACTAACCTTTTCACTGATATTAAACAATGAAAAATCCACACTGGATGTAAGTGTTATGTGGTCTTACCCCCAGCATCTTGTAGAGGTAGTGGTATTGCTGTCCAGTGGAGTACAGCAAGAAGGTTCTGATGAAGAGCCAGGTGTTTGCTCCCAACCACAGCATCTGTACAAGCACACACACCCAGAAGTATATAACTAAATGCATTATAATAATTAACAGTACAGTCATAGAGCATTTTGAACATGGGGTCATAGTCAAAACATTACATCAAAGTAAAATTGCAAATTTTTGATTTATTTATTCAAAGCTTTCCAGCTTCTCAGTCAAAGAGACTGTACATCTTGCACTTACAGTGCATATCATGCACATGATTGACATTTGACCTTGTACACAAATTAAACTACTTAACATCGATGGTGAGAGATGAACGTTAAAACCAATTCCAGTTGAGATTTGATAATAACTACCTCGAGGAATTAGTCTTTTTTAGGGACGCACAATATTTCTTAAGTAATGTATAACTTGCCTAAAAGCTGATCATCAGTATCTGCAGATATGTACATTTTTGCAGATATTTACCAAAAATATCCAACTTATTGGCTTCAGTATTGGCAGACTGAACTAATGTATCTGAATGTCCATTTTTTCAAAAATATTCATGTCATTCATGAAAGAATAAAATGTTTTTCTCGTTTCACATCTCTTCAACACAAATGGACCGTGAAAGGTTGCTCTTGAAAAAAATGATGACTACCAATATGGTTATCAATACTGGCCATTATCATTTTGGAAAAATCAGTGCAGCTGATAGCAACAAAAATCCAATAGTGTGCATCCCTATTTTTGCAAATCAGTTCCTTCACCTTTTTTCTTCATGCCTTGCAAATCAAAGATGTCACACACTAATCAGAGTCAGTCCACAGAAATGATGACAGATCATTTAAAGACTATGGCGGGGGGGGAGTGGTCAAAATTATTGCGATATGGAGAGGTGGTCTGATGACCAAACACTGAGTATCAGGAGTGTCATGTGTTTGACATTGTTGCCACTGAAAACGTGAGTAGGTCAACTTCTACCCACACAGCAAAATTCGATAAAGGAATCGTTAAAGACTGATAAGCAGACTTGTTCATGGCATTGGTACCGATGAAGTCTTATCAATTCTCATCCCCAATGATGGGAGAAGTTTGCAGTATAAAAGCAGCCCTTCAACTACAACAAACGCACCATATGCAGAACTGACAGGGAACTTTCTGTCAAAGTGTGTAAGTCGATAAAACAAGCAAAAATGATGAGCATGCAACAAAACTGAAGCAAAAGAGTTCAAATAATGAGCTGACAAAAGTTCTCCTCACCAGGACCAAGTGTTTGCCCCCTTCGTTGGCGACCCAGCTCCGCACAGACACGACCATGATGCCTTCACTGGTCCGGCCGCTGCCACAAACTTTTCAGCTCTGCCCCGTTTGTTTGGCTGGAGGTGAAGACTCGTCCTCTGTGCACCGCTGTCTCCGTGTCTCTGTGTCTGTGTGTAAGCTCCACAGACCGGCCGGTGTCTGCTCCTTCCTCTCTACACTCCTCCTGTCTGCTCTGAGCGCATTTTGACTTTTCATCCCCCACAACAAACCGAGCCGTGAGGAGCCCCGTCGGTCCACAGCATCTCTGCCTAAGGCTCAGCTCATTTCAGCGCCAAGGGACGCAGGCCCTGACACATGTAGTTGGCGAAAGTCGCACTGAAGTTAAGAATAAAAGTGAGCTGAGAGAAGTTTACCTCCGAACTGAGAACAATAACACTGCAGCACAGTCCTGCACTGCTCCTCTCTGCCACTAGAGAGCGTCACAGTCTTACTTCTCCCTTTGACTGCAGCGTGCCCTCAGTGACTCCCATCACATCACAGGCTGATTTCATCTTCACTCATGCATTCCTGAAAATGTGTGCAACTGAGGACCATATCTCAGCAACATGCTATGAATATTATAAACATCATTTTAAACCCCTGTCTGAACCTACTGTGGATCAATTTTATGGGAAAGTAATGTGTAACTTGGAAATAAAGTAGTTAAAGTTAAAAAGAAAAAAAAAAATACCGCATACAATGATTTGCAAGTCAATTTCGACCCAAACTCAATTGAATACACCATAAAGACAAGACATTTATTTTTTCAGACTAATAAACTTTAATTTTATTTTTTATTTTTTGCAAATATCCATTATTTTTCAACTTGATGCCTGCAAGACATTGTAGCAAGACCAAAAAAAGTTGGGACAGGGGCATCAAAAGACTGTGAAAGTTGAGGAATGCTCAAAAAACACCTTTTTGGTGTTAATGGTGCCTTCACAAATGTGAAAGTTACCCATGCCAAGGGTACAAACACACCCCCATACTCACAGATGCCGGCTTTTAAACTTTGCACTCATTACAGTCTCGTTTTCCTCTTTTGCCCAGATGCCACAATGATGACAATTTCCAAAAATAATTTGCGTTTTCTCAGAATGTTTTGAGAATGTTATGACAGTAGATGATGAAATCCCTAAATTACTTGCAATTGCACTTGCAAGCATTGCTTTTAGTCTGTTGGACTATTTTCTCATAGATTTGCTCATACGTAAAGTGGTGAACCTCACCCCTTCCTTACTTGTGAATGACAGAGCCTTTCAGAGATGCTCCTTTATATCCGATCAGGACACTCCTCCGTTTGCTAATTAACCTGTTCACCTGTGGAAAAACAGGTGTTTTTTGAGCATTCCTCAACTTTCTCAGTCTGTTTTTGCCTATTTTTGCCAATGTCCATACGTTCTTTGTCTTGCTTGCTACAATGTCTTTCAGGCATCAAATTGAAAATGAGTGAATATTTGAAAGACAAAAGCAAACATTTTAATCAGTTTGAACATTAAATATCTTATCCTTGTAGTGTATTTAATTGAATATAGGTTGTAAAAGATTTGCAAATCATTGTATTGTGTTTTTATTTACATTTTAGTCAGTGTCCCAACTTAACTGAATTAGTGTTTTTAACTAACTTCTTTTCTTTGAAGTTACACATTATTTTTCCCTCCTTAAAAATGACTCACAATCAGTTGAAACCACTTCATTCTTTGGCTTTTGCCCATCTTTATTGTTACATTAATATTTTATTCTATTACATTTTATTTTCTTTATTTACCTCATAATTCATAGCTTTTATCTCCCTATATTATGGGTCCTCCTGGTCTCATTTTATGGGGTCTTGCATTGCCCAGTCTGAGGAGTGGGCCTTGTTATTTATTTTGAATGAAACCCTGACAAAAAAAAAAAAAAAAAAAAAAAAAAAAACAGAATAATGTGATTGTTTGTTTTTTAAACCCCCCTCTTGGGTCCAAGTTCCCCTGACAGTACCTTTTGGTTATCCCAAAGGGGCAGGTACTCCCACTTTGAAAAGCAAACTTTTTTGCAGGTTTAGCATGGATATTAAATTATTGGGAAATGTAACTCCAGTGCTCTCAAAGGTAAAATCAGGCCCATCGAGTACAAAGCATGATTATACAGCGATTACCTGACATCAATGATGAATGAACCTGTTATCTGCAGATTTAGAGGTATTTGTGACACACAGAAAATCATTCATATTGACACTATGACAAATACTCAGAAATGCATAATAAACAATGTACAGCTTTATACAACCTACTAACAACTTTGCCAGAGGGAATTTCAAAACCTGCTGAACCAAAGCAGTTTTCATGAACAGCTTCATCACTGATCTGAAGAGATATAGGCTGGTGCTAGTCAGTGAGCATTTGAATTATTATCATATTCTCCATAAGCCAGCCATGAACCCATTTATTACAATGTACAAACACATTGTGTAGGCCCTCTATTATAGACAACTGTGTCTTCTCTGATATTGCGTGAGAGTAGATAAATCATTAATGAATGACATAGTCACTTAAGTCTGGCTGCTTTCACAGTGCACCTCCTAAATGAAGTATCTCAGGGGGCTCAGCTCCATCTTGTGTCTCTGATGAGAAATGCATCTGCAGCTTTAGACCCAACCTCAGATTTATCAGTCAACCAATTTTTATTTGTACAATCCCAGATTATAACAAATGTTATCCAAACACACCTTACAAAAGAGTAGTTCTATACTCCATACTCTTCATTTTATCAATATATTTAAAGACTTTTTCTTAAATTCATTTATTATTGCTTATTCTTATTCCAAACCCAGCATGAATCCACCATGAGGACAGCACTTTGAAACAATCAGTAACAGCTACAGTGGCAAGAAAAAACCTGCTTAGCAGCAGGAACTCTGTTGGACAGCCATCCACCAAAGCCATGTTGGGGTTTTGAGTGGGTGGGAAAGGGAGGTGGGCAGAGACAAAGGGACTAAAATGAGAATTCATGACAGCAACAAATTTATGGATGCCCAGACCATAAATTTGTCCTCATCCTATTTATCTCTATTAACTATTTTAGGGGGTCCTTGTCTCTATATGGTTGTAAAGATGATTATTATGGTGATATATTCAATTACAACCATGAATAGAGAGACTGTTATAATATTGACATTAACAGCTATAATGATTATAGAGTGGCGAGGACTGTCGATTAATATAGCAGCATATAGTTGAGCTGCAATTAAATTCCATCTAATTGATATAAAACTGAGACTTTAAGTTAAATGACCTGATTTCTGTTGATGGTTGATGCAGGAAAAAGCATCTGGAGTCAAGCATGTTCACAGCAGTAGGTCATCCATGTTGGTTGTCATGACTACATTTATATATATATAATATTTGTAGGAGCTACTGTTTATTTGATTAAAAGGACATAGTAAGCAGACGCATTTGTTTATGCTTGGATGAATGGTCCGGGGTATTATTTTGCTTTGATAGCCTGGGACATTGGACTCCGTTTGGACCAGGCTAAGGGAATCCTGCATTCAGGACATTTTTGTACAATAAGGTAATTTCCTTTTTGATTTGGTTGTTATTTTGTCTGTGCTACTCTAAATGACATGGGAAATTTTATAAGAGGCTTATTTTTTGATAAATTCTGAGCTTGCAAAATATCTTTTTTGAAGGTTCAATGATTCGCTGTGGACAAAACTACTTGCCATTATAGTGAGTATATAGTATATATACATATACATAGTATATATACATATTTTCCAACTTTTTCCAGGGTTATACCTTTCAATCAACTTTAAATAAAAATGATCAAAAAAGTAAACATTTTCAGGATTTTAACCCTTTACCAGCCAGTTCAGATTACATGATGTCTCTCGTTGTTTTCTATTTGATAAATGTTGGGAGATTTCAATCACAGTTTTGGATGTGCCAAAAAAACGGCAACAAAATATATTGTTGATGCATCATTAGTTTTGGGGCCATGACAGGTTTAAAACTGTCTGTACATTGAGGCCAGTCAAGGACAAAATGTCCATTTACAAAAACTGCTGTAAGAATATTACAAATAACCTTTTTTTCATTGTTGGGATGGAAATCTTTTGATGGACTTCATTACTGATCAAAACTACCAAATATTCCATTGCTGAAACGTGCAGCTGCATCACTTTACTTCCCTGTCAGGTGGGGGTCTTTCTGTGTGGAGTTTGGAAGTTCCCCCATGTACATGTGGGTTTTCTAATGTTTCCTCCCACAGATCAAAAACGTTCTTATTACTTTAATTGTTGACCCTAAATGGCCTGTAGGTGTGTTTGTGTGTGTGAATGGTTGTCTGTCTCCCTTTGTAAAGCCCAGTGGTTGGCTGGTGCCTGATCCAGGGTCTACCCCGCCTCTCACCCAGCTCGGAAAGGCTCGTACGATCCAGAAAGGGATGAGCGGTATAGATCAGTGGTTCTCAAATGGTGCGATGGGGCACGAATGTGCCTTGAGGTAGGTCTAAACATGCCTCTTGAGTTTGGACAACCTTGTCTCATTACTCCAGTATCAGATGAATGTTTGATTCAGGTTGCTCTGTCAGTACTTTTTATCCTTTATTTTCTAAATAATACAAATTCAGTTACATTAAAAAAATGCTTAAAGCCATTAACTGTCTTGCACTTAACAGAATAAGTTTGGCATAAGGCTGGTGCAGCGATTAAACCAGACTTTGTTCTGCATTTTGAAAAACCTGAAATCAGTCATTTTTTAGTCTATCCATATTGCCATGAAGTCTCACGTGTCACATGAGACAGACTCATTTCTTCTTACTACTGGTGCAAAAAAATACATCAGTCCATGCAGGGGTAAACAATATGCTCATACCTTCTTTTCAACAGACAAGCAAGGTTTTTAGCTCATACCTTTACATGTTTCGACGGAACTTTTCCACCTTCGTCACCATCAGATGACACTTCAGACGAAGGCGGAAGAGCTCCACCGAAACATGTAAAGGTATGAGCTAAAAACCTTGCTTGTCTGTTAAAAAGAAAGTATAAGCATATTATCTACTTAGATATACTGAACTTTCTTGGACTACTAGGGGTAAACAATATTGTGCATGAAAACGAACCAAAATATCTCAACTTCAATCATCAGTTTAAGAAAAAATCGATAAATAAGAATTAATAAAACTGATTACTCTGAGTCTTGTCAGTTAAAACGCTGTTCCAGGGTTAAAATGGTATTTTTGATGACAAACAAAAATATATTTCCAAGCTTAAAGCTGACCTGTGATTACATTGTGATGTCAATCCATTCATTATTTATTCCATTCATCCCTTTTGTGGTAGCAGGGGCTGGAGCAGAAGCCTGTCCCAGCTGACTTTTGGCAAGAGGCGGGGGACACCCTCAATCATTTGCCAGCCAATCACAGGGCCACATATGGAGACAGACAGTCATTCACAGTCACACCAAAGGGCAATTTGGATTCACCAATCAACCTAAGAGGACCCTCGCATGCACAAGGACAACATGCAAACTCCACACAGAAACACCCTGACCGACATGAGGATCAAACCAGCAACATTCTTACTATAGGCATGTGCTCTATCTGCTGCGCCATCGCGCAAACAAAGAAAAAACAAAGAAAGAATAATAATAATAGTCTTTTCTCTTTGTTCCATCATGTGTTTTGTTCCTTCTCATGCTTAAACTTCAACAAATTGGAGAGGCTGAAATATTTGCAGATTTGGGTCAGAATTTCTTACTGCTTTAAAGGTTTCTGAAAAACTAACAGTTATACTTGCTACACATGGATGGAGCGACCCCTGATTCGCCTGTTGGTGCATTTTAAAACCGGATAATATATCTGTTATGGTCATTAGATTGTGGAAAAGTAAAAAGGCCCTGCAACAACACAGCGAAACTAAATAAATCATCCACCCTGTGCAGCCAGAGATAAACAGTGATATCAGGATGAGGCAGAGCTGTGGTCTGTGTCCTCCCAACATTCCTGAGAGCAGAAAGAACCCCCTCCCTGCTTCACGCTCCAGCCCACCGCATGAAAGAGGCTTCCTCCACCCCATGCAGCTGCTCACAGAGCCAGGAGGGGTCAGAGAGAGCAGGCCCGTGTCTCTGATAGTGTGGGAAAATATGTCTGCAATACAATAAAAGAACAAAATGTGAGCTGGTTTTCATCTCAGGATGAGAATAATGCAGACCAGGCTGTAATACATGTCTCATATGAGCATGGCATAAATATTCAGGATTGTTTGCTACCTGTTTTGTTTGTGAAAACAAGTTTTGGTTAAAATTTTTTCTTTTTATGTCAACTTATTGTATGAGTTCAAACTCCAGTGAGAGTAGAAATAAACATCTATGGAGGACCTTTACAGTTGGGAAAAAGGAAGGATAAAAATGTAATTAAATAAAAGGAATATCTGTTTAACATAATGAAAGTATAACGTAACAGGTCAAGATTAAAAGGCAAACCAACACTATTCATAAAACACCATTCGTACATACAATTCATATTGCTTTACAGTTAAAAACATAGACATTATGACATTAAGAGCGTTAAAGACATTAAATTAGCAAAAGTAAGACAATGAAATCAAATCTTCAAATTCAGACTCAAAACCTTCCTGTTTATGATTCCCTACTCGCTGTAACAATCCAACCACCCTCTCCTCATCTACTTACTTCCTTCTTTTAACTTTACTGAACATTTCTTTTGTTGATTTTATTCACCAGTGTTTCATTGGTTGTTGACTGCAGTGTCCTTGAGTGTCAAGAAAGGTGCTTAGAAATAAAATTCATTATTATCATTATTATTACCATTATTTTTATTATTATTATTATTATTATTATAAAGAAGATATAAACCAAAAAAGATAGATAGATAGATAGATAGATAGATAGATAGATAGATAGATAGATAGATAGATAGATAGATAGATAGATAGATAAAAAGACATTTCAGTACAGACAGGAGTGCGGATAACAACAGCAACAATACAGTGATAATACTATGTGATAAAAATCAAAAAATGTTCAAATGTTACAGAGGCTATAGAAAGAGAAAAACAAGAACAAGGAGCTGGACTTTTAAGAAGGCAGAAGTAAAAAAAAAAATCAAGACTTGTTTCATCGTTTTAAAATCTGTACTTTGACTCACAGGAAGCCAGTGAAGTGATCTCAGGCCTGTTGTGATGTGATCTACTTTCTCGGTGTTGGTGAGGACTCGAGCAGCAGCGTTCTGTCTGACTAATAATTTTAGTTAGATCTGTTTAAACACTGTCACAATAATCTCATTGCATGTGCTGCAGTGGATGTTGCTGAACTGTTGATCTCTCAAGAACATTTCAAAGGATTTCCATCAAACTTTGCACAAGCATCTTGTTAGGGAATGGTTCCTTGGAGTTTTAAAGTTGGACCCAAAAGCTTTAAAGATGGAGGCAGAACAGAGTTTTAAGTGATTTATTTTTTCCAGCACAATCCAAAGGCAGTGTAATGTTTAGTGATCCAGTGTTTAAGGGAGGCAGTGGTGGGAGCTCTTGGAGAACACTGTGAAGACAAGAGAAGAGCGTTAGGTAATCCGTGGCAATCAGAGCGAAAAGCCATACAAAAAATCACAACAGGCAAAACCTCCTGAGAGGAGAGAAAAAGGCTTAAAGCCAGCACTAGTTTCTCTATAGGTAGAGGCCAGAACAAACCAGGAAAGGAGTGGAAATCCACCAGCGAAGTGAAGGAGTCCACAAGCTCTTCTTATAGTGAATGTTGATGAGGTGAGCTGGAATCAGGTGTCAGTTGCCATGGCACGACCCAGGAAGCCACGCCCACCGCTCGAGCAGCAGAGAGCAGGAAAGCAGTGAGGGAGGGGGAGATGAGGACAGAGAGGGAGGAATCCTCACACTTCTATTGTGATTTAGAGATTATCTTTAGGTTATGGAGGTCAAAGATCAAAGGTCAAAGTCACAGAGACTCATCTTTGCTCATAGACTGATGCTGAAAGTGAGTTAGCATTTAGCACTTCCTAGTTCCAAAGGCCCAATGTTTACGGAAATGACCCTTTTTAGAGAAATATCTGAAATAAGGCTCATGGTGAACACATGCATACGCAATTTTAACATTTAAGTTGAAATAATAGGACGCATCTGATGTTGCCCAGCTTTTGATTGTGTTTGTAAAAGGACAGTTGCTGACAGTTAAGGACAAAAAAAATGGACAGGGACCCTGTTGCAAGCATTTCTGGGTTTTTTTTAACAAACAATAATTCGTACACCATAACCACATCCATGAGGACCAACTTGATCAGGTCATTTGATTAATAAGTAATTCTCAAATGAGAGATTACAGCTTGACATCATACACTGGAAATATTGTAGCAACTTCTGAGTTGAATCGCCATGTATGGTAGCTTAATAATACTTGGTACATAGGCACATGCACCACATTGTTGCTTGTGAAAGCAATTTTGTAAATTACATATCATAAGAATGCTTGCAGGGATTTTCTTCAAACTCAGCAGAAATGTCCACAATGATGCATGAAAAAAAGTAATGAAATTTTGAAGGTCACAGGACAAAGGTCAATGCAATATCTCACAAATGCTATAAGAGATTTTCATTTAACATTGCAAAAACATCTATTTTGTCTAGTGAGCAAACTGATTCCATTTTGTAGGTCATGGGTCAAAGATCAAGGTCAGAACTGTAATGGTCAGATTTAGCATGTGAATTCAATTTTGTAAATGCAAAGTCACAAGAAAGCTTTTAAGAATTTCCTTTAAATGTTGCACAAATGTCTCAAAGGGATATTCTGATTAGACTCTGGGGGTCAAAGGTAAAACAATTCAAGGGCACAAAGCCCCTTGGTCATCTTTTGCTTTTAAATGCAATATTTTAAAAACACGTTATGTAATTCTTCTGAAACTTTGAGCAGGTGTCCATTCTGTTTCAAGAAGAATTTATTAATTTTGGATGTTAAAGGTCAAAGGTCATGGTAAAAACAGTTTTGCAGTCAACTTGTGCTTGTGAATATACAAAGTATGGAGATTTCAAAAGTCATAGGACATAGGTTAAGGTCTAATGAGCCTAATTGCCATCATTTAATTTTGGGACACAAGGTTTCATGGATGATTACAGGGATATTCACCAAAATTGCACTTTTGTCCACTCTCAAGAGGCATTCACTCATTAACAGGAAGAAGCTAACATGGACTAAGCTGTGTAATCATCAAATTTCTGTGAAGTAGTTACCGGGGTCAATACTGCAGCGTTTAATGCAGGTCAATGTATCTAAAGTGAAGAGAAATGTTGTGTTGGTGGAGTGTGATGTTTCCCGACATCCACCTGACTAATTTCAGATGGATTTTAAATGTCTGCAATATTAATGTAAATGAGTGGCTTGTTTATCTTAGCAGAACTTTGTCCTAATGTACAGCAGCTTGGTGCTGCCGAATGTTGTACAAACATATTGGAACATCACTCAACGAAAGCCATATAACGCAGATGTACACACCATCTCACGATGTGAAACTGCTATTGGTCTTCAGCACCATGCCTACAGGACGAAAGACAGCTGTCCCCAAAAGGGCACCTCAAGCCGTACAACAGGGGTTCAGTCCTGAGGAGGAAGCAGCTGGAGCCGACAGAGCTGATGTATGTTGATGTGCAGGCGGGCAAGCCTTAAAATTTGCCAACAAAGATGGAGGCAGCTGCAACTGAGGGTACTGAAGGCAAGTGGAGGTCAACTCTTGTTTGAGTTTACATTCATGTTGAATCTACAATTAAAAATTTCAACATACCTGACAAACGTCGGTGCTGCCCAAATTACATAAACTTAGTTCTGTGTGGCAACATTTCCCTACAGTAAACGTCAGCAAAAGATGGCCAAAATGTCAGCGTGTAAATGTGGCTTTACTTAAAGATGACTGAATTTTCAAGGTCATGGGTGAAAGCTAAAGGTCATGGACTTTTGTGATGATCCTTTGCTTATAAATTCCGACATGTGAAATGCCGTATCACAAAAATACTTGGGAGAATTCCCTCAAATTTTGCCCAGACATCCAATTTGACAGAGGAATGAATCTGCTCTTTAAATGTTTACTGCATCTTTTAGTAGAATTGTGCTCTGAGCATATTTTCAGCCATCTAGTTTCAGTTTGAGTAACACTGAGTCAGCACTTCAATGTCCAAGGTGCACAACATAGTCATCAGCCAACCGGCCAAACACAGCTCGAATGACTAGCCCCCATTTGAGCTCCTCTCCAGCTTCTCATTGCATCTTTCTTTGCCACAGACTGCTCCCTCCCTCTTTCTCACTCTTTTCTCTCTCTCTCTCTCTCTCTCACTCTGCCCTGCCACAACTCTGCTCTCCAGAAACAAATTGCTCTCTATCTGTGTACACTGTGCTCTCCAGACTCTGTTGTGTCAGTGCGTGGGAGCCTATGGGAGTGCCGCTTCAATATGAGAAAGGAGAGTAGGTTAATCCGGTGGATCTGGTGGATTGTGGTTGTGACAGCTTTGTTTTTTCTCGGCTTCATCATAGGTATGTAATGAAAAACCAAGCTAAAACTCCTACTGGATTGTACTTATGCAAAAGTTTTATACACTGTACACTGATTTGTGCTCGATTTTAATAGCTTTATGACGTAAAATACAAGAAGATAGTCAGATCAATCACACTCACTTTGTACAGAAAGTGCACTATTAGTGTTTGAGCTTTATTTTGGCACCTCTCTGACGTATTTCACGACTGTTCGTCCACAGCAGGTTAACACAAACTGTCCATAACCACAAGTCCATTTGAATATAATCACTAACACAAGGGCTAGCTTTCATAGCTGGATAGTGCCTGAGCTATTCTACAAGTTTGCAGTCCCATTATCCAACTCGTCAGGCTGTAATTTGTCTCTTATCACACTATGAAATCATGAGATGACTCCTAACTAATAATTGTGTGCGTGTTCACTACAGGATGGTTTGCAAGACCAACACATCATCACCAAGAAAACAACAGTGCATCCAGCAAGTATCTGAGGGAGTTTCTGGATGACATGAAACCAGAAAACATCAGAGAGCATTTAAGGTAGAAAAAAGGCATTGCAACAAGTACTTATGTAAGCGCAAGTGATGCAAAGTAAGAATGGTTAACAGTCTTCTTTTAAACAGTGTCAACATGGAAAGTTAAAAAAAATGTTGGAGAGTTGAATGTTTGAATGTTTGTGTCCAAAGAAGAGAAGAAGAGAAAGGAAGCTGGACAGTGTTTATACTCCTACAAAGATGTGTGTGGTAATCCTCTCATTTTTCATGTTACGAATACAACTGCAGGCCAAACCTTTATTTCTTAAACATAACAACTGATTCGTTGACAGGCTATCTAACTTAAAGTAATGATATGATACCCTCTGACCTGACCTCTGACCCCAGTGACTCCCTGCTGGTGATTGCAAATCACACTGTGAAGCAGGTTGAGCTTGATTATTATTTCACTTTGTCATTTGTTGAGTGTAAGTTAGGAAAATGTGTCTATCCACAAGATATAAACTGTCAAATGAATTTAATGACCAAACTAGAAGTGCTTCAAGAGCACAAACCTCTGCCAAGGCATTTTTGATGTTCTGAGTTATTATGGAAAATGTGGAAAACTGCCCTACTGCACAATGTGAAGAATTTCTTCTTCAAAAAAAAAAAAAAAATGATCTGCATCCGGATTTAGATCACCAGCAAACTGAAATGAGTTTTTTGTGCCATGACCAGCATGCTCTAAAAAGTTAATCAAAATCTGGTCTTAATTTTTGGAGAGGGACAAATACCGGCAAAAACATAACCTCTTCATCCGAGGTAAATTTTAAAGTTTTCTTTCTTTTGATGTTACATTTCAACACATAATATAATAATAATGCATTTAAATTCACCTGAGCAGTTTTTAACATAGCATATTGTAACCATATGTCAGCTTATTAAGTTAAATACAAGACACAGATTTTTTTCTGGCTAACATTCAAAAGGTATGACATTTTGGTTTAGTTTGATGTAGTTGATGATGTAGTTTTGATGGAACTTTATAGAAACTGTATTTTGATCGGATTAAAGTGTTTATTTTTTAATAATATTTCAGTTTTGAAAAATGCCCAGTCGGGTCTGTTTCAATCAATATTCTACTTGCTTATTCCATTAAGTGCAATTAAGCAAACAAAAATTATAGCATTTTGTAGTAATAGTTGCACAAATTCCAAAGGAAAACCTAGACTTGTCCCAAGGCTCACCAGTGTGCCTTGGCCACATCATTTGAGAACCACTGGTATATACAATATCCATGTTATAGTGCTTTTATCTAAGTAAACTGCTCATTATGTTATTTCCATCCTGTTTGAGAGGTTCAAAGCATAATAAACTGCATCATTTTCATTGAAAAAGGTCCATGGGAGAGAAAAAAATCCATTTAACAATACAGGTAAACACCTGCATGCTGTTTGACCTGTACAAGTAATTGTCAAAAAGTGCCCATAGAGCACAAACCTCCCCCACAGCATTTATGACATTCTTTGCCAAGTTATCAGGAAATATGTGGAAAACTGCCCATCTGATGATGTTAACAAATCCTTCAAAAATTTCTTGGATCCAAATCCTGAACAGGACCAAAATTTTATCACTTTTTTCTTGTGCCATGACCATCATTCCCTGAAAATGTCATTAAAATCAATTTCTAACTTTTCTCGTTATCTTGCTAACAGACAAGCAGACAAACACAGGCAAACAAAAAACCTCCTTGGAGGGGATGATAATGCAGCTGTACCAATTTTTTTGTTTGGTGCTAAATTTGGTGTAGTTTCTTGAAGAAGTTATTGTTGTAATTAGACTGTGGGCGGGGTGTCAAAAATTGGGAGCATGTTGTTAAACTCATTCGCCCTGTGGCTAAGTTGAGAGCAAGAGCAATGTGAGGAGGAGACACAAGATAGTGGAGACAACAAGAGAGATACCACTGAAAGATACCACTGAAAGGTATTCAACTCACTACTACACTATAAGTTAATGTTGCACCTCCTTAACCTAAACAATCAATGTTTGAGCAGGATTCAAACAGGCTAAAGGTGGCTCCTCCATTTTATTTTCAACATGTGGGGAAAGACATTCAGTTGAAAGCTCATTCAGGTTTTCACTGCATGAAAAAACAGGAACATATCTGTGTTAGTCTGATTAAAATGTGTTAAAACATTTGAAATTACCCTTTTGAATTTCTTGAACAGGATCAGTTTGGACAGTAGCTTGTCCATCATTCAAAAAGTTGAAGGTTCAAGCCAGGCTCCTGACATCACTTTGGCAGGACCCTTCACCCCAAAATGCTCCCACTGCTTCATCAGTGGTGTGTAGATGGGTATGAAAGAGCAGAAAGTGGTATTGATGTGATGAGCTTGTGTAGATGGTCAAAATACATGGACACTTCAAACATCACTGAGAGATAGCGAGTGTGAATGAGTTTCAATGGGTCGTTGTGACCTCCAGTGTAAAAGCACACTGAGTAGTCATATCACTAGAAAAGTGCAATAAAAGCTCGAGCCCATTTAATTTTTATCTGGGTAACGTAGCTGAGGACTGTGTATATACAGGAATATGTTTTCTTGTATACACACACCACAATGCACTGGACAAGGTGCTCTTTGGATGCTCTCATGACTCTACAATCTATGTTTTGTGTTTTTGACCCAAAAATATAAACACTTACCTGAAAGCTGAACAACATGCAAAAGCTGAAAGGTCCCATTTCCAGGTGTGTTTGACCATTTACATCATGTATTGGGTGTCTATTAAACAAGGATTTGATTTAAGTTGAAAATAATAATCAAAAAACTTTGTTGAGGGTCAGATGCAATACCTTTTCCCTCCCTTTTGGAAACATTTAGATCTGAGGGCTAAAAGAGGCCCATGATAATGTGGTCTGCACTGACTGGCTGCCCAAGCAGCACCTGATGGGAGGGGGAGAAGGGTTTACAGGCCACAGAGCAGACTTTCAAAACAGTCACGGCGTCTGCCTGAGATGGGCAGGAAACACACACTGTATGTAGGTGGAGTCTGTATAGCTATTACATCATGAACCAAAGGAGGTAAAAACAAAAGTGTTATAAGTGATACTTTGTTTAAAGAGGTGTAGCCCATTCCTCTGTGAACTAGGAGTTTATCAAAAGGTGTGATATTCTCCTACACCCTAAGCTTCTCCTAACAGCATCAAAAGTAAAGAAAATTGGGACCTTTAAGGTTTGCATAAATGCTTAGCATTGGCTGAAGCCACAACTTCCTCTGATTCAGATGAAACAATTCCTAATTCTCGCCTTGGTTGCCTCCATGTTGTGAGAAATATCCGACACACCCAGACTCTCCAAGTGTGGGGCACGTGTGTAAAGGCAGGTCCAGAAAATGTCCAGACCTGAGTGAGTGGAAATGGTCAGGAGAGGGTCATGAGTATTTGTAAAAAAGGGAACCTGAAATTTTTTTCCCAAAGTCAAAATGCCTTGTTGCTGATTGTTGGCGTCTGCTCGCAGGAAATTTACACAGCTTCCTCACCTGGCTGGCACAGAGCAGAATCTGAGGTACGCAGAGCAGATCAAGAAAGAGTGGCTGGAGTTTGGACTGGACTCTGTGGAGATGGTGCCCTATGACGTCCTGTTGTCCTATCCCAACAAATCACAGCCAAATTACATCACAATAATAGATCAGCTTGGCAATGAGGTACAGTAAATTTCCAATAATTCTTCATGACATATGTGAACCTTTAAGATCAACACTTCCAAAGACATAATTTCACCCTTCCTTCATACATGTCTGCAGTAGCTGTATCCCGGCCTGGTACAATGTAGTCATTATAGCTAGCTTCTCTTTATTATAAGACTAGGATGACTGTCCTATGCCACATGCAGACCAAATATATCACAAACTGTCTTCTGTTCACATTGATTAACAACGTTTGATATGCAATTAAGTTTCATAAATGCCAAATATTTTGTGAACCAAACTAATTCTTCCAAAGGAACACTGGAGTTTCTGCACTCTACTGCCTGTTGAAGAAAACTCCCATGGCACTTTCTCACGCACATAGGCAAAAGAACTTTTCACTAACAAAAAACCTGATTTTATTCCTATCTGATTGGGCAGCAACAAAGTTGCTGCTTAAATAGGGAGACCTGCATACATTAAGAAACTCATAGGCCTCATATCTTCCTCCCTCCACCACAGAGCTGCACGACAGATTATGCAAGGCCAAGGTCCTTTTATAGCCTTGTTGTGAGATAAAACTTGAAAAAGAGATAATGACAGAGGCAGACAAGCAAACAAGCAAAAACAGACCAGGGTTAACTGCATGGCCTTCATGCTGTTGTGAATGTAGGAGCCTTTATCACGGTCAGAGTCTACATTTCAGTTACTTAAAAAAAAAAAAAAACGAACAGCTGTAAAAACAGACTGAGTAGCACACATTTAGGGGTCGTGGCATTTTCTTGAAGTAACAGAGATACTGATCATTTATAGTTTCCAGCTGCTGGAGAAATTTCAGCAAGTGTAAGTGAAAATATCTTATATGTTAAAAATCATGATTCCAATGAAGTTGGGATGTTGTGTAAAACATGAATAAAAACAAAATACAATGATTTGCAAATCCTTTACGACCTATATTCAGTTGCATTCACAAACAAGATGTTTAATGTTCAAACTGATCTTTCTTTTGTTGTAAACTACCACTCATTTTAATTTGATGCCTGCAATGCATTCCAAAAAAACTGGGACAGGAGCAACAAAAAGACTGCTCAAAAAACACCAGTTTGTAAAATTCTACAAGTGAAGAGGTTGATTGGAAACAGATGAGTGTCATGAATGGGAATGAAAGGACCATCTTGAAGTGCATTCACAAGCAAGGATGGGGGAAGGTTCACCACTTTGTGAACAAATGGGTGTGCAAATAGTCCAACAGTTTATGAATAACTTTTCTCAACATATAATTGTAAGGAATTAGAGATTTCATCACCTGCAGTCGACAATATCATCCAAAGATGCAGAGAATCTGGAGAAATCTCTGCGGCAAAGCCGAAAACCAACATTGAATGCCAGTGACCTTCGATCTTTCAGGTGGTACTGCATTAAAGACTGACATCATTCTGACTGCCTGCAGTCCAGATTTGTCTCCCACTGAAAATACGAACATGTTATGAAGCACAAAACACGACAACAGAGACCTCAGGCTGTTGAGCAATTAAAATTGGACATCAAGCAAGAATGTGAAAATATTCCACCTACAAAGCCTCAACACTTAGTGTGCTCAGTTCCCAAATGTTTATTGGGTGTTAAAGAAATGGTGTAATACAGTGGTAAAATGCCCCTGTCCCAGCATTTTTTTTTTTTTAATATCGGCATTGATATTAGTATTAGTGATAATGAGTTAAGAGTCACCAGCATATCAGATATGGTAAAAAACAATTTCCTGCATCTTTAAATGCAAAACAATGTGGTGTTATGCTATGTAATAAAATGATTTGCAGTAATTTGGTCTTTTATTGTCAATTTAATTTTATTCAGTAGGACACAATAATATTTGACATGGTATAGTGTGGTTTGTTATGATGATATATAATATAATATACAAAAACATTAAATAATACTTTAAGATATGATACTGCAATAATAGAATATAGTGAATGCAAAACAATTTTTGAACCTTTACTTTTCATAAAAAAGGGAAACACTGTTGTAGTTTAATTCAATCTTGTCTTACCTAATCTTACCCATATTTAAAAGGTTTTTACCACTTCCTTGGCTGAGCCTGTTCCAGTGGGGTATGAAGACGTGTCTGACATTGTGCCTCCATACAGCGCCTTCTCTGCCAAAGGACAGCCTGAGGTACATACATGTGCACACACACACATATGTCTGCATATCCATAAATCCTCTGTGATTTTAAAATATGTCTGAACCTTATCTCAGTTATGAAATGAAAAGAAGCTCCTTCACATCTTTCCCTTCAGGGGGAGTTGGTGTACGTGAACTACGGCCGTACGGAGGACTTTTTCCAACTGGAGAGGGAAATGGGCATCAATGTGACTGGAAAGATTGTTATTGTCAGATATGGGAAAATATTCAGAGGCAACAAGGTAGGAAAAGTTTTTGATTATATGTCAAATGTTTCCTGTCAGTGGACAGCGTGGTGGCGCAGTAGTAGTGATCTTCACAGCAAGAAGGTTGCTGGTTTGACTCCCCGTGTGGACCAGGGTCTTTCTGTGTAGAATCTGCATGTTCTGCCTGTGCTTAAGTGGGTTTTTTCCAAGTGCTCTGGCTACCTCATACAGACTAAAAAACATGCTTCTTTGGTGATTTTGGTGATTCTAAATTGCCTTTACGTGTGACAATAAATGGTTACCTGCCTCTCTATGTGGCCTTGTGATCAACTGGCAACCAGTTTAGGGTGTGCCCCATCTCTTACCCAAAGTCAGCTGGGATAGATTCCAGCTCCCTGCAACCCCAACAAAGGAAAACGGGTACAGATGAAGGATGGATGGATGGATGGAAGTTTCCTGTCAGTAAAGGGGTGTTAGCTGAACATAAATCAAGAACATCTGAAATAACTTCAATCTCTGTAAACATCTGCAAACTAGAAAAATCAGATGGTTTAGATATGAGAGAAATTATATTGTAATTAATTGGTTTTAAAGATGTTATTAATCACAATGTGACATTGAAAACGGAGGATATTGCTTGATTATTTATGCATATTATAAATGTTAAGAGCCTAAATTTGAAATCTAGCAGGAAAACAAACTGACCTACTGTGCACATTCAAGATGATCGACTGTTGTGTCTGTTTTATTTCATCAGGTGAAAAATGCAATGTTGGCTGGAGCAAAGGGAATCATTATGTTTTCAGACCCGGCAGACTATTGGGCAGCTGGAGTCCAGGTAGTAACCTCGTTTACAAGTAAATTGTTTTGGGAACAATTTCTTTAACAACTATGTTTGATATTTAAATGTCAAAAGGTACGACAATTAGAATTTGTTGCATTAAGATGCTTAAATTCATAATAAAAGAATGACTGATCTTATCTTGTGTATATTTATGTAAAATTCTTTATTTTCTATTAATAATACTAGGACGTGCTTTTTGGTGCCAGCAATCAGATACCTCTTCAGGGTAGGATAACAAATGTGTTTTCTTGCTGTGGTGTTATGATTTATCCTTCTGATTTTAAAGGGACTCAGAAACTGCGACAATAAGCTGATGTTCTCTTGCTGAACCTCATTTGTGTTTTCTGCAGCTTAAGCACACTGTTTTATTTCACACAGGCAAGCTCTGCTGCAGCCATGGCCCTTTGCAACACTGAAAGTGCAAACAGAAAAACAAAAAAAGGGAAAATCAGGTGATAGTTGCTCTCACTGTGAGACTGAACACAGCCACAAGACCAAAATAACCAGCATGTCAAACATCCATCCTGCCGGTCCAGAGCAGCTGGTTTGACCACAATCAATTTTTCCTGTCCCCCTGTACAGGTCTAAACAAAATGTAATCAGGCTAAATTTCAGTTCGACTTCAAAACCAGTCAGACAACTTCAAATTCTTTCAAGACACTCTACAACTGAGTAGGTTAAGCCATACCTTATTTTACTTAATTATCACCGTTGTTTTTCAATTGACATTATTCACATTTATTCAACCAGACACAACACGAATCCACCATGAAAACAGCATTTTGTAACATTTTACAAAAGTTTCAGTTGCAAAAAAAAAACCTTATGTCAGGCAGGCAGGAAATCTTTAGCTGAACCAGACTCATGTTGAACAGCCATGTGCAGAGGCAGTGTTGGGGGTGAGGGTAGATAAAGGGGGAATCAGAAGAGGCAGAGACAAAGGAATTGAGATTAGAATTTCAGGCTTCCCTGTCCAGAAATGTGTACTTATCATTAGTCTCTCTAAAGGACCCAAACGGAAAATGAAGATGGGCATGTGGCATAGTGTATGCCCACCTTAACTTGACTGACAACAACCACACTCTGCCATCATCCGTGCACGCTGCTGCCTTAGCTCCCCTTGTGTAACACCATGTCCAGACACCTGAAACATACACACTGCTTAGCCCCTCCTACCTCCGCTATATACTTGTATTTATGATCTAAGGCAGAGGTTTCAACCACCAGGCTGTAGATAATTTGATACCAGACCATATAGAAATGAAGCAATATATTTCATTGCCCTTTTTGAATAACAGAGATCAGATGGTGTTTTATTTTGAAAGAATGACTGAAAGAAACAATCTGTGCATCCTGACAGCCAACAATAAAATCAGGGTTAGGCAATGTGCTCATGCATTTGTCCACATGTGCTGTGAATGTAGTTATAAATATATTTGAAAGAATTCAATTTGGAGGTAAGCAGTAATAAAATACTAATCAGTAATCAATAGAAACATCAAATCAGCTCAGACTGATGACAAATGCTTAAAAACACACACTGTATGCGAGTAAGTTTTAGGCATTATCCTCCACACTCAGATGGTGTAGTGGTTTAATTTGTTACCATGTCAACTAGGGATTTTCATCTGACCCTGTTCCAAACTGTCATTGGTAAGCAGCTGATAAACAGTGAGGCCTCTTGAATCTCTCAATGCCATGAGCCCCCTCTGATCTAATAGTGCATAATACTATGCATTACGTGTGTTTGTTTGTATGTTATTGTCACCATTGTCCTACCTCAAACCCTATCAGCTGCTTAACATGACATTTTGGACAAAGGTCAGATGACAGCCTAGTTGACACAGTAACAAATTAAAGCACTACACCATCTGAGTGGAGGAAAATGCCTTAAAACTTGCTTGCATACAGTGTGTGTTTTTAACCAGTGGTCATCAGTCCAAGCTGATTTGATGTTTCAGTTGATTACTGATGGGTATTTTATTACGAAGGCCGGTCCATGACATTGTGCAACACAAAATCCAGCCTGATACAAAAAGATTGGGGACCAGTGGGCAATAAAATCTTTAAAAAAGTACAAAACTGAAAAAAACATTTCTGTAAGCATTCCTTGAAGGCCTCATGAGAAACTCACAGTGCAAACTTGGAGTGCCACCTTTAACAACTTTTCTCCTCAATGATATGAATTTCATGTATACAACCTAAATGGCGTATTGCTGTGTTGTAAATACATTTTATAGAATGTAGTTTTTATTACACACAGTCAGGTCAGTTCAGGTCAGGTTAAGCAGGTTTGGCACTTCGTCTCATCAATCTGATCCCTGTAACTTCTACGGCCTCCTGATAGCCTTCGTCCAGGCCTGAGCCAGCCCCAGGTTCCTACTCTTCAGGTATCATTTGGACTGACCCCTCCAAGATGCACGCAGTTACAGTGTATTGCTCATTTTAAAATAGTAATGAAAAACTAGAAAATATGACCTAATCAAGGGCTGTTGTAAACAGATGACTTTTGACCTTATTTTAAAAGAACCAGCTCTTTCAGCAGACCTTCAGTTTGCTTCAGACCTGTGGAGCATAAAAACTGAAGGCTGCTTTTCTATGTTTGGTTCTGACTCTGGGGACAGAGAGCAGATCCATGCTAGAGGATCAGAGGACCTTAGCGGTCTGGATGGTTCATCTTTTATGTCTTTTTTGTTTGTTTGTTTGTTTGTTTTTTACAAAGTTTACAAAGACCAAAGTATTTATATTATGTTCTTTACTGCCAGGACTTTGCCTTCAGACAATGCTGACTTAATAAAAGAATCTACCAAAAGAAAGATGAAATAAAATAAAACTACATACCATAATCTTTATCAAATGAAAACGACAAAAGTTCCCAAGAGAGAGCATTCAAGGAATAATATAATCTAAGAATGTTTTAAGCAAGTTATCAGTTACCTCTCATTATGTTTCCAGCCCTACCCTGAAGGCTGGAACCTGCCGGGTGGAGGAGCTCAGAGAGGAAACGTTCTGAACCTGAATGGAGCAGGAGACCCACTAACACCTGGCTATCCTGCTAAGGGTGTGTGTCTGTTTAAGTTATGTATAAGTGTTTAAATACACAAGTTTATATAACATACTTTTGTATCCTTTTCCACAGAATATACCTACAGATTAAGCCAAGAGGATGGAGCAGGAGTTCCTAAGATCCCAGTGCATCCAATTGGTTTCTATGATGCAATTCACCTTCTCAAGTAACTTTTGGACTTCCTTTCCCTCCACGCCCTTTTCTGAAAGTTTCTATTGTAAAAGCACAAACTCCAGAGAGTTTTTTCCTACAAATGTTCAGCCTTCTATTCATACTGGAACACTTGTAAATGAGGTTAACATGTTATGATGTATAGATTTATGTAATTTATGATTTTTTGGGGTGTTAGTTTTGCAATAAGTGGAGTAAATTATCAAGGATCCGGCAACACAAAAGGTAAAACTTTACAGAGATGAGGTCACAACATGATATTGGGATACTTTAAGCAGGTAAAGTCTAAAATCTCAATTACAATAAAGTTGGGATGTTTGGTAAAACATAAATAAAAACAGACTACAATGATTTGCCAATACATTTTGAGCACATGAATACATGACAAAGACAAGATAAGATACTGTTTTGAATTTGATGTCTGCAAGAGTTTCTAAAAAAGTTGGGGAAAAGGCAACAAAAGACTGAGAAAGTGGAGGCTTCACAAAAAGCACTGTTTGGATCATTCCACAGGTTAAATGAAAACAAGTCAGTGTCATTTGCTCACAAGCAGCAAGGACAAAAAACCAACGCTGAATGCCTGTCACCTTCGACAATGACAAAGAACAGCATTTTGTAAAGGATATTACCATGTATACTCAGGAACACTCCTGAAAACAACTGTCAGTTAACACAGTTCATCCCTACATCTTCAAGTGCAAGTTAAAACTCTACCATGCAGAGCCAAAGCCAAATATCAACAACACCCAGAAATGCTGCCAGCTTCTTTGGCCCCAAGCTTGTCTGAGATGAACTGACACAAAGTGTACTGTGGTCTGATGAGTCCACACTTCAAATTGTTTTGGAAATCATGGACGTCTGGGTTTAAGAGGAAAAGGGCCATTCAGATTGTTACCAGAAGTTCAAAAGCCAGCATCTGTGATGGCATGGGGGTGTTAGAGTGCCCATGGCATGGGTAACTAGCACATCTGTGAAGGCAACATTAATGCTAAAAGGTACATTCAGGTTTTGGTGCAACATACTGTCATCCAAGCGATGTGTTTTTCAGAGCTGTTCCTGCTTGTTTCAGCAAGACAATGACAAGCCACATGTCACAACACTTGGCTTCGTAGTAAAAGAGTGCCTGTACGAGACTAATCTGCGTGCAGACCAGACCTGTCTCCCATTAAAAGAAAAATGTGTGGCACATTGTGAAGTTCAAAATATGACAACAGAGACCAAAGACCGCTGAGCAAAGTTGTACATCAAAAGTAAGAATGGGAAAGAATTCCACCTACAAAGCTTCAACAATGAGTGTCCTCAGTTCCCAAATGCTTGTTGAGTGTTGTGAAAAGGAAAAGTGATGTAACACAGTGGTATACATGCCGCTGTTTCAAATTTTTTTCAAACATGTTGCAGGCATCAAGTCTTTGCACAAAACAATAAAGTTTATCGGTTTTGTCTTTGTATTGTATTCAATTGATTAAATGGCTAAAAGGATTTGTCAGTCATTGTATTCTGCTTTTATGTATGAAGTACGCAACGTCTCAACTTCATTGGAAAACAGTTCTGTCAAATACATAGAAAAACAGAAATCACTGAAGCCAAACTGCTTTCATGCCAAACCATAAGAATCCAAATTATGGACAAAATATTACATTTTTGGGGCAACCATTTTTTTTTAAATAGCAGCTGATTTGTTATATTTGAATTCAACAGGAACATGGGAGGACAAATCCCACCCAACAACTGGAAAGGCGCTCTGAATGTTTCCTACAGGATTGGTCCAGGCTTTACGGACGACTTCAAGGACCAGTAAGTACTCACATGAAGGTTCATTCATGTCCAGTGTCAAAGCGATCACTTGTGTCTACTTTACACTGTGATGGCAATTTAACATTCCTCACAGTTTGTGCACTCCCCCCTCGTGTTTCACTGCTGTCTACTCTCTGTGTTTGAGGGTTTGAATAGAGGCTCCTTCTTTGTTGCTCTTTCTCTCTTGCTAGGCTTTAATGACCCAGTGGCAAGTAGCCAAATAAAGTACAATGGAGACCCTGTATCCACTGTGAGTGACAGATATAAACATCAATACACACCCAGGCTGCACAAAGTAAGCATGTGCCACTTTACAACTCTAAAATAGTAAAGAGAATCAACAACTTCTGGTTTTCTCACTCTTTCTATTTTACACGAGTTAATCCAAATGTCTAGCTTAAAACATGGCACATGACCGCCTTTAACCTCGAGAAATAACGTTAAACAAAATTATCTTGTACATGAGTTTTTTATTACAGAATTATATTCTGTTTATTTTATTTTTTTATTTGATTAGGACAGTGCACGTCAATCAACATTTTACACATCAACGCAAATATGCCAGAATTAGCACAATAGCTAAGGCAGGTAATTACACAGAAAGGAAAAACAAACAGATTAAAAAACAGATTAAAATAACAGCAAATTTCACAAGACAGTTAACAGAAAACACACAGTTTTAACAAACAAGATGGACACAATGTGTACCAGAGTATGTTTGGTAAGAGTTAAAGTTTAAAATATTAAACTTACAAATAATATTACAGTAATGGAAATGAAATGGTTTCCTGTCTAGGATTTTTACCACCTTCTGGAAAAGAGATATGATGAGTTTTATTGTACTTGTTGTTGTAAGTGACCAGGCTGTATTGCAGTACTTTATATGAGAGAAAATCATTGCATGCATATAAGCCTTAGCTGACTGTGAAGTGAGAAAAGGTCTTATTTGACGGAAATTTGCCAGATTGAACTTTATGACAATTGAGATTTTCTTGACATGGTCTTAAAAGTCAGACTGGAATCAAAAATTACACCAAGATATTTAAATTTTCCACCACATCAAGCTTCTCCATTGATTAGGACACATGGCTGCTGGCCCCCTGCTTGCTGAAAGGAGAAAAACATGCATACAGTCTTTTTGGTGTTAAGGTGTAAGCAGGAATTCTGCAGCCAATCGAACACCGGTGTCATAGCTGCAGATAGTATAGCTGCAGCTTCTCGCTTTGTTTTTGCATGAGCCTAAAGTACAGTGTCATCAGCATATAATTGTACTTTTACATTTGAACAGACATTTGGCAGATCACTAACATAAAGACTGACTAAGATGGAGCCTTGTGGTACTCTTGAACAACTGAGGTATGATGATTTTGACTCTCCAATGTGTACAGTTTGGTTTCAGTTTGATCAATATGATTTCATCCAGCAGAGAGCAGTGTGAAAAGTTAAAATAAAACAGTTTTGCAAGCAACAGTTCATGGTTCATTGTGTCAAAAGCTTGTTTCAGATCTAAATAACAGACAACCACCCTTGTCTAGTAGACTATTTATGTTTTCTAAAAAGATAACAGGTGGCAGTCTCAGTAGAGTGATGCTGGGAAATCCAAACTGCACTGGGTGCAGAGAAGTGTGACTTTTACTAAGATGTTTCATTAATTGCATTGACACCCATTTCTCTGCCACCTCTGAAACAATGGGTAGGATGCTGATTGGCCGATAGTTATCAGGTTTTGTTTTGTCACCAGCCTTAAAAACAGGGGTGGCTTTGGCTGTTTTCCAGCTGGTTGGTACACAACACTGTTTAATAGAAAGATTTATTAAATGTGCAATCGGACTTGCCAGAGCCTCTTCATTAGACTTCAGTAGATTACTGTCTAGACCAAATATGTCCCTAACTTTTGAGTTTTTCAGTGATGAGATAATCTTAGACATCAGGGATAGTTATGTCCCTTATGCTAAACACTGGTTTGTCAGGATCAGGGGGTTTAATAGGAGTGTCAGGACATTTAAAATTCCTTGTTAAATCCTCAGTAGAGTGGATTAAAAAATGATTAAAAATACTTGCAATAACATCCAAATTATCACACAGTGTACCATTTACCTGGAACTGTATGTCATCCGTCTTTGTCTTCTTGTTTTGACCTAGTGGTTTGTTAATGTTTTCCAATATCAATTTTCCATTTCCGTTTGCCTCATCTATCATTTTAATTTAAAAAAAAAAAAAACAGCTTTGGATTTACAAATCTGGTTAACCACTTTGTTCCTCAGTGAGTTGAAAATTTGGCAATCACTAGTAAGTCCTGTTTTTAAGGATTTTTTAGAGCTTTATCTCTCTCTCTCATTAATTTCCAGACATCATTGTTCAGCCATGGTAACTCTTTTTGCACCATTTTATTTGTTCTGTTTTAGAGAGAAGGTCAAGAACTTCTTTAATCTTTGTTGTGAAAATGTTTGCTGCTGTCTTCAATTGCATTATTTGTCAGTACACTGGACAAGTTAGATTGTTTCAGAGAATCATTTAAGTTTTCTTGTGCACTTTTAGGGATTATGTTAACCTTGTTAACCCTAGAAGATCCAGCAACATGTTTTCTATTGATTTTTCTGCTACATAAAATGAAAATATGGTCAGAGAGCCCAGATAGAAGGTTAAAGTTTTTGATGATCCTATTAGGTTTATTTGTAAATATCAAGTCATTTGTTGTCTTAGAAGTGTTTGTTATTCTTGTCAGATTTTGAATAATTTGTGCAAGATTGAAATTATCTGTAAGTTGATTTAGTTTTTTCAGGTCCAGATTATTATCCCAGTTAATGTTAAAGTCACCAGTTACAATAACTCTCCTTTTAAAATTACAGTTATTTAAAATGGACTTAAGCTGATCATAAAACACATCTTTAGATGAGGAAGGTCTGTAAAGGCATATAAAAATAAACAACATTTCAGGGGGAAAGAATAACATTTGGACCAAGACACATATGGAACCCTAACATTCATCTGGCAATTTTATGCTTCTGCATTTACAACTGGGTGAGTCAAGGAGATGTGTTGAAGCAAGTTTTATGGTAGGGTGGGTTGCAATGACCGTTTACTTCAAAAATCAAAAGAGATCACCGTCAAAAGTGCAGGCTTGTGTCATTTTTTTTTAAATCGACACTTTGAGAGATCTTTCTCAAAGGATTTCAGGTCACTTCCGTCTTTCTCTTTTTGTGCAACATTTTTTTAAAAAGCCCCCGTAGTGTTCTTGGGATCATACATTCACAATCAAGGTACTAACATTGACCTTGACCTTTGCCCTGTTAACCTCCAAAGTGTAATCAGTTCATCCTTGTGGTCATAGTGGACATTTGTGCAAAGCCTAGGTGAAATCTCTTTATGAAAGCAAAAGATTAGGGGGCAGCCGATCAGATTTATGGTGGCCTCAGTTGACCCTGTCTGCCCCTGGTCAGGGTAAGAATGAGAAAAAAAATCCAAAATCCAAAAAAAGATATTTTGGTCTTTAGAAAAAGCAGATTACAGAATAAGACTGATGAATATTCTGCAAAAGGTCTGAATCTTTTACAGAGTTAAAAGGGCCAAAGTGGTCCAAAATACCAGAAAGTTCTGTATGTTACATTCTATAGTTTGATCCACTATTTCAAGTGTTTTCTCTAAGGTTTGAACTGATTTTTGTCTTTAAACGGAACAACTTGGCAGTAATATTTACAAGTGGTCTATTGAAAAATATACATTACATATCTATTTATCAGTTTGCTTTATGCTGCATATTGGTTTAAGAAAGCAAAGCTGGTTTAGTTTATGGTTCAATCTGATATCTTTACATGGGGCCCAAGATTTCTGGCAGCGCCCCTGCCCAGGGACAAAGTTTAGCCTTTCCTGCATTGAGTGATCTTGTGATATTGTGTTCACAAGCAACACATAAAAAATTAGGCCCCATCAATTTAACCTTTTATTCAGCCTCCTACATCTGACTGATTGATTTTTCATCCACTGTGGACGTTTGTGCCAAATTTGAAGGAAATCCCTCAAAGCAACTTTGTAGTATTTTGGCGTAAGCAAGAGATAAACCTGCAGCCTGATGACCTTTGAACTAATTGTCAAAACAGAGACATAAAAACGTCATGGTAATATTTTATTTGAGAATAATAATGCTGACTTGAAACTTCAGAATTTTTAAGAGAATGATTCTTTTTCATATTTTCCTTGCCTTTTCCCTAAAGTTTCTCTTCTGTGTGTGTAATCTGTCTGACATAGGAAAGTACAAATGCACATCTACACAAACAACCAGGTGACCAGGATCTACAACGTCATTGGCAGAATAAGAGGAGCTCTAGAGCCAGGTACAAAAATCCATCTTGTCTTAAATTTTGAAGTTGAAACAACATTTCACACAACATGGAATTTTTTTAAAGATGAAAATGTGGACACAAATGGTAATAAAATCTACCTACTGAAATTGAAGAAAAAAGCTCTTAGTTGCAGCTCGGACCAACATTGTTAGAAATTTTAAAGTCTATGAGTCTTTTAAAGCAACAATATGTAATTTCTCTGCCTTTACATATTTGTTTCAAAGTTGATCTAATCATGGGTGGACTTTCATCTGAGAGGAAGACATCCATCTTACTCCCTCAGAGCACCCCGTTTGTCTAGATGTAGCACTATGTAAGTTTGGAAGCAAGCCATGGACGTCTGGCAAGATCTGTGTACACAAGTTCACATTCAAAATACAATGATTTGCAAATCCTTTTAGACCTTTATTCAAGGGAATATACTGCAAAGACAAGATATTTAATGTTTAACTGATAAACCTTGTTTTTTTGTGCAAATTCTCACTTTTTTTAAATCTAATGCCTGCAACACATTCCAAAAAAGCTGGAACAGGGGCAACAAAAGACTGGAAAAGTTGAGAAATGCTCAGAAAACACCTGTTTGGAACATTGCATGGATGAACAGGTTAATTGGAGACATGTTTGAGTCAAAATTGGGTATAAAAGGAGCATCTTTCACGGGCTCAGCCATTCCCAAAGATAGGGCGAGGTTCACCACTTTGCTTACAACTGTGTGAGCAAATGGTCCAAAGTCCTAAGAATGTTTCCTGATGTACAATTGCAAGACGTGTGTAGAAATCATCCTCATCAGTCTATAATATCATCAAAAGATTCAGGGAATCTGGAGAACTCTCTGGATCTAAGTGGAAAGGCTGAAAACCAACACTAACCGCTCGTGATGGCACTGCTTTATAATCGGACATTGGTCTGTAAAGGACATTACCATGTGGGCTCAGCAACACTTCAGAGAGCCATTGTCAGTTAACACAGTTTATCACTACATTCACAAGCACAAGTTGAAACCCTACCATGCAAAGTGAAAGCCATAAATCAATAATCCCCAGAAATGCTGTCAGGTTCTCTAGACCCAAGATCTTCTGAAGTGGATTGATGCACACTGGAATAGTGTGCTGTGGTCTGACGAGTCCACATTTCAAATTGTTTTTGGAAACCATGGACGTCTTGTCCTCTGGGCTAAAGAGCAAAAGGGCCATCCAGATTATCAGTTGGCTTAACCGCCCTCCTTATTTCAATGACTGCCTGTAGTCTGGGGAGTAAGGGTAGCAGCACAGTGTGTTTCACAATGTGCAGTTACACTCAGGGGCTTTTAAAAGCCATCAGGGTCGCAAAATAAAATTCTACCACTTTGCTGCTTTAAGTAAGTGCCGATGTTTGGTGTGAGTGTTTTGTGACAGAATAAGCCATTCAGTAGATTACGCATATGATTAGAATAAACAAAAAATAATGTTTTGTTCAATTGCAAGTTGAATTTTAATACCCTCCACCCTGTCTTTTTGTCTGTGACTGTGTGTATAATGTCTCTTTGGATAGACAGGTATGTGATCCTAGGGGGGCATCGAGACGCCTGGGTGTTCGGAGGAATTGATCCCATGTCTGGTGCTGCAGTGGTTCATGAAACTGTACGAAGTGCTGGAAAGCTGCTTAGCAAAGGTACAACACTACAACAGCTGAAATTCTGTAACCAGTTCTGAATGTGTTTGTGTTACTTACATTTTGTATTCCCATGTCTAGATACTGACTGATTTTAGCACCAGGGTGGTCCTCATAATATAGTCCATAATGTGATTTGGTGTTCCCATGATGCAAAAGTGATAATGTTTTGTTTGAGTGTGTTTAAATGTGTAACTAACAATGTCGTGTCCACTGAAATGACACTGCATTTCTTTTTAAGGGGGGTCACTCGAGGCCTATGGCACTAGAAAATATGGTTGAAAGCCTACTTCTAACCGTCCCACTTCCAAAATAAAACTACACAAAAAATTTAGTTGGATCACCTAGACGCTACAGTAAGATTTTTTACAGCGTCTCACTTTCCCTCGGCAAAGCCCCTGTGTTTTGAAGTATTTTGTGATGTGATATATATGTCCTTCCGCCAGCAACTCTTCTTATGAGATGATCAGCTCAGAGTGCTACAGTGGGGTCAAGCAGCGATTACTGGGGCACAAACTGGTATAAATCTAACTCCCTTTGGCTTGTTATTTTTAATATGGACATCAGGATTCCCAACTCTGCCTCAACAGAATATTGTTTTTGTAGTTCCAAATACACAGATCAGCACTATGATGCACAACACTAGTTTTAAAGGCTTATCAAAATTGAAGAGCTCTGCTGAGAGGTCCAGGAGAAACACTGTCACTATGTCCAAATCGTGACAGTACGAGGCCTACAGGTTCATAGTTCATACTTCATACTTCGAAGTTCATAGTTCATGCATCTGGTACCTTGCAATCTGTCCTGCTCCTCAGTTTCCATCCAATCTACTGCAATATCTAGTCGTGCCAGCTTAGTCTTTTGTGTAGTTTTACCCTAAAAGTGGGTCAGTTATGAGGTTTTCAGTGGCACTACTGACGGCTTAATCAGCTAGAATCAATACTCTGCTATCTCTCCTCAGGGACAAGGGTGCTGTAGTGGAAATTATATTCCTATTTTTGCCTTACGCAACCCCACTTAAAAAAACAGAACTGTCCCTTTAAGGAAACCCTGTTTTTTTTTTTTGTTGGGACAAGTTATACATGTTAAAATTGAGTGTGTTTGCATTTGTAGGCTGGAGGCCACGGAGGACCATAATATTTGCCAGCTGGGATGCAGAGGAATTTGGACTGCTTGGGTCCACAGAATGGGCAGAGGTACACAATTTAAAATCCCCATTCAACAACACAACTGCACATTATAACACACACGCACTCTGACCTTATTTACCTCTTTTAACAGGATAATGCCAAGCTGCTACAGGAAAGAGCCGTTGCCTATATCAATGCTGACTCTGCAATAGAGGGTTTGTGTGCTTCCCTTCTTAAATCTCAAAAGTAATATGCAGTTAATATATAACTTAATACGTTCCATCCACAGTATGTTGGCAATTTCTAATAATCTGTCTGCAGTTATTCAGTGGCTGCTGGGAAACATCATATTTCACCTGCACATTTCTCTGCGCTTTAGATACTTTGGCCTGCATCAAACGCAGCAAAATTGACCATGGGAACGTAATTTCACTGAAAGCTGGTCAACTACTATATGTTGGTGTGTGAAATTTAATTTTGTATGTGTTCTCCTATTATTACTTACTGAGAACATGTGCTGCTATTACAAGGAAATTTTCCCTCGTGGATTGAAAAAAAACTAACCTTGCAGTGCAGATGGGTCAGCCTGATTTAATGTCCATATTCAGGCAGATCCACCTTGTCAAGCTCCAGTCTACGACTGTGAGTTGCCCAAAATGACAAGGCCCATCATCGTCCTTTAAAACAGGAAGAGGTGGGAGCTACATGTGAGAGGACAGCAGAAAGTAACAGCTTGTACAGAGATTAGCCTAGATTTTAACAGCTTCAGCAGCGGTTTTAGCAGATCTGCACCTCATTTCTTCATTACATAGAAAAAAAAGAACTCTGCAAACGTCTCAATAGAAAGGATATTTTTGCTCCACTTCCAACATGTTTTGGCGAGTTTGTTTAACGAAGTGGCTCACGTTCTGTCTCCTGCAGCATTAGCACTCACCTTCTACATTATCTGATGGGCCTGTAATGAATGTGATTGACTGAACAATTTTCCAATCTCCTCCCGGATATACTTTTGAAAGGTCTTTCCCATTCCAAACACTTTCTATGGGTTCATTTCTCAGATGGACTTGTGAAATACATTGAACAGTCTATTTGGCATGTCAGGTTAAATGTGGCGTTACCACTGCACATTTATTCAGCTTTCAAATATTTACATTTTATGACAATCAGATCTTTACCTTGCTGCTCCAGGTTAATTTCTCTTTTCAACGTAGTTTGCAGTTTTGTGTTTGTTCTTTTATTATTGAATACTGAATGTGATGTGCTGCTATCACAAGGCAATTTCCCCCTGTGGATCGAGAAAGTACTGTATCTGTTTGACTTAATTTTGACATTACTCATGTTTGAATGGATTTATTTTAGGCATGTACACACTCAGGGTTGACTGCACGCCGTCCCTACACACCTTGGTGTACGACCTCACCAAACAGGTGAGTAGACTGATACATAAAATAGGGTAAGATCTGACATAAAATAAGGTGAATTGAGATTTTTGTTTAATGTTCACTCTCATACAGCGTTTACTTCATCTTTCTTCCCTCCTGTTTCTACTTCTTTGCATTTACGTGTAGATAGTCAGTCCAGAAGAAGGTGAGGAGGAAGTTTCCCTGTATGAAAGCTGGCATAAGAGAGACAACTGGACAAGCGATCGAGATGCACCAAGGTACGCAGAGTGACAATTATTTTAAAAGTTTAGTTCTAAGTGAAATGCTTCAATGCAGTCAGCAGTAAGAATTTTTTAATGTAAACTCACTGCCACTCATAGCTTTCAGTCAATTGATGTATTCATGAATTTAACAAATAAGAAAACATATCTGTCTTCCACTATGTTGTCCTGCAGAATAAGTAAACTTGGGTCAGGCAGTGATTTTGAGGCCTACTTTATACGCCTGGGAATCGCTGCAGGAAGAGCAAGATACACCAAAAACAAAGTAAGACATCAAGCACCCACACAGTGATCTGAATACCAAATTGAGTAGCTTACTGCTTTTCACATTTAACAATATCTAAGTATTTGACATTTCCTTGACAAAGCTCTAAATATTTCATGATGCAACATATGAGCAGTCCTTCCACCAGCAATGTGCTTTCTTCAATTGTTAAGGGCTGAACAGGAAACAACAAACATTAACTGATTTTTGACGATGGCATGCCATTAATCTTGGGTACCAGAGAATATCTTCATGAACTGAGGTACACAGAGGAAGAACTTTTGCACTGATACACCTTACTGATCCTGATGGGTAAAATGGGCACTGCAAACACAATGTTCTGCTGTTGCAAAGGGGGGGAGTCCTGATGTCCATATTCAAATAACAATCCAAAGTTGGCGAAGACCCAAGTCAAGTGACGGAATTGGGTACTGTGGCCGTTTGTTTTTCCTGTTTTTGCATATGGGATAAAAACAGGAGCAACCAAGTCTCTCAATAGTCAGGAGATTCACATTTATACAAGTTTGTGCTCTCATGACCCCTAACTGACCCCACTGCAGCACTCGACTTCGACAACTGATATGAGGAGCGAAGTGAATGTCAAGAATCTCACTGTAGCATCTAGTCGAGCGAACAGTGTTTTCTTGTGTAGTTTTACCCTGGAGTTGGAGTAATTACAAAGTTTTTCAGTAGCACAATTGACTGCTAGGTATCAGCTAACATCTGTAACTGTCTATCTCCCCTCAGGGGCAGAGCTGGCCAGCTGCTTTATTGGCAATAATATGTACTACTGGTATCGGCCTCGAGCAAACTACTTAAAAAAACTAAATTGTTTTAAAAGAAATCTATTTGGCAGCACAATTAAGCCACTGCACTGGAACAAACATACTTCTATATAACACAGATTTGTTTACACAAAAATTTTAAAAAGCTTTTGGGATCCTTTAATTTTGCACAGATGTTCACATTGATTCAATAATGAACCAATGAGATTTTGAGGAGCGAATAGCATAGATAGTCCAGGTCACAGTACCTTAGGATCGTTTCTTGTTTCTGAATTTTTTTAATGCTCTAGCTCAAGAGTGGTGAGTCTGTGATTCTTTTTTTTATATATAGCTGTTTGATTTATTAATATGCACTGACTTCCTGTAGAAAGACAGAACTAGACCTGTCCTGGTTTTATTGAGTTGTTCAACTAGTTTGAGATATAATTGCTGTCTTCATGAAGATAACGAGGACAGTTCTACATAACTTTAAGACTGTGTTAACTTAATCCTTGGGTAGAGTGATATCATGAATAAAGTCCCTTGCATGTGCCATTTTGAAATGTTGTTTATTTATTCAGAAAACAGAGCGGTACAGCAGCTATCCGGTCTATCACAGCGTGTATGAAACTTTTGAGATAGTGGAGAAGTATTATGACCCCTCCTTCAAGAGGCTGCGTTCGGTGGCCCAGGTGAGAGGTGGGCTTATCTTCCAACTGGCTGATTCCCAACTCCTGCCACTGGATGTCAATGAGTACGCAGACTCGCTGAGGAAGTACACACAGAGTATCTCACAGCTGGCACATAGGCACCCAGAGGAGATGGAGACGTATGAGGTGTCATTTGGTGAGTGACATCTGTGTCACTTAGTGCTTGGACTAAGGCAAATGAAAATTAAGTTAAGTTTCAACTATTCTTTTACCTTAAGACTTACATTACTTTTTTCACATAAATTTTAGATTCCTTGTTTTCTGCTGTGGAGAACTTCACTGCTGCAGCCACCGACTTTCATCAGCGCTTGCAGACTCTCAACAGAGCAGAGTAAGAGTGGGTTTAATATTTCATATGTTTTAAAAGTCTTAAAGGTCCCCCATGTCCTGCAAAATCAATTTTCTTTGCTTTTACTGTTGTTAGCATGAGCTTGACGGGGCACAAACATGGCACCTTTTCCTAAACTCTCAGTTCATGGAGAAATGTGCTACATCTTTTTTAAAGGAAAGGCCCCTTACAACACTCTGTTTTATACTTCCTGGGGTTTATGATGTAATAGTTATACAGCCTTCACCTACAGGCAGACACCATGACTGTTTCGATAGTCTGCTCTGCAGCCTGTAACCCCTCCTTCCCAAAGCCACCAATCATTTGGACAGCCAATTAGTGCAGAGCTCATTGTCATTGCCTCCTGTAACCTCCCTGACCCCTCAGATCAAAGCATTTCCAAAGGGGAGGGATAAGGAGCTGCATCTGATCCTCAACAGAGATAATTTTTCATTTTTTTATTTAACTTAAATCAAATCCTTTGCTTAATCAACACCCAAGACATGATGTAAACGGTCAAACACACCAGGACATAGGACTTTAAGATATGGCCATGGGTGCTCAGGTGGAGTATTGTCATCCTTTTTGATGTGTTCATAATTTATACTGCTTTACTGAAGCTGAAGGGTCTAACCTGAGTCACATGGGCGTCTCCTCCTGTGTGACGGAGACAAGTGACATCATACAGCTACAGTAACACCATGTAAACAAACCACTCAATCACAGTGTAATTGTCTTTCAGATAAGGTATTAGAAAAGAAAAGAAACATATCCATTGATTTTAAGTAAAGAACAAGTACAACATTAAAAAATGTAATGGAAAAAAGATTTTTGCCCCTAAGAAGTTGTGGAGTAAAAGAAAAATTTTCTCCAAAAAGGTAATACTCAGAGCAGAGCAAAGACGCTAAACTGACCAATTAGTGCAGTGCAGATCTGTCAACCAATCAAAGCAGACTGGATCCACATGGGGAAGGGAGCATTAAAGGGGCAGAAGCTCTAACAGAGTGTCCCAGACAGAGAGAGAATACCAGGGGACTATGAAAACTAGAAGTTTTTTGAACCTGAGTGATTGTGAACATACTTTAAAAGTTATCAAAAATGAAAGTATGAACCAGAGGTTGTATATGAAAATTTTAAGGAAATTAGATCAGTTTTGCAATGAAGTCTTTCTGTTAGCTAAGCTGCTAATTATCAATCATTGTTTTTGTTTGATTGTTTTATCAGATTAGATCTGAAGGTGCATAATATTTTCTTTTTTATGTTCGTTTTTTAATTTATGTTTTGCAAAATAAAATAACTTTATTTATAACTTAAAATTTACTGATTAGTCTGCCTAAAACCAACTTTTTAAACTCGAATGTATTTGGTCAAAACACTGTATCAGCATAAAATCTGTATCTTTTATGAACATGCTACATAGTTTTAGATTTTAATTCCCCAAATAAGAGAAAACAACCAATTATAGCTGATGATCATGTACTATTAATTTGCTCTCTGTGACACATGCCCTGCATCAGAAAATTAGCTGCTTAAGTTAAGCAGATTTCTATTTGAGTTTCATCTATTGACAGCACAGGAGTGCATGAGATATGGTCACTGAGTAAATGTTTAGTGTAGTCAGGACAACCTGAAATCTAAAAGCGTTTGTATCCATCAGTCCTCTACAGGTACGTGTTACAAATGATCAGCTCATGTATCTGGAGAGAGCCTTCATAGACCCTCTGGGCCTACCTGGAAGACCATTTTACAGGTCAGTTACACAAAAGTACACATTTTTTTCATATTCTTTACATGCCGTACATGCCACTGAGCTTTTTTTATTTTACTTTAAACACTTAGTAAGATTCAGGTCTGTGTCTCAGGACTAACTCATAGGTTAATCAAAAATAATTATCATGATACAACCTGGCTCAAATGTGCTTTTTCATGCGACTTTAAACTTTAAACTTTGTTTGGTCCAATCAGTGAGCACCAACTATTCAGCTACTGCTTGTCCACTATAGCTGTACTTGTAAGGTTTGTAAGGTTTGTAAGGAGGAAAATTGTAAGGTTTCCTCAATTTTTTTAAAGTCTGCTTTTTATCAACCCTCTACTAAGAATTAACCTATGACAGGCCTTATTCTATCAGCCATTTTGACTTTTTATTTTTAGAGTGTATTGAGATGACACTTGTTGTGAACTAGCTCTGTGTGATCGAAGTGTGACCACCTGTTAGGTGGGGACAGTGGTTGTGAGATTGATCATAGTGAATGTGTAGGTGTGACATGATAAGTAAAAGCGCTGCAATGTGTCAGGAAGACGAGAAAAATGTCAGGTCCATGTTACTATTGCGGCGGTGAAATGTTTTCAGTCTTTGCATATAGTGCACATTTTTTAAAAAGAGTGGATTCATTTGCAGTGTGTAAAATATATTATGCTTGGGTAAATGTCCCAAGAGGACGTAATAATTCTTTGCAGAAGGGGGATTTTTTTTTTTGCCAAAAGTTAAAAGTAAATTCTTTTTTCACTGAACATGAAATATTTTTTACATGTGAAATATTTTTAACAGAAAGTCAAATATTTACAAGCATTGCAATATTTTGGGGGAAATTCTGTTTTGGTGTATATTTTTCCATCTATTGAAATGGTTTGGACTTTTCTTAATGTCTTTACAGTTGACTTTTAGGACCACTGTTATCACACCAAGCAGCTAAAAAGTAGTCCTCTTTGGTTTTTCAAACCTGCTCTTGAATGCAGCATTCTAGTGGGCTGCACAGACTGCACTTTCACCAAACAGTGCAGAGAGAATTGTGACCTTTTTTCTTAGTTAAAAAAATGTGATCCAAACTAAACTGAGCTCTTTATTTATCAGTAGACCCTCTTTTGGCAGCAGACATAAAGCAGATTTTTTTAGATTAAGATTAAGACGCAGATTTTAAAGTCATGTGTATTTCACAGATGACATAACTGTGATGCTTTTACAGAGCGTGCAGATATACACATAACCATTGGTTTAAGATTTTGATCTGAAAAAAACATTTTTGAAAACAAGTTCTTTCAGACTGTGCAGCAGATTTATAATAAAATAATCTGTTCTGAGCAGGGCTGAATCAAGGCAGTTCAATGGCATGCTAAAATCCAATGTCTGAGTGGACACTGAGACAAGAACCTCAAAAAAGTGCACCCGTGAAAAAGGCTATAAGCTCCACCTGATGTCCTCTGTTTGTATTTTCAATTATTGTTTGCTCAGTGGAAATATGTCATGTATTTTGAATGTCCTAAGAGACCACCTAGATTCCAATGATATGCTGCAGACACAGTGTTTACCCTTCAAATACTGATTCTTGTTATCTTTGTACAGTCATTTTAAATCTGTTAAACCTTCAGTGCATTCCCTAACATCTCTCTGTTTCTCTTTCAGACATGTGATCTTTGCTCCCAGCAGCCATAATAAATATGCAGGTGAGTCTTTCCCTGGGATCTACGATGCGTTGTTTGATATTGAGAACTCACCCAGCCCACAGAAGTCCTGGGAGGAAGTCAAGCGTCAGATCAGCATCGCAGCCTTTACCGTTCATGCGGCTGCCATGACCCTGACACCACCTGCATGAGGCAAAAACAGCCTGCTCTCTGAGACTGAAATATCTATCATGAATATCCACAACAGAAAGAGCAGGGAGGACACCTACAATGTAAACAGGAATGGGCAATCCCTGGTTTCTTATGCAGTTTTGTTCCAAATATTCCTACAACCAAACAGTTAGATGGATTTATGAATTTCAAAACTGGAGCAACACTTGACACTGTCCATGAAACCTGTCCCTTCAGTACATTTTCAAGACTGAAGAACATGCTTATAATTGACCCTTTGCTGCTTTCTGGTTCCCTAACCCGCCAAGTAGAAAGCCCTCTCTTTTGCTAGGTTGGATAATCTTTCACCCATGCCATGTCTTTTCGGTGCATCACTGTGAAATATTGACCTGACTCTTTCACTCAGAATGGTTAAAAAATGTGCTAAGAAAGTATGTAAGAGCAGCCTCATGCATACACACCTTCATCTGGGAATATTTTACATCCTGTTTCTTAAAGGGTAGTTCATATATTAGAAGTTGGGTTGTATTTGGTGCTTGACTACAATCAGTGAAGTGGCTAAAAGGGATAGCAACTGTACCTTTAAGGAGAACGAGCTCTGACTACTTATAAGCTGCACAATATTTGTGTGAGTATTTGTGAACAAGCTATGAAAATATGAAACTATGAGTATTGTATTTTTTCTCCAGGAAATCCCCGTGTTTAGCACTATTTTACAATGCAGCAAATGTGTTCTTCCGCCCACCGAATCTCTTCTAAAGAATTTCTTCTTCTGTATACTCTGGTTCATAAATGTAACCCCGGTTATCCACAGTAAAAGTAATTTCATAGACACTTGAGTCAAATTCACTCATGTTTGGTTCAGTATCAGTTTCCTGTGCTGTTGCTGTGTATCCCTGAGTCCACAGAGCAAAACAGCAGATCAGCAGAATCAGTACACACTGAGAACACCAGTGTTTACCAGGTCGTATTGTCATATTGTCGAATCACCTTTGCCAGATGGCTTTACCTCTGTGGCAGCCACTTTTCCTCCTAAATCTACTTACATCTGCCAATCACTGCCACCTTCGAGACAGCCCAGCCCACTTTTCTGCTTAGAAACTTTGGAAAGCTCTGCTCCTGTCTTTGCTCTATGAAAACTTGTGTATGAATTTAAAAGTCAGTTGAAGACACACCTGATTAATCGGCAACTGGGTAATATTCTCTCAATGTTTCAATGAACAATGTATGACATGTAATAGACGTCCTTTTAATCGCGTTAGACTTGCTGCTTGTAGTTTTGCTGTTTATAATGTTGTTTATTTTATGTTTATTTTGTATGCTGTTTTATCGTGTAAGTAGATAAGTAAACAGTACTCTTCACCTACTCATAATTATATTCCTTCTATAACACAATATTGTACCCCAATCAGGCTGAACATTATGGCAGACTGCCATCCTGACTGGTCTGCGACTGCAACTGTAGGGCCCCATTTGCAATGAACTGCGATGCTGTGTATTCTGACACCTTTCAATCCTAACCAACATTAACTTCTTCAGCCATCTGAGCAAGTCATCTGTTGGATTGGACCACACGGACCCACCTTTGTCTCCAATATGCCCCAGTGAGCCTTAACTAACCCATGACTCTGTCCTGTCACTGGCTCAACACTGTTCCTTCCTTGGACCACTTTAGATAGATACTGACCACTGCAGACCTGAGGAAACTCTAAACAAGAGGTTACAACAAGATGTTATACACTTGGGATATGGAAATTGCTTCTAAGTTAGACCGCCATGGAGTAGTTTCAGAGTAGCTCATTAATAGCTTTTCACTCTTGCCTATCACATTTAAGTTTAAATCATCATGAAAAGTCAGTTCATTCATTAAAATTTTTACAAAGAGCAACTTCACAATTTGTTGTTCACTGCAGAACTCATTATCAGCAATGATCCAAAACACAGTGAAAAATCCCATAGCCATTTAGTGGGCTTGCAATCAGGGGAACCAACACAATGCTAACTTTCACACTGGCCACTGTGTAACCAGTTGCTTATTAGCATGTTGGTTAGAATCATACTGGCTGCTGATTAAACATTATTATGAGATCCTTTGACAGATTTATTCTTCCTGTTCCATATACCAGACTGAAATGAGGGCTCCAAAACTGTAGGACAATTTGTTCAATGGGATAAAGTCAGCTAAGTCTGAGATCCTTTTTTAAGCATAATTTCTGTGAAAAAGTTATTTTGTAGGTAAAGGGGGTAGTTCAGGTATTGAAGCGGAGGACCAATAACTTCAACTTCAACCTCAACTTCAACTTTATTACTATCCCGTGGGAAAATTGTTTTTCAGTAACAGGCATCAGCACACCAGTACATGATAAAACATAAAACATACAGGCATAAGGAAAATTAGGAAAAATCAGGAAAAATCCTGAGCACAAGTGAAAAAGGACGGCACTTAAACCACAAAATGGAAAAGGCTAAAGAATTAGACAAAACCCATAAAGTGCATTCAGTCATTAAAGTGCTGTGCAGTAGATAAGTAAACAGTAATCACGAACATACGAGATAAAGCAGATAAAAAGAGAATCAATAAATAATCAGTAAATGCTATTAATAACCCCTTAATGTGATTACCAATAAAGCACCTTACAAGCTTGTGTCCCTGAGGAGAGACAGCTTGTTGCTAACACTATCCACTAACTCAAAAAAACAAAACACTAGCCCAACTAGATGCTATGGTAAGATTTTTTACAGCTTATAGCTATGCCTCGACAAAGGCCTGCATTTAGAACTACTCCATGATGCAACGTATGGACTACATTTCTTTACGGCGGCAACTCCTTTCATCAGCTGTCCAGACCAGAGCAGTGCAGTGGGGTCAGGTTGCAGTCACTGGAGCACAAACTGATATAAATCTTACTCTCCTAAATATTTAGAAGATGAGTCGCTCCTGTATTTATCCCAGATGTAAAAAAAAAAAAAAAAAAAAAAAGCAAAAGAAATGGTCAATATTTCGATTTCACCTTTGGCTTGTTACTTTAAATATGGACATCAGGATTTAACTCTCTGCAGCGACAGAACATCATGTTTGCAGTGCTAAATTTTACCTATCAGGACTATGACACATGACAGTAGATTTAAGGATTACTGAAATTTTAGAGGTCTGCTGAAGATCCTGAGGAAGGGGTTTTACTAAGTCCAACTCTAACAGCAATGTGCCCTCTGGTTCGTGGACCTGGGCTCACAGTCAATGCATCTGCACCACCAGGTAACTAGTGATCTGTCCTGCTCCTCCGTTCTCCACCCCTTTTTCTCCCTGCGACTCCATCTGCAAAAGTTCTTCATCCGTGTACTTTGGTTCAAAAAGTTGTCCTCTCATACACAGGACAAGCAGCCTGTCATTATCAAATGCAGTTTTTTGGTTCAGTTTTGGTGGAGTTAGTGTTCGTTGTTTCTTCTGACAACTTGACCAGCTGATGGTGGAGAGATGCATAACTCTTATGTCCCAGCACACAAAATTTCTAAATACAGGGGCTTTGTCCAGTGGGGCCAATGTTATTTTTGGGTAGTTTTGACTTAAAAGTGGGTTCATAATGAGGCTTTCAGTGGCACTGTTGACTGCAGTATCTTGGCTTGCATCTGCAGACAGCTTTAACTCCTCAGGGACAAAGCTCCCAAGTTCCTTCAGTATTTACTAGTGTCATGGACCTTGAGCAACCCTTCTTGTTTAAAATAAATGAATTTACAAATAAAAGCTGAGTCTAAAAAGTTGTAAATTTATGAGCAATGAAAGTGAAAATTAGAGACTATAAGTGTAAATAGCCTTTTGCACAGAGGAAAAATAAAATTGATGGAGCTGTTTGATTTTTATCATGGCTGCAGTACAGAGCCTGATTAAATTGTATTTTTATGTGGACTGAGTAATAAGAACATACTTGTGGTTTAAGCCCAGTTATCACATTAACATTATCATCTGGACTATGAGGAGACATTGTTGTGAACAGGGACTGTTCAGTAGAAAAAGACATACTGACATGAAAGTGGTGATGCTATGTTTAGAACTACAGCAAACTGAGCAGATGAAGAAGGGAATATTTGAGTCTGTAAATATAAAATATTTCAGAACTTAAACTTGAAAATTTTAAGCTTCAGATGAATGAATGACTTTAAAACGGTGTTTGGTTTATCATAACTAACTAAAATAAGTGACTCAAATTAAAAAATGTCAAGTCCTTTGTTTAAATGTTTTTTTTTTTTTACTTTTGTATTTTTAAGAAAGGCCATAATACACTGTGGAGTGTTAAGGCAGCTTTAGTTATTTTTGTTGTTTAAGTTTTAGTTTTATTTCTGCATGTCTTTTAATCTTTCATTTTGAAATGTTTTCTTTTTGCTGTCTTTTGATGATTTTAATGCCATTAACAGTCTGTCAATGGCCTTTAAATGTCCCATTGTATGAATGTCGTTCTAATAAATGTGCCTTCCTTTGCCAGATCTCTAAAAACACATGGATTTAAATTGCTTTTTTATCATCTAGTTATGTGAGAACCCTTTGTTATATGTGCTGCTAACAGTGAATGATCCCAAAAATTTGCATGCATGTCACCAGGAACAACTATTTGCATGATTTTGACTCCAAAAAACAATTCACTCATGACTCTGGACTTGGATTTGAATGTGGCCCGAGGAGACAGGGAGTTGTTGTTTGGTGAACAAACAGGCCTCTTTCATTCATTTTGATAAGCGCTGAATTTCCTGCTTTGAGCACTAAATACAGTGGATAAAATAATGTGTCCTGTGAGCATCAAAATAATTAACATATAATCATAAACATAATAGGCTGTAAAACTGAATGATGTGTAGCAGAGGCTTTATTTATTCATCAATCTATTAAATATTTGTAAAAGAAAAAAAATGTTTTGAAAATGACATTTTCTGACTCTTAATCATGCATTAGAATAGTGGCAGCCACTATTCAGGCCTTCTGCAAAACTTGTGAAAGAACTTGTGTTTCAGAGAAGTTGGATTTTATGGGGATTTTGGGCGAGAAAAAAGACCTCAAAATATTGACAGAAATGTTTATTTCACCCATGATATAGAGTGATGCATGGATTACAGATTTTTGTAGGCCATTTTTGTTGTTTTAGGCCCTGTGGTTTGCCACATTATGAAATGTGTAGATTTTAAGCATTATAGGAAAGATTCAAAAGTAGTTGTCAGGCTGTTACGGAACAACAACTTGGCAGTTCAACTTAAAACCACCACCACACATCCAACCTTTATCAAAGCTGTTATATCTCCTCTAAATGTGACCTGATCGTATTAGTGCTCATGGCTGTAGAAATCATATTGTCACTGTCCAGAACAAACCACCTATCTCAGAGATTGCTTCTTTTCATGAAATTAAAATAAAAACACTCTACAACTGAATGAATGAATTTCGTTTTGTTCTGATTACATTTTTTTGGACTTTACTCTGGTTAAAAGTCCATAAAACCCTCTCACAAACATGGACGATGACTGACAGCACTGTTTTATGAAAAAATGAAAATCTTAAAAAATGGAGATAGGAGGTTAGGAAGTTAGTCACAGACAATCAGAAATGATTTTGTTTAAGGTCCTCGGCAGTTATTAAAGTGAGCGGTCGGCTGTTTGTTGGCAGCTGACCAAAGCACTTCATGTATGCCTTCACCACAGGCCTTATTTCAGCCCTTATAAAAAATGACTATAAAAAAGTGCCACAGACTATTAGGTAAGGGAACCAGAAGTGCCAAATGCTGTCTCATGTCATCTTTTTTACAGGACTCACTACAGCATCACTTCAGAACATTCGATCTGCTTTAAAAAATAAGGTTACATATTGCAAACAGCAGTTCAACAATGGAGGGATCTGAAAAGTTATATAAAACTATTTTATTGTCATATGGTTTTACTGAATCAATAGTTTGAATTTCAATCCTATTTACATATGAGGAACAAAGATCCACTTCATAAAGTTTACACTTAATTCACCTTAAAGTATAGATTAGCACTAATATAATATTTAATATATAAATATTTTACTGAAAGATGCACAAATAACGCTCAGTGAGCTCTTTTTCCTCATTATTCAGTCTTTTTAAGTGTATGTCATTGCTTAGGCTTCACAGTGGACATGGTGACTGGGCATTTTTTCAACATGGAGTGGGTATGTCTTTGCTGGAGAAGGTGGAGCAGCTAACTAGCTTCATAAAGAGGTATTATCTGAGGGCTCTGGCACACTTCCCCTTTACACTCAGGAGAAAATCTGAAGCATACAGAGTCAACAATGGCACGGTAAGTTACTGTCAGATTACAGCAGTATTGATATAAATATAAAAACCGATACTTTAATCCTGTGAAACTTTAAAAGAATTAAAGCTTATTGTTATTATTATTATTATCATTATTATTATTATTATTATTATCTATAATAATAATAATAATAATAATAATAATAAGAAGAAGAATATCAAAAATAAGAAAAGCTTTGACTGTCCTGAGAGAAATAATCACATTTCTTGAATATTTTTTCTTGAGTGCTGTTACATTTGTGATTTGTTATAAAAGCTCATATTTCAACAATACATAACAGACAAAGTGGTTTAAAACTGTCAACTGAGTATCAGTGAAGTGAAGTAGATTTGCAGATCAGCTGTTACAAATAATGTCAAAATTTGTAATCACATTTTTATGTTTAATGTTCTTTCCTCAGTTTCATGGCACATCTCATCTTACTACCACTGCTGCTGGGTATGTTGTGATCTTGGTGATGGTCTAATGAAATGATAAATAGCAGAGGAAAATTGTCTGGATTATGTTATAATGCTGCTTTCTTGAGTAATTTATGTTTAATTTCTGTGTTAATCATATTTCTAGTTACAATTTACATAGCATCATGATAATTGAATCAAAATAAGGAAAAAAAATGAAAGCCAAACCGATAGAAGTTTGACACTAACTAGAGCTATCACAACACAAAAAAATTACACTTGATTCCAACACAAGGTTTATCTCATTCAATATCAACACTACATGTGCTCCTTAAAGCATTTCTCTTTTTTATTCTATCTTTATTGGAGGTTTTCAAAAGCAAGATTTTGAAATTCGAGCAGAAGATCAAACTAGTTGTTCATAAATGAAATACATGTTCCAAAACCTGCCATTTTTTTTCCAAACCACTACCTTAAGCATGTTTAGACAAACATAGACATAAACAAATATGCACATAAATGCACATACACATACAGTAGACAGTGACAAAAAAAACAACAGCAACATTAGACTTTGCCAGTAAAATAATAAAATAAGAAATGACAGTTTCAAGACAAAGTGGTCCTGGACATAAGGCCTGACTGTTGAATGTATAAGTTTCCTGCTGCCTAAAACACTGACATTAAGGGCCACATAAAAGCAAATTAAAGTAAAATAGAACAAAAGTCACACTTATTTAAAAGAGTGAAAATTTGTATGAATGAGAATAAATGTGGTCCAGACCACCAGAGCAGTTGTTGCCTGTTTTTTTTTTTTTTAATGAACTATTAATTGAATATCAAGTTTTAAATTCTCTCTAATTAACAAAAGCCTTTAAAAAGTTTATGGCACACATAAAGCACCCTTTACTTTTGGTTCGAGGCCAGTGGTGAGCCATCTAATAAAGGCTTTTCTAACATTTTTAGCAATTGAATATGTATAAAACTGCCCAGTGCAATGTTAAGAAGTGCTTTAAACAGTTTCTGGATCTGCATCTCATCTGTATTCTAATCACCACCAAAATCAAATCACTTCTTGTGATATGGCCAGCATTTTCTAAAAAATTCATCAAATTAACTTACAGACAAAAAAAAACAGACAACGCGGGCAAAAACACCACCTCCTTGGCAGTAAGCATACATTATTTTACATGTATGCTTAAAGCCCTAATTCATCTACTGCATGTCCCCTTGTCCATTTTTTCGCAGTCATACTTCATACTATGACTACTCGTCATACTACTTGAATCATTCAGCGGAGCACTTCGATCCCACTCTAATCTACCAGCGCACTTCCACTGCCTGCGCTCTGGCGCAGCAGCGACGCCTCCCTGAGGCGACAGTTTGCTCGCAGCACTCAAGATACGCGTTAACAGTAGTTAAGGAGGGTGGGGCTTAATAAAGGATTGCTTTCTGGAAAAGGCAGAGCTTGACAAAGGGTCAGTTGGCTGTGGAGTGGCCAGCAGTGCAGAGCAGAGACTGTAGAATGAATGAAGAGTTGTTGAAATCAAGGTGGCGTTCACTTGAACCACAAATAAAACAGATTATTTCCAACAGAGAGCTCAGGGATCAACGATGAATGAGAGGCAAAGTCTGAAATATCTCTGGGTCAATCTGCTCTGGGATATATCAGATTTCTTAAGTGAAAGAAATTCATCGTCATGGTCATGTCAAATGCTTTACAAGGACAAAGCAGTTTAACAGGTGTACCTTATGAAGTGGCCAGTGACTATACATCAATGCTGTTTCCAAAAAAAGAAATAATCTCTTCTCCTCAAGTGTAAACCAATATGTTTGACAGCTCTCTCGTTTTATAAAGTTGCATGATAAAAAAAAAGATCTGCCTCCTCTCATTTCTCCTGCCTTTATCTTCTTCTTCAGCCATCTGACTTTTCTTCAACATAACCTTTGTTTTCCTGTTCCAGGTTCAATGAAACACATTTTCCATCACCAGGCCAATGGTGACCATCTAGGTAAATAATCTAATAATTGTGAATGATTTTCAGCTGATGGCAGTGCTTATTTTTTGATAACCTTGCAGTCCAGCTGGATCAGCCTGATTTAGTGTCTGTAATCAGACAAATCCAACTTGCCAAGTTTCAGTCTATGACTGAGTGTCTCAAAGCAGGGTGGCCCAATCAGCGTTCTTTAAAGCAGGAAGAGGTGAGGGCTACAAGCAGGACAACAGCAGAAACTGACTGCTTATGAAGAGATTAGCACAGATGCTAACAGCTTCAGTAGCAGTTATATCAGATTTTGAATGACTGAAGACCATGTCTGACTTTTTGAAGATGAAGTAAAGATCTGAAATCCTTTTTTTTATGTTTGTTTGTTTGTTTGTTGTTGTTTAATAAGCCCTCTAGTGTGTCTAACATGTCTGTTCCACATGACAAAGCATTTCTATGAACAAGAAAAAATGTCTGCAGCAATTGGACTTCTCCCTCTCCCCCTCCTCCTGGCACCAGCAGCTGCTGAACGTCTCGACTCCCCAGCCCTTAAAAAAAAGACGTACCAGTGTGGCGTCCTACCACTGTTTAAGTGGCAGTAGGCCTGGGTTTCCCTTTGTGATGTTAGAAGGGAGCCCTAAAGGGGGAGGGGCTCCACCAGAGAGTCTCAGATGGACTAAGACAACAGGGGGATCGGGGTAGTCTGAAAACTAGGTTTCATGAGCATTATTATTGTGAATATTCTCCAGCAGTCATCAAAAATGAATATCAGCCACAGTTAAGGCAAGTATGAGCACTATAACACAATCCATTGCCACTTAATTTGCTGTTGTTGCTTGATGATGCAGGTTTCCAGTTCTACGAGGAATCCAAAGGCTGGATCGATGCTCTGCAGCACTGTCACAAGAACAATTCTATTCTGGTTGAAATCCATAATCAGACTGTGCAGAAGGAAGTGGAAACATTGCTCGAAGGGAAACAAGAAATAAACCAATCTGGGGTTTGGATTGGTCTGGAGCGGTCCATCTTTGGCTGCAGTCCACCCTGGGTATGGTCTTCAAATAAGTCAGTGGTTGACAGTTTCTTAAATTGGAATGGCAGCCATCCTGTTGATCCATATAACAATCACTGTGGGAAACTCATGCTGCAGAAAGATGGATTCAAGTGGCTGGATGCTAACTGCCGTGATTCACTGCCCTTCATCTGTCAGAGTAAGATCATGTATTTTTATATTTGATCCCATTAGGCATTCATGGAGGAGCATTATGAGGAAGCATGAGAAAGGAATTTACTGGAGGATTTTTATCATTATGCACTTAAAAAGTTTTAATAACAAGGGCTGAGTCAAAATAAGAAGAAAAAGGTTGTAATTTCACAAAGAGAGTCAAAATGTCGAGGAGCATTCAGCTTCAGTCAACAAATTGGCTTTAATGACAAAGAAATTATTTTTCTTTGAGCTCAAGAGCACATGTGGTCATTAATATTTAGACACAGAAGTTTCTGTTGAATACTGTCTTTTTTCAAAAGGATAAATCATACAAGATTTCAAGTATTTCTCAATGTTTTTAACTTTCCTCTAATTTTAAAGTTAAGTTCACCATCATTCTCATCATTTTTACAAGATCAAATATATAAATAATAGTAAACATTTTGACATTTTTAAAACTCTAGATTGCAAATCAGCATATGTTAGATTCGATTAGATTAGCTTGAACTTAATTGGTCCCTTGGGAGGACTCTTTCAGAGAAATAAATATTCCAGCAGCACTGTACAATATACAGGTATAAAGTAACACAGGATATCAAAAAGTAAAAAACAAGTAGCAGATAGAATATATGCATGTATGTGTATCAATAAATCAAAATAATCAATAAAATAATAATAATGAGATGTATCTATATTTATATGTATCTATATATATATACATATATATAAAAAATAAAAAATATATAAAATAATAATAATGAGATGTATCTATATTTATATATATATATACAGTATGTAGATTTTATTTTTATTTTATGAAATTGAATTGTGCATTTCACTTAAAATGATGTTTTGTTGATTTTGTAACATAACTTAAACTAATGACCCTTATCCTAAAGAAATCATGTCATTGGACATCAATAATAATAGGAATAATATTCATTATAACAATGCTTTTGACCATTAAAAGCTGAAGGGCAATATGAAAGACATTCAAGCACAATTTTGGCCAGAGTACGTGATAGGACGGTGAATCGTTAGCACGTTCAGAATGGTCATCGTGCCCCTTTGAGATATTTTAGTGGCATCCAGTGACGTCAGACGGTGGGCTCAACAAGTACTGGGGAGGCAACAGAGGACATAACCGTACAGTAGTAACAGTGGCTTGTAACTTGCAGGAAGATACATTTTAAATTTGGAAAAATATGGCAATATCTGACATTTTTCAAGGTTCCAGAGAACATGCTGTCATCTACTGGCAGAAATTAACACGTTTAGCCAAGTGGCCCATTCATTTTCATTTTTGGGACCATTACTGAGCTAGGTGCTGGTGTTGTGTTGGATTAAGTAAAAAATGGTTTGGGTGAGCTTGCATTTGAGTTTACTCAATTTAAAAGTGACATTACAGTATTATTAGTTTCACATATGTGACAAAATGTGATCTCTGATGTACTTTATCTTATAACAGAAACTAAAAAGACAGAGAAGATACAAAACCAGAATCGATGAATTTGATGAAGTCTTGCACAAAAGCTAGTTTACAAATCGAAGTGTAGTGTGCGTCTCCTTTTATTAATACTGTTTTTACATGGTTGTCCATTTTTGATGGCCAATGATGGATGTCAGTAATTGCTTACAAGTGGGGTAATTATGGACTAGGTAAGGTAGTGTCAGCATGTCACTACTACTCAAAAGGCTCCTGCAACAGTTTGCTGAGTTACTTCAAACATTTTGGAGCTAAGACCTTAACCAGGATGATTCTGATGATTAATGAACTGAAATGTGAGACCACACATTGAATTTTAAGAGCTGCACACGCAGACAAGTGTGCTGTTTTTTTCTTTTTAAAGATATGGACTTGAGCTTATAAAACACTTTTCTAGTCTTTGACCACTCAAAGCAGCTTTACACCGCAGGTCACATCTACTCATTCTACACATTCACTCCCCGATGGTTGAAGTTTTAATGTTAGTTACCCACCGGTAATGGATTACACTTTCACATCCTTTCATTCCTATTTACACACCACTAACGTAGCAAGTGGGAGAAACTTGTGGTTAAGTGTTTTACCCAAGGCACTTAACCCCATTGCCACATCACTATGTGACAACCGGAGCTGGGCTCGAACCTGCAACCTCCCAATTACTGACCAATCAGACTGTGCCACTAATGCCCCAGTTTACATGTTGCATTGTCCCTATGGTAGTCAATATTCATCTTTAAAATCAAATTTTTATGACATGCACTTTCTGAACTGGCTCATACTTGTTTCATCATGTAAGCTGTGTCATATATTGTAATCATCTACTTCCTCCTGTGGTTTCCATTCTGCATCACAAGTTCATCTGAGTAAAAAATCTGTTCAGAGGGTAATAATGTGACCAGAGTTTTGTAGAGAAGAGTGCATGAGATTTGCAAATTGTGAGAAAGCATGAGAAGTCATTTTTGTTTTTCCTAAGAGGAGTTTCAATAAGTAGATGAGTTTATGCAACTGACCGTTTGGTTCAGAAAAGGGAACCAAGTCTTTACCATTTGTGAGATACTGTAATTTGCATTATCATGTCTTTTTAAGTATTTAAAATGCAAAGTTGTCTCCATCAGAAAAATTCCAATATGTAAGTTACCTTGTATGCCCCCTGTTTCAGGCCTATGTGGTTGTTTCTCTGACTTAATTGTTGAGTATCCTGCATACATACAGAAAGGCACATACTCTCTAAAAAAAGTTTTGAAACATTATTTTGGACGATTATTTCTCTCCTTTAATAAAACTTATTGGTAATGGAGGTCTGGTTAGTCACCTTTACAACAAGGTACAACGTGAGGATTGTGCCTTCATGGGATGAGCAACACAGCTTCACGTGTGGTAGTGCAGTGACATATCCACTGCATGAAGTGCCTATTGCCTTGAAGGGATTTTTTTCTTATTCTAACTTATCTCTGAAGAAAAGCTTACTTTGTAATACATAAACACCACTGTTACCAGAAAAAGGGATTTATTGCTGCATGAACTTGAACAGCAGCAGGTCAGCTTCTTAAGCGAGACAGCACTGACCAAAGTTGAATTTTACTCCATTGGACAGACAAGTAAATAACTTGTTCTAAGAATTACATTTGTGAATCACACTTGTATGACATCAGTACCCAGTACACTGAAGTATTATATTTTACAAAATCAGCTCATTTGAATCAATATTGTACATAAGCTGAATGTCTGCCATGTTCAGTTGCAAATGATTTGGCAAACGCTTTACGTCAAGATGAACAAAAGCTGCAGTTGATTTTGAAATTATAATTTATTTGTTTATTTGTTTAAACCTGATTAGTTCAAATGCTTCTGCATACATGCAGCATATGCCACAAAGCAGGGTGTAACATGCTCTTTGTGTTAAGAACAAGCATACAAACGATGCCATACAACTACATAATGTCAATGAAAGCTTAAACCAACGATTTAGGCCAAGTGCAGAAGTTAACCTAAAAATTTTTCAGCTGAATGCTGATGTCAAATGTAATATATTTAGCTAAATGCTAATGTTATACCAACATTTTAAGCCAAATGCTAATGTCTAACCAAATTTTTATGGTGAAATGCTTATGTCAAACTAACATTTTTTGATCAAATAATAATGTCAAACCGACAATTTTTTGGTCAAATATAATGGTCAAAGTAATAATTTTTTTGGCCACATCCTTATGTCAAACCAACAACTTTCAGGTCAAATGCTATGGTGAAGCAATACTTTTTAAGTAAAATGCTAATGTCAAACCAACAATTTTTTGGTCTAATACTATGGTCAAAGCAATATTTTGTTTAGTCAAATGCTAATGTCAAGCAACATTTTTTAACCAAATGCTAAAGCAGTAATTTTTTTAGCCACATCCTTATATCAAAGCAACATTTTTTTGGTCAAATGCTAATGTCAAACCAACAATTTTTTGGTCGAGTGCTACTGTCAAACCAACAATATTTAGGTCAAATGCCACTGTCGAACAAAAAAAAATTTGGTCAAATGCTAATGTCAAACCAACAACTTTCAGGTCAAATGCTAATCTCAAACCAACAATTTTTTTTAGTCAAATGCTGCAAAGCAATATATATTCTTTATTTAGCCAAATGTTAATGTTAAACCAACATTTTTTTGCCAAATGTCAAACCAACAATTTTTTGGTCAAACGCTAACGTTAAACCAAATTTTTTTTTGTCAAATGCTTATGTCAAACCAATAGCTTAAGGTTGAATACTGGTGTTAAACCAAAAATTTTTGCCAATTCTATTGTCGAAATGACTTTTTTTTTCAAATGTTTTTCAGGATTACGACAGACAAATCAGCAAGTGATGTCAACAATTCAACCGAAGACGCCAGCTTCTAGTGACAGCAGTTCATCCACTGCAGACAATAGCAGTTCAGCCAACGATAGCAGTTCAGCCAGTGATGACAACAGCAGTTCAGCCAGCGATAGCAGTTCAGCCAGTGATGACAACAGCAGTTCAGCCAGCGATAGCAGTTCAGCCAGTGATGACAACAGCAGTGATGACAACAGCAGTTCAGCCAACGATAGCAGTTCATCCACTGCAGACAATAGCAGTTCAGCCAACGATAGCAGTTCAGCCAGTGATGACAACAGCAGTTCAGCCAGCGATAGCAGTTCAGTCAGTGGTGGCGTCGAAGTGAGATAAAGATAAGAGGGGGACTGATGCACCAGGGCCCAGATGGGGCTGGGGGGGGGGGGGGGGGGGGGGGCTCGGACATCCTGAAAATATGAATTTGATTTTTTTTATTTTTTTATTTAGTTTCATAACTAACTTAAAATTGGCTGAATAAATTTGATAAGATATTTTACTCTGCATTTAAAAAAATAGTGGAGGCTGTCTAATGGTGCGTTCCAGTTGTACTTGGAAGTCGGGATTTCTGAGTTCCGAGTGGGAAATTTCAACTGGAACGCCCCCCGAGGTCGGAATTTCCTACTGGACACTCGGGGGATCCTCACCACCCCCGAGTTGACAATCGAAGATGGCTGCCCCCAGTGTAAACAGTTATTAAGCTTCTGTTATAATCTGACTTGTGTTTGTCGCACTAAATCAGCCGTATACATAGTACTGTTTGACTTTTATTTATGGAAATGCTGCTATAGTGTTGTTTACATTCTTCATGTAGTGTGTGTGAACTATAACGCAGGGCATGCTACGATGGCTAACAATAGCCTGGTAGATCTGCACGTTTTTTCCGACTTTGTAACTGGAACGCTGATAACTCGCAGATGACGTCATTCCCACTTCCCTATTCCCAGTTCAGATGTAACTGGAACGCAGCATAGGGCCCCTCTCACCCCTACAACACATAATGGTTCAGTCCACACCGGTTGCTTGCAGCGCCCTCTAAAGAGAGAGTTGCGACACGCTTTGATCTCGCCGCCGCGTGGTCACGTGGTTCATGGAGCTCCAAATAGTTCCAAACACTCCAGAGCTGTCAGTCTGTTTGAATGATTTCGAGTTAGAGAGACAGCAGCAGCAGAGTTACTTCAGTAAAATGAACTTTTTATCTACAACAATTGTTATTTTTTTTGGCATATACTCGTATGTGTTGTCTTATATTACAACTTTTAATAGTAGATGTCATTTTAGTGATTGGATTATAGAATAAGCGAGTTTTCCTTTGATCAATTTTAGGGATTACATAGACAGTGGCAGCGGTTTTTCTTGCTGCTTGTATAATAAAGGCAATTTCCAATCAATATTAATGCACATGTATGCTAATTATGACTCTGACCACCCATGTAGTAGTATTTTTTTGTGATACAGAGGAACTATTCTGTTGCTGCTAATACGGTATAAGACACAAACTGTAGTGCATAATGTGCATTAATCATAACTATGCCTTCATAGTTTCTGTGGGGTTTGCTAAAAATTTTAAGTTTTAGAGTAAGAACAGGATTCCTACTTCTATGACAGCACACACAACAAATATCAGCCTTCAGTGAAACCTGGATTACACTTATTACCCATTTATAACCTATCCATAGTTCAAACCTCACTAAAACTAAAACTAAGTCACATACATGTCCACAATCCCCCCTGAGTTTTGCCTCCATGTCCACCTTCTTTTTTTCTACCTTTGCTTCACTACTTTTTATGATATATGTGTAGAGGCAAGTGTCTTTGTGTGTGTATATGTATAATTATTATTTTGTTTAGGGCAACTATACTTTCTTCATAGCCTTGGTTTGCCCTCTTACCTTGCAAGACTGGAAAAACATAGTGTTTCAGGACTCCTTACTACATCACAGTTTGTCCAACTTCACAGCCAGAATAATGTCTATGTTTTGTGTGTAAACTTGTTTATTGTCGTTACTCTTCTGTATGTTTTGGTCACCTTGCCACCAATAAAAAATGTTGGAAACACTCTTAAATTACTATGCATTTAAATCTTTGTTGTACACCTTTTCATCTAATTATTCAGCCTTAAATAATCACACATACAAATGTTCACAAACAGGCATGTTAAATGAATAGCTGTGCATGCAAGTATAGCAAATACACAAGTTCAGCCAATAGCGTATAAATAAACACAGCAATCAGTTTGTATTCTACAATCATTTTATTACATAATGTATTAAACAGGCTGGGAAAGTGGTACAAGCTTTCAAAGGAGCCAGTGCATTCTTTCTCCACAATCACTGGTCATACACAAATTCACATTACTTTTTAAAGACCTCAACAGGGAAATGAGGGTGTGTGGCTGTCAGAGAAAACTAGGATCCTAGGCACTATGATAAATGAAAGAAGAGACAGAGAGGAAAGACATTGGGTTGGTTTTGAACAGGTGTAAGACGGGGGAAAAATAAATGGCATACCTTTAAAAACAGAAGTAGTAATTATTTATTCCATTTATGGCTTCATACCTTCCAATGGTTGGCTGTGCAGCATTTGGATGCACCAATTGGTCTGAGAAGGGGACACCTATGTATGGGTTTCCCATTGATATGGACAGGAGAAAAAATTGTTGGCCAGAGTGAAGCAACCTCACCATCAAAAAAGATTAGAATAACAGAAAAGTGTGTGCTGTAAGTAATACTCATGCTGAAAATTTGTGGATGAAGTTTGATTATATTTTTATCCCATATGATAAGATTCAATGAAACTGTAACTAGCAGTCATCGGGTAATATCTGGAATGTGTATGTCAATTATACTTACAAGCAGCTCTGAGCTAACTTTTGTTGTGATTTGACACAAAATAATTAAAACTGACATAACTGCAGGTACATTTTGAGGGAGAGGCATTCAGAAAGACAGTAACAGGTCAGCTGAGATTGAGGGCTGATGCATCGCCCCGAGCCTAAAAGCAGGAGAGGTCCCTTAATAAGGATGACCACAGAACGTCAAGTAGATGAAAACATGGTGGCCAATGACCACCCGTACTGTAAAGAAATCAACTTTGGTATGAATAATAAGAATTACAAATAAATATTTTCATATTTCAATAACTAGTCTATATAATCTCTGTATAACAATGAGGTATCTTCCTTTCAGAGATTGAGGGAGAAAGTCAGGATAGTAATGTTATTTAGCCTAATTTCCACTGCAGCTTATCTGTAGAGAGCATTTCTTACCTGTGTGTGTGCCTGCACCTGCAGGTTGCCCCGGTGAAGAGGACGCCGTTGTATTATTTCATGCAGCGATGCTGCGCTGCGTTCACGGTCTTGTGTGGATTTGGGACACATCGTTTCTTTAGTTATAGGTGTTAAACTCAACAATCTGGCATATTCTCCAGTTTATATTTATCAAAAATGTCCAAGAGTTGTCTAGAATTACTTGTAAAAGGTATATTTGTCCTTAGCATCACTTTATTTACAGGTATCAAGAAAATAAAGTGTAGAGAAAGTGTTGAGTCACAATCTATCAAAGTGCCCACGTTTCATGAAGGCAACATCATTTGAGGATGCTTTGATAGGCTGTCACTCACAATCCCACGCCCCCCTCAGTCGATGCCACGCCCCCCACGCCAGAACACGGCCAAAAGTTTGAAACTGAAAAAATAAGATCTGAAAGTAAAAAAATGATCTAAAGGTGAAAAAAAGAAATCTGAAAACAAAACGTATACACGAAAACAAAAAATGACACATCACATGTTAAAATATATTTCAGAGTAAAAAATGAAATAAAATTATTTGATCAAAATAGTTACAGAGCTGAATTAAAATTATGTTTAATTTGAAAAAAGTTATCTTACACATTTTTAATTCAATAATATGTTCTTTATCTTTTTTTAATTCAAGAACAAACCTTAAACTTTCAGTTCAAATTTTCTGTTTTCAATCTTTTCTTTTTTTCAAATTACAATACTTTTGGCCTGGATTTGGCTCCATAAGTATGAAGCTTACTCATTTTCGAATGGATTTTAGTCTGATCTTTGGTACAGCAGTTTATTCTGTTCTTGCAAAAATCAAATATAGTTTTTTGTAAAAGTTAAAGATTGTGATGTTTAAATGAGAAATTAAAGTTGGATGTAGTAAAAATAAACAGGAGAGCCAAGTATGCTAACTGAAACAAACAACAGACAACAATAACATAGAATTCCATAAACTCCATGGCACAGAAAAGCAAAGAGCAACATTTCTAAAAGTCTATTGTGTAAAAACAGTCTGGGTAAGACTTTCTTAAAGTTCTGTTGAATGTTTTCCATCACGTCCTACAAAGTGACACTGCCTACTCATCCTCCTGGGTCATTTCTCTGAGGCACTCCTTTAAGTTCTCAACACGCTCCCTATTTTGTATCACAGCAGTCTTTATGGCCTGCTCCAGCAGACTCTGCACCTCCTCAAGCCCCTCCAGCTTCGGTGCGTTGTGGTGGTAGAGGAAGCGGCTCAGCTGATTGTAGTAGCAGTCTGGAGAAAGTAAGCCGCACAAAAAGCGCAGGAACATGTCATAGTGGCCAAATGGGGAGTTCAAGGTTCGTATCAGGGCACTGTGGACCAGGTCTGCTACAGGCTTACTCTGGGTCTTGTGAGACCCCAGAACATTCTTAGACTCAGTGCGAAACATGGTGAAGGCGTACAAGGCAGCCATGAACTCCTGGTGAAGAAAGAACATGGGTTTATTAATGAATTACTTGCTTGAATAATATTTCTTTGGGTCTTTTTGGTGGAGGGCATTTATCTGCAAGGTGGAGACTTGAATTTTTTATTTTTTTTCCACATTAAAAATTGTGTGAAATTTGTGAATTTCTAAAGTCCCAAGCCTGAGTACCAGTTATTAAATCTCAAGGTCTTTTTGTATTTTTGATTTAAAACACTGTATCCTGTATGTTGTATAGCCTTCAGAATTTACATGCACCTCGGAAAAACAGGGCTTTATTAAAAACACTGCTTTAACTTAGATCTTACTGAGTGTCTGTCAAATTTCTTGTAAGAACACCTCATTACACTTGTGGGCAACATTTACCTGACAAGTCCAGACAAACTTCAAAACTTAAAGGTGCAGTGTGTAGAATTTGGCAGCGTTCATAACGATCCGCCATGTTGTCTACGGGTGGATTTTAGGGACAAAATGAACGAAACGCAAATCTGTCCGCTGGTTCTAAAATCTACCTGGAATGCTTTAACAAGCTTTAACTGTAAAATAAACACAATTTAAATCCCTAGTGCAGAGCAACAATTGTCTCTACATCCTCTCTCCTCTTAGATTTCAGGTAGATTTCAGAACCGGCGGACAGATTCGCGTTTCGTTCTTCCCGCGGTAATGTAAATTTTTTAAGCTTTTTCTATCTAAATAAAAATAAAACAAACCTTTAATGAGGATGAGTGTACTCCTATTTTGACAGACTTTACATACAAATAGAAACATTATATCTTATATTCACCCTTTCTGTTCGGCGAAATGCTGCTACATTCTACACACTGCACCTTTAAGTGTTAAGATACTTAAGGCCTGATCAAAGGCCTGAAGTTCTTGTTTAGGGTACAATAAATGAGAAAATATCAATTTTCTTGAAATAACTCAAGTCAACTGATTTAGACATGGACATCTTTTCTCTTCATGGTGACTGAATTCAGATTTATTGAGACTTTTGAGTATCTGTCCACTACTGGCTTTCTCAATGTTAAAGTCCAACAAGTTTTATGTCTTTGAACATATTTTGTCCGATCCATTTTCAGACAAAGTGAAGTTTTCTGAAGCTCCAGGAAAGAATAGCCAATATTTTAGTTGAAACTGGTCCAAAAGGATTTATTTCTGGTAACATTTGGTTGATTGGGACAGGGAGTCTAGTCAAAAGGCTACTTTTATTTAATTTCAAGCCCTATTATTTTCATAATAGGGCTTGAAAGTAAACTGTCTTTGACACATTTAGCTGAGCTAAGGTCAAGGTCAGGTTTCTGTATTAGATTAAACTCACCAGATGGGTTTTACAACATCCAGGTATTCCATGAACACTAGTGATGTATTAGAGGTCTATATACGTCAAGAGGTCATGAACCACTTATGTGGAGCCAAAAGAGATGACACACCAGCTTCCTTCTGAAAGGCTGAAGATTTTCTTCTCATTAAAAGCCTTTTAGCACTGTCCCAATCAATTTAGGCCATACTGTCCAACACAGCTCCAAATCCTCTTTGAAAGGATGGGATGGCATAATAATTAAATGTTAAAATAAAAACACAAAATAAACATTTCTTCCATAAAGAAATGTAGCACTAGATAAATAAGTAAAATTAAAAATAACGATCACAAATTTGCTGAAAATACTGAGTATCTGAAGTACACTTTTCTGTACTGTGTATAAAGGGCAACAGGTGAAGTGTGACGAGTGAATTATTTGTTTTATTGTTGATGTGTTCTGACATTTGATCCCAGAAAATGTAATCAAAGAACAGTAATTTGCTCAGATATACAGTGTTTAACAAATTTATTAGACCACCTGACATAAAAACAAGAAAATATAGACATTTTAGCAATCATTCCAAAACTTGTTTAAAACTGAAAATGTTATTTGACACACATTTTGAACAGAAATGAGGAATTTAAAACTGAATTCACCTTTTTATAACCAAATTTGAGCCACTCACTGGGCTTCTCTAAGAAGTCAGAAATTGTCCAAGCATAATATTCAAACACTAAAACTATTTTTTTCTGTTCAGGAATGCAAGTAAATTAATTTAGTTTGGCGTCTTAACCAAGAAATAATAATGATGAACTTTACTATTTTTTTCTGTCTTTTGTAAAACAGTAAATTTAGAAACGCATGGATAACAATAATAATTACATTTTAGCATTAAACTTATTATTTTGGTTAAAGAGCTTCTACATACAGGTGTTTTAACCATTACAGAAACATAAAACCTGATTTTGGTGATTACTGATGTTGTTAATCCAAGGCAGCTATGGCATAAAACTCATAACTGGGTGGCAGTAAAATAAATTTGTTAAGCACTGAATGTGACATTACATACTAGAGATATCAGCGAAATGTATTTTGTACACTCTATGAGACATAGTTTTACATAATCAAAGTGTATTGGACTAAACAGATAAGGAATACCAAATATGAATGTAGATAATACATTTGTACTGATACATAATAAATTCCTTTAAGTAAGTTGTAAAGTGTATTTTTTCACTAAATTTTGTCATAAAATGTCGATGCCAACATCTGGTCAAACCTTGCTGACATCCTTTTCTGATCCTTTAGTTTTCAAGTATCAAAACAGTATTATATAAGTTTCAAGTATCAAGTGTCATGGTAGCAAACCAGGTGTCAGTACAGATGTTACAATTTTGGTCTTGGGACACATCCAGTTAATGGGAAACTTTGATTGGTTTAGCTTTTCACTTTTATTTTATTTTTTACTTAGTGCTTCGGTGTGATCATAACTGTAACAACGTACATGATATCCAAAACATCATATTCATATTCTTCTTTAAAAAATACTCTATAAAGAAGTATAAACAGAGAAGCTACTCAATTTCAGCAACTTAAAATGATGGTGACACAGTGTCTTCTTACCTGAAAGGTGAGGTGTATAAAGCAGAAAGTTCTCCGTCCATTTGAGGCTGCAGAGACAAGCTCGGTGCACAGGCCAGAAAACACCGTCACCTCGTTTAACTTCAAGCCAAGCTCTCTGACGTCCTCCTCGTAGAACACACTGGTGTTCTTCTCCAGCATCTTCAAGGCCATCTTACCCATCTTTTTCAACAGGTTCCTGTCATCATTGGACCATTTCTGAATGGGAAGATGACAGACATATCAATATGAGGCTATTTATGAACCTTTGTTGGAATTGGAATAAGAAAAACTAGAATAATTTTACATTTATGATATACTGAAGATTCATAAAGACATTTATTTTAGAGTTCCAGTATTTATGTCATCAGATTAATGGTTGTCATAATACGATATCCTCTGAATGAGCAAATATCTGCTCTTTAAATAACAACAGACTATTCTGAAAAGCAATGCAGTACAATACAATAAGAGTTTGAAGTACATCAGCTAAATGTGGGGTATGACTAAGGATGCAGGATATTTGATTTTTGCCAAAATCCGATATGCTGATATTTCCAAATTCATTATCGCCAATACCAATATCAATAACAATACTTTTTGTCAAGAACTAAAAGCCTAAACTTAGCTACAGCCCATTTGTGTTACAAACAGATGTGAGACATGTGAGACAATAAATTCAACATGTTATCCTTTTATAAACCATACTTTTGATTTATATAAGTAGATATTTAGTGATAATGAAGTAAAACATTATGGTACTTTTGTAAATTTTGCCCGTACTACAGCAAAAAAACTGGGCACTTAGGGCCCATTTGTACCTTCAAAATATCAGCAAAAATGTTCATATCTGCCAACACTGATAATCAAGTGGTATGTGCTGATACCAATATCACTCTGATAATATTGTGCATCCTTAGGTGGGACATATCAAGACCTCAAAATACACAAACAAACCGAAGCTCTTTACCATTTCATTTTCACCCTTTCCATAGTAGAACTGCAGCCTCCGATTTGTCTGAACAATCAGCATGCTAACGTAGAAAGGCGTCAGCCTGGGAGGGTGCTCCCCATAGCCTTGGAAGCGGAAGCAGCGCTCAAACACCGTGGCCACCATCCAGCAGACGAAGGGTTGGCGAGCAAGTATTCTCAGTGTCGGTGAGAGCTTGTAGTGGGCTACGATTTTCTCAGACAGCTCTGCATTGCTGAAGCGTTTCTTAAGATAGTCATCTTTCATTTCATCGCTGAAGATAAGAGGCAAAGAAAAAGTAAAAACTTTAATGAAATATCAAGTAAGATAAGCTTAAACTACTTTAAAATAAGTGCACAACACATACAAGATAGGACAGATAAACAGATGCAAAGATTTTATGACAACGTACCTAAACCCCTGAATTTCTGTGACCACATCGATGAATTTAGTTGGTATTTGTGAGACAGCTGCTCGTCTCCCCAAGACCCAGATGCGAGCACCATGAAGAACAGTTCCTCTGATGATATTCACTATCAGGGTGTCAGGGTGAACCTGAGTGTTGATGTCCCTCACTTCTGGAGCATTCTGGAAAGAGAATATGGACATTAGAAGACATATACAGTACTGTGTAAAAGTTTAAGGCAGGTGTGAAAATACGTTGTAAGGTAATGATGTTGTTTAGAAATCTAAATCAAATCAATTATTGCTGAAACCACCTTTTACCTTAACAACAAAATCAATTCTTTTAGGTACACTTGCATCATCATTGATACATTGTAGAATTCAGTGTTGAGGACTTTGAAGGTCAGTTTGTGAACAAATGTGTGTGGGTTGAAGGAATACCTCCCAGTCCAGAGAAGTTTCGTAGCAATCAAACGCGTCCATTATGATGAGAAATTTACAGTCATCTTTCTGCAGGATGTCAATGTCTTTGCACTCAGGATGATGATACTTGATCAATTCAGCGGCCGACATCAACTGTGGAGGGTTTTTACTTCGCAGGAGCCAAAAAGTTCGGAATGAAAGTTTGATGACGAACTGTATATCCTAGAAAGACAGATTGAAAAAAAATCTGTTTGATAAGGATAAGGTCGAGGTTTGCACTGTGGTGATATGATGTGGTATATACTTTCCAAAAAATGAGTTAAAAAAGGGGTTTCAGCTGATTAATTCTTCCGTATTTTATATTGTGGGAAAGCCTGATTAGTCACCTTGACAACGAGTTCCAACTTGTTAGGACCTTACATTTGTGAAATAAGCAGCACAGCTAAACTTGTGAATAGTGCCCCCCTAGCCACCCCCCAGAAAGTGTTTGGAAATGGGCAGAGCCTTTCAAAATATTCAGCAGGTGATTGGATGACCAAAGGACAGAATGTGAGTCACTTTGTAAAACAAACTCTCAGCAAATCATGTTAGAAGCAGAGCAAAAATATCTTTTCTGTAAAGAAGTTTGTAGTGTTGTAATTTGTTTTTCATTTAATAAAGAAATGTGGTTCAGAGCTGATAAAGCTACTACTCAAGCTGTTAGCATAGATGCTAATCTCAGAATGAGCAGTCGTTTCCTACTTTAGTCTCCCTCACACCCTTTTTATTCTTGGGGCCGTTCTCTTTGTTCTTTTAGCCTAAGCACTGTTGTCACTTTGTCTTGTCTTGTGTTTGTTCTGTATGTTTACAATACGAAAGAACTCACTCACTGTAAACCGAATTTACCCAAGGGTACAATAAATATTCTGAATCTGATTGCGTCTTCCTGCACTAAAGGACTCAGATTAGGCCATTTCCCTTGGGATAATCACAATCATCATAGATTGGAGCTTGTCAACATGGATCTGCCTGATTACAGATGTTAAATCAAGCTGATCCATCTGCACTGCAAGGTTGGGAAATGGCACCAGGGCATCAAATACATGGGAAATGGCATCAAATACTGCTGCTACTCTGCAAACAGGATCACCAGCTTCCAAGTTGCAGGAGATTTTAGCACTTTTTTTGTGTAATCATACATTTTCTCATTATAAGAATGCACAATCCTTACAAGTTGTACCTCGTTGTAAAGGTGACTAATCAGGCTTTCCAGTGATATACAATACAAAATCAATTGGTATTATTAAAGAGGAGGAGTAATTGACCCAGATAATGTTTTCAATTCTTTTTGGAGTATATTTGAGTATGTAGACTGGTAGGTAAATTGATTTTACCAGGATTGGTGGACACTGGGGCTGTTTTAAGCAAGATGCCATCCCAGTGATCATTTATAACAGAATGAATCTGTTGAGTGAATACAAAAAAAAAAACTTTTGGGACACTGACACTGAATTCTGTCTCACAGTGGTCAGTGGTCATATGTTTAACTGACAAAAGCAACCCTCCTTTACAGAAATCAAGTCATCTTACCAAATGTTATGGTTGTTTTGTTCATTACCTTATTTGTACGCAGTTCAGCCCAGTCCAGAGAGAATTTTCCCACAGAGACAGACATGCCGATTCCAGGGATCCCCGTGGTCACCACCATCCTCACTGGCGAGCCATCTTCCCTCTGCTGTCTGAAAAGATTGTTCAAGCTAACTAAAGTATCAGAGCTGGGGACCTGGAGGGCGAACGGAAGATGAGGTCTGAGCTCGTGAGAGGGGTCCACCCCTCCGTAACCACAGGTGGAAATCTCGGGCTCAACGTAAACGGTTTGCAGAAGATTTTGTTTTCCAGCTCGAACCACCCCCTCCCGGATCACTTGGTGTTTCCTGATCAAATAGTCCTTCAGGTGAAAACGAAACAACGCTAAAGAGGAGAAAGAGAACAAGAAAGAAAAAAAATAATCAAATAATATTCTTTGGTTTATAGTCTGTTCTAGTTTATTAGCATGTCCCTACAGCTTGTGAGCATCAGGTATCCCCACTGTTAAAATAGGTGAAAGCACTCCAAGCAAATCATACATATGGATATTAGAACCAGGCAATTAATCAAGTTCAAATTTCAATTACAACTCCTGCCTCCTACATTTATGAAAACTGAATAATCGAAAGTGAAAGATAACTGTGACACATGGCATGCACTTTTAAGGTATTTCTATTTTCCTCAAATATTTCCGAATCATGGTGTTACATGTTTCAGCCCTATGATAGCATGTGTTGCACGTTTTTAAATCAGTAAGTAATCATGTTTTACAAGTGTGATCTCAATGCCTGTCAGAATAATCACAATTAGAATTTTTCCCATAATCAACCAGCCTCTCACAGCCTCTGCTGAGTGAGAAACGTGAAATAAAATCAAGATATTTCCGTCAAGCACCTTGTCGGTTTCCCTCTATTCTTGCTGCATGTCCAAGTCATCATGAGCAACAGAGAGGAAAGCAGAAATGGGACATTGCTCAAGGGCTGTTAGGCTTCAATGTAATCAAGCTCTGCCCTGACCGATGTTCCTACACACTTTTAAAAATCAAATTTAATATTTTTAGACTCAAACTGGAAAAATAAATACAATTCCATGCAGTGCAGAATTTTGTTTGTGGTGTGGAAGTAGTTTATTCCATTCACATCCAAATTCATCTTCACAAATGAAATAAGAAGAAAGAATATTTACAGAAATAGTAATTAAATATGAATGAGAATGTGTTTAAACATTACAATGATCGAGGACAAGTAGGTTAAAGCTCTCACTTACCTAACTTTTATACAAAGTATAAACTCAAAAACAACCCTGATTAAGAATACTCCACAAAAAAAAGGAAAATGTTATTTTAGTTGATTATATCTCTCCTTTTACAAAATCAGCTAGTATTGTTTTTCTTATCATTAAAATGGCTGATTCAGCACCTCTACAATGAAGCAAAACTTGTGAGGATCCTCCATTTGTGTAATGAGCAACGCAGCTACATGTGTAGGAAAAAGATGTTCAAAAATCGCCTCCACCCCTGGAAGAAAACCTACAGCTCCTCGGTAAAGTAAAGGTGAGGAACCGGTCTTCTTGGGGTGCTGTCTTGCTAGGATGTCCAATCATGATTTGTCTTTGACTTCGCCAGTCTCATTCGGAAATAGTATCAGGGCTGACGCCAATTAATGCTGCCACTCTGCAAACTGGAACACCAGCTTCCAGCTGCAGGGGGGATTCTGAGGCATGTTTCTGGGATGCTACCCACAAATCCAGCTGTTCTGTTTAATCCAGGAATGCAGGATCCTTACAAGTTGTATCTCATTGTAAAGGTGACTAATCAGGCTTTCCAACAATATAAAATACAATACCAATTGCTTTTATTAAAGGAGAGAATAATCAACTTAATGAACATTTCTTAACTGTCTTTGAGAAGTATTGTTTAAGTTACACCATAAGAAAACATGTTTACATACGCTTCACACAGACAAACAAACAAAAGAACCAAGACAATTCAAATTAATCTATTTGAACCCCTAAAAAACGATGAAGAGTCTAAATTATTTCATAAATACCGTCATCATTCCTGTTCTTTATAGTTGGTTATCATCTTTTTTCAAACATTTTGTCAAATGTGTAAAAGAACGGCACACTTTTAATTCATAATCATAACTGTTTATCAAGTTTACCTGTCTATTTGCTCTAAAATGATGATTTGTTAAAGTGTGATTGTTATTCTGCTCAAAGGTAACAATCAAAGGTCATAAATATCAATTCACTGGCAAGATATCAAGCTGAGCCGCCCTCCCCAGAGACATGAAAACACTCAGAAGTCAGAGAAAATGCTTGCATAACGACACAAAACTTTTTCATTACTCCTGTGCAAGTAGCACAGGTATTTCAGTGTTTTCTGGAGCTTCCCTTAAAACATTACAGAATAGATCTTATTAAGACATTTGAGTCAAAGCGCTTTACAAAATCTAGGAGCCCTCACAGGTAAAAAAAAAAAAAAAAAAAAAAAAGACTCTTTAAGACTGTATTTTGGCATTAGGCTCAGTCCCATTTGTTATTCTTTCCCGTTCCCCTAGCCCTCATTTTTGTGTGTTCCCCCAACCATCAAAACAGAGTGTGGAGCAATCCTGACAAAATTTCCCCCAATGAAATGAGCCAACACTTAAAGACACTGCTCACATTCTGACCAAAAGCAGAAGAGGTGTCTGTTTGTCTTTGGAAGGACAGAAAAGTGAAACGAGTGTTTCATTACTTATATTTCACATTTCTCGTCATTTTACTTTCGCCTTTCCATATAAAATAACTGGCAGTAAATGAAGTAGAGACAGAACACAAATGCTCCCAATTAGGTCATGGTTAACCTACAGACATCACTAGCATAGAAAATACTTCCATTTGAACACTTTCTTTGCCAGGTGAGTAGCCATCTTGTCAATGATTCACAAAGGATTATAGGAGTGTTACCACAGGGCTCAGTTTGGAGAATGCTTCCCAAACAACCTCCGTTTTAAGGGCCATGTACCCCGAGCACTTCGCCCCACGGCTCTGTTAAAACAAGGATCAGGAACACCCTACCCCTTCATATGCGCATGCAAAACCTCGGGGTATGGGCCAGTGACAGGGGCAAGGGGTGTACTGGGATTGAGCCTTAGTCTTTAAACATCAAATTTAAGCTCTTTAAAGACTTTTTACTGATATGCAGGAACCCTGGTGTTCTGAGACGTTATGAGCCATTGAGAGTAACTTTTATTAGGGTAAATATAATGACTTGTCTCATCTATGCAAATTAGATATGTTATGTAACCAAGCCTGAAGGGAAAATTAGCCTGTCAATGAATAACTGTTGTAGCGAACAGAGGTAATGCTAAAGGACGTCCAAAGAAGGAAAACATTTTATAAACTCATTCACATGAAAACTCAAATGAATGAGTGTTCTCGTACCTCTGCTGCAGTTGTTCCGTAGTTTTTCAGCCTCCTCTTTCTTGCTGATATTTTCCAAAGTACTTATAGTATGCACTAAGGCACGATCCAATCCTGGAAAGAAGATTTTAAAACTTTTATGTTTCATCAAATTAAATAAGCTCAGTTATCACAAGGTACAGCTAGTATTTCTGTGCACCGACCCCAGGCCTCTTTCCCTCGTGTCATTTCTTCCATTCTCTTTCCTGGATTTCCAAGTAAACCCACAGTCCTAGTCCCTCCAACAAGGGCAGAGACACCCAAGACCAAGAAGACAACCTCAACCTTAGCTATGTCTTTCACTCAGGAAATTTTTAAACAAAGTATATTTAAAGCGCCCATATTGTGCTTGTTCAAGTTTTATATAACATTACGGATGTTTTACATGTAATAGAGACAAAAGTCTGTGCCATCAGGACTTTTTCCTCTCTCCTTTTTCTTGAAACAACTCACTCCCCCAAAAACCCTAAATAGATCTGTGAGACTTCATTGTTTTGCTGGTAGTTTGAGCCACAGCACATAGACCACAGATGGGCAACTTCAGTCACCACAAGGACCACATTGTTATTCTCACCTTTAGAGGGCCAAACTGTTACATATAAAAAATACTGTCAATGAGACAATAGAAAATTCTTTTGATGTATCAAAACAGAAATATCGAGTGTTCATCCAAATTTATATATTCATATTTTCAAGTGGAAATCCAAACAGTAAAGCAAAATTTTCTGAGTCAAATACTGTATTAAATTTAATAAAATTTAATATTTTACTGAAATAAATAAGTAAGCATGCTGTTGTTTAACTGATTAAATTGTTTTATCTTTATTTTACCAGTTAGTACAAGTGAGAATACAAAAACTTTAGCCTGGCTGAGGAGGCAGTCATAAAGATCTTGGTTATTGATATTCTTCAAGTTCATTAACTTCCAAATGGATTTTTTCCCAAATGTAATATACCGTAGATGCTTCATAAAATACCATGACAGATCCCATTACAACAGCTTCAATCTATAACAGCATTACAGCAAATGATACCTATGATGTCTTGAAAGAAAAACATCAAAACAAATTATTAAAGACTATTAAAGAAATAATGAATTTTGCCAACAATTAGCAAATCGGACTATAAAACATTTTGCTTAACTTTACAGTTGAAATATTTGGCAATTTCACATTGACTGATGGGCCAAACTGAGTGAAGGGAGAGAGCTGCATGTGGCCTCTGGTCCATCAGTCGCCCACCCCTGACACAGACTGTAGAATGAATGCAGAGTCCTTGACAACATGGTGCCAAGAAGCGCTGAACCTACCAATTACCACAGAGTAGACTGGTCAGGATACTAGACTGGACAAGGCCCATGGGGGAAGAGGGGCCCTGAAGTGGCTCCAACATAGAGTCTCAGATAGACTGAGAGTACAGCATGATCAGAGGTACTCAGTATATAAAGACTAAGGACTTATTTAAATGTTACTGATTGTGAGCGTTACTCTAGCAATCACCAAAATTCAACATCTATGAACTCAATTTGAGGCAAAATATCGTGTCTTTAAATGTTACGAAACAAACAGTGTTCCTGCTTAAAAACAAGGGTTAAGTAGACATTTACTACAATCTTTTTTTACTTTTTAAAATCTTTAAGAGGAAAAAAGACAAAACATAAAAAGCAGACATTGATCTAGGTGTACCAGTTGTTTTCAGATTTTTTGAGTGACAGTTTAATTGACATTTTCCCAAATTTAAACACTTATTATTTTTGGCATATCTTGCAGGTTACTACACATTAATGCCCCTGCATATTATCTTGAAACAAAAAAATATAAGTTTCCAATTATATCCCATATCTACCCCCTTTTTTCTTCTGTTTAAGGTTTGTAAATGGTAAATGGTAAATGGACTTTGACTACTCTAAGCAGCTTTACACTGCAGGTCACATCTACCCATTAGACCTCGATCACCCTCACATTCACTCACTGATGGTTGAAGGATCTATGTCAATCAGTACCAAATAACACATTCACGCCCTTTCATACCCATTTACATGCCATTGACACAGCAGTGGCATGTAAATGGGCAACTGCAAGTGCCAAAGGACACATCACCATGTGACACCCAGAGCTGGACTCGAACCTGCAACCTCCCGATTACTGACCAACTCCGTTCAACCATCATGTGAGGCAGCACTTCAACACCAAAAAAATATTTAGACATCTCAGTCATAGTGCCATCAAAAATGTAAGACCTCTTTCCCGTAAGAAATGACTTTTAAATATTTTTTTGACCTCAAATTTCAAAAAGCTAGTCCAAGCCCTTTAAAACTGTACTGTGATTTGCAGAAACCACGCAACTTAGGAGAGTTTAATTTTTCTCTCATGATTTTTTTTAAACTACTGTCGTCACAAGTTTTTTTATTCTGTTCATTATTCTCAAAGTTAAACTCTGGTGCTCTCCTGCTCTCTTACCTAGGATCTCTATTATTCTGTCCACAAAATCAAGGATGTCTCCCTCCATCACCTGCGGCAGGGATACGCTTGTTTCCCATTGGTAAAATGACATCTTAAATTTAAATAGCTCTTCCTTCTTGAGGTCTGCCACTGTTTGCTGTATACTCTGCAGACATAAACATAAATCAAATTAAACGTGGTCAGGTGTTGTCATGCAGTGATGATGCAATGACCTGTTGGACCAAAAAAAGATACAGTCATAACTTTCTCAAACACAAACAAGAGGAAGAAATAAACCACTTCTCATTGCAGACCAGTCTTCTTGTACCAACCTTGAATATATGGGGCAGGTCCTGCTCTGGGTGTAGGCGGCCTGGCTGGTTGTTGTCACCAGTCTGCCTTGGATCATACATTTCCACAGGCTCTGGGGGTTCTGGGGAATGACTGACCAGATATTCTTCCATTTCATCTTCTTCACAGTCTGGTTCAGAATCATGTTCCACATCAGAAGTTCTGCAGGGCGAAAGAAACCCAAAGCTTGATAAGAAAGTGTACTGCACAGAACACCAGAGGATGTGCTGTCTTCAATGTTACACTTTATTTATAAGCTGCACTTTTTAAGGTGCATAAACTGAGTGTGTTTGCAGCTACAATAATATTGTAGTTGGTCAGTGTTATAATTGATAAATCTCTCTTTTGTCCCACATATTCAGCAGCTAGTAAAACTGCTAAGATTGATAAGTTTTTTTTAATTTTTTGATTATTCCCTGTGCGCCTTTTGAATCTAGAAAGAGAAGAGTTTACATCTCCACTCGACAGTGGTGATGTTTTGTACATGCACGCCTCTGAAAGCACAGAGTGTGTGCCGGTGCTCTGAGGTTTATCACCAGCTTCAAATCCTTTGCTCATTATTGCCTTGTTGTATGCACAGGTTCAGTGGTCACTTTTGTGTACACGCAGATATAGACACATATTCTTATTTACAAGGCTATCTTAGATCTACTCCCATCATGCTCTCTGACCTTCATCTGTCAGAGAGGCACAGGAATTTATAATTTTTGGTCCCAGAATCTCCTCTGTCAGTCTGTTCCAAAGGTCAGAACTGAACTGAGGGGATAAAAACATGAAACGCTGCTGCTCCCTTAACTTGGACTGAATTACAAAAAGACTTGAAACTCGTTCACTTGGTTTCACTGGATAGTTTTAGAGCATGTTAAATAATATGGAATCACACACCTCTGACTGTAGATTTTTGTGACGTATATGTTTCTGATTGTAGTCAGTCTTGACAAAGGTCCCTTTTGTACTTATCCTTTCTCGTCTTTTATTGGACTTCATGCGTTCAACATTTTATTGTGTTTGGCAGTTGCTGTTTGTCAGTAAAAGTAACTGTGCTGCTGCCTATTTTATGTCACTCATTCACAAATTTTAAATCTGAATTTTGCAGTTAATTAAAGGCTAAATATATAGATATAACGGTTTATATAAATTGAGCTTTAAACATAAAATAATGTATGACATTAATGTTGCTGTTAAAAATACATGTTTTTTTAAACTAAATCTGCAGGATTATTTTCTCTGATTTTCAGCACTGAAAACTACCATTAAAAATACATTTGAAGTAGAATCTAATGTTGTCTTTGTGTTTTACGTCAGTTCATTAAACAAGACACTGTAACAATTGGAGAACAAATCAAATATAGTTTTGGAGAGACTTTGTGTTTTCTTTAAAGACAAAAGAAATCGCACATTTATTAATATCAGTACCAGCAGAAATTAAATTTGGAAAAGTCTTGTTTTTACATTCATAATTCAAATACAACACAAAAAGAGTAAAACAGCACTTAAAAAAAGGACAACTTGTTTTTGTTGATACAATTGGCTTTTGATTTAAACTTAAATTATTCAAAATAACTGTATTTTTTTTTTACTGAATATTTAATAACCTTTTTTTAATTCAGGGAAATGGACAGATAGTTGGTGTTTTTACATAGACACCTTAAATACACCTTCAAAACATCGGACATAAATCCACACCACAGAACCATGTCACTGAAGCTTTTGCCTCACACAGTTTGATCACAGATAATTTCATGTGTTTTTGTTTGTGGGTCCTCTACCTGGTCTGGATGACAACAGCTCCTGGTGGTTTGGTCTGCTGGGTGGTCATGGTGTAGAGGGTCTCTGGAGACTCAGAGCGAATCATCTTCAACCTTACAACATAACAAGGACAATGTCAAGTTAATTACCATCTAATAGCCGGGTCTGAACCACTGACAGCAGACTTTCACACTGTAATACAGGACAATTAGCACTGATGCTCAGAAAACTTGAGAACTCAACCAGTTTTAGACTTACCACAATCTTAAACGATCAGTTTTAACAAAATAAAACTCTTTAAAGAAAATGAACAGCACTTTAATCCCCTTTCAACAATTTAGTTTAGTTTGGATTCAAACCCTGAACAGCTCATTTGAAGCTGCCTGATGTGACTCTCTGTGTACTCTCAGCAAAGAAGCTTCACAAACTCTAATATCAATAACGTCACATTTGTCATCAGGAGATAATAACCTGACACACCAGATGGACCTTTTCACATTTAAGGAATGTTCCTCCTGTCACACTCATCACAGGTCAGTCAGAGGCTGGCGGTCACTTCTTCCATTTAGCACCACTAAACCACACAGCATGTCATTTTCTGATCAGAACAATCATTTTAGGATGGATCTGACTGATGACAGACTTGACATATGGCAAATCCAGTTGCTTTGCAAGGTATGTGTACCGAGGAAGAAACATTTTGGCAAAAAGTCCATCATGTTCAACAGCCCTCCATGGACAAATATAAACAAGTTTCTGCTAAAATGTTTTCAGTGTCGCCATCGTGACTTGTGATTCAACTTTATTTATATCATTATTCTGGTATAACAAATCTTACTATCTCATGGTAATGTGTTTATTTATGACAGAAACCAAAAAACAGGCACAACGTACATGTTATCACAGCAAGCAGAGTGAAAAAGATTGTGTGTCCTCTGAGTTTAAACAGTAATGCACTCTTAGACATGTTTGTTTTGTCCTGTTTCTCTGTTGAATTGTTTTGTTTAATCTTTAGTCCAAAATAAAAATGTTTAACAGTTTTGAGTGGGGATGGATATTAATCAGTTTTATTGAAACCAACGCCATTAGTGATTCTGCTTTTCAAACCAATTCTTTCCCCTTTAAAGCCTGAAAATACAGAAAATCCTCATTTTTTGGAGATGAAATGTTTATTTCACTTTCTACTGCAATCCTAAAAAAAAATAAAAAGTTTCATAAAATTTATATATATTTTTTGTATGTCATTTGACACATTAGGTGTTTTTGGCAATAACTGAGGACATTTGTATTCAGATGTTTTTTTTTAGTAATCTGTTGATCATATTGATTAGATAGCGGTATCGCAAAAGTTTGTATCAAATATGATACAACAGACTTTAAGAGGTTGATGACCCTCTCATCCACTCCTGTGGATTTTCTGTATGGGCAAAAAATTGCTTGCACAGGTTTTCGGTGGCCACAATATAAAACATGTGACTTCAAGTGTCTTTTTGTTGAAAATAAAACCAAAATTTTGGCATTTCTGCCTACCTGTCTGCCACGATTAAATCTCTGACTTCTTTTTCATCAATTCTGCTGACTGCCTCTGATGAGAGTGTTAAGTACTTCACTTACAAGCCATGCAGAACAAAGAAGAAGACACTGACGATGGAGTTGTTCACATAAAGACTAATAAACCATTCCTTGATCCAATTATTTATTATCAACTGGAAATGGTTTTCGATCCGATCACTAATTTTGAGTGGTTGAAATTTCTCATGAAAGGGGTAGTGGTGGTCACAGGGGCTACATCAGTTGAGAACAACTGTTATAAATTTTTTTTTTTTAAAATAGGAAAGAACTTTGACTTCTGAAGCCAGCAAGCTTATCCAAAAATGAATCTGATGTGACTTTGACAAACTGTTAGGACAGGCAGTGTTTCACTCAGTTTACTTGAGTTAAAAGAGCAAACTAAGCAACTTTGGTCTTGAATTTAATCTTATTTAGTCTTGCAAACACTCCGTTCAATTTCAGTTAGTTACTGTTCCTGAGAAAACCTTACCTACTTTTATTTATGTTAAAATGTTTTTTAAAATGCATTTTTTTATCATTCAGTTTTTGTTTATGAAGGCTTAGTTTGTGACACAAATCTGGTAAAGTCACATATATATATTACAGTAAGAAAGAGACATTACCCTGTCCCCTCCTGTGAGGGATGTGCAGGCAGTTCCACAGGACGGGATGAAGAGCAGGCCTCAGCAACCTCTTCTTCACATTCCTCATCGTCATATAATACCTTCTGTTCTTCATCCTCTTCCTCCTCCTCCATGTCATCACTGTCACTCTTCATTGAACCATAGCTGGAGGGAGGCCTCGTCCACTTCTTCTTCTCCTCCTTAGTCTCTTGCCTTAAAATGATTAAGGTTAGACAACAGGATGTCAGAAATACAGAGCTGAATTCTAATGGAGTTGGGACATTGTGCGTAACATAAAAAAAACAAACAAAATGATTTGCAAATTCTTTTTGACCTTTATTCAGTTGAACACACTACAAAGACAAAACATTTAATGCTCAAACTGATAAACTTCATTGCTCTTTTAGCAAATATTTACACATTCTGAATTTTATGCCTGTAACACATTCCAAAAAGGTTGGGACAGGGGCATGTTTACCACTGTGTTACAACACCTTTCCTTTAACAACAATCAATATGCATTCGGGAACTGATGAACCTAACTGTTGAAGCTTTGTAGGTGGGTTTCTTCAACATGCAGGGATGTCCCTAAAAAAATTGCCACTTGATTGGCAGTACTTTTTGCTCCAAAACCTGTATGTACCTTTCAGCATTAATGGTGCCTTCACAGATGTACCAGCTACCCATTCTAAGGGCACTAGCATACTCCCACACCATCACAGATGCTGACTTTTGAACTTTGCACTCATAACAGTCTGGATGGTCCTTTTCTTCTTTGGCCCATAGGACACAACATCCATGATTTCCAAAAACAATCTGAAATGTGGACTCATCAAACCACAGCACACGTTTCCACTTTGCATCAGTCCATCTCAGATGGGCTCTGGCCCAGAGAAGTCGGCAGTGTTGCTGGGTGTTGTTGATATATGGCTTCACTCTGCATGGTGGAGTTTTAACTTGCACTTGTAGGTGTAGCTTCAAACTGTGTTATCTGACAATGGTTTCCTGAGGAGTTTCTTTTTCTTTTATTATGGACTGTAGATGATGAAATTCCTAAATTCCTTGCAACTGCACATTAAGAAATGCTCTTACTGTTTTCACTTTCAGAAAGCAGTTTTCAGAAAGGCCTCCATCCCATGCCTGCTTGTGAACACCTGAACCTTTTGGAGATGCACATTTTATATCCAGTCATAACACTCGCCTGTCTCCAAACAGCCTGTGCACTTGTGCACTAGAGCACTCCAGTCTTTAGCCCCTTTTCCAGCTTTTCTGGAATGTGTTGCAGGCATCCAAATCAAAATGAGTGAATATTTGACAAAAACAATGCAAGGGAGTTTATTAGTTTTCAACATTGCATATCTTGTCTTTGTCGTGTATTCAACTGAACATAAGTTGGCTGGAGCAGTCCATTTAGTGTTGTTTTTAGACCTTGTCTTTTATGTGCAGAGATTTCTACAGATTCTCTGGATCTTTTAACGATATCATGAAGTCTGGATAATGAAGTCCCTGAACTTCTTGCAACTGTACATGAATAGTCTTAAACTTTTATTCACAAAGTTGTGAATCTCATTCCATCCTTGTTGCTGAACAACTGCTCCTTTAAGACCCAATCGTGACACTCACCTGTTTCCAGCTAACATGTTTACCTGTGGGATGTTACAAACAGGTGTTTTTGAACATTAGTCAACTCTCGCAGTCTTTTGTTACCAGCTGTCTGAGCTTTTGGGAACGTGTTGAAGGCATCACATTCAAAGTGAACAAAGATTTGAAAAAAAAAAAAAAGTCAGTTTGAACATTGTATATATTTTCTTTATAGTGTGTGCAATTGAAAATAGGTCTACAAGGACTTGCAAATCATTTTTTTCTGTTTTACCAAAAATTTACATAGCGTCCCAACCTCATTGGAGTTGAAGTTTCTCACAGGCTTTGACTCACAAACATGCATATTATAAATATCGTTACATGTGTTGTTAAAAAAGATGTAGGTAATTAAAGACTGGGTTAACATTAGCACATGAAGAAAAACAAACAGAGTTTACACAATATTGTGTTTACTGATCCCAAAGATTCGAAATTTAGCTAACATAGAGATAAACAAAGTACGGAAGCTTCTCCCGGTCAAAACTCTGTGAAACGCCTTAAAGCGACGGTTAACGACGACAGCTCAACTGTCAGCAAAATCAAATCAAGCTCACCTGTTCAATTCAGTGTCCGAGTCCATCCTCTTAAACTAATGTTTTTATACACAGCGACTGTGAAGCAACTTAATGTTGGCTCAAATTTCGCTGAAGCCGAGTTTGAGCCCACGGAGAAAATCCAGGCCTCTTATGTTAAACTCTGCTGTCTCACGGTCTGCTCGGTGTAATGCGGAAGTTACTGCCCACCCTACATAAAACTGAAGGTTTTATCATCGACTTAAGAAATAAAGCTTCGTCACATTAAACAAAATATGCACGGTACATATCTTTAATGTCGCTTTACTCCGTTCAGACATTATCCCAGGTTGAACTTTCGGTTTCGAGCAACTGAACATCCGGTTACAAACCTTCAAAATAAAACAACCTCATTGAAGAACCATGTTTGTGAAACTAGTCTTAATAATCTGCAGAGATGTATAGAGGTATCTATTCCAACAACACATTTTTTATATTTCCCCCTTAGTCCTCAATGAATTATTTTAACCATCTGAGGAAAAACAGAAAACAACCAAAAAGAAGAAAGAGAAGAACATCTTCAGCCCTCAGATAGGGGAGGACAACTGACAGCCTTGGGCCATATGTGGCCCTTCTCTTCACTCACAGTCAGTTTTAAACATCCAAATGTTGTGCAGCTATGCAGATAAATCATGTTTAGGGTCTGCCAATATGACACCATGCATGCAGGTATTATGCACAATTTCTATTGGCTGTCATAATGTTTAAATTTACCTCTAACAAGAAAAGTTTGATATAATTTGCTGAATTGGATCCGTCTGACTGGGCGTCAGTGGCACAGTCTGAGAGTGTGCTTGGTAATTGGAAGGTTGCAGGTTCGAGCCCAGCTTGGGCTGTCATATGGGCGGTGTGTCCTTGTGCAAGACACTTAACCCGAAGTTGCTCCCACTGCTGTGTCAGTGGTGTGCGAATGAGTATGAAAGAACATGAATGTATTAGTTGATACTGAAGGACGACATACATAGAAACTTCAGCCATCAGCGAATGAATATGAGTATGAATGGATAGATGACCTGTGATGTAAAGCTGCTTTGAGTAGTCAAAAACTGGAAAAGCTCTGTTTAAGCTCAAGTGCATTTAACATTTCTACCATATTTTGTTTAGGATTTTTGATGCTTTTATTTAGGACAAAAATGCGAGTCAGGTAACTCCAAAAACATTAATAACCAAGATTTTCATGACTGCCTCCTTGGTCAGGTTCCTATTGTTAAATAGATTTTTATTCTCAGTTGTAGTAGCTGGTCAAATAAAGGTAAAACAAATCACTTCATTAAAAAAAAAAAAGTTTACTAGCTTATTGCAATAAAATGTTATATTTAATTGGCCTTGTTATTCTATTTGCCTTATAAAATCTGCTTTATTCTTTGGCATTGAGCTTGAAAATATCTATGCAATTCTGATTGACACAATTTTTATTTTTTTGTTATTTTACATTTCAGATGGTCTCATTGACAGTATTTTTTGATTTGTGACAAGTTGTTCCTCTGAAGCTTAGAATAATTCAGTGTGGCCCTCACTGCCTGGACCTCTTCATATGTCATGCCCCCTCTTCATATCTGCAGAAAGAACATAAAATATTATGAATTCACCTTGGTCAGCTGAATGTGTGAACATGAACAGCACTTTTCACCCAGACTTTACCCTCATATTTGCCCTGTAGGCCCCACCTTGCATTTCCCCCTGACCCCAGCCCTCCATTGACTAACATGCAATAAAGGAAAAATTCATGCCGAGGGCCACAAGCTACCCAATTAATCTCAGGATAAGTATCACTCAATATGTTGCCACTTATTACATTTACAAACATTCAAAAGCACATTGTACTTTATTCTGAAAGGTACATGCAAATACCGGAAGTCCCCTCGAACTGTTCAGAATAGTAGCAGTTCTCCTTTTCCCCTCTTCTTCTTCACTGGTCTTGGGAAGTAACAAGCCACTTGTCATATTTTTTAAGGGTTGCTTTTAATAGCTTACAATTCCTGAAACAGTAATAATATAGTTATTTGTCAAAACAATGCTGATTTACTTCTATGATGACATGTTTGTGCCCCTTCAAGATTAAAATGTCAATCCAGAGTTGAGAATGAGAGCTGGACTTTCACCCACTCATGATTTTTCTTTAGTTTGAGTTTGTGCATTTAAAAGTCCACAGTTGTCATCCTTTAAGTAAGTATTTATGAGTAACTCAAAAACAATGTTACAAGTGAGGACAAAATTATTAGCCCCCCCTTTGAAATTTGAAGTTTCCTCAAGATTTTCTTAGTACTTTTTTAACAGAGCAAGGAATTTTCAACACAGCATTTCTGAACATACTCGTTTTCTTTAGAAGGCACAAATTATTAAATATTTGCACACCAACACAGATTTTTTTTAAGGAAAAGATTAAAATGACCAGGAACGTAATTATTAGCCCCCTTTAAGAAATTACCATTTGTTAAGTCATTGCATAAACCACTGTTGTGCAATGATGTGCTTAAAGGTGATAAGGTGAATCAGGTGATTTCACACAATTAAGTTATACATGGTATGAAAGCCTCAGTATGGGTCGATGAGCTGTCAGTTGAGAAAATACCATGCCGAAAACTAAAGACATCAGGTTGGACTTGAGAAAAACAAACACAAAGCAGGATATTCAAAGCCATCCAAGCGTTTTTAAGTGTCAAGAACTGGAGTGAGAAGTATAATCCAGAAATTCAAAGGCAGGCACACAGTACAGAACAAGCCTGGCAGAGATAGGGAGCAAAAACTTTCAAAGACCCTGGAAAGAAAACTAGTGACAGATGTGTCTTAAGACCACAGAACAACTGTCAAAACACTGGTGAATGACTTGGCCACAGCAGGAATCGTAGTCTCTAAGGGGACATCACTAGAGCTTTGCACAGGGATGGACTGTGAGTTTGCAGACCAAGAAAAACTCCACTTTTGAAGAAGAGACACCTTCAAGCCAGATTTAAGTATGCTCAGGACAACCTAGAGTAAGATTATGTATACCAGAAGTGTGTCCTCTGGTCTGATGAGACTAAACTAGAGCTCTTTGGCCATAGAGACACTGCTTTTGTTTGGAGAAAAATTAACACCGTCCCCACAGTGAAACAGTGGTGGGAGTATTATGCTGTGCGGATGCTTCAGTGCTTCTGGAACTGGAAATCTTGTCAAGGTGGAAGGAATTATGAACCAAGTAAAATATGTGGAGATTTTGAAAGAAAACCTTAAGCAGTCGGCAGTAAAGCTGGGTCTAGGTCATCGTCTCATCTTCCAACATGACAACATTCCAAAACATACTTCTCTCTTGGTGAAGAACTACAGTATCTCCAGAAGACCAAAGTCAATGCAATTGAGTGGCCTGCACAAAGCCCTGACTTAAATCTCATTGGAAATATGTGGGGTGACCTAAAGAAGAATGTCCATGCCATCAATCTGGAGGGGTGTGAAAGACTTGCCAAAGAAGATTGGGCTGGGATTCCCTAAAACAAGTGTCAGAGAGTTGTTGAAAACAGCAACAAACGGCTGCAGGCTGTTATCCAGCAAAAAGGATACACAATTGATTTTTAGGATCTGGAGGGCTAATAATTTTGACCCTGGTAGTTTTTGCTTTTTGTGGAATATTTTCATACCTGTGTGCAAACTAAAATAATTTAAGCATCCAAAATACAACTAGGATGTCTAAAAACGTGTTAAAAATGTGTTTTTCCTGTTTAAAAGCACTTGGAAATACTTTTAAAACAATGACATTTTTGTAGGGGGCTATTTATTTTGTCCTCAACTGTACTTTCAACTTCACAAGATAATTAACTGCATGTTTCAGGAGTGAGAAGAACACAGTTACACTACAAAGGTTTGAGTAACCCACCCAAAACTGCCAAAAGGCAATGGAAGAATGATCAGCTATGAGAACTAGCCTGCTCACATTAGGATGTTCTTTCAGTAAGATAGATGACAAAGAAAGAACAAAAACATTTAAACATGGTTAAGGAAACTAGTGCCCACTGAAGATGGAGGGAGACTGCTTTTCATTGAAAACTACAAAAGATTCTGGCTGCATCCCAGTTCCCTTAATTGCCTTTCCTTCCTCCTCCTTGCAATCTAGTTCCTCCAAAACAGATCCATGAAGAGATGAGAGGAAATGAGGCGGAGAGAAGTCTTGAATTTGAAGCTTCATGTGAAGCTAGGTCAGTTTGTGATGATGGTGACAGCTGATCTGACCGTTTCCTTCAGACAGCTGATTGTATATGTAAAATAAAGACTAAGAATTATATGAAAAGTACAGATTTAAATGCTTTTGTTTAGTGTTCAGATCATCCATAATCAAGAAAACATACTATATACAAAACTCTGGACTGATGCACTAATATCAAACTGATTTTGAGAGTTATTATTTCATTAAAATTCTTGTCAATATACTTAATCTGTTTTTATCACATACCAACTCTTCAGTCATTTCAGTGGTCTGTTTTTTCTCCATTATCAACCTCTGCTGATGTTTTGACATTTCATTAAAGTCTACTCCACTGCAGCATCCAATCAGAGAGTAAGATCTCTAATATGGCAAGTCTATCAGTCAATACACTTCCTCAGAGGAAGCTCTCGTGTGTCCATGAGTATAGTTCCTCCAATTTTCCCTCCTCTCTCCTCTAATGGCAAATAAGAGTTCTGGGATGATCCTCGACACGTGTGTTGGGACAAACTTCCAGTTCAACCGAGGACAGAGGAGGATGAAAATCAGTAAAGTGAGATTCATGGCCTGGCTCCCAGTTTAATCCATAATGACCATACGCTTAATACATAAAAGTACTTGTTAGGTAGTTACTCATGGAGGCATAATCTGAACTTGTAAACTGAAAATAACAAAACCAGCAAGCCACAGCACATGTTATTTAAATCTCTTTATTAACAAACATGTAAATATATTACAGAGAAAGACAAAAGGAAGTTTAAAACCAGATCATAAAATCCCATATAGACAAAAATGAACCTAACTGTGATGAGAGAAAACAAATCAACAGAACTGAGAGATGAAAACTTGAATTTAAGAGCAAGTCCTCACACCTTCATCCTGCTCATCATCTGTGGAGAAAGAAAAAAAATCAGATGTAACTTAAGCCCTGGAGAAACACTTCTTGAAACATCATTGTGCTAAATCATAAAAGCTGACGCAAAGACAGTGTTAGGTGTTATAACTGATGTAGGAGCACCCTTTAAGTGGTTTTGAGAAACGAACAGCACCCCATAGGTGATTAGGATATAAGATGACAGCCACCAAGAAGCCAGTGGGAAGAAACAACCCGTAAGCCAGTTCATTAAAATGATTTTCAGTCAACAATATTGACCTTTTAAGACTTCCAGAACGATTCTCCTCATTTATAACCACGTGCTTCTGAAAGAACAGCATTCAAAAATCAGCAGTTAGATTGATGTGCTGACATAACATGTACTGTTGTTTTGTATCAACTCTCAGCATAATCCTGTAGTTCTTTCCAATTAACCTAAACAGGGTTCCCACTCTGTTCTAGAAATCATTTTCCAGGAGTTTCCCAGAACTTTTCCAGGACATGATTTATTTCTAACCCTCAGGCATGAACATTGTCTGCTAGCTATCATTTTTACTCTGGCTTTTATGTAGTGTCTTACTATTATAAATTTATGGTTTATACTTATTTTTTATCATTATTTACTCTGCTGTTTTATATAGATATTGTTGATTTACTGTTTAAGTAGCCTAAAATTCATGTAGCCATTTTTTTAATTTCTTTTTGTTGCCATTGTGTGAGTTTTTAACTTTAATTTTTTTATCTACTCAAATTTAATGGCTAAGTGTGCATTAGTTATCAAGTACCTCATTTCCTTACCTCATTTCCTGTTTGATCTTTGTTCATTAACAAAGTAGGAGGAAGATAAATAATTTTCCAGGACAACTCAAGCTTTTCCAGAACATTTTAGGTTTTTCCTCATTTTCCATATGTTTTCCATGACTGGAAAAATGGTCAATCGTTTTCCAGGTTTTCAAGGTTTTCCAGGACGCGTGGGAACCCTGCTAAACTCCTCAAAAATTTCTGGAAATATTATTTTGGTTGACCATTTCTCCCCTTTAATGATACAATTGGTAAGTGGTGACACAGGTTAACATGTGGGCATAAAATGGTTCCTCAGGGAGGCAAGCGTGAGGAACCGGCCGTCTTTGGGTGTTTTCTTCCTTGGGCCCCCTAATGGTCTGTCTTTGACTTCACCAGTCTCACAGAACTTGGTGAAAAGCTTTGTACCAGGGCTGACACCAAACAATGCTGCAACTCTGCGAACAGGAACATCAGCTTCCAGTTGCTGGGGAGATTGGCAAATTTTCGGGGAGCACCACCCACATGTTTAGCTGTTTTGCTCATTCTAAGAAAGCACGATCCTTACAAGTTGTACCACGTTGTAAGTGAATAATAAGGCTTCCAATTATATAAAAAAACATACCAACTGGTATTATTTGAGGAGAGAAATGATCAATCAAAATAAGGTTTCCAAACATGTTTTGAGGAGTTTAAATTACAAGTTGATAAGGAACACTTGAAAAATTTTATTCTAACATTCAATAACTGCATTGTAACAGCCTTTTGTTATTTAATACACTTAAACCTGCAGGGCACTATCATAAATTGCAGCTTATTAGAATGCAGCTGTGATTAGCACTCTTCTCAAAAATCAGCAAAATGAAAACACAGATAAAGAACTAAGTCTGTGAGTCTGTGGCTACAACAAAATGAAAAATGTGCCGTGAGCCTTAAGCTTGTCTGTACCCTTAAAATAAAGAACTATGCTTGGTTGATGTTAAAAGTAGGTTTTAAAAATATGCTAACTGTGGGTTGGCAGCAAATTCAACACATCGACTGGACAAGTTTCCCTCTAAGTTTCTCATTCTGATCCAAAAAATAAATAAATAAATAAATAAATAAATAAATAATAAAAAAAACTTTCAACATAGTGATTTGACATAAATTCTTTTTTTACAACTCACTGTGAACAGTGCAAGGCTGGTGCATATTTTTTTCAAAACAAGTTTCGGACATTTTAAGTCCCAAACAAAGAATAAATGCATATTTCTCCATGTAACATTGGTGCCTGTTAGGTTTCATGTGGGATTCTCATAGTCCAAAGTATAAAAGTGTTCATCATTTCAGTTTAGCCTGATTTTTTATTTATATTGTCCTGAAGCAAGAATTCCTTCAACTTGTCTCCCCCCCCCCCATGTGGTTAAGGTTTTTAAGTAAATGCCTTTGTACAGTGATGAAAGTGCTACTATAATTGCAATGAAAAAAATCCGGCGATGCTTGCAAAACAGTGCGTACTCAATGTCTTCAGACATGTCTCAGCCAAATCAAAAAATGAAATTTCAGACCCCAAACAACAAAATAATAAAACACATCTTGTGACCTTATTGGAACTTTAAAGATTTAAGAAAATTAAAAAGAAACAAACTTGAATGTTCACAGACTAAGATGTAAACAAATCATACAATTATTATTAACTTAAACAAAAGTAAATCAGAACTTGTCCATGACCTGCTGCCATTTTATAATCAGTTGATAAAGATTCTCCATCACACTCCTTTCATTACTGATCAAGAACATTTGAAACTGGTGCAAATTTTGTGGTTACAGAAAAAAGCAACCTACTGAAACATCCTCTACGAGTATTCCTTACTTCTCCTAAATGTTGGTTTCTCTGCATCTTACCTTGCGAGCACTTGAAGTCAGTCCAGGGGACTTTGCGGTGGAGCTGGCTGCTCGTGGAGACTTCCTTGGTCCCTGAGATGACACCTGGGGAGATTTTAAGTTGCCGAGCCTCCCAGCTCCGCCGACCCTGGCACGAGAATTTCCCATTGGTTTGTTCTCCTGCCCCTTGCGAGCAGACGCTGGAGCGGGAGACTTCTTAGAGACTTTGCCGGGAGACTTTCGAGTGGAGTTGCGTAGTTTGTTCAGCCCCTTCTTTAGGTAATTGCTGTTTTTAGGTGTGTTGCCAATTGTGAACATCATGGACTGCCTGCGCTCAGCCTGAAGAGTAAAACAAGTGAAACTTTTAGAGAGGCATGCCTGAAAACTTGATGTGACAAATCAATGAACTGAACTTTTTTCTTTTTAAATAATATATTCAATTAAACACTCACCGGACTCAAAGCAGGTTGAAGCTGAGCACTGGATGATCCACTCATCACATTCTTATTTTTGGGGGTCAGAGGGCGTGGGAAGCAGCTGGCCTTCACCTTTTTCTGACAGATGGTAATTGCAAAGACAATTTAGCGAAAAGTCAAAGTAAAAGCAGTCACAGAAAATCTTAGAATCATTTAAACAACAGTTTTTTGGTGTCCAATGACAAAGTGAACATGCTCTCAGATTTGTTATGATTTTCAGTGTAGTTAGACAAAATTAAGTACCTAAAATTTGCCTGTAAAAGCACTCTGGGTGTTAAATATATATATGTGTTCATATATATATATATATATAGAGAGAGAGAGATAATATATATATAATATATGTGTGTGTGTGTGTGTACATATATATGTGTGTATATATATGTGTGTGTATATATATGTGTGTTTGTGTGTGTGTACATATATATGTGGGTGTTAAATATATATATGTATATTTGTGTTTATATATATATATGTGTGTGTGTATATATATATATATATATATATATATATATATATATATATATATATATATATATATATATATATATATATATATATATATATATATATATATATATATACCAGACACCAGTTGGTCTTGGCACATGGGAGAAGTGACTACATTTTGGTGGTGATCTGGATGCAGATCCAGGAATTTTTTTTAAAGGATTTAACATTCCAGTAGGCAGTTTTTTCACATTTTCACCATAAATTCACAAAAAAACCTAAAATGCTTTGGCAGAGGTTTATGCTCTGTAAGCAATTTAAGTCATTATTATGAATATTATTACAGTAAATTTAGACACTAAAATGTGAGTAATTCCTTTGCAAATTCATAAAAAAAAAATCTGTGGGAAATAAGTTAGAAGTTGAATGAAAACTGTAACTAAGAAGCAATACGGTGACCCACAGGAGATTCATCTAAAATCATTCAAACATTAAGTAAAGGGGCTTTTTCACTGTGGTATCGGCTCAAATCAGCGCGGCCGTTTTGGTTTTCCAATAGGGATTATACCTGGTGCCTGGCACAGTTTTTTGTGTCAACTCCAGCGGGGTTCCAAGGAAGCTGAACCGAGACTAAACGTGACATTTAGAGTGAGACACTGCTGACCTCTGAATGGTCAGAGTATCATCATGAGTCAGGGGTGCTGACACAGAAATTTAACACCCCCATGTGTCTGCTCCAGGACTTCATAAACTGTCCTCTGCTTGGATGGCATGTCGTTTTACTGCTTGTGGCCATCTTTGGAATAAATTAATCTCCAAACTGTAAAAAAACAAAAAAAAGCCACATAGGGACCAGTAGCTCCTCTGTTTCCTCATTTGTTTTGGTGAGGATGCCACTGTAGTTTGTGCAGCCACACTCTGATGGGCTCACCTCCCGTACAGAGGTATTGATATAGCCTGTACAGTCATGAAAAACAGAGCAGGTAGTAGGACAGAGTCAGGCCAAGTTGAGCGGATACCATGCCAATACTCAGGACATGAAAAGTTTTCTTATTTGTGTAATGCAAACCAACCTCAGGGGATATCTGCCGAGCAGACAGCGTAGATGCAGACCGCTTTGTGCCTTTTGGGCTTCTCAGCTGGGAAGAGCTGATGCTTTTAGAGGGCAGCTGTCCTGGCATCAATGACAGCCGATGAGAGCGGGTGTTGGCACCAGCTCCAGAGTGTCCAACTATGAGGGAGTACCGATGGGAGGTGAGAGAGTCCTGCAGCTGGCCGGGCATCATGGACGCACGGCGGATGGTGTCAGAGGGGTCCCCTGTGCGAAGTTCTTCATCTGTGAAATGGAAAGCACTGCCATGGACCGCCTAAAGGAACAGACATAAGGTAACATTTGCATGATGATTAATAAATTAAAGATTAATGTAAAACAGTAATGATAACCAGGCCATTAAGTGTCAAATACAGGTTTCAACAACTATCTGTGTAGTAATTTATATAGTGATTTATATATCCAGTGTCCTTGCAACTTGTTTTAAGGAGAATCTTTTAACATGAAAATACAACCATGTGCCCTTTATTGATTGCTCTTCTCCACTCACCTCAAACTCCAGTGGGTAGCTGCTCTTCAGATGTGGGAGGCAGGCTTTGTTTCTGGCCTGCAGCTCAGCAATCCTCATCCAATCGTCTGGTCCACAGTCTGGCTCGTTCTCTGTCCCCACACAGAATGTACCAGCAGCTGAGGCAAACAGTTCAATAAGAGAATAAACATGCAGGTACACACAGATCCTTGAAGGAAAACACAAACTGTCAGTTACAGTCACCTTGTCACTTTCTGTAATCAATCACCAACATAAAAGAATCCTGGAGAAGGGCTGTCCTCTTCACAAAACAGCATTTGGTTAAGTAGTCGAAGAGTGTCTTTAGTTAAGACAACAAAGTCAAGGTCTTTTCTTTTACTGTTTAAAGCTACTGGGATTTTTGGGGTTATTATATGGATTGAGACAACACCTGTGTGCAAACAGGAGTATTTATCTCTTTGTAAATCTTTTTCTATCATATTTTTTACTTAAGTCTCAGGAATTAAACAGGCTTTGTTGACTTCATGTTTTCATCCAACTTTTTGTCACTTACCTCTGGCAGCAGTTTTAGAACATAAGAAATCACCATCAAGGAAGTCTTTTTGGCTAGTATTTGACTGAAATCCTTTTGTTAGTAAAATATGCAGTAGGTATCAATAATAATCACCTTCGCCATGGAGGTTATATTTTTCCAGCGTTTGGTTTTGAACAGGGTAATGCAAAAAAAGTTATGGATGTATTTTGATGACATTTTCAGGCAGTGTTAGTCATGGCAAAAGGAAGAAGTGATTACATTTTGGTGGTGATCCGGATGTGGATCCAGGACATTTTTTGTTTCATTTGTTAACATTGCGAGATGGGGCCAACAGTGTCAGTAATGCCTTGGTGTAGGTTTGCACTCTCAGAGTACTTCTAGTTTATTATGACACTTATTGCACACCAAGACTTCTCAAGATGTCTTTAATTCCCATAAAATGTAATCTAAAGACAATATTACGGAATTAAAGAGCAGTGAGGTAGGTTTTAGCTTAGTACTCCAACACTATCTGCTGGCCAAGTTGACCAGATGATTGGCTGACAGTGAAAAAAGTGCTTTATTGTTGTTTAGTGACAGTGTGGTCAGCGCACCATGGCTGGTAGTCTATGTGACTGTAGAAATAAACATATCAAGCTCGTAGCAGCATAATAAATTATCTTTAAACCCAGCTATTTGGTAATGATAATCCACTCAGAGCTGACCATCACATTCTCGCCTATTCTCACATGATTTCTGTAGACTAAAGAATGTGACCGGCTGATCACAGTACTGTAACTATTTAAAGTTATTCACATCTACCCTCAGATAACTGGTTTGGTCCTATTTCATGACAAAAATACTTAACAGGACACATTTGTTTGACATAAATAAAGGAAGTTGTGAAAGCGAAAGCTGTGCATGCCCGCTTCAAATATGTAGTTAGTGCCTTCTTAATTGTGCATCAGGCACATTTGTTTCCTTGACATCAATTCTTTTTTTACAACTTTACAATTTTTGCAAGTAACCCCTGCAAATCTGCCGAAAAAACACCCAGTGCATCAGATGACTGCCAATTTAATTAGCAGAGAAAAAGGCAGTATCATGACAGCCGCTCTGACTTTGTGTCTATTAAAGCACATAATTCTAAAAACAAAAAATACACTGAAATGGTTTGACTTATGAGTCATGTTGTTTTCCTTCACAATATAACTCTAGAACAAAATACTACAGTATCTTTATCTCCAAAATCATGGAGTTTAGCCTGTCTTTCCTTCAAGTATTTACACCCAGGAGCTCATCAGCAAATAAATACACCAAGCAACTGGAGGGCTCATTCTTTGTAGTTTTGTCCTGCCAACTGAGAAAATCATCTCAGTTGAATTTTTGTCTAATGTTTAAGTAAGACTAATTATATTTTAATAGTAAAACTTTTTTTTGTAAAACTTTGCTGCATGCTACCATCATGCAGAGGCTTGTACTCACGCTGTGAGTTGATTGTGCTCCTCCGGTACCCTGGTAGTCCAATGAGCTGATCACTGGCTGGACCAGCTGCTCTGGCAGGCGTGTCAAACAGCTCCATGGACACAGGTCGAGCAGAGTGGGCACTGGAGAGGTTTGGTTGGGAGCGAGCTGAGGGCAGACTGCAGAATGTCTCATCATCTTCCCCACCACCTCCACCTGGGGTTTTCTACAGATCAGAATTTAAAGCTCAACATTTCAGAGTACTGACAGCAGCACTGGGCTGCTTGCAAAAACAATCACAGTATTTAAAGGTTCATGCATACCCCAATTCCAATGAAGATGGGACGTTGTGTAAAATCCTTGTGAACCTATATTAAATTGAATACACTACCAAGACAAGATACTAAATGTTTAAACTGATGATTTTGCAAATATTCATCCATTTTGAATTTGATGCCTGTGTCTTGTTCCAAAAAAGCTGGTACAGGGGCATGTTTACCTCTGCATTACATCGCCTTTCCTTTTAACAGCACTCAATGAGCTTTTGGGAACTACGGACACTAATTGTTGAAGGTGGAATTCTGTCCGAATCTTGCTTTATATGTGACTTCAGATGCTCAACAGTCCGGGGTCTCTGTTGCCCTATTTTGTTCTTCATAATGTGCCACACATTTTCAATACGAGACAGGTCTGGACAGCAGGCAGGCCAGTCTTGTGCATGCACTCTTTTACTGCTGTTACTACTGTTGTAACACGCGCAGAATGTGTTTGGGCATTGTCTTGCTGAAATAAGCAGGGACGTCCCTGAAGAAGACATGGTTTGCATAGCAGCATATGTTGCTCCAAAACCTTCACATACCTCAGAATTAATTGTGCCTTCATGTTAAAGTTACCCATGCCGTGAGCACTAACAAAAACAAAAACTGTGACAGGGCCAAAGAAAAGTTGAGGAATGCTCACAAAACACCTGTTTGGAATATTACACAGGTGAACAGGTTAATTGGAAACAGGTGAGCGTTATGATTGGGTATAAGACCATCTCTGAAAGGCTCAGTCATTCACATGCAAAAATGGGGCAAAGTTTACTTCTTAGTAGACAACTGCTTGTGCAAATAATCCAACAATTCAAGAACAATGTTTCTCCTTTTAAAACGTGCTGAAGCCGTCAAATTCAAAATGAGTGAATATTTGCAAAAATATTGTTCAGCTATTAAAAAGTTATTCAGTCTGAACATTAAATATCTTGCCTTTGCTGCATATTCAATTGAATAAAGCTTGACAAGGATTTGCAAAACATTGTATTCTGTTTAATTTTTCATTTTACACAGCGTCCTAACTTCATTGGAATTGGGGTTTGTAGTTAAAACTGGTCAAAAACTAAAATACACTGGCCTAGTTTTTTTCACCAGATAAAAAGTACAAAGTAGTTTTGTCATTCAACATGATTACTTTCAACAATGTGCTTGATTGTGAACATGCAAAACATGCGTTGGGTGTTGTTGTGAGTGTCCTCCACCTTTGTCATGGTGATGTTAATAACCTGCGTGGTCCTGCGACGTTTGACCGATGAAGTTGGGTTTTTATGAGATGAATCCAGTTGCACTCTGTGATCTGCTCCAGTTCTACACAACAAAAAGAAGATCAATAATCTAAATAAGAGCAAATTAATAATATACTTCAATACATAAATGAAAAGAATGAAGAGCTGTGGATGAGCCACAACTCTAAGTGCTTGCAAAGGCAGGTGAACCTGACAATTCTATCCAGTAACTAAAAATATCAGTTGGTCCTGAAATGCTTTTGATTCAACTGACGACAGACATTTTTCACATGTAGAAGAAGAAACACCACAGTTTCTCTTTTTTCCCTTGAAGAAAAAAGCTGAGATTAACACAACTAATCAATGATGACTAAGAGAATGTAGATGCAAGACCCCTGAAATCTAGTTATCATAAATTATTTACACCAAACATATTTAGATTAACTCCTCACCGCGAAAACTCATTACACTGCAAGTAAAATAAGTAATTTCTGTTAAACCCCAAGACTGACAAAAGCAGAACATACCTGTTGGTCTGCTTGTTGTTTATTGGTGTAAAGTACAGGGTTTCCAGGGACTCAGCCTGTAGGCCTTGACGTCTGGCTGCCAAGCGCTCTGAACTGCGGACCAGGGGAGTGCTTGATTCACCAGGTGCAGAAAGTTTTCTGCAATGTAGAGAAAAGGGATTCAAAATGAAATATTTCACTAATGTGAAATCTTTTGTAACTTTTCATTTTTCACAAGATGTCTTTAAATGTTTTACACAAGTGGGTGATAAGTATTCTAATTGAGAATTGCAGAATTAGTATTTATACTCATCATTTTATTTATTTTTATTTAACCAGATAACACCCATCGACATCAGGATCTCATTTACAAGGATGACCTAGCCAAGAGGTCAGCAGCACATGTCATAATAAAAACAAAATTCAAGAAAAATTAAGGCAATAAATTACAAACAATAAATATGGTAAAAAATTCAAAAGTTTCTTGGTGGTTTCATTTCCCTCCACTTTGTTCTGAATGTCATGTTTATCAAGGGCATCACCCTTCAGCAGAAACAATGATAAAGATGTTAAATATGTAATCATGGCAGACAGGGGGCAGAAGTGGTCAAAATTGTGGCTCAAGTTTTAACAAAAAGAAGATTTAGTGGGTAAAAAAAAACAACTTGTAGAGGCATGTATTGATCACAGAAGTGACGTATAATCAAACTTCTGCGCACACAGAAAATCCACAGGAAGGGATAAGGGAATGGCCACAGAAGTGGATTGATAAGCAGAATTAATTCATGACATTGTTCTTAGTAAAATCTTATCAATTCTCATCCATAGTGATAAGACATTAGCTATGTTTACATGTGCAGTTTTTCTTCAGTCTGATCAAAATCATCCTGAGTGGTGATCCTAACTTCACTGTTTCTATGGACACAATCCAAGCACAGAATTTATGTTAATGCATTAAGTATTAACATATTAACATAAAAGCTTTCAGGATGCACAGAACTGTACCTGCAGATTGAATTCAAAAACAGTCGAAGCAGAAGCTGATCCTTGCCATTAAAATAGTTGAAAAATGTGCTCCAACATGTGAAAATGGTGTCTGGTCAGTATTAATTCAATATGAAAGGAGACAGTGGACGCAATCAATGATTTAAACTTGAAAGAAAAGTCATTCTGTTGATTGGCTTGTATCAACAAAGTTTTTCTCAAAAGTGAGACACAGTGAATGAAAAATGAGACCCTGCTGTGTGTTTAAACCTGCATTTCAATTTCTAATTAGCTTTTGGTAAGCACATCAGATTCATAGATTCCTTCTGTATTATAAGTAGGGATGTACAATGTTATCGGAGCAATAGTGGTCCCAGCAGATAATTGGCCAAAAGGTGATTATCGATAAAGGCAGAAATATACAGACAGTAATTAGCCAAACAAATTGGCCATAAATACCCCATATATCTGCTGTAATGTTGGCAGAATGTAAAAATGTACCATAATGGTTTACCTCAATTTCACCGAATGTCCATGTTTGTAAATCAAACGTATCATTTATTGAAGAATAAAACGTAGTTCTGCTTGCCTCACATCAGTTTTAAACACAAATGCACTGTCACCATGAAATGAACAGGTCAGTATTGGTAAAGTGGAGGCTTTGTGCTCTTGACAAAAATATCAGTATCAATTTAGGTGATAATAAAATTGGAATATTCAGCATTTCAGATCAAAATCCAGTATTGTGCATCCCTAGTTATAAGCAAACACTGCTTTCTGTCACTCGCCCCCTCGCTGTGTGACAGAGATGTTATTTCCCATCCTCTCCACTATGCTCCAAACAGTGACTTTAGATGTCACCATTTTATTCACTCCATAATGAATCCAAACCATGTACACCAACAGTAAATGGCTGTCACTACAGTGTCAAACAAATTTGTATCCTAACTTTAAATGTTGAGGTATTAACTGAGGCACTTTTATGTAGATATCCTTATACTTGAGAAAAGTATCATCATAAGAGTGCCACTGATGGGAGCTTAATGTGTCCTCAGTGCAGATGAAGTTGCAGTTTTTATTGTCGTCCCTGTGAATACCAGAACCTTCTGACATGTAATTGGTAAATACAGCTGGACTTCAGGACACTCGACAAGCTTAAAACTGGAGTACAGCCTCCACATTTCTAGGCAGAATCTGTAAACAGAGATAGTTACAGACCTAAAAGATTTCATGTTACTTTTCTAAGATGCACATTACCTTGTGGTGTTGAGAGAATCTTCCAGAGAGCTCTGGTCCAGGCTGTCAGAGCTCATGGCCTTTCTCATTTGTGCTCTCGTTTGAGAGTATCCGCTAGGGACCTCAAAGTAACAAGATTCTGTCACACTTCTTTCACTTCCATGGATCTTGTTCTGAGCTCGCAGGTTACGGTCAGCAAAGGCCAGCTAAAAGTAGAAAAGTACAACAATGAACTTAATGTTAAATGCTGTGAATTGTTCCATCAATCTTTTTTTTAGTTCAATGCCATTGGCTTGTAAAGTTATTAAAAAGAAGCATGAAATCTAGAATTTAGGCCAATTTGATATAAGAGCCACAGTCAAGAGTCTCTGAGGGAAATAAGTTCTTTTCTACCTTCCTCTGATTTACAGTCTACAGCAAAGTCTACAATATTCAGTTTCTGTGCAACCTTCTCACTCTTGTAGTACTATCAATGCTTTCATTCACCATGTGGTGTTGGCACTTCTGCCAGATACATTACAGTGGATGAGCTCTCAGCCGTGGAGACAGAGATGAAGCGCAGACAGCCTGTTACAGTCGTGCAGCCCACAACCGCTAGTTATCTTACAAACAAATTAGCTTCACAGTATTCCATCATTTTATTCAAAAGCAGCATTGAGACTTCTCAGGAGGAGGATGTTGAAACGTGGTGCCAACCTACACCAGTGGCATCAGCAATGCTGTGTTTCCCTCACATATTTTGAGCAGTGAAGCAGCAAAGAGGTCATGACAATGTCAGCATCTTATACTAGTAAATAAGTCACATGAGTAAAAAGGATGTAGCCGACTTCATGGATGAAGTTTGTGTTAAAAAAAATGCAGTTTAAACATCTGATTATTTAGTAAGTGAACAGTACCAACCTGTGCCTCCAAACTGGCCACCATGCTACTCAGCTTCTTCTCATTGGTCTGGGCCTTCTCCAGATCCAGTTGAAGTAGTTTGTTTTCCATGGTAATGGCTTTGACTTCACGCTCTCTGACTTCTAGAGAAGTCTTGAGCTCAGTCACCTGTTCTTGGCTTTCCTGCAGAAGCTGTTTCTTGCTGTTGTAGAAACTCACCGCCTTTTCCATCTGCAGCATTGTAAACAAAAAGAAATGTCTTTGTGTCAAGCATTTACTCCATAAAACTTGTGATATAAATTAATTATAGCAAGAAATATTCAAACCGGTCTTCCGTAAGATGTTAGTAGGGATGCCCAACATTACTGGCATGTTACCAATATTTGCATATGATAGCTCATTGGCATTTATTTAGTTATCAGCATTTCCATCAAAGACTTCAGCCATTATGACGGCAAAATCTAAAAGCAGATTCAACAGACCCACCATAACTGAAACTTTTATCTTTTTTGTTGTCAGAAGTTATGTTTAGGTCAGAACTTCAAGAATCAGCCTGAAAATATGTTTTCTAGTTCAGAGAATCTGTTTGACCTTGAAAAGTGCATGCTCTACAAAACAAGGCACTTTGTTCTGAGCTCTGCATATCTTCTAGTCTGTGCAGTGCTGACTGGAGCTCTCAAAGAGGTATACAAAGCCTGTTTTACTGAGAAAAGTTTGCAGGTATAATAGCTGGCATCACCTAAAATGATTCTGGAAATATTGATATGGACTGGAAAAAATCTAATTTAATATATCCAGAGTTTTTAAGAAATGCAAGCATGGTTTAAAATCAACTTTTGACTCAACAGCCAAGGTGGTTAAGAAAAAGTTCATTTTTACTGGTGCTTTAAATAATAATTCGTGCTCTCAAGTCAGATACATACACCAATCAAGCAAAACATTATGACCCCCTGCCTTATGTTGTGTTGGTTGCCCTTTTGATTTTACGCAACAAACCGTGAGCTCTGTGCATTCTGACACCTGTCAATCAAAACCAGCTTTAACTTCTTTAGCAATTAGAGCAACATTGGCTCATCTGTTAGATCACACCACACAGGCCAGCCTGCCTTCCCACGTGCATCAATGAGCCTTGCCGCCCGTGACCCTGTGTCTGATTCACCACTTTAGATAGATATTAATCACTGCAGACCAGCAACACCCCACAAGTTTCAGAGATGTTCTGACCCAGTTGTCCAGCCAGCACAATTTGGCTCTTGTAAAACTTACTCATATCCTTACGCTTGCTCATTTTTCCTGCTTCTAACACATCATATTTGGGAACATAAGTTCACTCGCTGCCTTTTATATTCCACCCACTTAAAGGTGCCATGATGGAGATAATGAGTGTAATTCACTTCACCAGCAAGTGGTCATAGCATTATGCCTGATCAGTGTATACTTGACTGTTTGGTGCAAATATTTACCCACCATGTGGCACATCACCTACCAAGATTTAGGGTGAATCCCAATTCTACCCCTTAGCCCTTCCCCTTCGCCTTACCCCTTCCCCTTAGCCCTCTGTTTTGAGGGCCAAGGGGAAGGGGTGAAAACACACTGCTGAGAAATGAGACACCACTCGATTCCCGCTACGTCATCACCCAGAGCCACTCGCTAGCTGTGACGTAGGCAGATGCGACAATAGCTGTAGCTACAGCTGCGAAGGCTAGCTCGTTATACAAGAAATTTTAAAATACGACCAACAGTTCAAAACATGATTAATATTTACTTGATGAATTAATAATTGCTTATAATTAAGCGCTTCCTTCAGTCTCCGCTCTGCCTCGTGTTGGCAGGCGCAGTGTATTATGGGAAATTCTCATAACCCTTCGTTTCAAGTGAGGTCCTGGTCTGTCTTCGTTTCAAGGGCTGTGTAGCCCTTGGTCTTAGCCCTTCCCCTTAGCCCTACGGAGAACTGGGACTTCACTAGACGTGAACGCGCAAAACCAAGGGGTAAGGGGTAAGACAAGGGGTAAGGGGTACAATTGGGATTCACCCTTCGCTGCCAAAATGAAAACTTGATCCCCCTACCTGTGCTTTGTAGTGTTCAGCAGCCTCCGATTTAGCTGAGAGCTGTTCCTGCAGGTCTCTCTTCAGCTTGTCATTTTCACCAGCTTTGTCTTTCTCTTTCAACAGTTTCTCTTTCTCCAATTTTAAGATTTCCAGCTCCCTCTGAAGCACTGACTCCAGTTTACGGGAGGCAAGGTTCTCTCTTTCTGTGGCTTGCATAGCTTGAGTGAGTCTCTCCTTTTCAACAGCTGTGGCCTCAAGTTGCATCTCAAGAGCTCTCTGACCCTTTTCTGCAAGAAGTATCCTGGACATGAGAGCTTCTTTTTCCTGGATAACAGCCTCTTTTTCACTTAGTGTTACAACATACTGCTCTTGTGCTGCTTTGCTCTCTGTTTTTACAGAGAGAAGCTGTTTCTGGAGAAGTTCCATGTGCTGAGAAGACTGCTGTTGAGTTTCATGTAGCATCTGCTCTTTAGCAAGAAGTTCTTGAGAAAGGGACTCAGCCTCCACTTTAAGATCCTGGATCTCATGTTGGAGCACACTGGTCTGTCTGGAACTCTCTTCTCTTACCTCAGCCAAAAGTTGCTCATTGGCTTTAGCTTCTTCTTTTGCTTTTTGAACCAGGTTTGTTTGGGCAGCAACCTCTTCCCTGAGAGTGGTCCAGTTTTGTTCTTTATCAGCGATAAGCAAATTGGCAGCAGATAATTCTCCCTGGAGGATCTCAAGTTTTTTCTCAGCCGTTTGTAGAAGTCTGTCTTTCTCCCCCTGAGATTCTTTAAGTTTGTGAATCTCTTCTTCACGTGAGTTCATCTGTTCCTGCAGAATCTCAATTTGTTTGACCTTATCCTGTAGGGTTAGGAGGGCTTCCTTCTGCTGAGTGCTTTCCCCTTGCTGTAGAGCTAAAAGCTCCTCTTTGGTTTTCAGATTCTCCTCAGGCTTTTCTCAGTGACGAAACACAGACTCTCGATTTCATTCTTTAAATTCAGGATCTCTTGATGCAGCAAATCTGACTGCTCTGAGCTTTGAGTCTTCAGCTGTATCATTTGTTCATTTTTAGCTTGGATCTCCTCTTTTATCTTCTTGGTCTCCTCCTCAAAAGCAAAGACAAGGTCCCTCTGATGAACTATCTCTTCCTCCTGTTTGGAAAGCATGGCTGCCTGAGTCAGAACCTGCTCCTCAGCCTTTGTGAGACATTGACTCCTATCTGCAAGTTGGCTTTTTAGACACTGAATCTCATTTTGTAGTTGGTCAGATTGTTGGGTGCCCTCTTGCTTAAGAGTGATCAGCTGTTCCTCTTTAGTCATGACCTGCTCCTTGAGTCCTCTGATCTGCTCTTCAGTGGTGGCAATAGTGTTTTGAAAATTCTCTTTTTCTTGAGAAATCTCTATTTCCCTTTGAGCTAGCAGGTTTTCCTTATCCTGTACCTGCTCTGTTGTAGTTTTCAGAGATTCATTCAGACTTTGCACTTGCTCCTTAAGAGTTTGGATCTCATTCTGCAGTTCCTGAGACTCCTCACAGCGTTCCTTTTTTAGCTTTTCTACCTCCACTTGTTTAGTTTTGATGTCCGCCCTCAGACAGTTAACCTCTTCCTCAAGAAAGGAGCTGTGCTTTTTAAGTGCTTCAATCTGCAAAGTGTTCTCCTTTTCTTGTTTCGTAATAATATCTTCTTTAGACTGAAGCTGGTCCTTTGCCAGCTGCAGAGAATTTGTGACAGATGTTATGTGTTCATTCAGACGTTCAATCTCCTGCTGTACCTCCTCAGAGTGTGATGAGGACTCAGACTTCAGCTGAACTAACTGCTCCTCCTTGGCGTGAATCTCTGCATTTAGCCTCTGAACTTCATCTTGAGATGCTCCCATTTGAGACTGAAGTGCCTCCAGAGCTTTGATGCTTTCTTGTTGCTGCTCAGTAAACAGATTTTCCCTAGACTGCAAGCTTCCCTCAGCTTCCCTTAGGGAGGAGCAAAGACTCTCGACCTGTTTCTTTAACTCCTGGACCTCTTGTTTTAGCAGCTCCTTCTGCTCTGAGCTCTCAGTTTCAAGAAGTGCCATCTGTTCTTCTTTAGCATGGATCTCAAGTTTCATTTTACTCATTTCTTTCTCAGAGGCTGACAGATGTTCCTTCTGGTGGGCAATTTCTGCCTTCTGTTTGGAAAGCACAGCCGCCTGAGTCTGAACCTGCTCCTCCGCTTTTGAGAGGGATTCACTCAAATCAGCAAGTTGGTCTTTAAGACATTTGATCTCCTCTTGGAGATTCTCAGATTGCTTGGAGCCCTCTTGTTTGAGTTTAACCAGTAACTCCTCTTTAGTCTGGATCTGCTCCTTAAGTCCTCTTATCTCTTCCTCAGATGTTTTCATCATGATTTCAGAACGACCTTTTTCCTCTGATATCTGCATTTCTCTCTGAGTTAAAAGGTTTTCCATTGCCTGGGCCTGCTCTGTTGTAGTTTTTAGGGATTCATTCAAACTTTGCACTTGTTCCTGAAGAGTTTGGATCTCATTCTGCAGATCCTCTGAGTGTGCAGATGACTCAGACTGAAGCAGAAATAACTTCTCTTCCTTGGAAAGAATCTCTTGATTTAACTTCTTCACCTCATCCTGGGATGCTGTCACCTGCGTCTGCAGTGCTTCCATATCCTGAGTGCACTGCAGTTGCTTTTTGGCAAACAGATTTTCTTTGGATTGCAAATTCTCCTCGGCTGCTCTTAGTGAAGAGCGAAGAACCTCAACATTGTTCTTTAATTCTTCCATCTCTTGATGTAATACCAGTGACTGCTCCGAACTTTGTTTTCTCAATTCATTTAACTGTTCCTCTTTAGTCTGGATCTCCTGATTCATACTCTTAACCCTCTCCTCTGAAGCTGACAGTTGTTGCTTTAAAAGTTCTGTTTGGTGAGCACTTTCCTGCTCCTGCTTCTTAAGCATAACCTCCTGAGTCTGAACTTGTTCCTCAGCCTTTCGGAGAGACTCATTCAGACTCTCTCGTTGGTCTTTTAGACTTTGGATCTCTTGCTCCAACAATCCCGACTGTTGGGCACTGTCATTCTCCAGAACAGCAAGCTGCTCATTTTTGACTTGAATCTCTTGATTTAACCTCTGAACCTCCTCTTCACGGGTCACAATCTGTTGTTGGAGGACTTCTCTTTGTTGTGTATTCTCTTGTTGGGCTTTAGCCAATAGGTCTTGCTTAAGCTGAATTTGTTCTTCAGCCTGTTTCAGGGTAAAGTTTAGTTCTTGCATTTTGACTGTCAAGGTCTGGATTGTACTATTAAGGATTTCTTGCTCATAAGACTTTTCCATCATAATCTTAGCTAGCATTTCCTCTTTGGCTTGAATTTCATTTTTGGATTTTTTGGTTTCATTTGTAAGGTTGTCAACTTCTTCCCTGAGAGTGTTAATATGTTGCTCTTTTTCAGCCAAGAGAGAACTGGCAGCAGATAACTTTGTTTCAAGATCTTTGACCTTTTCTTCAGTCTGTTGGAGAAGCTCTTCCTTTTCTTTCTTTATTTCCTTTAGTTTTTTGACCTCTTGTTCACACGCACTGATATGCTGCTGCAGTCTGGCTATTTGCTGGATTTTCTGCTGCTCAGCTTGATCAAGGTGAAGTTTGAGATCCTGGATCTCTTCTTGGAGGACTGCTCTCTGCTCTGTGATCTCCATTTGTAACTTATTGAAAACTTCATCCTTGGCTTGGATTATTTCTTCAGTTTGAGACCTCTGCTGCTCCAGCAGATCCTTCTGCTGAAAAATTTCTTGCTGACACTCTTCAATCTGTTGTGCTTTGGCCTGAACCTCCCCCTCAGCCTTTTTCAGGGAGTTATAAGTGCTTTCCAACTTATTCCTCAAACCATTGATTTCTGTCTCGTACTTTTCTCTCTGTTTAAAAGAAAAATGCAGTTAGGAACCATTGAATTCAGAATAATATTCAAAAAGCATAAAATTTAGTCCTTATTTTTGATTGCAAAATTGGTGCACCATCATCTATCATGATGCAATCATTTAATTTATATCCATCGCTCAACATACCTCAATCACAGGTCCCATGTTTTCTCCAACTTCTTCCTTAGCAGCCTTGCTTATTTCATCCTCCAAACAGGAAATCTTCCCCTGAAGTATCAGGATTTGTTCTGTCAGTAGCTCCTGAAAAAGATTAACAGGGCATTGATAGGCTCTATTAGTAAGAATCAACACAAAATTGAAAACTTCTCCGCCTCCTTCTGCCTTTTGATTTTATTTTACTTTTTATTTTGCCCCTGCATTTTTGGACCACAGAAGTCAAAATGATAAAAAGAAAACAAACATTTAACTAGAAGTTCTCAGAGAGCACAAACCTCATCCAAGGCATCTCTGACATTCTTAGCCATGTTATCAACAAAGATGTGGAAAACTTCCCAACAGATTGGTGCAGGGATGGCATATTTTTGCAGACGCAGAACTTAACATCACAAAGGTTTTCTTGATCGCAAGCCCACTAAAGCCAATGAGATTTTTTACTGTGTTTTGGATCATTGCGGATAATAAGCTCTGTGAAGAACAAAAAAAACTATGAAACTTACGTGTTCTGTTCTTTGTGAAAATCTTAAACTCATTTTTCATGATTTTTTTAAGCTTAAACATTATTGATGAGTAAAAAGCTATTATAAAGCTACTAATGAACTACAACATGGCAGTTCAACCTACAATGTTTCCAATGTATCACATCTTGCTGTTCCCTCTTCTTCGAAAAATATCCTCTTGATCAAACAACCAAATTAAGCTGGACTTCATGGCTGTGGCAATAGTGTTTGAATAATTGATGATCAAAAACGATCAGAAATGTTTGCTGTTGGGTCCCCAGCCATTTTTGTAGAACCAGTTGGCAGTTAACTAGCAACCTTTGTTTTTAACACACAACCATGGTTTATGATTCAAACGCAGGCAGTATCAGAAGCATTTTGTTATTCCCATTAAATATTAAAATCTCATGAGCGTGTGTTTACCACGAACCTTATTCAAGCATTTATCCAAAACCAGTATTAAAAATCCTATTTAGTTTCAGGCTTGAGAAACAGGAGGTGCTAAATGCTAACTCACATCCACTTTTTTGGGCTAATCCCTGCACCAATCTATTGCACATTGTAAACAAATTCTTTGACAAAATTCCTGGATCCCCATCCGTATTCCAGTCCCCTCCAAAATCTAAACACTCCTCCCTTGTGCCATGACCAACAACCCCTGAGAATGTCACCAAAATCCGCTCATCAGTTTTTTGAGTAATCTTGCTAACAGACAGATAAACGGCAGCAAAAAGACAACCTGTTTTGGCAGAGGTAAAAATATCCTGTGACACCACTGATTATGACCAGAGCTAATACTGAAACATTTCATTTGTTATGACAAGGCAAGTTCTTACTTATCACAAAAGACAAAAGGATTGATTTTTCTTTTCTTTCTTTAAATATTTTTCTAATGTCCCCAATGTTTACTTTTTATAAATACTTTATACAGCTTGGAAAAGCTAATGTCAACATATCTACCTTCTGAGCAGTGGCTTCATTGAGTTCAGATTCAAGATGGATTTTCTTGCTTCTCCATTCCTCCTGAGTAGATGCTTGGGTTTTTGTCAGCCTGTTAACTTCTTCCTCAAAGACAGCCAGCTGTGAGCACACTGCTCTCATCTGCGGGTAAATAACAGAGTAGGTTATCTGAATTGAAGATAGTTATGAGGACAGCACAGACTCGTGACTCAATATGACGTGACACCACTGCTTCTAAGACTGTGTTGGTGTTGTGTCATTACCTGGGAGGAAAGTACACCATTCTCCTCTGTCAGCTCATCCACTTTACGCTCCATAAGTGAAGAGGTACTTTTAAAGTCTTTGTTTTCCTTTAACATCTCATTAAGACGCATCTGTAGTCTAGGACAGAAAATTCAAAATGCAAATTTCACTCTTGGATGGGATTCAGCATGATTTAAGTTCTTCTGTTCAAAAATGTAAGACTATTTGAACTGTTAACTTCATCTTCATACACATCCCAAGTCTGACCTATGGCCAAGGTTTAAACGGCTTGGCAACATTTTGCAGGAGAGCTAACGATAAAAAACAAAACAAAACAAAAAAATAAATCACAAAATAAACACATTCCTAAATTAAAGGAACCATGTTTTTTTCTATATGTTGTATCAATGGATCAGCACAGATTTACAGAGACTTCTTTCAGGCTTGTTATTGGATACTTACGTGTTGTTCTTGCTCTCAAGCTCACCGATTTGATCCCTAGTAACCTGCTCCTGGTCACTTTGCTCCTCTTTCAGCTTGTCAAGACGATACTGCAACTGGTTAATCTGGGATTCTAAAGTGGGTTGGAGAATTTACGAAATAAATGAAATTCTGTGAACTACAGCATAGTCTTTCAACAGCTCTTCATTGTACATCCAATTCTTTATAAAAGCTCCCAAAAGGAAAAGAAAACATTAAGCATCAAAGCTTCCCCTTTTTCTCAACTTTTATCCACATTATTGAAGAATTTAACCATTTTTAAATTCTACCTCTCTGTGCGATGAGTCCAAGCTTGGTGCCCAGCTCCCTCTCCAACCCGTCTCTGTAGTCTCTGTCCTTGATCATCTGTCGTTGCATCTTCCTCAGCTGGAATTTAGGTGTGTTCATGATATCCTGCAGAGGCGACTTGCTGTAGGGAAAAAAAAAAAAAAAAAAAAAAAACACTAAAAATGAGAACTATATTCAAGCACAAAGACATCCCACGGACTGGCCTTTTCCATACACCAGCATGGCAAGGCCCATATGAAGCCATAACTTCCTCTGGAGCCCATCAAAGCCACTTACATTCATAACATGAAAATTTAAGTATTGACCTCAAAATATTTTTATCACATGAAAATTCAAGTCTAAATACTTTTGTCCCTTGAAATGCAAATGAATAAAGATTGTGTACATTAAAACTTGTATTCAAACTTGATAGCAAGGTCTAATAGAAGCAAAGAAGCCCCCTGGAGTAACGTTCATAAAAATGTATTTTCAACTGTTCATTAAACAAAGAAAGGGAAAAATGTGATAGTTTCTATGTAAAGACACATTTTTGTGTGCTCCCTCTCATGTTTTAAAAATGATGACAAAACCTACTCAGCTCTCTAAAGGATCACTCACACACAGCTCATGTCAATACACTGGGACTCAAAGATCCCATATTTTTGCCTTAAATCAGAATTATATTTTCATCTTTGTTGACTGCCAGGGTATATTCACAATAAAAAAATATGCTAAAAAAAAAAAAAGCCTAATTTTGATATACAAACAAGCCCTGAAAGTGCTGAGTTCTCTATAGCCGCATTGCCAACAAGCAGTCTGGTGCCGTTCGGCTTGGTACAGTACTCAATTACAGATACTTCTGTTGTCAAAAAACGAAAAATTTATCAAACTTAAGTATCAGTGCTGTCCCAGTTTGTAGCACCTCTCTGAAGGGATGTTGAGTACTGAGCCAACCCTAGAAGGTGGAGCTAAAAATGCTGCAGTCTGCTGATTGGTTGCATGAGTCATTATGTTGTGTGTGACAGCAGCTAAAATCAAAACATATAAGATGCTACATTTAAATAACCTGTGGATGTCTGTGACACTCAAATAGAGCTCCTCCCCTTTTAAGACTACCTTCCTCACATTGACCCTGTAAGACCTGATTGGTTTACAGGCCAACTCTGTGGTAATTGGTAAGTCCAGCACTGCATGTCCAGCATGTTGTCAATAACCCTGCATTCACTCTTGAAATCTACAGTCTGCTATGCACTTGCTACCACGAACCAATAGGCGATAACTGATGACACAACAGTGGCAGGACATCACACTGGTAGGTCTATTCGGGGGCCCAGGGGAACTAGATGTCTTAGGCTGATGCTGATGCCACAGAGAGGGGAAAGTGAGAAATCCTACTGCAGCCGACTTTTTGTTTTGCATGCAGACTTTCAAGTTTTCACATAATAAGCATCCTGATGCCACAGACTTTTTGGCTTGTGCAAGTTCTCTATCACACAAAGGAGGCATGTGAAACACACTAACAGGTATACAAAACAAAACAAAAAAAAAAAGCATTGTACTGCATAGTCTCTTTATAATATACATAATAAAAAATACAGTTTTTCATGATGATTAAAAACATGGCTTTAAATTCTGATTATGCTTATGGTTTGTATTTGTTCTAAATTACCTTTCACAGCCCACCTGCAGTACCTCAATGACCCACTAGGGGCCCACAGTCTTCAATTCAAGAAGCAATGCCACACACTAAGTACAATATAAACGACTATCATGTATCATAATAGGCACATTTTAAAAACAGAGTTGGTTTTTCTAACATACAAGTCTAGTCATGACCCAAAAAAAGCCTCACTTTCATATTTCATTCATGTTTTCCATCCCGTTTCCATCGTACCCAGGAGAAAAAAGTCACTCATATGCTCTATTTAAATGGTTTGCTACACCAGTTAAGTGCTGAGTCAAGTTTTCATAAAGTTCCATATCTATATTTCTGTCAACTACACTGGTACCTGACTGAGGAAGAGGCCACAGTATGCATGTCCACAAATGTGATTCTCTGTTTGCGTGGGACCACTGGAGACTCATCATCTGACAGAGATGACACAGACAACACACTGGAAGTGGAGGTGGTTGCTGATCGTTCAAATACTTCGCGGGACACAGGTAAATCTGGAATATATATAGATTTTTTCAGATGAATCATCTAAACAGTAGTGGTGTCCATGCAACACTACTGATTTTTACAGAGGCATAACATGAAGAGATCTGAATAATTTGTGACTTACGTCTCCTCGCCAAATAGGCATCAATTCCACTGCTCAGATAAACACAGCCCTCGCTCTCCATCACAAAGGAAGCAGTTAGGTTTGCTATCTCTCGCTGACAAGAAAAAGGCATGTACAGAAGTTAGAACAAAATTAAAGTGGAAGTATGAGACCAACAAATAAATTTGTGATGTGCTTTTGTGATGGATGCAGTAGAAGCAAACATCTGTGTTTACCTCAATATCACATTCCAACATATTTAGAGTGCTGCGGTCATTCATCATGTCATGGTACACCAACAATAGCAGCACCTGGTGGTTAAAAAAAAAACATGAATAAGAGCAATCCTCTCTTAAATTTTTATTTTGTTTTGTTTGACTTATACCTTTGCCATTTCTATTGTTAGGTTGATGCCATCTCTTATGTTCTTCCATGATACTGAGGTGCCTTTGGCTGCACTGAATCTGCAATCCTCTGATTAAAACAATGAAAAGGGAAAACAATGGTTTAAAAAGATTAAATCTCACAGCACGGCAGAATTTATTATCAGACCACACCAAACAGCCTCGTGTGGTACAGTGAGAGGTGTAACACATTTTAAACAAGAACACAAAAGTCTGGTATTTGACTAGGAACTGTCAAACCGGCTTTCAAGGACACAAAAAGAAGCTTTTCCTATCAGCACAATGGCATGTGTGAGGCAATAGAGCCTTCCTGAGTAAAAAGACTGCTGTTACGTCAAACTATTAAAATTGAGGAATTAAAAGTTCTTTTACTAATCATAAACAGACAGCCAAAAAAACTGAAACTAAATAAAAAGAGTCAACATATTTTTAAGGCCAGGATACTCACTTTCAATAAAGTCTGAAATCGCTTGTAGGTGATTCTCATTAAAGCTGCTGAAACTGGAGATAGATTCCTTTTTCCTGAAGTAAAAATCAAAATGAAGGAAAAACAAAATTGAATCACATAAGATGGGCTTCATACATATGTTTTCATTCAAGGGGTCAACAACATAGTCACTGAGGTTAAACAGAAAGTAGTTGAATAGTCAATGACCTTTTGTTTACACAGACCAGGACGTTCAGCCCATTGAAAACACTTACAGCATCCAGACAACTTTGAGTAAGACCGTCCCATCTTGCAAGTCGTCGATATTCAGCTCTCGGTCAGAGAGTTTAATGCTGTTTACCTATGAATGCATGGATAGTACAGAAAGTTGGTTAATTACAGCTGCAGGTACCTATTGAGTCCCATGTAATCAACAAGCTTTAACTGACTAATAATCAACTTACCCAGCCGAGAAGAGCTTTAACGCCCAAGTTAATCATCTTTATGGCTGACCCTTTATTTCAAAGGGATTTCAACCTATAACATAGAAAGCAAAGACTTAAGAGGTGCATCTGATGAAAAGGAACTAGTGCAATGATTCTCTATACCTGCTCAGTGTGCCCCCTCTCTGGGAGGACCTGAGCCGATGGGACCCTTTTGTGTTTTGAGTTGTGCTGGGCACCTGGGCCTGAATTGTTGTGCCCATCTTTGGGTTTGAATTTTCCCTTAGCTCCTTACATTTTTGCCCTTCTATGAGCACCGTTGGTCTGAGGGGCACCAGGAGCACTCCTGCTCTCCTCTCAGGTTCTTGCAGTACCTGGGTTTATTATGCTGTTTGTGCATGTTCGAAAGGGTTCTTTGATTTAAATTATACTAATTGTTGGTTTGTTTCTTTTGTACTTATGTTCTTGTACTTTGCCAACAAACTTTGTAAACATCTGTTTTTAAAAGCGCTATACAATAAAGTTATTATTATTATTTTCAAATGGTGTGACGGGACACACTGGTGTACCTTGTGGCAAGTTTAGGTGCACTTTGGGAATCTGTATCACCATGACTTATTGCTTCAATTATTCAGCATCCAATGAATATATTATTTGTGCCACTATATAAGTACTTTGTATGATTTATTTTACAGTTAAACTGCAAATGTAGTAACTACAAAACTATAAAAATATTAGATATTGATAGTATCATATAAACTGTCAGTCATATCAAATACATTTTAATTTTTAAAGATTTTAACCCTAAAAAACCCAGATTTTTGTCATGATGCCACCATGTTCTTAGAAGAAATGAAGTACTTTCAGTATGCTACATGCATGTGCTTTAATTATTACAACCTAGGATAAGTCATTGATTAGCCATAACATTGAACTTTATGCTCTTTTTGTACAGTCTCACTTACTTTCATTCAAATGAAGCCAGCAAAAGCCCAGATTGACCCCCAGATGTGATAAAATTGCACGTTTTATGCTTTAATAAAAGTGGGATTAACAATTGCAGTTTGACTGGGTTTTAACTGCTTGTTTTTCTGCGCTCAACTGTATGAGAGTAACACTTGTTTGCACAGTGTATTTTAGACTTACTTCTGGAGTTGAACTGGAAATAATAAGATGAAATAAAAATGCACAATCTTTCCAAAAGTCATGCAGTTTGAAACCACTGAGCTATTGTTCTTAAGCTGACGATGGAGCATAACCTAATTACTTCACTGTACTCGAGTAACAGGATCTCAATCATATTTTTAAAGCAGCAAGATAGAATATCGTTATCCTTCCTTTTTATAATCCGCCTTATGAGCGGTCTTTATTGATTACATGAAGTTTACGTGAACGTGGTTTTAATCAAACTAATTAGCCAGCAGTTACTCTAACGTTAAATTAGCACCGAAGCATACACTGACTTTGCGCGTGCAAGAGTCGTTAAAGTTATTTATTTCAGGATAAAGTCCGACACTGACTCACCTTTAGAGCTGGAATAATTAGTCCAGTGTTGGTGTATCGTTAAAAAGTCGTTCTCTGAAGAGAATAGCAACTCTTTCGGTGGGGTTCTGTGAGGCGTCTGCTAAGAAATTAAGTCCTACACCACAACACCCAAAATTCAAACAGGTCTACGTATGATTGAACCAGCCAATCAGACTGCTCATGCCGACACAGCTCAAAATAGGGCTAGATCATTGGTTTAAAAGCCGGAAGTATATCACTTCCTTATCGGGTACGCTCGGTGTTTCGTAGGCAGGCGGTAGGTTGAAATTAAACTTCGAAGGTGATCGAGCAGTGAAACAAATGTCATTAACACGACTTCCTGTGTACTCCGTGTTTTTTTCCTCATCGAGAGTCTGGTGCATCTAGTTAGGTGGCATCGGAATGATTGTTTTTTAACCGCCGCCCGCCCTGTGCGATGTGATCCGGCATACGCCAAAGTATAAACAAGTCGTCCCCAGAGGATGGAATAAGTTGGGTTTTTTTCTCTAACTTCATTGCAACATAATTTAAATTAAATACTCCAGGCAAATATTTACAATATTTTAACCGTTCATTTTTCGTTATTAGCAGGCACGAGACGAAAACAAACTACTGCAGTGAAAGACAAAAAAAATCATAAATTCAGAATAAAAGTTAACAAACAAAAATTCAAAAACATTAAAAACTTCAAAGACATGGCATTTCTGAGATTTGTCGTGAGTAATTCATAACTCTTCTGCACATCTGGATTTCATCAGTTTTAGTGATTTAGTGTGAAGTTAGATTTCAATGTAAAAGTTTGAAAAGGTGGGCGGAGTCTTCAAGAATTTTGTCAACACAAGTAAAGTATAGACCAATAAATCAAATGTTCTGTTTTTAAATGATACACCAAAAGCAAATGAATTATGATCTAAAAGGGTTCTTCAGTTGGTTTTATCATTTAACCAATCCATGAATTGATCCCTCAGTAGTTGGTTGTGAAAGCATGAGGTAAATTGATATTCTGGTGTCTTAGTTATTTGCTTTGTTTTCTACAACAAGTACATTTATTGTTTTTTAAAGCAAAGTGTTAACCCTAGAAATTTCAGTAGACAGGTTTGTATTATTCACTATTTTTTGAATTAATTTATTTTGTTTTTGGAGGATATTTTTAAAATCTTGTTCTCAGGTTCCTGTCATTTGATCATACATGTCGCTCCTATTATTCCTATAAAACTGAGCCAGGTACAAATCATTTGTTAAAATAGTTCTTATATATTTATTGGAAAAGCATTTGTCATGATGTTTACTCCATTAATTAAGCAAGTGGAAAGATATGGTGGGGATTCTGAATTCAGGCATGTATTTTTGGCCAAGGAGTGGAATGCATTAGGTAGAACTTTGGTTGTGGTTCTTAATTCTTTTGACAATCAAAAGGATAGCATAAGTGTCACTTAAAGACATTCACTCTTTGATAAATACTTATTTCTATCGAGGTTGCAGCAATGACAATTAACTATTAAATATTAAATTTGTGCAATTTTTTAGTGCTCAATAACTTTGATTTATATTAACATTAGGGCTGGGCTAAATATTACTCACACTCAGGCTCACATAGCACAATTATGTGTTTTTTATAATCATGCAAAAAAAAATTACACATTAATATTAAATTATGCATTCATTGAGCTATTTTTCCCAGCTTCATCTTATGTAATTATTGACATCAAATACTATTTTTTAAAGAGTTTAAAGCCTTGAATTTTTGGTTTTTATCATGACACCATCTGTTTGGATAAAAAGGGGGAAAATAAATTATTTCCAGTGTACCACACGAAAAGCAATTTTTTTTGTGTTGAATTATTACATCCTGGGATATGTCAGTGATTTGCAGCAACACTGATTGTGATGCATTACTATTTTTCATGCAGTGTCAAATACTCACACTCATACCACAAAACACAAATGATCTTTTCATGAGGTAGCTATAAAAAATATTCTATATTGATAATATTTCCAACTTTTTTAGGACTAGATTTTTAGACCAACGCCAGCCCTAATAATACAAATCAAACATATAAATGAATCTTTAAATATTTTAACCCTTAAAATGCCAGGTTTTTGCCAAGATGCCACCATGTTTTACATTAAAAATATAAAGAATTAATTATTTTGAGTACTACACACAAGAAAATGCATTGAATCATAACAGCGTGGAAAATGCCAATGATTTGCAGCGACATTGCTTTTTATGCATCACTACATTTTGTGTAGTATGATATACACACACACACACACACTCATTTTCATATGTCCAAAATGACGCCATCTGGTGGAGACTGCTAAAACTGATAGATATCAAGGCAAAAGCCCAGACTGACACCCAGATAAAACAAAAATGCATGTATTGTGCTTTAATGGCAGTGAGATCAACATCTGCAGTTTGACTGGGTTTCAATTGCCCATTTTATGCTCTAACAGCATGAGTGTGACATTTATTCGTACACAGTGTATTTTAAACCTACTGTGGGAGCTGAGCTGGAAATGACAAGATCACATAAGAATACAGTCTTGGCAAAATGCATGCCAAATGCATGACCACAGCCAAAATGATCAAAATTGGAAAATGCAAAGCACTTAAATGCACACAACAGGTCATAAAGGTTAAAAATATTCAAACTACAAGTCCCATAATGCGCCACTTTTGTTGTCATGGAAACGAGCTGTTGTCTCTCCGGAGAGTGACTCCTGTGACTGCTGCTCTGGTTAATCGAAAGCGCGACTTTATAAAGTATCTTTTCCTGCTGTCATTGTCTACAGTCTGATGGTAGGTCTTTGACGCAGTTAACTGACTTTGGTTTATAAAGCTGAATGAAGCTTTTTCATGTAGGCCTGTCGTTAACAGCAGTGCTGTTCATTCCAGGTGTGAATATGTACGGCGCTCCAGTGGATTTGTCCTTCAAAAACATCAGCTGTTTAGCAGGTAGTACATATTATCTCTGTCTACAGGATTTCAGTCCCCCCTTACTGTCTACAGTCTATCTGTATCTGTTTAGTGGTCTGCATTTAACTGCACTGCTTGTATGTTACGAATCATCCTTTATCAAGATACAACTTCTCAGTGCATCAAGGTCAAAATTGTGAGATAAAAGTTAAAATCGCGATGTAAACAGTTGAAATCGTGAGATAATAGCCCTAATTATGAAATAAAAAGACAAAGCTAAGAAATAAAAAGTCAGAATTATGGGACAAAGTCATAATTATGATATAAAAAGTAATAGTTTTAAGAAAAAAAGTCATGATTATTAGATATAAAGTCATGATTGTCAGGCAAAGAGTCAAAATTATGAGATAAAGTCATGATTCTGAGGAAAAAAAGTCATAATAAAAAAAAGACATGATTATGAGATAACAGGTCGAAATTTTACTATTTTTATTTATTTAACCTTTATTTAACCAGGAAAATAAACTCATTGAGAAAATAAAAATCTCTTTTTCAAGAGTGTCCTGGCCAAGATAGGCAGCCGCACGATTAACAAAGTTACTAACAATAACAACAACACACAAATACACATGACATGTGTAAATTATTGTATAAAAAGTGATAAATATAAGATGAAGTCAAAATTACAAGATAAGAAGTCTAAACTATGAGACTAAAGGCCATAATTTTGAGAAAAAAATCAAAATTCTGAGATAAAAAGTCATTATTGTGAGATAAAAAGTCTTTGTATTCTATTTCTGTTGTATCACATTTTTGACATTTTTATCTCATAAACTGGACTTATTAAAATTTCATAATTATGATTTTTTTTACCTCATATTTATGACTTTTATCAAAAAATGACTTTTAGTCTTTTTTTTTTTTACTTTTTAAAATCTCGTAATTTTGACATTTTATCTCAAAATTATGATGCTTTCTTTACTTTTTAAAAATGTCTTAAAGTTGATTTTTTAAATATAATTTTAATATTAAAATTTAAACTTTCTATCTGGTAATGATGCCTTCTTATTCTATAATTTAGAGTTTTTTAAACTCGTGTATCACCTTTTATCCCATGATAATCTCTTTTTACCTCATCATTTTACTTTTTTCTCATAACTTGACTTTTTATCTCTGTTGATGACTTTTGTTTTTATTAGCTCTTAGTTTTCTTTCCTCTCTCATGGCCTAAATGGGCATCCATAGTGTAGTGGCTTTGTGAACTTCAGTAAAGTTTATAACAGGAATACTGAAGAATATTTGCCTTTTTAATTTTTATTAATCTTTCTGATTTTTATTCATCCTTGTTTAGTTGAGTTAAATTTTAATGATCTGATAAATAATTGTAGATTTTTATAAAACAGCTCTATTATCAACAACAGTGTGCTATAATTCGGTTTTATTTTGCTTCATGTACGGTCTCAGATACATGGAAAGAGGAGCCAAACATTGGTCTACGTCCCATTAAGAGAAATTCAGAGAAGAAGTATGAAAGCAGCTCTCTGCGCCTCAATAACAACAACATCACTGAACTTCATGACCTCAAGAAGACTGTCAGTCACTTCCTGGCTGAGCCGTTACAGCTCACCTGGCTGGATCTCTCCTTCAACAAACTCTCACACATAGATCATGTAAGCTTCCTCTCCAGATGGTTTGTCAGCAGCTTGTCTGTCATGTCTTACTGTCCGTTCTCGTTTCCTGATTGTAAACCTGTAGTATTTGTTTGCTTATTTTGCAGGTTTTGTGCGACCTGCAGGAATTGCGAGTGTTTTATCTTCATGGCAATGTCATTTTTACTCTATCAGAGGTGGACCAGCTGGCGGTACTACCACATCTACACACCATCACACTGCATGGGAATGTGATAGAGACCAACAAGACATACAGGTGAGGACTTCTCTAGATTAACTCAAACATACTCTCATTATTACAATTATATAGTGTACTATTAATATCCTTTCTAAGCCAGTGCTTTTCCTTTTTATGAAAATGCCAAACTTGAATTATCTTCATCTCCATTAGCATTCAGCAGTAATCTTGAATGCACAAATCTGAATTTCAATGAAGTTGGGACATGGTGTAAAACATAAATAAATCAGAATACAATATTTTTAAATCCTATTCAAACAATATTCAATTCAATGTAATTCACACAACAAAGACAAGATATTTAATGTTCAAATTGATAAACTATATTGTTTTTGCATATATTCATTCATCTTGAAAATGATTCCTCCAACACGTCACAAAAAACGCTGGGACAGGGGAAACAAAAGGTTAGGAAAGTTGAGGAATGCTCAAAAAGCATCTATTTGGATCATTCTACACATAAACAGGTTAATTTAAAACAGGTGAGCGTCATGTTTGGATGTAAAAGGAGCATCCCTGAAAGGCTCAGTCACTCACAAGCAAGGATATGGTGAGGTTCACCACTTTGTGGGCATCTGCCAGTTTCATCATCTACAGTCCATAATATCATCAAAAGATTAAGAGAATCCAGAGAAATCTCTGTGCATAAGCAGCATGGCAGAAAACCAACACTGAATGCCAGTGACTTTTGATCCCTCAAGCAGCACTGCATTAAAAACCAATATAGTTCTATAAAGGATATTACCATGTGAGCTCAGAAACACCTCAGAAAACCACTGTCAGTTAACACAGTTTGTCACTACATCTACAAGTGCAAGTTAAAACTCTCACATGCAAAGCAAAAGCCATATATCCACAACACCCAGAAACGCTGCTTGCCTCTCTGGTCCTGAGCTCATCTGAGATGGACTGATGAAAAGTGGGAAAGTGAGCTGTGGAAGAGAAAAGAAGAGATGGATTATCCAGATTGTTATTATCAGCAAGTTTAAAAGTCAGCTTCTGTGATGGAATGGGGTGTCTTAGTGCCCATGGCATGGGTAACTTGCACATCTGTGAAGGCAGCATTAACGCTGAAACGTACATACAACCAATACATGCTGCCATCCAAGTGACTTTTTTAGGGATGTGCCTGATTATTTCAGCAAGACATGCCAAGCCAGTTCTGCACTTGTAACATCAGTATGGCTCAGTAGTAATAGAGTGCAGGTACTGGACTGGCCTGCCTGCAGTCCAGCCCTGTCTCCCGTTGAAAATGTGTGGCACATTATAAAACACAAATTACAACAGTGGAGACTCTGGACGGTTGAACAACCGAAGTCATACGTCTAGCAAGAATGGGAGAGAATTTCACAGACAAAACTTCAACAATCAGAGTCCTCAGTCCCCACTTATTGACACTTATTGATATTGTTAAGGGGAAAGGTGATGTAACACAGTGGTAAACAAGACCTTGTCCCAGTTTTGTTGGAATGTGTTGCAGGTATCAAATACAAAATAAGTGAATATTTGCAAAATATAAATAAAATAAACAATAACGTTTGTCAGTTTGAACATTAAATGTCTTATCCTTGTAGAGTATTCAATTGAATTCATGACTGAAAGGATTTGCAAATCTTTGTTTTCTGTTTTTATTTACATTTACACAACGTCTCAACTCCTCTGACATTCAGGTTTACAATTTAACAAGACGAGAAAGCATATCAACATAGTCAGCACCTCACACCTCACACATATAAACCTGATGTGTATGTACATACAGTGCAGTTAAATCTCATATTCTATGTTGAGAGTTTGTGTGTCTGTGTGAGGTTGGGATTCTTGCCAAGTATGTCTGTGGTAACACCTCAACAGGTGCTTAAATGTAGAACACGTTCATATTACATATCATAGTCTGCATAGCAACACTCGCTACAAACCCACAGGAATACACATCTAAAAATAAAGTGCTTGTAACAAAGTCTATTTCAGTTTTCTATTTCTTTTACACTTCAGCTATTTTATATTAAACAATATCCCAGTTTTTAGATGTCGTGCAGCTGTGAAGATAATGCATTCAATTATATTTTCTTTAGTAGAATCCCAGAAAACATCAGTCCTTAAGATTCATGCATGAGCACGTTCTTTTCATGTAGGAATCATGTGATTTCTGTTCTGCCTGGGTTAAAGAAGATGGATTTCAGCGCTGTGACACGTCAGGAACGAGAGCTGGCAAAGATCTGGCATCACAGCAACAGCCGCAGGAAAGGGAGCAGGGAGACTTCTCAGTGACAGACTGTTGGTGCCCATCATGGTGTGTTGGAGTCACCCAGAAATGTTCTATGCTCCACATCCACTGAAACAGCTTTAGTGTATTTTATGTCGTATGTCAGGGAGCATCCACTGCATTTGTACAGAGGATACTTTTATTTGTCAGACACTGTGAGGGCTGGATCTTAAAAAAAGTAAGTTCTTCAGGTCTATTTCACTTGTTTTGTTTTCATCCAAAATGTGTATTCATAACCCAAAACCCTTCTGAGTACCTTTAATAAACTTACTCATTTGTCCCCAATGACAAAATAATATACTGTATATCAATATTTTTTCACTTTAAACAAGTCAGTCTTTTTAAACCACTTCAGCCTGAAATATACATACCCAATATTAATTTTAGATAGATAGATAGATAGATTTGTCACCATAACCTGTCACCTAAATCAATGCTTTTCCAATTTATTTTTGGCCCAAGGCACACCGTACACCTGGCTAATATCTCAAGGCATGCCATATTCATTTCCAACCAAGATAGCCTTCATGTAGGTTCTTGTATGTTTCAATATCTTCTAAGTCTAGCATACTCATTTGTTATTATAATTATGCCTAGTTAAATTTGACAAATTACTGTATATTTTATCAAATATATTACAAAAATATTTAAGAATTTATCCTCAATGCTTATTTTGTAAAATCTGCAAACTCTCAAAACTTTCAGGCTGGATAGGTCAGAATTTTTTTAATTAGATGAATTAATAAATAGGAGAGACAAGAGTTATCACATAAACTTACTATGTACACTACAAAAGATGGTGCTTCCTTGATGGTCCATAAGGTGTTTTTAAGTTACAGTATTTTCAGTTGTTCAGTCATACAAATTCCTAAGGCACACAGGCCAGCCTAAAGGCATGCCGCTGTGCCCCGCCACTCTGCTTGAGAAACACTGCCTTAAATCACACAGACTCAACTGGACTGTTGGGGTTATTTTTGTGTAAAATGAAGCCACACTTTTGCAGTTTTTGTATCTGGTCCACCATTACATCATTACTTCTTCAATCCCTTGGTTGCAACTTTTTGCTATCTGTGAGGGTGTGACAGCATTATTTTGTTAGGTGCATGGAACTAAGCAAAAGGCATTTATAAGGGAGCCTTTATACATAAAGTCAAACTATATTGATTCTTCATACTGGTTGGAAGCAGATCTCAATCTCTTTTCCTACTTTTGGTCCAGTTTATCTATAAGGAGGGATTTAATTTTTGGAGCGTTTTTTAAAGGGTAACAAGTAAGCAGGAGTGTGTCCAGAGGTGACCAAGTTGGAGATCTGACATTAAGATGGGTTACATTTTCATGTGGAGCCACTAATTAACTTATCCACAGTTTGTATCATAATATTTAGATTTTTTTTCAGAAATGGTAACACATAGATCTGCTTAGCTTTATTTTCAAAGTGCTTAAATAGATGTGTCCAAAGTCACAATTTAATTTACTTCACAAACTGCCAGCAAATTTTTCTTAGCTGTCTAACTTCAAAAACACTTTTTATCTGCTGCTTTAGTGCTGAAACATTTTTGCATTTGTTCACTGCAAGTAAGATAACATGCCGGAGTTTGCTTGTAAATTTTTATTTCCTCTCTGATTCACCTGTCAGATGTAATGGATTAACTAAGTATTTCTCTGCATTTTAAGTACTAACAGAGGAAAATATGCAACTTTGACATGTAAGAAAAGCTACTCCTGTCACAATAAAGCCCTGAAAACTGACTTTGTTTGTTTTTCTCTAAGTGTGCCAATTAACAGTTGTAGCTTGGGGGTTCATGAACATTTTTTGAATCAAATTCAACACTTTTGTGTCGACACACATTTTATGACCTAAGCTGAGAAAATTGATACCAATTTGTGTACTGCATGAAAAGCAACGTAACCCCATGAGAAATATTAAACATATTTATGAGCTAAAATGCTGGTTGTTCAAGTAACATTGTTATTTCACAAAAAACTCAACCTCTAATGGTGCCAAATATTAATGTCATAATTTGATATTGAGATGCAATGCTCTTTAAAGAAAGGGAATGAGACACAGACATGAGGGAGCATGAACATGCAATTCAGAGAGAAACCTTTTAATGCTAACTGTACAAGCAGCATGTTGCTGACACACATTTTTCTGGTATTTTTAAACCAGTCCTTAAAGTGATGAGTCAGTATTTTTGTAATGGTTGTAAGAAATTTATTTTAGTGGTAAACACATGAGTCACAGTGACATTACATAGCTCTGCCTCAGCAAGGGAAGAATTGTCATGGTGGCGAGCCTGCACATTCCTGCGCGTAGGGTCAAGCATCACATGATTTACTGAACCTTAGGGTGAAAACAAAAAAAGACACTAAAAAAAAAAAAAGGGATATGTTGACTGAACACTATGTTTAATGTGGTGATCCTCTTATTTTCTTGGGCCACTTCCTGTGTTTTCCATGTTTGCTGCTGGCTTTTCTTTTTTGTTTCTGGCTGGGTGGGGACCTTGGCAGGAGAGCACACTGACAATAAAGCTGCGGCAGATGAGTGATCAGCAGCTGCCCTTAAAAACGCCATAGCTCCTCTGGCTCATCGCCGGATGTTTGCCGTCCTCACTAGTGGTAATAGTGGCAAACTCACAGTCTGATCTCGAGAATCTCTGCCTGCTCTTGTTGTTGTACCTGTTTCATTTCAAGCCTTTGACTTACCCCTGTTTTCTTTCCTTTTTCCTAGTGCCTCCTGTTGCGCCTCACTGCCCAGCATCGCCTCGCTCCGCGTGAGTCACCTACCTGTTCCTTGCCCAGACTTCTGCTCACAGTCCCTCCTCGATCACCGAATCCCTGGAACCCCCCACATCTCAAACCTGGAAGAACTCACCCACACATGGAATTCCTGCACGTCTCCACACACTGGCCCTCAGTAACTCACCTGCCCACAGAAACCACACATCTCCTCCGTACCATCCTCCAGCCACCCCTCAAGACACGAAACCACCAGGACCCATCCTCGTCTCCAGAACTCACCCCCACCTTCAAGCTCAAAGATCCCCCACTCCTGAAGATCTCCCCCCGGCCTCCCTGGTGTCCCCCACCTTCCCTTCAATAAAATTCCTTTTTATTGCACCTTTAAAACCAGTCTCCTCGTCACTTTTGGGTCCAACATAAAACAAACCGTAACACTTGACACATTTTCAATGCTTTACCTTTCCAAATGCAAGCCTGTCTACACTGGAACTACTTTGGCACAACTCATAGCCTATGTGTCCTTTAGCCTGGACAGAAGCAGAGCCAAAACAAAAGGGCTAGCTAGCAGGGGCAGAGGTTATCAGAATCGTTGAGACTAATGTATTAACTATTAACATAAACTTCATACAGTACCCCGTAAAAAACAATCCCTTTAAGTAACCCAAAGTAGATCTCATATAGATGGTCTTAACCTGCATTCACACTGAACACAACTTTGGTGACTTGAGTGACCACTCTCCAAGCAAAGTCAATGTTCAGCTGCGATGGGGCAGGGCCAACCCTCCCGCGATGCGATGGACGCAATCTGGGCGACTTGGCTGCATCTTGGAAAACAAATGGCGGCACCCTTGTACCTGCAGACTGGTACTCTTGTACCTCTTTCAGATTGGCCAAAAAACCTGTTTAAACCCGGTCACATCCTGTCAGCAGTTTGAAAGGGTCTATTCAGCATTTCAACCTGGGTGGACTGACCCTGCAAGCGACACGGGTTTGTATCGGCTCGCCTCCGATCAGCTCCAGTGGGAATATCACACCCAGGTTAACCCGCTAATTTACGGATGATGCCGGCATAACGTTCCAATGGCATAACATCGCGCCTGTCCCCTCCGTCTGTAACTTACGTGAATGCCGTTCAGTCTGCGCCAAGTTTGTACATTTTTAAAGAGGGACAAAGGTACAAAGTACAGAAAACAGCTGACCACCGTGTCCACGGCTTACATGCTCCTATCCATTGTTTACATAGTCGTGTTTCATCATGCTGATGATGTCATCAGTGTGATGATATCAACTTGATGCACCAGAGGAAAAAAAAAACAAACAGCCAAGCCGCTCGTCTGCTGCTGATTAGACCCGGGTCTGCTAGCAGTTGGAAAGGAGTCACTTGCCGATTGTTAGCGGGTTAACCCACATTGACCTGCTAATTTTTGTGTGAAAGCGGTATTGGGGTCGCTTTGTACACACATCCAGGTCGCATCGATTGGTTGCCAAAGTTGAAAAAATTGAACTTTTCAGGTGACATTGCATGTGGCTGTGCTGCGAAAGCCAGTTGGCATTGTGTGGGTTTGTGACAACACCCATGACAGACTGTTTTTATTGCGGTTCACAGAGTGAAAATCCATGTGTGTGTGGGAACATTGGTTAGTGAGAACATTTGTTCCACCTAGACGGTACCACAGAGAACTCCTACTCCTACTGCTGCAGTGTTTTGTGGTTGGTAGGTGAGTTAAAAGGATACAGTTGGAATAATGTCAGCTAATTCACCTATTATATGATATATGGTCACAGGGTGAAACTCAAGCAGGCATGACGTCACTGAGGGAGGCGACGGTGACCAAATGAGCTATTTATGGAAAGGCGACGCGACTTGGGTGGGCGGAGCAATCTCAGTCGCCAAGTCGCGTTCATTGTGAGTGCGGCTTTAGTCTATGCCTCTTTTTAAATTTAAGACCTCTATGGGTAAAATTAAGACTAAGGTCTCCTATGTCCCCCACCACAACAATGATGTGTCACTAAAAAATGTTGATACATAGCTCAGACATCCTGTAAAATTATACATTTTGATAGCAGAATTTTATCGTCAGGCCCAAAGCTTTGCAAAATGACTACTTCTCTTAGTTTTAAGACTAACAAACCAACTGTATTTACTGTACTGCCATAACCGTGATTAGCTTCCTTGTTTGATTTGTTAAGAAAAAAACAAACAATTAAAGCCTCTCACAGATGTGGAGGGTGACCAGCAAAGATTTAGGGAAAAACATTAAAATCATGAAAATGAGGAACCTGGCTTTCTGCCTGGGAACAAAGGAAATGGTTTAAATGAATGGTTCAGTAATTCTGAAGCAGGGTTGTTTAAAAATGGTGCCAATTGTCAGTGTAGTAACTACAAATGTTCTGGTCAGCTGCACCCCATAAAAGAGAGAACAGACAGGAGTTGGGTTGAAATGGCTGCAGATGGGGCCAAAGGCTCCTTGCAATTTGGTGAATTTTTAATGGCAACTAACGAAAAAAAAAAAAACAACATTTAGGTGATTGGACACTGCACAGGACAAATACCAATCAGGCAGAAAATTATGACCACTGACAGGTAAAGTGAATAACACTGACCATCTCTTCATCATGGCACCTGTTAGTGGGTGGGATATATTAGGCAGCAAGTGAACATTTTGTCCTCAAGGTGATGTTAGGAGCAGTAAAACTGGGCAAGCATCAGGATTTGAGCGAGTTTGACAAGGAGCAAATGGTGATAGCGAGACGACTGCGTCAGAGCATCTCTAAAACTGCAACTCTTGTTGGGTGTAACCGGTCCTGAGTGGCCAGTATCTATCAAAAGTGGGAAGGGACAGCGGTGAACTGGCAGCAGGGTCATGGGCCACCAAGGCTCATTGATGCAGGTGGAGAGCGAAGGCCGGCCCGTGTGGCCCGATCCAACAGATGAGCTACTGTTGCTCAGATTGCTGAATCTGTATGGGATCTGTGTAGTCGCAGACCAGTCAGGGTGGCAGGTGGTCATCATCCTTTGCCTGGTAGGTGTATTTACAATACTTAACTTTTCCACTAGTAAGCCCCTTTATTGTGGTACTACCTTGCCACACAACATAGCCTATTTTTCCTTCAACCTGGAGCTCAGCAGTTTGAAAACAAAGGATCTTCAAAGTGGAAAGTGGTGTAAATACACTCCTAAAAAAAGTTTTGAAACATTTCAATTGATTTTTTAGCCTGATTAGTCATCTTCATGTCACAGTGTCCAAATAATGTGCAATATCCCCTGCAATTGGAAGCTGGTGTTCTGGTGTACAGAGTGGCAGCATTTTTTGGTGTCAGTCCTAGTACCATTTCCAAACTTTGGACAAAATTCTGGGACCAGCAAAGTCAAAGAAAGACCGCAAAGCGTCTCAGGAAACCAATACCCCAAGACAGAAATGACGTTTCAAAACTCTTTTTGAGGAGTCTATGTCGAGTGTCATGATTGGTCACCCCAATGTTGTTTTTTTTTGTCTTTCCTAATCTCAAATTCATTAAATCGCTGAGGCCCCATCTATCAATGCACAGACCAGCTTCTGTGCCAAATTTCTACTTACAGGGGCAGAGCTGACCACAATTACTGTGGCTAATGTACATGTATACTATTGGCATGAACCGTATTCAGTCCCATTTCAAAATGACTGAATTTCAACTTTGAGGACAGATATTTAATAAATAAATTTGTTTTCAGCAGAAACAACTTTGACGATGACAGGTCTATGATTGGTCCATTGATCTGTCACTAACTTTAGTTCTTACTTTAGTCCACTTGTCTCCACTTACCTCCCTTCCTTTGCCCAGACACCCAACACAGCATCGTGTGGATTTGCTGTTCATCATGAGACTGGGGTCCACATTCAAGATTTCCTGCTGCTTAACAGAAGGTTTATTTCTTGCCACCATGATGGAGGGATTCATGATTGGCTATGTGGATCATGTTGGGTGTTGGATCTATATATTTGTATATATATGTATATGTGTATTTTATATATGTATATATGCATATATGTGTATCCATAAAATGAAGAGTTTTGTACTCTATTGTAAAGTGTCTTGAGATAACACTTGTTATGAATTGGCGCTATACAAATAAAGATTGATTGAAACTGATAGATTTTTAGGAGCTATTACATTTCATTTAAGAGAGGCATTATGTGTTATGATTTTAATAACTGGTTCATCACAACTGAACCAAATATGTTACAGAGTATTCAGATTTATTTTATAAGACAAACCACTACTTATGTTGAAAATCTTTAATGAATTAATCAAACCAAAAACAAAAATCAAACCAAAAAATAAACTCAAAAATCTTAAAACTTTTTGGTACTAGCCTAAGATATTACAAACATATTTCAGGTAGTATAACACATCTGAGTAACAAACTGAACAGAGAAAATGCCAAGAACCCATTGCAAAAAAAAGCTCAAATCAGTTGCGCAGTTGAAATAATCACAGCCTTGCAGATCATCCCTTCTTAGAGACTCAAGAGCACCTCACTGTGCTCCCTGCTCACACATACACTCACATGCTCTCCTCCAAAGAGCAAATATACATTTAAAAAACACAAATAAATAATCACAAAAAGGTCTCGGATCATTTTATCTTCGATGGTACATAGATTGTTAATGCTCTCCAACTCTGCTACAACAGTTAGTTGCTGATTAATATGAACAACAGGATCATATAACAAAATGATATCTGAAAAGCTAACAAAGGCGAGCCTTAGAAGTGTTGGCGTGTTCCATAAAAACTTTTGTCATCACCACAAGATGTTAGCCAATTCTGGACTCTCAACAAAAAGAGGAACTTCATACAATCCATCATCAGTTTAATATTCACTCTGAAAATTCTGTACAAAGGCATGAATATGCGATAATCCTCCCCACACCCGCCCCCTTCATGTCTGTATGCAGCTATTAAATATGTGAAGCTCTTTGATTTGATTAAAGAGTCTGCCAACTCGTTTTTTAGTGCTAGAAAACTGCAGAGGGCACATTACTGTCTGTAAACAGGAGAAACCTCAGCCCCAAGAAAGCTCCATTGTCCCAACGCCCGCTGCCAGTGACATCTGCAGAATCCGATGTCCTCCCTGCTTGTTTGTGTTTGCATCCTCACCCACCAGGAGACACTGTAAGTGGACAAGTCTTTTATAATCTGGCCTCAAGTATGATTATACAATATATATACTAGAACATAAATAACCAATATATGTAAAGTTCTTACTTTTTGAACATTATTATGGCTCATTATCAATAATAATGTATTGTAGTTGGGTATTATTATGTCTTTATCTTTGTTGAACCATCTTGCTGCAGGAAAACACCAAAATAATGTGAAAACCTCCTTTTACATGATGCCATATCAACATCAAAAGAGGAAATATTCAGCTGTACTAGGTTAAATTCTAATATTGGTTTAGTAAAACTGTGCAAAGGACTCTCAGAAATGGGCAGTGTCATCCGAAGAGTAAAGGATGAAGTGAATGTAAAGTTGAGTTTCATTTCTTTTTCCTGTTAAGTGAGTACACCACCGTCTTTTTCACATCTATGGCACTGTGATAATCTCCAATCTTCCATGACACAGAGATTCCCCATTTCTCTTGTCCTAGAGGAGTTTAGTTATCATTACCCACCAAAGCCAGATCCTTGTGCTACAAGTCCTGGCCTTGCTTGTCAGAATATACCGCCATAAGGAAAAAATAAAGACACTGAGACGGCTATAGAAACTGTTAAAAAAATAAAACAGATCACCATGACAGATGAATGAGGATTTTTCCATGGCTGGTCCTGACAAAGCATGTGATCTATAAGTGAGTACCAAAAAGAGGCCATGTTGTTGCACATATGAGATCACAACCCTGTGGCTGTACTTTATATTGTGACAGTTAGATGATAACCCATATTTAATACACTGAAGGACAGCCTCTCCTTGTTATTGTTGTCTTTGTTGCAGTTAGATGCATAGCTAAAAAGCACAAGAACCAAGATGCTTTGACAAAAGTGGGCCGGAGAGTGAGGATGCAGGGGTAACACAAATGGCAGGATGGGAGGAGCTGTATGCAGACCAGAGTCTCAGAATCAAGGAATGGCAAACTGGACCACCAAGTCTTCTTTAGCATCCACCTTGATTTGAGAGATTGCACTGTAAGCATATGCTGCTATCTTGGACACCTGCAAAAGAACACAAACAGAAATAGAGTCAGTGAAGAAAGAATGAGGTGTCTCTAAGATCTATTTTAAGTCACACATTTAGTTGCCTCTTTCACACACTGTGGTTGAACACTTTCAAAACAGTGGCTCTCTGTTGCTAAGTGTAGCCACCAAGGGGAACAACGCATTCCAACACACAGTATCTTGCATGTGTGCTGGTGTCTGATTACCTGCTGAACATCTGAGTATGGCACCAGGTCACTCGCAAGCACTTGGTGGGGCTGGCTGGTGAGGGAGGGGAGAGCGAGAGCTTTCTTCTGAGGCAGACTGTTACTCAACATGGCCAGCTTTGTACTGCAACAACAAGGAACATAACTTAATTGGCTATGCTAAGATGATATTGAAAAACACAAATTAGAATCTTTTAAAGCATGACATTTGCTAATTGAAGAGCTGCCTTTGAATCTGCACCTTTAGTTCAGCTTAAATTTACAATGACCTCTGTGTTTGCTGCAATCCAGGCACTAAGTGGGCTTTTCCACTAGGTGATATCTGCTCTTGGCTCAAATTTACTCGCTTGTCTTGGTTTTCCATTAGGGATCATGCCTAGCACCTGGCACAGTTTTGCGCATCACCTCCAGTAGGGTTCCAAACAAGATGAGCTGAGAATAAAAATTACGTCAAAATATTGCTGTCCTCTGAATGGTCAAAACTGAGGTATTAGCGTTAAAATAAAACGCCCCCAATTGTCCGGTCTGGGATGCTGCATGACTTCCCAAATGCTCCTCTGTTGTTGTGTGATGATGCCGCCGTAGTTATGTGCAGCCATGCTGTGATCGTCCTGCCTGCCTCACAGATGTACTGATACAGTCTACACTGTAATGGAAAATGGAGCAGCTAACATCCAAACCATGCAGCGTTGAGCCTAGTTGAGCAGATACCACAAATAGAAAAGCACCATTAGTGACACTGAATCTAAGGGGGATTTCCACAGACACACTAAGAAACTAATAAGGGGATCTCCCCCAGGAAACCAAAAAGGTCTAGTTTCATTAATTTACTATTGTACAAATGTGAAGGATGGCATACCCTCATTTCTCAAAAGTTTGAGCAGAAACTTTGCCATTTTAGAGTGCAAACTTTCAAAGTTCCCCTTGCTGCACTGCTCAGGTCTGTCCACCTCTGTTGTTAACTTCTTTGTTTGGGTCTCTTGAAACAACAGCTGCACTCCATGAGGTGTATTTACTTTTTAATGGACCTTAATCCTAGTTTCATGCATGAATTTCCTGAATTTAAGAAGTAAATCTCAATCACCGTGGCAACGCCTCCTTGCCCCTCACAGTGAGCCAATCCCAAAGCATTCCTGAAGCACTCACAACAAGAGGTAGGTAGGCATCCCCACTTTTAGACAGCTCTTCTCCCTCATCATGTGAATTCATCCATGAAGCAAGAACTACGGTTTACTTATAAGTTCATTCACATTTTGGAGTGGAGATTTTGTTTGAAAAGACTCCTTCATTAAAATAAAGAGTAAGCAACAGGGGTGGGCAGAAGTGAGCTTCAAAACATGGTACAGCTTTACGAAAGTGCTGCAGGGTTCGACCGCTACGAGTCAAAATGTTTGCAAAATGTTTATATAGGGTCACAAGAAGAATAAAATCATGAAAACATGAATATATTTTGGTTTTAATCTTTGACAAGTTTTTACTCCATATTTTGTAGCTTGAAGCATATTTGAAAAGCTTCGTTCTGTAAACCTTGTACATAAAACACAAATAGAAAAGAAGGAAATATATTATTAAAAGTATGTGGTTAAAACTGGTAAATAATTATCAAAAATATGGATAAAACTTTATAGACATTTATAGCATAAATAGGCAATTTATCCTGTGAGCTACAGCCTGTAAAAGTAAAATAAATGTCAAGCTTTTAAAAACTAAATTAATAAATAGCAGAATAAATATTTTATTTGTTGCATTAAAAGTACCATAGACTACTTTGATTTATTAAGCTCATTAGGGTATTCATTTTCACTTGAGAAAGCAATGTGTTTTAGTTGTTTTAAACTTTCCAGAAGATCCCCTGTAGTGTGTACCCTTTTCTTAATTTTGAGGAAATGCATGACCTCAAAAAGAGGGAGGGCACTCACTCTTTCAGTTCAAAAGAATGAGACACCTTGAAAAAAAAGGGCTGACTAAGCCTGCTGGTGGGTTTTGCTTTTGACAGAGATAATTTCAGTATAAAAGATTCAATGGTCCAAACTACAATCTCTGACTGTAAAGCAAATATTGAAAACTATGTTGTTAGATTGGGACATGACCAAAAAGTGTGAGTCATTTATACACTGGAGCTAAATTTCCTTGTAGTTGCATTTCCTCATCTTTTTCTTTCTCTTTCTTTGGATGTTCTTGCTTCAATGCTGACTTACATGCCCTCAGTTGTCAGGTAAACAAACAAATCCACAAACAAAAGAACAAAAAAATCCATGTGACATAGATTTAATCAAGCATTCAGTCATGTGTCAGTCAATGTACCAACAAAAAATATAAGATCTTTCAAAGTAAATGAGTCATCTCTAAATAGGTTGCATATTTGATTTTTTTTTGTCCAGTATCTAAAATACTAATATCTCCAAGCTTGTTTTAGGCCATAGGAATATTGATATCAATATTAAAATAACCGAGAGTATTTTTCTTTGATATTCCCTTCATTATTCCCTTCATGTGACGTAATTTGGAAACGTAAAACCAACCATCATCTGCCTGTTTAATGCAATTCAAGACAACCTTAAATTACTGAGCAGCATGTCATTCATTTAACACTTCAAAAGTTACAAACAACGACATTACATTAAGACCACTGATTACTATGAATTAGCAAAAATAAGGCAAGGACATATGAAACGCAGCAGAGACATACTTGGTAGATTAAGAGAAACAAACAGCAGTGTTACAAACTGTTGACAAAAAAAATCTTTTATATGGAGCTTATACTTTCAAATATAAATTACTTTTCTAATTTTACAAGTTTGCAAAAAACTGCATAAACTTGCAGTTATATAGGGCTACGTCTGAAAAATAAAACATCTGACAAAACCCATGATTAACTTCTGAAGCAACATCTGCCAATACTAACATCATACCAATAATAAGGTGCACCACTTCTTTTCAAGACACTTGAAGACCTCAAATTTCCAAACTCACATGCAAGACATGTCAAGGATCCACAGCAACCCTGCAATTAGAATCCTGAATAAAAAACAACTGCCAAACACAGAACCTATCACACAAGCGATCACCCTCATACCTGTATTGTCGAGCTTTGTCCATGTATTCATGCTGCTCCATCATGACAGAGTCAGCAGCTGAGACATCAATAATGTTCCTAAATGACAGGAAATAATAATACATGAATAACAGCTTTATTATGTTTCAGTGTGTATTAAGGTATACACACAGAAACAGGCTAATATTTAGACAAATGAAGGAGTATCTTACTGTGCTGTTTTGGTAAGGATGGATGTCAGGAGGGCCTGTTCATCTGTCCTTGCCGAAGGGACACTGGTTGTGATCCAGTCGGTCCCATTTGGGGGTTTGCTGACTGGAGGTGGGATCAGCGGCTTACGTTCATCAGGGTCCTACAACAGGTGGAGCAGAATGTAAATACATGATCAGTTTCTTTTTCCATCTGTAGCATTTAACCAATTAAAACAAGAACGTCACAATTGTGTAGCAATTCAATAAAGTAGGTATAATTACCAATGACAGTGACATAGGACAAATTCAGATTGACAAGCTGATACAAAACTTATTGATCCCTTTTTCTATGCCATGGCAGAAAAATATGAGCCCTAGTAGCAGCATTCTGGGTATTTTTTGTTTTCAATAATGAAAACTTGTAACTTCGGCACACTAAATTGCAAATTAACTAATGCAACATCTGGGATAAATAGCCTCTATTATTAAATGCATTCATTCCTCGTCAATTCTTGTACAAATGTTATTCTTATTTTTGGTTTTGCTGTTTTAGTACTTTTTTATAATTTGAACCAAAGAAATTACAAGTGAATGATATTGCATTTTTGCTGACATCTGACATGTTTATATCTTAAAACAGTAGTTTTGACAACAACAATGCCAACCTGAATAAATCAACACTTTTTGGGGGATGCACTGATGCCAATATCAGTACCAGGCATCAGTGCCTGTACCAGGTCTGAGTGCTCATACTCGTAGATCATCACAGATATTGCACCTTTTGGTATGTTACAGCACACCATTAGCCTATCATAACCTGAGCAGATCGGCAAGTGGGAGACATGACTTGAATTTGTATACATTTGAATAATGATAATATTAACACAAGTAGAGAGTAGCTTTACACTACTAAACCATGAGAGGACTGCCCTGAATTTTTTTTTTGTTGCCCATTCCCTGTTCCACCAGCTCACCCTGCAGCAAACCACTGCACAGCCAAAGACCGATGTTAGGGAGCTGGTTGGACCTACAGTCTATCCTTATGCAGTTAAAAGCTGCTGAATTGTTCAGTGTGGAAAAAGTATTATATGTTCTAGAGGCACTGGTACAGTTGACTCTTGGAAGTCTAAAAGTTTTATATATTTATATTTTTTTTTTAACTTAATTGTAAGTACACTGTGGAATTTTCTGTGCTCTTGTGGGGTTTGAGGAGTATTACCTTGTTTTTCATTTGTTTGGGGGTTATTTTATCAGTGTTGACGTGTTTTATCTGGACCATAAGTCTGTAATCAAGCTTGATTGATTGACTGATTGATTCCTACTTTTTCTCACTGTAAGGAAGACCTACTTTTCCCTGTACTAGGGTTTATTTGTTTGAGTCATTTATTTTGTAAACAGACATAAAACTAGAAAAACAATATCAGGTTTTTCCATTAAGGACCAACGTAATTCTCAAATTAAAATCACAGCTCCTAATCCAACCGGTTTGCCGGGTGGTTCAGACAACCATCACAAAAGAAGCAGTAAAACAAAGTACCTTCAACTTAAAGTATTGTTCATCCTGCCAGTATAAATGGCTGATAAATTGGTTGCAAGAAGCAGAAATTTTCATGTCTTTCCAAACTTGAATGTAACTTTTATTTAGGTTTAATCCTCCAATCCTAAAAATCTATACATAATGACATGCATCCCTTATAGAAACATTAACAACTGGAGTTGCATCCTTGTTAACGCAAACTAAATTGGAACAGAATCATACTTTTTTTCCAACTTAAGCACACATAGCAACGCACGTTGGTACATTCCTCTCCAGTCCTGCTTAACCCAATCACCCACCCTCATCACACCCATAATCACAATCAGGCAACAGCACAAAAAAACCCCATTAATCTCCAATCCAACACTGGACTTCTTGTTTCCAGTTCAACTTGACCTCTGAGTGGGTCTGTGCAATGTGTGAATAATTTGACGGTTATAAATAAAATAAACTAGTTTAATTATCTGGTGATTAACTGACAAGACAGATATCAAGGCATGAAAATACTTCTTATATTAGACAATAACACATTTTCATACTATCTTTTTAAATCTGTGGTCCCTTCATTTCTATTAGGATAATCTGGAGTACAAATAAGGGAAGCTGTGGAGCGTGAAAGAAGAAGTCTTGAAAACCCAAAATATCTGAAGAGCTTGACGGTCACATGATCGCCATAACAATCAAAATCATACCATCCACACTATCATTCATAATTGTTTAAAATGGACCAGCAAAGGTCTGATTTTTTCCCCTAAGCTATTGAAAGTTTGCTTTTAATTGACTAAACTGTCAGGACAGGGTGTAACAACAATGGATTGTGATGTTGCTTCTGTTTATTTCAGCATCATCAAAATATGAAATAACCTCATCACCGGTGTGTAGATGCTCATTCTCAACCTTGCAGTTCTTCGTTATCGTTTTCACATTTATGAGCTAACTTCTCAGCCTGTCCCTGATCAGGCCTGTCCTGAAGGCTTTGGCTAGCGAGCTAAAGCTACTTATCCCAATAATACACCACATTAACTTATTTTAAACCGACTCTTAGTGGCAGCCTTACTCATTCCTTGTGTTTATTTAATTTGTAAACCATTCCTGACAGATATGAACTAACAAAGAAGCGTATTTCTCAGAGTAAGAAGATGGATTTAGCGCAGCATTATGAGCTAGCTGGTAGCCCACTACCTGATCGGGGGTCTCGTTCTCGCTGCTGTAACAGCATCCCATGACGGCGTGTCCGAGGGGCGACGCTACACAACCCCAGCTTCCTGTTCTCCGTCAAAAGAAAGACACGTTTATCTCCTCCGAGACACATAAAACGTCTCCCCCGCTCCGTTTTACTTTAGCTTCATCTAAAAGTAGGAAGCTACTGTCAACAGCAGCAGCTCCTCGGACGAGCTATCACATGACAGCAGACCTGCTGAAACAACACAACGAACACTTCCGGGTTAACGGAGGCGGCTGTCACCTCCGTCACGTGACGGGGGAGACTCGGCGCTCGAATCATCCCCAAAGACAGGACGGGTGCGCTGCGGTTGGATTTAATGACAATAATTCGAAGTCTGTGTGGAATTTCAATCAGAAACACTGTGTCACAAATAAAATCAAGGAAGTGGCATTCAAAATAATGCACCTGATTTATCCAACTAATCAAGTTGTTGCTAGGTTTGGAGTTGTGGAGAGATGCTGTGTTTTTTTGTTACTATGAAATTGAAATTATTTGCCATTTGTTTTTTGAATGTCTTCATAGTCGTGTATTTTGGTTAGATGTATTGCAACTCTATAATGCACACACCAGGTCCAAAGTTCGACTTACAGAAAAGATGTGTTATTTTTTTATGATAGTGAAAAAAGAAACTGTCAAAAGATGTATTTTCTTAATTTACTTATACGGGAAATATTACATTCATAAGTGTAAATAGACACAAAAATTACCAAAAATACAACAATTCAAGAAGGAAATAGAATATTATATGAGCCCACTTACAGGAATGGAAGACAAAAGAGCATAGAAAACTCTGGACATTATGGAATCCCTTAATCTGTTTAACCATTTTTGAGATGCCTCTTGAATGTATTTATGCATGCATGTATATATTTGTATGTATGTATATATATTGAAATATGTACATAATGTAGAGTTTGTATATACACGGTGTTGTAAATCTGTGCACATGGGTGTATGCATTTCACATAAATCAATAATTAAAACAAAGGGTACGCTGGGTTGGGCGTACCTTATGAAGGGCTCCCTGGTCATAATGGGGGGAAGAATAAATGACATCAAGTACTGTCCTTTTTTCCATACTGATGGAAACTTAACTTATTTATTGTTCTTAATTATTAACTTATTCTTTAACTTATTCAGTGTTTCCCCTACAGTTTATTTATTTATTTAAGCAAATTGTGATTAAATTTACTACTTAATGATTGTTTTTTATAATGTATTGTTATATGTAGGAATAATGTAAGTCTTCTAAGGAAAAACAAAACTTTCTTCCAACATCTGTCAGATTTAAGCCAAACACTTCTTACTGTGTATTTAATTTCTCTCTGGAGGGTTCATTGGTGCTCCTGCTTGTCTTTGTCCTGAGCATAAAAAGTAACTTTCTTATATTTTTACTGTGACAGGTTTAGTCATTAAATGTTCAATGGCCATTATCTGACTGATAAACTGGTGGGTTGCCATCACTGTCATACTGTTTGTGGTGTGTGTTAGTAATGTAACATAACTGTCAAAATAATTATCTGATCCAAATCTGATTGACATGAAATGGACGTACAAAGGCAGCGAAACTGGCCAGCAGGGCGTGTCTCCCCCCCACAGTTTATTCAAGTGTACCACAAGTATACTTACTTTATACTTAAACTGGGGCATCATACTTGAAGTTTACTTTTTATATACTATATTTTATATACTTAAGAATAGTATAGTGAAGTATAGCTGGCTTATACTGAAAAGTATAAAGAAAAGTCTCAGACTAAGTGTATTAATACTAAGACTTACACTAACTTTAATACAAACCTTATACTTGTACTTTAGTATACTTTTTACTTCTTTCTGCCACAAAGTACTGATTCAAGTACATGATAAGGTAAAGTCATTGACTTGTGCTTACATTTAATGTAACAGAATAAAAATGTTTTTCATTACACTCATTTGCTTTGAGGTTTTACCCCTGTTGTAAACTTACATGTTCAAGATTATATAGTGCTGGTGTTTAAAAGTTTACAGTAAATAGTATGTGTGCTCAATTGCGTTGTCTTTATGTACCTTAAAAACACACATAAACAGAGAAACATTTGACTTACTTTACTGATCAAGTTCTAGTCCCTTTCATTTGGGGTATACCTTAAGTATACTTCAACAAACTAAAGTGTGGACTAGAAGTATATACCTAGTACACAAGTAGTGTAAAGATAAGTATGCTTGTTGTATACTGGAAAGTGTACTTTTGTAAACTTAAAATTACCTTATAAAGTACAATTAAAGTATACTTTTATAAACTTAAAAAATGTTTAGTCAGAAGTATTAAATTAGTATGATTTCTTGTACACTACAAGTACATGGTCCACATACTTATACTCAAGTATTCTTAATAAAATAAACTTCAAGTATATTACTTTTTGCTAAGGGCAGACATCCAAGACATGATGAGAACAGTCAAGCTCACCAGGACATGGGACATTTAGGGTTGATAATTATGCTGAGAGTCTGAGGGCGCCTTCCGGTGTGCATTAACCAAAATCCTAATGAGAAAGAGCTTCAATGACCAGGAGCATTAAGAAATTAAACTGAGTAAAATGGAGCCTATCCCAGGGGTCATCGAGCAAGAGGCAGGGTACACCCTGAACCGGTCACTAGCTGATCGTAGGGCAACAAAGAGAGACAGACAACCATTCACACTCACACTTATACCTAAGGGCAATTTAGAGTCACCAGTTAACCTAATGAGCATGTTTTTGGTCTGTGGGAGGAAGCCGTAGTGCCCAGAGAGAACCCACACATGCATGGGAAGAACATGCAAACTTCACACAGAAAGACCCTGCCCGACCCGGGGATCGAAACCTTCTTGCTGTGAGGCACGTGCACTACCTGCTGCGCCACCATGCCGCCCACATCATAAAATTATTATCTAAATGACAGACAGCTTAAAAAAACATAATAGATTCTACAGTATTTCCATCTGTGTGCATGCACTGATGCCATGTGAGAGGGCTAATGCATAATTAAGAATGTGGCAATTAGATGCAGATAAATAAACGTGCAGTTGCTGTTGTTTTCTAAGGTTGTAGCAAGGGTTGTACTCCAGCAAACCTGCTGAACAAGTTAGTTCATCATAGGAGAAGTGGATGGTTTCTGGCTTTGACCAAAATAATGTTTCTTCTTGTGTAATTTGCTGCCTTTGCTGTTCTGACGTAGAACTTGACAGGATACAAAAACCTCACTGCTTGTTATAGATACATTGACTAGCAAGTAAACAAAAATGTCTGAAAGTTACACATTTTGTTCGTCACAATAATCTTCATGAACAAACCTAACCTCCAGGATTCTTTAAGCTTAAATGTGATTGGCTAGAGTAAAAAGCTATCATTAAGTTACTATAGAAATACAACGTGGCAGTTTGACATAAAGCAGCTACGACACTTCCAATATATAACGCCATGTGGTAACCCCTTGTTTAAGAACATCCCCTTAATCAAATGGCCTGATCAAGTCGGTGCCTATGGCTATTAACCTGTCATGCCAGACAGTTCAATATAAATCAAGAAAATCCAGCTGCACAGTAATGTTACATGGCTGTGGCTGTGGCATATGTATTATTTGTTTATTAAAAATGATCAGAAATTATAGCATTAGGGTCCCCAGAATTATCTGTAGTCCTTGTTAGCAGCTCACTAGCAACCATCCTTTGACAAACATAATATTGCTTTAAAATTCAAAAGCAGGGCAGCATGAGATGCACTTTATGTTGCAAAATGAAACATTCAAATCTTGTTTGCATGTGTTCATCACTGATCTTGTTTCAGGTTTTTATCCAAAATTCTGTTATAAAATCTCATATACTTGCAGCTTTGGTAAGCAGAGGGGTATGAATGCTGACTCACTTCCATGTTTTTGGACTTATTCCTGTCTGCATACAAACAAAGGAAGCATTACTTACTCACTGTGTTATTCAGCCAGTTTCAGGGTGGTATGGGATGTAATGTATAAACAGTCTGCACTGTACTTGATTCAAATGTCAGCTAGACCACTGATCCACTGTTTCCCCATTTCTCTCTTTATCCTCTGAAACAGAGTGCACTCATAACATGATAGTTCAGAGTAAAATCCAGTAGAAATAGCAGGATGAGGCATGTTTCCCTCTCAGCAAAGATGAAAGCGCCTCTGACACCCTCTGGCTGAGTAAGATGACAGAGTAACACGCTCTGCTTGACAGACAAAGTGCAACTGGCACTGCTGTATTCTAAAGCAGTTAATAGAATGTTGCAATAAGTTTTGGTGTTTTTTTTACAATACTTCGTACAAAGTATTACTTTACTTGGTACTGAGTGCCAAAAGTATCTGATTACTTTAATGGAAAAAATACTTGTTCCTTTGGCTCTTCAAAAATTTGGACTACAACAGGATTAAAACAAAGGTTACAACATATGGCTCTTCTTTTTTCATCTTTCATGGACACAGATTCAAAATAAAGATGACACTTTAGGCTGTTAAAATATAACTTGGTCTTTTCCTCTTATCCTGAATCTGGCATTCAAATTTTTCCCCTGTCACATGTTAATGTTTTAGTAGCCCATCTAAGACTAAAGTAACTAGCATTTTTTATTAGCAGGGATAAAGTATATTGGTCGTTTGCTGATATGCTGATATTTACAAACTCGTTATTGCTGAGAGATATAAATATTGTTATTTTTTGTCAAGAGCACAAAGCCTTCACTTAACTAAAATGGACCTGTTCTTTTAATGTTTGCAGTCTATTTGTATAAGAAACAGTTATGACACAAGAAAAATGTAATTTTATTCCTTAATTAATGATACTTTTGATTTATAAAAGTAAGCATTTACTGAAAACTTAACCATTATGGTACATTTGTACATTCTGCCCATATTACAAACAATATTTTGGGACATTTATGGCCACTTTTTACCTGCAAAACAGCGGCTAAATATAAGCAAAAAGTGTCATTTCTGTTGATACCTCTATTGTTTTAATAATTTGGTGCATCCTATTGATTAGTTATTATGAAGTCATAACTTTTTTGAAATATAGAAATCCATCTTTTAATCCATTACTTTACTTGCTTGTCAAAAAGGTGATGTTATTAAAGTAATAATATTACAAGTAACTTAGTTACTGCCCAACACTGTTCTACAGTGACCAACCACTACATGAAACTATTTCCAGATTGTATGAAAGTCTTCTGTCAGTCCTGATGATACCTGAACTGGTCAGATCCAGGCTAAGAGGAAACAGGGTTTGGGACCTTGTTGTGGGACAAAGGATCCTCACCAGGGATTTTTTATGGATAATCAGGGATCAAAAGGATCATCTGGATTATTATCATCATTAAGTTCAAAGGCCAGCATCTGTGATGGCATGGCTGTGTTAGTGCCTGTGGCATGGGTAACCCATCATACATGCTGAAAACATACAGATTATGAAGCAACATCTTCTTCCAAGTAATCCATGCTTATTTAAGCATGACAATGCCAAGCGACATGCTGCTTGTGTTACAACAGCATGGCTTCATTGTAAAAGAGTGCAGGTTCTAGACTGGCATTCCTGCAGTCCAGACCTGCCTCCCATTGAAAATGTGTGACACATTATGAAGTGCAAAACACAACGGAGACCCAGGCTGTTGAGCAACTGGATTAAACATCAAGCAAGAATGAACAAGAATTCCATCAAAGCTTCAACAATCAGTGTCCTCAGCTCCCAAATGCTTATTGAGTGTTGTTATAAGGAAAGGTTTTGTAACACAGAGGTAAACATGCCCCTGTCCCAGCTTTACTGAAACGTGTTGCAGGTATCAACCTCAAAAAAAATTAGAGAATATTTTGGGGGAAAAAATATAGTTTGTCAGTGTGAACATAAAATGTCTTGTGTTTTTGTGGTGTATTCAATTTAATAGGCTACAGGTCGAAAGGGATTACCACATTATTGTATTGTTTTTAGTTACGTTTTACACAACGTCCCAACTTTATTGTAACTGAGGTTTGTAGATAACCACTGAAAACAACATTTTAAAAGACTGAGCCCTCTGTCTCTGAGATGTGTTGTCTGGAGACTGCAGTCAGTCTGGAGGAGGGTGGAGGGTGGAGGGGGTGATGACTGGGAGGCGCCTGCCCTCTCATTAACCCCCCGTTTCCTCCTCACCTCTTTGTTTACACCTTCAGGCAGGTCAAGTCCAGGCAGAAGTGTGGCAGCCCCTCAGACCTCACTTTGTTCGTTAACAACAAAATGTTTCTCTCCGTCTTCTCCTTCATTTTGCTCTCTGGAGTTTCCTCTAACGCCGTGGCTCCGGTCCCGCAGTCTCTCGGGTACAGCTCCTCGGTCCGCTCGGTGTGCAAGCCCATCCCGACCACCCTGTCCCTGTGCCACGGCATCGGCTACAGACAAATGCGGATCCCCAACCTGCTCGGCCACGACACCCTGAAGGAGGCCCAGCAGCAGTCGGCGGCCTGGCTGCCCCTCATCTCGAAGCTGTGCCACCGGGACACCAAGAAGTTCCTGTGCTCGCTGTTCGCCCCGGTGTGCCTGCCGGAGCTCAGCGGGCCCGTCAGCCCCTGCAGGAGTCTGTGCGAGGCGGTGAGGGACGGCTGTGTGCCCGTCATGAGCGCTTTCGGCTTCCCCTGGCCGGAGATGTTCAACTGTTCCAGGTTCCCGCGCGGGACCGGCCTTTGTATAGCTGCTACCGGCGAGCACGAGGGCAGGACGGCCGAAGAGGTCAGGCACGAGGAGGCGCTGAAAGGTCAGTGGTCAGGGAGGTCAGCTTTAGGTAGAGTCATGGTGGGGGGAAGGGCCCTTTATGACAGGGGCCCCCCTCATGTTATCAGTATATCACTTCAATTTGCCAGAGGTATTAAAGATGTCCCTTCTCTTCTCAAACAAAAAACAAAGCTGTCCATGTGTTTAATTCAAAAAGTAATATTCAGGCAGCTTTTGCATCGATTTACTAAAATTATATTAAAAACACAATGTTACTCTTTACCCTAAGTAATGAGTAAACTAGGCCGTTATTGCTTTTTTTTTAAGAAGTAATGAGCTATAAGTAACTTATCTGTTTGTTAATTAAAAGTATAGGACATCTTCATCAAATGCATAATTTCTGTTTGTACAGGACCAGAAATGCAGTGAGATGGAGCAAGAGCGAGCAACTGGCAACCCAGGAGCCACATGCATTTCTTACTGTTTTACAAAAAGAGCAAAAAATAGTAAAGTACATTATATTTCTTGATTAATATATCAAATTATAATTATTTACTTACATTCCTGAACAGTAAAATCAGTTTTAGTTGTTGAATGTTCTACTTGGTTAATTTCTGACTTCTCAGAGAAACAAAGTGAACCAGCTCAAATTGGGTATAAAAAGGAGAATTCAGTTTGAAATGCTCATTCCTGTGCAAAATGTATGTCCAACAACAATAATATTTCTAGTTTTTAGTGGTCTAATAATTGTGTTAAGCACTGTACTGTATACCATTCTTTAGGAGTTTTACAATAATGCTTGTCGGACTTAGATAAAAAGTATAATATCAGGCCATTTTGTTTATTTGCTTTCTTAATTTGGTTTTTAAAAAAAAAGCACAAGAACAGTTCAGAGCTGTATTGTCTAGGTTAATGTAAATATCAAATCTGGACTCAGAATCAGCAGATATTTTTTATGTAAAAACATATTAAGGGACCAAAAAGCTGACAGGGACATCCCCAGGAAATATAGTAAGACAGATACGTAAATTGTTTTTACTGTAAGTTTCTTTGTATGCTTTTGTTCAGTTTTACTAATAACCAAGGCATTACAGAAACATATTCAGATGTGCAAAGGCTTTTTCATCATTTATCTTTGTGTGATTTCTGTAAATATTTGTGAGATTAAAATTTCATTTAAAATTGTATTTATCTGTCATTATTACAGCATAAATATTCAGATAGCCTGATCTGTCCTGAAAAAAATGTCTGTTACTTGGTACTGCAATCCAGGGGCACTGAAAATAACAAAAATAGCCTTGGGCTGCAAGGGTCAATGAATAAAGCTTTTTTATAATTCTGTAACACAAAGTCAAACTCTTTAAACCATGTGCATCTCCCTTATTTATTACCTCTGGGGATCCTCAAGCCAAAATTGTACATGCACAGAAGACACTATAAAATCATCATACAACAGTTTTTATTGCTGCATAAAACTGTCAAACCACTTCAGCTCTAAAATGCTCTGGCAACATGTTTTTAAACTGGCATTTAAAGGGTTTAAATCCTGAAAATGATTGAATATTTGTTAGTTTTGAGCAGAGCTGAAGTGGATTAAAAGATTTACAAAGAAAAAATATTGTACAACGATTTTATCGCAGTTTATTTGAGTGTACATTTTTGGCTCGGGGGGTCTCCACAGGGTACAAAAAGTGTCAGTGGTAGGGATGAAAATTGATAAGATTTCATTGATACCAATAACGTTAACGATCCTGCTTATCAGTTTGACTCTTTGATGATTCCCTTATCAATACCTGTTGATTTTCTTTGTGATCAAAAGTCGACTTACATAGGTTTGCTTTGGCAACAATATAAAACACACATCACTCCAGATATGTAATGCTGGGCTGCACAGATGAATGCTTCTGCAAGTTTCGGGTATTTCCACCCACCAGACATGCAGTAAGTGTCAACAATTAAACCACAGTTTTGACCACTTTGTCCTCCGTCTGTCATAAGTACATCTTTGTTATGGTTTCTGCAGACTGCATCTAATGTGAGCATGACATCTTTGATTTGCAAGGCATGCAGAACAAAGTGGACGAAACTGAAAAGGGATTTGTTGAGCAAAAAGACTAATGATATCGATTCCTTGCCAAATCTGTTATTGATTTTCAACTGGAATTTAGTTTTCAATTTCCATCCCTAGTCAGTGGTGTATAAAAGACCTGAAAGAGTAAGAAAAGATGTCAAAAAAGAAACGTTCTTGCCACAATTCATGCGCCTGTAATGCAGCCATAATGATCACCAAATTAAAAAAGATAATTGACAAAAAAGTACAAAAATGTCTGTTTTGTTGGAAACCTGCAACACTTGAATTTCTCTCCTGAAGTCGTGTGATCTTATTCAGTTATCCTGAAGTTGTCTGGCATGCCTTGATCATGAAGTTTGTCAACACTTGTAAGCATATAGTCCCCCCTCTGTCCCACCCCCACAGGCACTGTTATTTGTGATGCCTGCAGTCTGGCTGCTGAAGGAGAGAATGACATCCAGGAAAACTTCTGCCAAAGTCCATATGGTGAGAACAAACTCCTTTAGTCCTGAAAAAGAACAAAGAAAAGCATGGTCTATTCTCCAGAATAACTCAGTTCTTACCAAAACAATACAGAGCAGACAACTGTAGAGACAGAGGTTGTTTTACTATGTGCCTGAAATCTCACCTATTAAAGAGCGTTCTCCTGTCTGCCACAGCGTTTAAGATGCGTCTGGGCAGTGTGTCGACAGTAGGAGGAGATCGTCAGCTGGTGCCTACAGCCCGCAGCCGCATCCTAAGGTGGGCAGGGGGAGGTGCAGAGAGGGCAGAAGGGATTGGAGGTGCCATGGCCCACAGCGCTTTGTGGCTTCAAGAGGGAGGCACGTGTATATGTCCTGGTTTAGACTCTGCAGAGAAAATCGAAGACGGAGGGCTGGAAGAGGACCAGACGGATAAGAAGCAAGGAAAAGAAGGAGGAAAGCAGGGGAGCGGGGCCCCTGGGGGATGGTATCTGGCCCTGGCTCAGGCTGAAGAGGGGAGGCTGGTGCTGACTAGACTGGTGAGATGGAGCAAAGGTGACAAAGAGCTGAAGAAGTTTATCAGGGCGCTCCTGAAACAGGCCTGTCCAGAGCTGTAGACTCATCAACCATGAAAACTTAAGAACTTTTACTAGATGACACTGAGGAAACCACATGGATGCAGATACACTGTGAATGAACTGTTGATAAAAGAGGGGACAATATATTGATAGTTCCGCTAAAGAACCACTTTCTTAATTAGTGTACTGAAAAGCACAAAACATGAAATAATAGCAATAAAAAACGACAACCAGACCTGGAATGTATGCAAAGGTTGGTATAAACCCAATTTGAGCAACATTCGTCAGTTCGTTTTGTATTTCTTGTGTACATTTGTCCAAATATAAGAGAAAAGGTTCCTTTATGAACAGGTTTTAGTCGTAATTGTAGGGATGTCTGAATTACATGTTCACATAGTGGCTTCTGTCATTTTAAAATGTTTGTTTGATGTCCATTGAATCCTTATATAGTTATATTTTCATGCACATAAAACACATTCAATGACTTTAATTGACTGGATAATTTTGTTTGAGTTTTATTTTTTGAAACTGTGAAGTGAAAAAATAAATCATGTGGTTGTTTTTCTCTATTTTTTCATTCTACTTAATTTATATGGCTTTAATTATTCTTCAGCAGTAATTATTATTACTCTTAATGTTGGGTTGATTTTTTTATTTGAATAAGCCTTTTTAATGCCTTTTTTTCTTCGGACAGAGTGCACGGGCAAAGCTTGCATGTGGTTAAGGAGATGTCACATGAAGCAGCTAAATCCAGCATAAATTTTGGTAACTGGGTTCCTCCTAGCATTTGTTTCAATTTGAGTCCCCAGGATGTAATATCAATCAGTCTTTATTTGAATTGCACCAAATCATAATACACTTTACAAAAGGGAAGGTCAATGTCATACTCTTCATTTTGTAAACATTTTTTATTGACTTTTTAAAATGATTATATTTATTTATTTGTTTTTCTAACTTTTTATTCCAATAAATCCACCACGAGTACAGCACTTTGCTACAATTGGCAACAGTTACAGTTGCCTAACACGGGCTGTCCCAGTTCTGAGATCTACTGGAACTCACCATTAGACAGCCTACATTAGTTTTTTCACAACTCACAGATCTGACATTGTAAATAGCCAATCACATTGCAGAATTTTGGATTGGTACTTGTGAAGGCCTATCAAAATGACAGGGGCCCCATGCTCTGGGGCCTGGCCCATTGGTAATTGACCACATCCCCTGGGGGGGGTCACACCCCACTATCAAAGAAACACCGCTTTAGGCAAACATTGGGAAAGGGCAATGCATTGGTCCAACTGCGAAGACATAAAAGTGTGAATGAGGACCTTAACATCCTTTTATGACAGGACTAATTTAATCTTGTCAATGTCTCTGAGGTGAAAAAGGGCTCTTCACATCACCTTGATCTGCAGGCTAACAAAAAGGTCTGATCAAGAGGCATGCCACGATTCCTAACCCTGACTCTGCACTGGATTACAGTCACCTGGACAGAGTATAAGGTCTCAGTTTTGTAAGTCCACCTACCATTACTTCTGCAGAGTTATGTTGTTGGCAGGCCTCATGTTTATCCATATCAGACCCCACAATGACTAACAATCCATAACAGTGGAAAGCAATCCCAAATTAATATAACATCAGACCAGTGGTGCTTGATAGAGTTAAAACAACAATGGACCCAAAACAGAGCCCTGAGGAACCCTGTGCCTTGCAATCCAGGACTTAGAAAGAATAATAAAAAACAAATATGGTAAGATCTTCCTGATAGGTACAATTAAAATCACTAGAGCATCTGGCCTGAGATACAGAAATTATGTCCAGCTCTGTCTAATGAAATGTTAATGATTGTCCCTACTGAGTTCTGATACTTTCACTCAAGCACAAGCATTGCATTAATTGTTAAAAATATGGATTAGTATTCCCTTTATTGGATTTTTCTGGGGTCCTCTGGATCTTTACACCATGACTCAACAAAGAAAGAAATGTGACTCTTCACCACACACAGACACACACCTGTTGATGTTAACTTGATATATCAGATGTCGTCCATGCTGCCTCTCTTTGTCTCTCTGCATCCAACATCAGAATCAAACTTCTTTAAAAATCTGAACACAGGTTGAAAGGTCATCATTGTTATCTGCCTTATCATTCTAGTCTTTGTAATAATATTCTTTTTGATCTTTTTCCAAATAATTACAGGTAATTTGTAGTCTTGCACGTGACACATGAATTATTTACACCCTCAGGTCTCTTAACCTCTCCTTCACACACACACTCGCCATTCTGCCTTTCTACACTCGCCTCAGCCGACGTGCCACTTTCATATCATCCACCAAACCAGGTGAGTCTACTCTTTGTATATTGTTCTGTTGGAGGGACTTAATTTTTATTCACATAGCTTGTCAATACACCTGTTCAGTTTAAGTCCGGAGTGACCTGAGGTCAGACAAACATAAGGAGGCGTCATTACTCCAGTTAAACAGCAAAGACAGGTCTAATGTGCTCTAGGAACACTCTGAGGACCAATCCACACCTGTGTGTCTCTGCACAAAGGAACTTAATGAGCAAGTCGTAGAGGCAAAACTTCAAGGTGTAATAGCTGATGAAAAACTTTGATGGACAACCCACTTGCAAAATTAAGCAGAGGCATATCCATAATCCCCCCTCTGTTGTTGTACATCTATCTGGTCTAATGCTTTGAAACAAGAAGTTCACCCAAGACAGAGCTGCCCCTCTGGCTCCTCACTGATTAATGAGCAACAGCGTGAAAGTGATGCATACAAGGCCGTCATGGTTTAAGGAGAGATCTGTATGTGGCTTGGTTTAGTTTGCAAGAAGCTGAACTGTGCAGGCATTGTAGGGAGATTGAGAAAAATGCTGTAAAGTAACAGTGTTTTTGCGAAGGAGATATTGATAGTTTGTTTTTTACCAATTAATAAATGTTGAGTGAAAAGGTTCAGCATTCATTTTATTAATTATTTTCAGCATAAATCGTGCCTTCACAGATGTGCAAGTTTGGAATTTCCCCCTGTGGGACTAATAAAGGATATCTTATCTTATCTTATCTTAAGTTACCTGTGCCAGGGGCACTAACACACCCCCATACCATCACAGATGCTGGCTTTTGAACTTTAGGCTGATAACAATATAGATGCTCCTTTTTCTCTTTAACCCAAAAGACATGATGTCCATGATTTCCAAAAGTTTGAAATGTGCATTCATCAGACCACAGCACATTTTTCCACTCGGCATCAGTCCATCTAGATGAGCTCAGGCTCAGGGAAGCCGGCAGCATTTTTGTGTGTTGTTGATAAATTGCTTTTCCCTTTAGATGTAGAATTTTATCTTGCCCTTATAGATGTGGTGATGAGCTGTGTTAACTGACACTGGTAACATTCTTTACAGAATATTTTGAATGCAGTACCACCTGAAAGTTTTCGGCCTTGCAGAACAATTGCAGAGATTTCTCTTGATTCTCTAAATCTTTTGATTAAATTATGGACAGTAGATGATGAAATCCCCAAATTTCTTGCAATTATACAATGAAAAATGTTTTCAAAATGTTGGGGTACTTGCTAACAGTTGTTCACAAAGTGATGAACCTCACCCCATCCTTGCTTGTGAATGACTGAGCCTTTCAGGGATGCTCAAATGAACCTGTTTACATGTAAAACGTTCCAAACAGGTGTTTTTCAACAACAATGAAGTTAATCAGTTTGAACATTAAATATTGTGTCTTTGTAGTGTATTCAGTTGAATAAAGGTTGAAAAGGATCTGCAAATGACACAAACCAGAGCAAAGAAGGACCCAAAAGCACGACAGACTCAGTCCAATTGTTTCACCTTTTAATCAGGTAAAGAGTACACAAATATCAGTCCAGAAAAATAATCAGGCAGAGGTATCAAAATCGGCATGCAAAAGGAGGTCAACAATACCAAGCGGGATCAGGAAAAACAAGAAGACTCATGAAGGATACTGGAAAGTGACGACTCTGGGTACAACGACAATCTGGCAAGGAACATGAGGGGGAGTGGAGTTCACACATGAGGTAATCAGACAAAGGTGACCAAGGGGACACAGCTGAAGGTAATTGGTGATCAGAGAGACTCTGAGGGGGGAGGGCAGGAACAGACCTGAAACAAGAGACAAGGGTGAGTGATTTCAAAATAAAACAGGAAATGACAAGACAAGATACATGAGGGAGAAACAAAAAAGGAACTTAACCAGGGGATTGACAACAAACCAATGTGTTCTGTTTTTATTTACGTTTTACACAGTGTCCTAACTTTATTGAAATTGGGGTTTGAACAAAATATGAATATAATAGACTAATGATTCCATTATGTGTGTATTTACTTCTTTGTAAAAGTTAGGATGGTGTCTCCTGCTATCGCCCTGGCTTTCGTTCCTCTGCTGCTGACACTGATCATCAGGTACCGTTACTACTTTGTGCTGTTCTACCGGGCCGTCCTGATCAGGATCTGGAAGGACTGTGTCACTGGCCTGACCAGAGAGGAACGAGCCTTCCAGTATGTTCTCACCCACGCCACCCCCGGAGACCCTGACAGCATCCTCAATGCCTTTGATGCCTGGTGCAGTAAGGTGGAGTACATCAGCAACATTGGGCCTAAAAAAGGTGGGTTCTTAAAGAGAGGTCCCAGTAAAGGAGAGATCATTGTGCTGTCTGCAGGTATGATTTTAAACTGTTCCTGGTGTGTAGGGAAGATCCTGGACCGGCTGCTGATGGAACAGAGCCCTCTGACTGTGCTGGAGCTGGGGGCCCACTGTGGCTACAGCACAATACGGATTGCAAGAGCTCTCCCCTTGGGTGCCAGGCTCTACAGTGTGGAGATGGACCAGAAGAATGCTGCTATCGCTGAGAAAGTCATCCGCCTGGCAGGTTTTGATGACGACACGGTGAGAGAAGAGAAATGCCTGCTGGTGCTTTCAAACATTTTTTATGACCAAGGCAAACCTGAGACCAAGCCAAAATCTCAAGGCACACCATATTTACACTCATAACTAGAAATGTTCCAAGAGCAAAAACCCCATTTAAAGCATTTCCATTACTGTCGTACGAGGTATTGTCATAAATATGGCAAACTGCCCCTTTTATGCTGATCCTTTTTAAAATATGAATGCACTCTCCCTTTCCTTTGTTAATTATCTGTTTCTACATCTACCTTCACATTTATTGTCACATCTACCGCATAAGGTCATGTCAATCACTTGTATGTTTGTACTGCCCTGCATCAACTCAACAAAATTATTAAAAAGGAAAAAAGAGAGGATGTCCAAGAAGATGAACGTCCCAGTCACCTTTGCACATCAAAAACATCACTGAAAACTGAACAAATCCCAAAGATTGACAACTCAGTATAAGAATGATTGCAGATATGGTCTCCATTGATAAAGAGTCATTTCAGCAAATTTTGTATGAAAATTTGAGCATGACAAAAGTGTGTGCCAAAGTTCCCAAAACACTTCGTAATCACTCTTTCTAAAGAATTTGGGTTTCCTTCATAGACCTTGACAAAGCCATGTGACATCAGCATCTTTGATGCCGTCTAATGGATGCTGCCATCCTGCACATGCCATCTCAACCAGACAGAAAATCCATGTTGAGTTGGGACTTAAGGCTGTCTGATCAATAGCGACTCTGGAATAACAGGCGTGGTCTCACTCCCCACACAAAGAGAGCAAATAGATATATTTTAATTTTAGACTGAAGACGTTTTTTCACCACATAGAATCATCATGTCAGGTTCCTGCAGTCGGCCTCAAGTGGACACTCAGGGTACTACAGGCTTTGACACTTCCGCATTGGCCTCCATTTACATCCCTGGAGGTTGTCGCCTGGTTTCTCTCAATTTGTGTCAAAATGTCTCCACAAATTTGCTTACATGTTTCAGAAGTCATAAGTGTGGAGTCAACTTTTTGACACACAATTTTGAGCAAATCATTTTCCTAAGCAAAACCACATGCACTTCAATCAGTAGCCAGCAGTGAACTAAAGACATCACTTATTGAAACTTAAAGCGGTTGTGCATGAATACCCAAACTTTATATAAAGCACTCAGTGTGACTGTGAACCACATGGTTTTATCCTTAAAAGCACACTCTAATCATCTAATAGCTATACCTCATACATTTATACCTGACTGGTTGAATATTTCAAAATTGGTTTAACTGATAAACAGGACCAAAAAGTGACAAATCCTTCCACCAACAATATCTGCTCACTCCTGAATACAGTGTTCCTCGGATGATTTATAAGGATTTTTAAGGTCACATAATTTGCAGGTGTGTGCGGAAATCTATGCACATAAAGTACGGATACAGTCGAGTAGAAGGTCTTTCATTCATTGTTATATCGCTGTCGTTATACTTAATGGTTGCACTAATTTCCATGACAAACCTAAACTGAACTAAAGGCTCACAATCACAGTACCAACATGCTTTAACACTGACAGTTAAGCCACAACATTATAATATCGGTGTCCCAGTGTGGGACTAAACAGCATCGCATAGAAAGAGAGGACGCGACAGCACAATTTGTCCTGTTGTTGATGTTGGAGTTTTTCTTCTTTACATTCAAGATGAAGAGTAAATGAGGAATGATGGCCTGCTTTCAACATGAAATGTAAAGGGCCATTCTGAAGGGACTGTAAAGCTCTAACTTACCTATATACTATAACTATAATCATAACTATAACCTACTGTCTGTCCTTATGACATCCATTCTGTGTTTTCCAGGTGGAGCTCATCGTTAATCCATCTGATGAAGTCATCCCTCAGCTGCACTCTGACTACGGCATAGAGAGGCTGGATTTTGTCTTCATGGACCACTGGAAGAAATGCTATGCTCCAGATTTACAGGTCGCTATAAAAAAGTGATAAATAATCATAACCTTTAATAAATTCTTAAAGAGCTAGAGAAATTCTCACAGAGCTACAGAGAGGAGGAGTTACTTCAAAGTGGTTTTTCTGTGTTTCTTACCCTTGATTTGACAGGACCAGTTGTTTAATTTGTCAGAGCACAGTTGGTCACAGTGACTTCAGAGTACTTATGAGCACACAGAGATGATTAGTCACAGTATATACCTGTAATTAACAGACCTAACATACTATTATATGTACCTGTTATTTTGAAAAAGCAAAGGCACATCAGCTGCTTTTGAGATTAGTTTTCAAAAAACTGTAAGATAACTCTCAAAATGATTTATGTCCAAAGGATTTCAGTCATAACTGCTGAAGTTTTAAAGTCTGTGAGAGGATTTTAACACCACAGCACCCCTGCAGGACATTTCCAGAGCTGCCTAGGGCTGTGCCCAACTCAGAGCACGCAAACTGTGAGCCTTAATCCTCTAGAAAATGATCTGGGGTGGATTTGTTTAAAAGAATCCATTACCTTTCGGCTAAACAAGTGGACGAATCTGTGAACCCTGGAAAGGTCAGACTCTACGGTCAGGGACTTCAGAGCACGGACCAGATATCCAAATCAAGGATGTTTTAGTATTTTTGTTTAATGTCATACCTTTACTTACTTTCGTACTTTGCTTAAACCCCCCAGTTCCAGTCCCTTTGGGGATGCTCATATTTCTTTTAGATTATTTTTTAAGTGATGATCCAAATGATAAATAAGATGGCTAAAGTGACTAATCAGGATTTCCAGTATGCATGTTTGTACGTATGTATGTATGTATATAATGCCCAGCATAAATGACTACACCCCCTATTAAAAGCAATGTATTAATCAATATTTAAATGAACAAAAGACTCATTTCCAAAGTTTTGACAAAGCTGAGTTAAAAATACCAATACCTACCAAATTGAATAATTTTGGTAATCAAGCATGTTTCTGACCGTGTCTATCCAAAAAACAACATTGACATATAACTATTTCATGGTGCATTACTGGCACATCCACTCTTAGGAGACAGTGTTTTATATTTAACTTCTCTTGATGAGACATAGTTGTTATTATTCTGTCCTTCGAAACTAATATATTTCATCTGTCTCTAATGCTCTTTGTGTTTCAAGATTCAGCTTTTAACTGAAGTATTTTGAATTGCTTGATTGATTAATAAACTTGCCTCACTTTGAATTTATTCCTGTCATTGTGATCTCTTAGTGATCCTCTCTCTCTCTCTCTCTCTCTCTCTCTCTCTCTCTCTCTCTCTCTCTCTGTGCAGATGCTTGAGGGCTCTGGCCTTCTGGGAAAAGGGACCATGATTGTGGCTGACAATGTGCTGTTCCCTGGGGCTCCAAAGTTTCTCCGACACATTCGGAAAAGTGGCCTGTACGAGTGGAAGGTCCACAGGGCCACACTGGAGTACAGCACTGGCATCAGGGATGGGATGGCTGAGCTGGTGTACCTGGGAATAAAATAGATCACACAGACCGTGTCTCGTGACCATAATGTTTATCACAGGATCAGGTTTTGAAGGTGGAGGGGTGTCCACGGTGATGTTTAAACTGATTTTAGAGAGAAGAGCCATGAGTGGTCTGAAGAATCTTACCAACAATGTTGCACTGGCTCCAAACTGTATTTTATAGCACTTTACATTAAGAGTCACATTCATATGCTTAATTAATACTGATTATTGTATGACTTATGATGATTTAAAGGTCCCATGTCCTGGTGGGACTGACCATTTACATCGTGCCTTGGGTGTCTTTAAAGCAAGGATTTGATACAAGTTCAATAAAATAATGAAAGAATTTCATGTCACCTGAGGATCCGATGCAGTTTTTTTCCCTCCCATTTTGAAACACTCTGATCTGAGGGGGCAAAGATGCGACAGGAGGAGGAGGAGGAGTTACAAGACGTATCGCAGACTTTAATAAATACAGTCAATACAGTCATGGCATCTGCCAGTGCCGAACAGAAACACACAAGAGAGTAGAGGCTGTGTTGCTGTTACATCATAAATCACAGGAAGTGAAAACAGAGCATTTTAAGGGGCATTTTCTTGAAAGAGGCATATGATGTTTCTCCATGAAGTGAGTATTTAGTAAAAGGTGTCATGTACTTCTGCTCTCCAAGCCCCTTTTAAGAACATTAAAAGCAAAGAAAAATGATTTTGCAAGACATGGGACTTAAATGTATGAATTAATGTAGGATGCATTTCCTACATTAATTCAGGTTATTTCCTGTTACTCATCACTGATCAAAAGCGCAAAAATATAGTCACAAATGTCAGCCTTTAATAAGCCATTCGTTTAGGAACATTAATTCACATGAGACAGTGAGTAGTTGGACAAAACTAGCAGGCCAATGGGTTTATTTTGGATAATGCCCTGTTTAAATAAGTAAAGTTGTGCTTTATTCAAAATGTTTTACAACTTTGTAGATAATTTGTATAATTTTGCAGAGCATGGTCCAACAATAAACCTTTTGGCCTGCTAGTTTAGTCAGACTCCTCACCAGCTCATAAGAATGAATGTCCCTTAACTAATGATTTATTAAAGGCAAAGTCACTGAATAAATTTATGATAAAACATAAAATATGACAGACAATAACCACGTGTCCTGCTTATTTTATGCATTATATCCTCATGAGTCATGCAATAGTTCTCATAAATTAAGCGTATGAATGTTACCTCTAAAGTGGGGTCACCCTGTATGTCAGTGATGACCTGTGACCCATAGAACAATGCAGTCTGTCTGGATCCCTCCCTGCAGCGCCCTCTACTGGCCTTTCAGGGACAGACATGACAAACAATAATCCCATTTGAGTCCTGCTGTGGGTGTCTTTCCTTCACACGTAACAGTCCAATAATATGTCCAGAACCAAAACGTGTTTTAAACCTAGACCAGTTTTGTAAAAAAAGGTAGCAAATACAACATGTGTTAAGAAATTAAGCCCAATGACACTTGTTCCTGAAGTTTTTGATAAAAGTTCCTTACATCCAATTTTTATATAACATACTGTTTTCTGTAATCAATACCTTTTTAGTTCAAATCTGTTCTGGTGTTAAATTTCCAACAATTCAAAGTAAACTGGAATTTTTGTATACTACAACTTACTGTAAAGCAAAGATGTACCTTCTCCTCCATGAAAAAGTAGTTTAAATGTAAGTCTTAGAGCAGGGATCGTCAACTACATTTGTGCAAGGGCCTTTTTTTTCTTGAAAGACGTTATGGGGCCAAGATTTTACAAACAATGTAATAATATGATTATTTATGTCTAACTAACTTACAGATGCAGCTGCATCAACTTCCTCCTAATAGCCAATTAGCAGCCAATTTCCAGCCACTGAGAGTCCCCACACACTTCTCTGGGCATAGACACGCCATCATTTATCTAATATTTCTATTTTTCTTGCAATTTTATGTTTTTCTTAGCTTTAAATAGATCAGTCAGATCAACCATGAAGTCATTCCTGATAAAACTATTTTGATCACATTCTTCTTCTTGTTTGGCGGGTTGCTTTCATTGTTAAAGGGGTGAAACAACAAGAAACACCATCAAAACCTTAAATGCAAGTTTTTTTTCTAACTTACATTCTCTTAACTGGAAATATTCTGGGGCCAGAAGGGAAGACGAGGGAGGAAGATGACAGAAGATGTCAGAAATAACAAACAATAGAGTAGGATACATGCCGCTTGTCCTGATAAAATTTATTTCAAAATTAGATCAACTTTCAAACTGAAATCTTACAGTGAAAAAGTTACAATTTTCAGCTAAAGATAAACTCACGCATTCTGTCTGACTTCCAGGAAATGTCTTTTTTTTGCAATATTTTTGTCTTAGACCTTCATCAAGCAAACAGTTTGTTGAAAAGTCAAAAAACAAACAAAAGCCTAAAACACGATTGCAAAGAAGTTATCAGTTTAAATTATCGAATTTAGGGGACACTTAAGGTCCATAAGACAAGTTATTGCCTTTTTAGGCTGTAAATAAACTTTCATCATGCTAACTTTGTCAGTCAGGAAGATGATATTTTGCTGTCTGTTGATGCAGATGTGATGTCTTGATGATGGTTGGCCACAGGTGTGGTAGCCATGTCCTATTGAAGATGACCTGAACTTTTTAACAAGCTGTTTACCTGATAAAGGTCTGAGACTGAAACACTGCAAATAAATACATTTCTTGAAAGTCAGACATTGTACAGTAGTTTTTTCTTTATGTTTTCAATGGACCCTTCTTTCTCCTACACAGCTGTCTCTTAAATTGGATATGCAAAGTATCTCTACAGTTACAAACAATTCAAAATACTCAGTCAGTATTAGACATCATTTTGTAATACTTAAAGACAGCCATGAACTTAAGTCCAAGACACACCTTTTTTGTAGTCTGTTGCATTTTATGACTTTTAATTTTTAAGACGTGAGAAGAGATTAGGCTCCTTTAAAATAACATTAGAAAAACATGTTAATGTTGATTTCAGTAGAAATAACCAAACCTTGATGCAAACAGGAGAGAAAAACATTAATATCCACTTTCAGCTTTCTTTCAACATTTTTCAGCAGAAATGGCTGCTTGACCTTAAACAAGACTGAAGTGCAGTCAAACACATTGCCTGAATATAATGTTAGAGACTTTAAATAAATCAGCTTGTATCAAAGACTGTGTGGAATTACTGACACAACACTGAATCAGGTTCAACAGCAGTTTCTTAACGTCACCTTCATAGGTGACACATTTTTCTGCTGACTGAACTGTTCCTTTGCTCGGTCAGCTGTTTGCAGACACTTTGAGAAGAGGCACATGACTCATGATGTGACAAGTTCAAAGTTTAAAGGAGGACCTGACTGAAGCCTTCTGCCAGAGTTGTGTGTTTATCCAACTGAGAGCTTGTGTGTATGTGTATGTGACTGTCACACAAGCAGTTTCACACAAGGAAAAAGCAAACACACGAGCCTTAACAGTCATCTGTGCTCACGTTTTGAAGACTGTGGTTGTGTGAAGGTTGCATTTCTCACAGTCAAGTCAAAACAACAGCTTTCAGCCTTCACAGTCACCATCCTCTTAAGAATAAATATTACACTTTACATCCAATCTACTCCTTTCTTGTCCTGTTCACACAAATCTGTGTCCAAGACCAAAAGGAGAACATTCAAGTTGTATTTGGAGAGCAGCAGCCATCTGCCAGACAACTTGATGGAAACTGACATTGTCCACTGCCTTACATCATCCACTGGTCTTGGTCTTGGTCTGGCACTTCCATGTCCACCTGATGGAGAGAAGAAAAACCTAATTAAAACATATATACATATGTGTGTGTATGAGGAGGTCTAAGAGTCACAATATTTTAAATGATAAAGAATGCTTTAAAGGTCCCATGCCATGCAAAATCATTACCTCCACCAAGGAGGTTATGTTTTTGCTGGTGTATGTTTGTCTGCTTGTCTGTTAGCAAGATTATGCAAAAACTCCTGGACGGATTTTGCTGATATTTCAGGAGATGTTGGTAATGGCCAAACTTAGAAATTATTAGATTTTGATGGATATCCTGGTGATACCCTTTACTAAACCCTCAGTCCATGGAGAAATGCTCTATGTCTTTAAAGAAACGGCCCTTGAAACACTCTGTTTTCCACTTCCTGTGGTCTATGATGTATCAGCTTCACAGCCTCCGCCTACATGTGTGTTTCTGCTTGTCACAGGCAGACTTCATGACTGTTCTGAAAGTCTGCTCCATGGCCTGTAACCCCTCTTACCTCCTTCCATCTAACTTTGTTTGGGCAGCCAATCAATGCAGAGCTCATTATCATAGCCTCTTCTAGTCTCCCCGCCTCCTCAGATCCAAGTGTTTCCAAATGGGAGGAAAAAAGAGCTGCATCTGATCATCTACAGTGGTGAAATTTTTAATTTGTTTATTCAACTTAATTTAAATCCTTGCTTAGTTACTAAAACATGACGTTATTGGTCTAACACACAAATGAATATATTTTAACCAAATTCATGCCAAAGCTTTCAAAAGTTGTTTAATGGTGTAAATTCTCTTTAACTTAGGCCGGGACAGTATATTTCTTGAGATGATCAGATTAGTGACACAACAGCATGTTGCACTTGGGTGGTTGTTGAGCATCAACACTGCTGCACTGACTGCAGTACAGTTGAAATACTTTCTTAAAATCATACTTAAGCACCTCATTAATTTCGCCATCATCAGGAGACTCGTTGTAGTCATTCATCTCATCCATGTCCTGCATGTCTTCCTCATCCTCTGAGTCTTCTTCACTGTCCTCCTCGTCTTCATCATCCTCTTCCTCTTCTTCATCATATCCTGCCTGTTAAAATGGGAAGATATTGTTTGAAAAATAATGGATTCAGATAAATGTGTGTTAAATAAAAAGGGGGAGGGGTTAAATACGTTTGTTATGTGAAGTATTTTTTCAGGACATCTGAGACATTCTGTGTGGTAGATTGGCAAGTTAAAATGACAGTTATAATAAGTGACAAAGTGATTAATAGCAGCGAGTTAAGTAAGCTGTAGTGTACCAGTATAACATTGAGCAGGTATAGAATGGAGTTATGATTTGAGATACAAATTTAAGGCTACTGTTTTCACACACTTTTTGCCCAAGGCACAGCTAATGCCAAGCCAAATTCCAAAGGCACACCTCATTCATTTCCATACAAAAGAGCTTTTGATACATCTTATATAGTATCTTTTACATCCATTTCACATTTTTTTGCTGTCTACAAATACCTGATAAATTATGTCTAACAACTAGATAACTGAATATGTGTCAACAAAGTCATCAAACACTTTAATTTTTTTAATATCTTACTGTTGTACAAATTACCGAGGCTAACTACATATGGCCTGTGGGCTGCAATTAGCACCCGGGTGATAGTTTGGACACTTCTGATTTACACTTCTACTCAAGTACTGAAGCTGTGTACTTTGTCTACCACGGTTACATGATGTTTTTTAATTCGGAATTAAGTATTCAGAATTAAATAATTCAGAATTAAAGTATTGTCCTTTGTGTTTACATGGAAATAGTAATTCCGAATAAAGGTTCACATGGAAAACACGTTTATTCGCCTTTATTCAATTCCTCTTAAGGTCTGGGGGTTGGGAATGGTTCTGATTGGACAGGGCGCGGACGTGACATAGTGACGTATTAACGTCTACCGGAAGAAAAACTCCAGTTCAGCGTCTCTCCAGCGTCTCTGTCAGAGAAACCTCATCCAACTTGGACACTACAACTTTAAAAAGGTCCACATTTTTATGCTTAAGTTCATCCACTCCTTCATTACTTCCAAATCTTCTCAGGATCTTATTAAATAAATTGTCTCGGTTTGAGTCCAACGCTTGCTTTGGGCAGCCATCTTGTACCCGTCAGTGCCCCCCTGCGTCATAGCGACAGGACAAGGGAAAGAGCACACGCAGAACGACCGGAATTAATTTAAAGCGAAAAGAGCGTATACATGATCGAGGGTTTATTTAACTCGGATTTAAAACCAGAATAAACCAACCACTTACTTCGGAATTAAGTTTTATTCAGAATTATCATTTTTATTCGGAATTAGGTGCTTACATGGTCATTTTTAATCTTTTTAAAGAGGATTTAAGTTTTATTTGGAATTAAAGAGGAATTAAAGCTCTCATGTTAACGTGGTAACTGAAGTTTAGACCGTTACATTTGTGAAGCCAAAGCTACAAAAGAACCAAATTTACATACCGACACGTCAAAAATAGGTTTCCCAATGGGCATCAGGTTGTTGTCTTTCTCAGCTATGCTCTGCAGCTGAGGTAGAGACAGAGGGGACATGTGAAAAGACAAACATGTATAAAGCAGCAGTTTGAGACTGATCAGCATCGGTGTCTCTGCTTACCCAGGTTTGGTGTTGCTGTTCCTGTTGGTGCAGCTCAGCCTCATCCACACAGGGCCGGTCTAGGTTGAACCACAGTGATTCCGTTATCCGAGGGAAAAGAGAGGGGAAGAGTGTGGACATTTCTGAGACGGAGAGACAGAGACAACAACATCTGAATGGAGCAGCAGGTGTTAAAAGTTTAAAGATTGATCATGTTATCTAAAGACTTCCTGCTCAATTCAATCTAATTCAACTCAAAGGAGAGACATAGGCATGAATGTTGTAGGACATTATTGCCACAGCTTTTCATTGGACAAAAAAAAAACAAGTACAATAAATCTAGAAGAAAAGTGCAGCTCATAATGACGACACAAATTTGTGGTATTATGATAGTAATGGTTTAAAAATTTCATAATGATTAAAGGAGTTATATTCAAATACTCAGATAATATATAATAAAAAAGGAAAGAAAAAAATCTGTGTATGTGTGTTTGCATGTGTTTTTTTTGTGTGAGTCTGTAGTTGTGTGCATGTTTATTTGTTATAATGTGTTTGTGTGATTATGTGTGTTCAGGTTCCACCGGTTGTCCTCAGGTCCCCACACACTTTAATATGTTTGGCTGCAGTAGTCTCAGTTCTGCATTTCTCCTACTAAGCATGAGATTTTCTGAGTATCAGCTGTACATTTATGTGATATTTGAGAATAGAATTCCTATCTCACTGGCTTCCTGTGAGTCAAAGGATAGATTTAAAAATCCTAATCCTTATTAGCGCCGCCAAGGTGGTTATGTTTTTGCCAGCATTTGTCCATCTGTTTGTCTGACATACAGATAACTTGAAAAGTTTTGAATGGATTTTGATGGAACTTTCAGGATTTGTAAACATCGTGAGATGGGGAGGTTTTCCACTTTTTCCGCTGATAACTTGGCAAAGAATGTCAGAAATGCATTGGCCACCCAATGTAAGGTTTATGCCACAGCTGCCCCAAATAAAATCATTCTGATGTTTCTGCAATGGTTAATACACCAGTATGTAGAAGCCCTTTAACTTAAATTACATTTTTAATGTTAAAATAAAATTATTATTGCTATCCATGAATTTTCAAATTTACTGTTTTCCAAAAAACAGAAAAGTACATAAATTTGTCTTTAGAACCAAATTATAGTTATTTACTTGCATTCCTGAAATAAAATACCTCATTCATGTTCATGTAAAAGTATGTCTAATAAAAATAAAATGTTCCATTTTAAACAAGTTTAAGCATTGCATATTTCATTTTATGTATCGTCTTTTTAACCTTAAAATTTTCAAATGTTTTATATTTTATTGTGTTATTTTTTGTTAATTTCGTATCTTTCATGTTTTAATGTTATAATATCTTTGTTTTTAACTCTGCAAAGCACTCTAAAATGCTATGTGTATGAATGTTGCTCTATAATTAAAGCTGCCTTTCCTCACAGCCTGATATTTAGGGCGCGACGTGAGGAACTGGAGCTGTCTCTACCCGTCAGGCGTCACAATGGGGTTAGAGTCTGTCCTCCTCTGGGAGCCAGATCTTTTTGTGATGACCAACCTCTTTAGCCAATTTGTGGTCCCTGAATCTTCTTCCTTTCAGGACTTTTCTCTGTGATAATATTTTTTGAGTAATACTTTGCATTCTCTGTTTAGGGCCAAAACACATTTAAGTTTACTTTGTTTAATCCTTGCTTTCTTCCAATATTTCCCATAATTTCAGATTTGTTGGTTGATACTCAGAGTCCTGAGTCTGATTTGGAAATCAGCCTCAACCGCTACCTGCTCAAGTCCATCAGGATTATAAAAGACTCCATCCATCCCAACCACGGACTGTTCACCCTCAGGAAGAAGCTACTGAGCTGTAAACAGGAAAATTACCGTACTGCAATAACACTTTTACTCAGTAATTATCAACCCCCTACCCACCCTCTGCTCCCTACACCTGGCACCTGTTAGTGGGTGGGACATATTAGGCAGCAAGTGAACATTTGTCCTCAGAGTTGATGTTAGAAGCAGGACAAATAGGCAAGTGTAAGGATTTGAGTGAGTTTGATAAGCGCCAAATCGTGATGGCGAGACGACTGGGTCAGAGCATTTCCAAAACTGCAGCTCTTGTGAGGTCTTCCTCATCTGCATTGGTTAGTATCTACCAAAAGGGGTCCCAGGAAGGTACAATGGTGAAACAGCAACAGGGGGGTGCTTCTTATTGCATAACTTTGTCCATCCTTGCTTACTCTCTCATCACTCTGCCTCTGTCCTGCCATGATGAAGGATCCACCAATTCCCAAACTGCACCTGAGGGAGGCAAGAATGGAGGACAGAGGACACACCAGTGTTTCTTTCAAATTCTTGCTGGGAGGAGCTAAGATACAAGGAGATGACACAAGTGAAGGATGTAGGATGGACAAAGTTGTGTAATGAGAAAGACCCCGGGTCATGGGCGCCCAACACTCACTGATGCAAAGGCTGGCCTGTGTGGTCTGATCCAACAGACGGGCTACTATTGATCATACTGCTGAATAAGTCAGTGCTGGTTCTGATTTAAAAAAAAAAAGGTGCATTGCAGTTTGTTGTGTAAAAGCAAGAGGTACCAACACAACATTCGGCAAGTGGTCATAATGGTGTATGATGTCAACATACAGACGGCACATTGTTGCACACTGTTTATAATGGTGGACATACCAATCAACAGAATTTAATTGCAATCATTGGAGAACTCTGCTGTTACCTGAGTATTAAAATCAACATGTAGATAAACAATTTATATTTAATGCTATACAGTATATATTATTCTGTTTCAATGTCTTGTGCCAGGGGCAACGTAAGTTCTTTCCACCGTGTACTGTCTGGTTTATAGTTTGAATGACAAATGAGAAAATCTTGAACCTTAATTTTCCGCTTTTCAATTATGATAAAAAGCAGAAATGAGCCCAGGTATTTCAGAAAATTGTGGATGTCGGAGAGACTTAAAAACTCTAAATGCACAAATACGATTAAACAAGAGTGAGTAAAGGCTCACTGTCTGTAAACGAAACACTTTAAGCTTTAAATTGAGCGTCGTATTTACTCGCAAACTATTCGTGTTAAACGATAAAGATGCATTAATATCTCATGAAATTGTATTATTTACCTTTACTTTGAGTTGGAATTACATTGTTTTACCTTGGTAAGCTGTGGTTTACCGTCCGTTGATCCGAGCGTTAAAAAAATTCAAAACAAAATGTAACCGGAAATAGACGGTGTTCACCTTTGGTACATCCGGAGGAGTCGGTCAGTGATTCGACAAGGTTCCGCATTGGAAATTGGGTTTGCTTGATCCAACAAGCCCTAATTCCATTTAAGTTGGGACGTTGCGTACAACGTCAGTAAAACACAATACTATTATTTGCAAATTCTTTTTGACCTTAATTCAATTGGATACACTACAAAGACAAGTTACAAAGTGGTGCAGGAATGCCATGTTGTAGTTCCAAAGTAGCTTACTTACAACTTTTCACTCTTAGCGATTACGTTTAAGCTTTAAACATCAAAAAAGCAGGTTTGATTATTAAGATTATCAAAAACACCAGAACATGTAAGTTCTCTCTTTTTTTACACCACTATACTTATAATCAGCAATGATCCAAACCATAGGCTAGTGAAAAATCCTATAGACTTTTAGTGGGCGTGCAGTCAGGGGAGCCAGCATGATGTTAACTTTTGCATTGGTCTAAAATTTTGTCAGACCTGCACCACTCGATATGATATTCAGACTGATACATTTCTTTTTCTTTTCTTTTCTTTTTCTTTTGTTTTTTTTCCCCTTTTCTTCAAATAATCACTCACTTTACAAAAAAACGGGACAGGGGCAACATCTGTTTGGACCACTGAAGAGGTTAATTACTTGAAAACACATTGTTTGACAATTTTAACTATTAAATGATTCCAACCCCTCCTCCCCGCGATCCTCGCAGTGGTTTGGTACTTATAAGTATAAGTATAGCAAGTATACGGACCATGTACTTGTAGTGCACTAGAAAGTATACTTATTTAATACTTCTTCAGACTAAATTGGAACATTTCTAAGTTTGTAAAAGTATAATTTAAGTATACTTTATAATGTCATTTTTAATTTACAAAAGTACACTTTCAAGTACACAACAAGTACACTTATCTATATACTACTAGTGTACTAGGTATATATACTTCTAGTCCATATTTTAGTTTATTGAAGTATACTTTAAGTACACACAAGTACATTCTTGTATATACTGCCATTGTACTAGTTATATGCATCTATTCCACATTTTAGTTTATTGAGGTAAACTTTAATTATACTGTTTTGAACTAAATTATACTATTTATTGCTATTTTACTAGTTTACTTGTTATACTTTCAGTATATTTCTAAGTTCTACTTTCTTGTCATTCCCACTTATGCAAAGATTAAACAAAACAGTTCTGTATCACAGTCAAAACTATGACAGACTAAAGAAGACATACAACAGTGCTGTATGCTTGAAAGATGGTTCATTTTGTTTAGTTAATGACTCGGCTACTTTTAAACAAATGTGTTCACATCAAATTTCTACTTTTTTTCCATGTGCCAAACTATTTTGTGTTTTAGTTGAGGTACTTACTAAATCAGACAGGCCTATATGTGAAGATTCACAGATCAATGTACAAAGTACTTTCTTATATGAGGTTAATAAACAAACTGTTAATGCTGACTGGCCTGATATGATTAGAACAAAATGTGTTCTTGTTGAAACAGATGATGCTGTGTACATAACACCATTCCCAAACCCTCATGAAAGGGACTAGAACTTGATCAATAAAATCATGTCAAATGTTTCTCTGTTAATGTGTGTTTTTAAGGTACATAAAGATAATGCAATTGAACGCACATACTATTCACTGTAAACTTTTAAACTCCAACACTATATGATCTTGAACATGTAAGTTTACAACAGGGGTAATACCTCAAAGCATATGTGTGCAGTGAAAAACATTTTTTATTCTGCTAAATGAAATGTAAGCACAATGACTTGACCTTATTCTGTTCCTGGATCAAGATATACAAAGTATCAGTACTTCGTGTCAGAATGAAGTAAAAAGTATACTAATTATAACTTTTAGTATTAAAATATAAGTGTAAGTTTTAGCATTAATGTACTTAGTCTTAGACTTTCCTTTATAATTTTCAGTATAAGCCAGGTATACTTCACTTTACTATTCTTAGGTAAAGTGAAGTATACAGACCTGCACCACTCGATATGATAATAAACTTCAGACGCACTGCCTCAGTTTTAGCATAAAATAAGTATATTCGTAGTACTCTTGAATAAACTACTTTTTGCTAACCTGCCAGAGTAATTAACATTTATAGTACCAGTTTTGGATAAGTGCCTAAAATAATGTTCGTGGTGAACACATGGACATAAAACTTTGATGTTTTTTGGGAAATAATAAAATGCATCTGATATTGCCTGCTTTTGAATTGTTGTGTTCTTGCTGTATGTTTCAAACAATGTTTGCTGACTAACTGCTACCAAGGACTACAACAATGGCTGGGGACCTGATGGCAGGCATTTCTGATAGTTTTTTAATACTGAACTATTCATACACTGTTGCCATAGCCATGAAGACCAACTTGATAAGGTCATTTGATATTGAGGAAACTCTCAAACAAATGGTCACAACAAGATGTTATATATTGGAAATATTGTAGTTTATTCGAAGTTGAACTGTCATGTTATAGTTTCAGAGAAGCTTACTAACAACTTTTTACTCTGAGTGATTACGTTTAAGCTTTAAACATCTTAAAAAGCAGGTTTGATTATTGGATTATCAGAAAGACCAGAACATGAAAGTTTTCTCTCATTTTTTTCCACCACAAAACCTAAAAACTTAAAAGGAAATCCTATTGGCTTTTAGTGGGCGTTCAGTCAGGGAGGCCAGCATGATGCTAACTTTTGCATTGGCCTAAAAAATATGTCAGACCTGCACCACTCTGTATGATGTTCAGACTGATACATTTCTTTTCTTAATTTTTTTTTTTTTTTCAAATAATCACAAATTTCGCAACATGTTACAAAAAAAGATGGGACAGGGGCAACATCTGTTTGGAAAACTGAACAGGGGAGTGTCATGATTGGGTATGAAAGGAGCATGCCGGAAAGGCCCAGTAATTCACAAGAAAGGATGAAGAGAGGTTCACCACTTTGTGAACAACAGCATGAGCATCAACAGTTTAAGAACAACGTTTCTCAGCATATTGTTGCAAGGAATTACGGGATTTCATCATCTACATTCCATAGTATCATCAAAAGGTTCAGAGAATCCAAAGAAATCCCTTCAAGTAAGCAACAAGGCCTAAAGCCAACATTGAATGTCTGTGACCTTCAATCCTTCAGGCAGCACTGCATTATCCCTGATTTAGATAAACCTAAACCAGACATTCTGTAAAGGATATTACCACATGGGCAGGAACACTTTGGAAAACCATTGTCAGTTAATACAATTCTTCACCATACCATGCAAAACAAAAGCCATATATCAACAACACCCAAAAACGCCACCGGCTTCTCTGAGCCCCAAGCTTGTCTGTTGTGTCCTCTGAGCTGAAGAGGAAAAAGTCCATCCGATTGTTATCATTACAGCGTTCAAAAGCTCGCATTTGTCATGGTATGGGGGTGTGTTAGTGCCCATGGCATGGGTACCTTCCACATCTGTGAAGGCACCATTAATGCTCAAAGGTACACCATACATGCAACATGTTATTTAGGGATGTCCCTGCTTATTTCAGCAAGATAATGCCAAGACACAATCTTTATGTGTTACAACAGCGTGGCTTCGTAGTAAAAGAGTGCAGGTACTAGACTGGCCTGCCTCCAGTCCAGACTTGTCCCCTACTGAAAATGTATGGTACATGACATTAAAAATACGACAACAGAGACCCCAGACTGCTGAGCAACTGAAGTTGTACATCAAGCAAGAACGGGAAAGACTTCTACTGAAAAAAGCTTCAACAATCAGTGTCCTCAGTTCCCCAAAATTTATTGAGTGTTGCTAAAAGGAGAGGTGATGTAACACAGTGGTAAACATGCCCCTGTCCCAGCTTTTTTGGAACAAGTTGCAGACATCAAATTCAAAATGAGTCAATATTTGCAAAAAAAAAAAAAAATGGCATTCATCAGTTTGAACATGAAATATCTTGCCTTTGTAGTGTACTCAATTGAATATAGGAGTAAAAGATTTGCAGACAACTGTATTCCTCATTTATTTACATTTTACTCTACTTCCCAATCTCATTGGGGTTTCTAAATATTCCCCAATGTAAAGTACGATAAAACTATAATGGAAATTTTTTGGGCAGGAAGAGACAGCATATATAAACGAGGGTGCATTGCAAGTCAGAGTGTATTTTTAGCATGAGCCATTGAGTGCAAGTAAAGTAACAAACCATCAAGACTGTGGGGCTTTCTGAAAAACTGCATTTTTTCACTTGGCATACAGTGAACAAATGAGACTAATACCACATTTACGCAGTGATGGAAAATAGTATCAGACTATTCCAAGCAGTCCATATACAGATGAAAATAACTTCTTTATACTCCACAGTGTCTTAAACTCTATTTTACATAACAGTCCCTTATTACAATGAGGCAGCTTCTTAAAAGACTAGACTGTTTAACATAGTCCTGTGTGCTGTGAATCAGCACTGTTTCTCCTGAGACATCCACCCAGACGTTACGATCATCTACACAACTTGCTTATTATGGCAATTTAGCAGAATCAGATGACCAGTAATACAGGTGCAGCAAAAACTTATCTTAACTGCCACCTTTTTACTCCTCTTATGGTCTCCAAGGTCACATTGCCATTTCACACCAGGTTTCCAAAGCCTGTGAGTGTAACAGAGTCGTCTGAACTTTGAGATAAGGCCAACCTTGCTCTCGGTTAGAAGTTATAAACAAGACTGTCACACGCTAAAACGCACAAACACACATGCATGTTCATAAGGACGACTTTGGACTTTGGAGACATATTAATTGAGATTGCGTAAAATTCTCAGAGTGCATGTGCATTAAAGGGTATGTCACACCTCACTGAGACGTCCATACACACACATCGGAGGCAGATGTGAGCTTTATCAATCTTGAGAAGTGTGTTAGAGGTAACAAGAGGTTCAGACTTGAAGGATCATCTCTTTCAGGAGGATTCATCACAGAATCAAACAAGGTAAAGAATCTGATTGATATATTTAATACCAAAATGATAATACCAAAATGAGACTTACCCAAGAGATCTTTGGGTAAGTTTCATCATACTGTTTTATGGTTGTTGAGCAACCATAAAATATCACTTATATAGTAAATATAACAGTATGATTTTTGGTCTTTAGATGTTTCTGTTCTTTTTGTGGTACATTGTTCACATGGTATTTTTGTAAATATGATATAAGTAAAAATGCACTTTCTTCGCCAAAGCAGTTCCCACTTTGTCTAATTTAAAATTATTGTCAAAAATGTAAAAAAACTGATCTGCATTTCATTGTTAGCAAATCTTTGAAGAAACTCCTGGATCTGTATCCTGATTCAGATCAGCGGCAAAATCTTATAACTTCTTCCTTGTGGCGTGGCCAACATTACGTGAAAGTTTCATCATAATCTGCTACTGACTTTTGGAGTTATCTTACTAGGAGTCACACAGACAAACAGACGAATGCCAACAGAAACATAACCTCTTGGCAAAGGTAAAAATATATACAGAAAATCTGTCTTTGTGCTGATCAACTAATTTTTGTCCATTCATGATTCCTGAGCTGTGTGGTGATATCAATAAAATTCTGGTTTTTCAACATTTGTCAAACATAATGTGTTTGAATTTAGTAATGTATATTATTTCATGTATTTGTGCACAAAACTACCAGTAAATGCAATAGTGAGGTGGAGAGAAGGGTTGAAGCAGAACAAAAAAGGCTGAAACAGACATTGGACTTTTGGATTTCCCAAAAGTATGAGGAGAAGAGGAAGAAGCAGGACTCCTATTCCATCAGGGTGTCCAATTGGACAAAATATCACACTGGTTAGCAATATGTCACAACATGGATTGATTCAGCCTTCCTTGGTGCACAGGAGCACCAAAAGTGAAGTGTATAAAGCGTAATAGTACCCCTGTTTCACAGCACAGGAAAACTGCTTTGTAAAGTTTCACTCAGAGTGACAACGTCTCACAACATGAAAATCAATACGACATGACACTGGTCAACATGAACCTAAGCCTGTATAAACTCATATATGTTTGAAGAGTTTTTAAGTTCTTTGTTTCATTATTTGTTGACGTTTTTGGAAGATTTTTGAGGTATTTATTGCTCTCAAACAGTTGTCTTGTGATCTATTAATTCATAATTTTCTCTGAAATATAAATAATAGATTGATGACATATTTTTGGAGGCCAACACAGAAGTTAGCTTCCCTCGACTGCAAGCCCACTAAAAGCACACGGGATTTTGACTGTATTTTGGATCATTGCTGATTATAAGCACTGTAGCGAACAAAAAAATTACGAAACTTACATGTTTTGCTCTTTGTAATAATCTTAATAAACAAACCTACTTTAAACGTTTTAAGCTCAAAGCTCAATCAGCGAGAGTGAAAAACTATTAGTAAACTACTAGTGAATTACAACATGGCAATTCAACTTAAAAGCAATTCAATATTTCAAATATATAACACGTTGTAACCTCTTGTTTGAGAGTTTCTTCATAATCAAATGGCCTTATCAAGTCAGTGCTCATGGCTGTAGCGATAGTGTTTGAATAATTGATTATAAAAAAAACAACCAGAAATGCTTTCGTCAGGTGGCCATTTTTGTAGTCCTCGTTTGCAGCTAGTTAGCAACAGTTGTGTGAGGCATGTTGAAAGACTATAAAATTCAAAAACAGGCAACATCAGATGTGTTTTATTATTTCCCATTAAACATTAAAAACCTCATGTGCATGTTTTTACCACAAGCCTTGTTTCAGGCACTTACTTAAAACAGAAATTCCAAATGCTATTTTTTCTGTTGGTTTGGGAACCAGGAAGTGCTAAATGCTCACTCACTTCCGCATGTTTGTACTCTTTTCTGCACCACCCTATAAAATTAATAAAAATAAATAATAATATACATTTTGGTGATAAAATGTCCCAAAGTGATTCTGTAAATTATGTTGAGTCATTTTTAGCATGTGCCATCATAATATGTGCAGTTGAGGGCTAAGAAAAGAACTGGCATGGTGGCTGAGCTGCACATTACCTCAGGTGGGGTCAAGAGTCCTGCAAAATTTACTGAGTTTCCAGTAAAAATGAACAAAAAATATGTTGGGACTTCTTGTACACTGTACTCAACACATTTTAATGTCTTACTTTTTTACTTGGAAGTCCCTTGATTTGGTTCTACCTTGACAGGCTACATAGTCTTCGTGTCCCTACACTTGGAGAGAAGTAGACCACAATCACAACACAATAACCCTAATGCTGTTTTTATTTGGTTTACTCTCACCTAAACTTGTGTGCCAGATCTTTCCATACAGGGGCAGAGCTGATCAAAATCACTATGGCTAATATATTTACCAATGAAATAAGCCTCATGTTCTTCAAATATACTGAGCCTTTCCTTTCACATATCGTAGCTGTTGGGCAAAAGCATCCTATCTCCAAAATAGATACTTTTCGGAAGTGAAATAAAAAACACTCTTAATTGAATGAATGAATGAATACTGTCTTGTCCTGATTATAAGGATTTTTTTGTTCTTTAATTTGGTTTAAAGTTCATCAAACCCCCTCGCCAATATGGAAGGTGACCAATAGCACTGATGAAAAAAAAGAAAATCATAAAAAAGTGTCTCAACAGCAATGATACTTCATAGTGATGTATGAGGGTCTTTTTTTCTTTAATGTAAAATTGGGGTCCCTGCCTGGGGTGAAAGCTGTGGTCCCCAGCACAGCAAATGACTGTTTGCAAACTGCTGATATGACCTATTTCTGTGATGTACTTATTTTATGTGTTTGTTGAAATACAAACCACAATATTCTTCTGTCTCTGGACAATCATATTATCTCCCTACTAGTGATGTAAATCAGGGTGTACAAACCAGGGCCAACTGTGGTCTTAAAAGCTGTGATGTTAACTATTTTACATAGATTTGTTGTACCAACTTTACGTCCTTAAAGTTGGGCTGTATAAAAAAAGGCCTAGCTAATCTCAAGTTTTTCTTATTTTGGTCCTTGGTGAAAAAAAGTTTGGGCACCACTGATGTAAATGAATGTGTCCCCTGCTGTAGAGCCATGTTGGGGGCCCTTACCTTGCTGCTTGCCTTCTCCAGTGGGGCTCTGTCCCAGGACCTACTCAACATGTGCATGGATGCTAAACACCACAAAGTGGCCCCTGGACCTGAGGGAGAGCTATACAAACAGGTGATAAATACTGTAGTCCTACTACATTTAAGACAAATTATGTATACAATGTTGTTTTCTGATCGTATGGGTAGATCTGTTTTTATTTTTTGTGTTTTCCCAGTGTGCTCCATGGAGAGAAAATGCATGTTGTACCGCTAACACCACAGAAGAAGCCCATGATGATAAATCCTACCTGTACAACTTTAACTGGAATCACTGCGGTGCCATGACTGAAAAGTGCCTGAAGCACTTCATCCAGGACACTTGCTTCTATGAGTGCTCACCACACTTGGGCCCCTGGATAGAAACGGTGCGTCCGCCTGTACTCTGCCCCTGTCTGTCTGTGCCTGTAACACTAGATGGCAGCATAAGACAAAAATCAGGTCTGGCTAATTAACCTACTTTTATGTGCTGACAGTAATACCAAAATATATATATAACTGTTACTTTTTATGAACATGGACTTTGTTACACCCTGTGTCATCTGTAGGGATGTTTCTGACTCAGCTGATAGAGCAGGGCATCGAAACTACATGATAAAGAATTTTAATGCCAGGGAATGACCTCTTGTGTAAAAAAAATTATAACATTTGATGAGTGTGTGTGTTTTTCTGTTTGAAGGCTGATGAGTCCTGGCGTAAGGAGCGAATATTGAATGTGCCTCTGTGCAAAGAAGACTGCCATCAGTGGTGGGACGACTGCAAGGATGACTTTACGTGCAAGACCAACTGGCACAAGGGATGGGACTGGAGCTCAGGTACAAACACATCATAATCAATATAATTATACTTGCCAACATTTTTGGACGTAATCTAAAAAAATCGGCTTGCACCAGCGTTTAAGTGGTTTGGGGTTTCATGTGGGGTTTTTTTTTTTTTTTGTATTGTAAGTTTTGTTTTCAGATTTGGATAAGCTTTGGTTTTCTTAATACTCATTTTCATTAGATTTAGATTAGTTTACATTTTGTGAAAAAAATCTTTAATTGTTAGTTGTTAGCAAAAGATTTAAAACAGCTTCATTACATATTACACATACCTCATATAACTCGTATACGTTTGTATGTTTTGCCAACATTGCATGTGGTATTAATGGTCAATTTCTATAGAAAAAATATCAGCTGTAAATATCTGCAAAAATGTTCATATCCACCAATGCCAATAATCAACGTATTAGGCAATAATCTTCTTATAATCAACCTTGGTAAAAGTTGAATTGTTGCAGTCAGTAAACACATCCAAAACTGGGACTGATATGTCTCAGACAAAAGCTCTTTTTACATCTGAAATATTAGAAACAAACAAAGAAATTTTACCTGCTTGTAAAACCCCTGTCACACATGAGCTTAAGATTTCATGTGTTAATGGGACTTGCTCACACTTATAAGTCAAAGCATATTTGTAAACATTTTTGCACAGCACACATTTAAAATCCAACCTTATTCACATATGGAGCATAAAAACAAACATATTTTTTAATTTACTTGTGGGCAGGAGGATTGAAAGCTAAAAACAGAGTCATTCACACATGCAAAACCAACCCCACCCCACCCACCCTCCCAACAAAAATACCTGGATTTACCCTGGTGTCTTGCATGTGAAAAAGCAAACAACAGGGTTTTTCAACAAAGACCCATTCACACATGCAGAAAAAGCTGAAAATGTCTCCAAATTTACCTGGATGGGCTGTTTGTTTGACCCAAACAGCAGACTTTTTTGCGAAGAAACCTGAATTCATCCTTTTTGTCCCCTGGTATTTACAAGGAGTGACAATCACCACTTGCTCCAGTACGATATTATCAGGATACTTGGGTGCCAATTCGATTTTTTTAATGACTTTTGAAAAAAAAAATTATGATATGCTGAGCATTGCAATTTTAACATTTTCTGAATTGCAGTTACATCCAAAAGAAAAAAGAGACCATATGCAACAAAATGTAAAAAGAAAGACATGTCAGTATATTAGTTTTATGTACCATGCTCTGCTGTGCTCAGCCACTCTTCAACTCTCTGAAGAGCTTTGGTGCAGCTGTGTCTGTAAAATAATGCAGAAATGGAGGCACACCCCATCCAGCATGTAGCAAAAGCCCTTGTTTGCTACAACATGGTGAGGCCCTGAGTCTTTGCACATAAAGTCAGTTATGGATTATGCTATTTTTCTGGCTCTCTCAGAATTGGGAGACAGCTTTGACAGGCTGCATATGTCTTCAGCGGATTAGCTTAGCATGAGCTTTACTGTTATACGCTTTCACTTTCCCGTGTGGTGCCAAGTGAGTAAGGTGAGAAGTATGTCCACGGTATTTTAACCTCTTTAGCCACATAGGACCCAAATTTGGGTCTGCTGGGGCTCAGGAGAAAAGCTCCTCAACACGACAGCACAAAGCAGTAAACTGTGCCTTTAAGACTATAGTCATTTTGGCTTTTATTTGACAAAATATATATATTTTTGACCTTTGGCTCAATATGCACTGTTTCAAAATCCTCGCCTGACCATATTGTTATGAAACCTCTTTAATTTTGCACTGCATCACTTTATAACAACAATCCTTTGCAGAAATGATGTAAAAATATTTTATTATTCAATTTTAGAGTTTTACAGCCACTCCAGCATCATTTCTAAGTAATATTCACAATAAAAAAAAAAGTTTTTGTTTTTAGGCGAGGATGAAATTGTCAAGTTATTCTGACTTCTATCTTCATTTACTCTGTCCCAGTAACACATATACTGATAATTACACATCTGGACAAATCTCTCAAGTGTTACTTTTATTATGACACCAAAATTATTCAAATAGACCTTGTGGGTTTCGAGCAGAAGGCTTAAAAAAGAGGGTGGGGCCGGGTGAACAGGTTAATCTCATGTGTCAGTCCTTACAATTTATGTGTCAAGTCCATCTCTTACATCCCTTTCAAAGTCCAAAGAAAGTCCACACAATGGACTCAAACACCAATGGTGCGTTCCTTTTATCTCTCTCCTGTGCAGCCATGTTTGTTTAGTAACTCTTTTGCACAATGAACTTCACCACTCTGACCTGACCTGCACCGGCTCAACAGCACCATCATGTGAACTTAATCAGTAACTGATTTTCTCTCTGTAAAACCAAAAACTTTATTATGTGTCAAAAGAAAGAAAAAACAAAATTTGACAGCCTTGAATCGAGATACTATCACCACGCCAATTATCACACAATTTTTTTCTCCCACTCCAAGTACTGACCCCTCCTCTGCACCTCCAATGCCCTGCAGGCAAACTGAAGGAAAAATTCTTGCACTGAGGAACAAGTGAGAAATACAAGTCAAGGGATTTTTGGAGTATGTTACCCTGTAGTCTTTAATTAGTTTTCAGAGTTGCAAGTTTGAAACCAAAAAGGCAATTTTTTTTTTTTTTTCAACCTGAACTCCATATGCACGTGAAGAAAAGTCCTGAAATGTCTTACATTTACACAGGATAAGCTGCAAGTGTGAATGCAAGCCATGAGCTGCCTGGTATTTTACCCTCCCCCATCCTGCAGATGTCTTATATGCAAATTCCCTGAAGCCCATGTGAGTCTATTCAGGAAGTTTTCTGGGTTTTGTATGTGTAAAAATGGTTTTAGAAGCCCTGTGTCAAAGTCAAAAACCATTGACAAGCTTACTATCTCTATGGTAAGGCCTGATTTTAGAAATATATAGCTTAAAGCCTTTTCGCATCTTAGTTTCTTTTTATTCATTTATTTTTGTTAGGCATACCTTGGTTTGTACACATTTAGACATTTTTCATGGCACAAAAAACAAAATCTAGACGATGTCCCCAAAATCTGGACAATGTCCTTTTGCCTGTAAACACATTTTTTCTGTATTCTTACCGAGGAAGTCTCTGCTTTCAAATTAAACTTGCCGTGAATAAGAAACACCATGGTCCTTGATATGAGCCTTTTTAAATCTCCTGCTCATTCCAAAACTCTTTCCTCTTTCTTCCTTCAGGTGTGAACCATTGCCCAAGTGGCGCCCGGTGCAAAAAGTGGACCGAATATTTCCCCACAGCTAAAGATATGTGTGAACAAATTTGGTCCAACTCCTACCTTTATACCACCCACACCAAATCCTCCGGCCTCTGCATGCAGCTCTGGTTCAACGGGACAAACCCCAACAAGGCAGTGGCGGAGCACTACCTGAACAGTGCACAGCAGCACCAAAGCTTTGCCTTGATATTGCTGCTCTCTCTAGCCTTCACAGCTTTCTCTGTGATGCTGTAGTACAATCATATCTCTTACATTTCCTGCAGAGACTGATCAAATTTATTTCGAACTCTATTTTCACTTTTTATGAAATGAAAGTGGTCTGAATAAACATTTTCACTGTCAATTTAAATTTTCTTTTTCAGTATTATCTGAAAGAAGATTGATGGTTTAACATATCACGGGAAGTGATTCACTCTCCCTCAATCACTTCCAAAGATGTACGTCCTCCTGAGACCACATTCATTGTGTGGTTCCTCTGGTTTACACTCAACTCAACAAGAGTACCCTTCTAAGATCATCTCTGTATGTATTTATTCTAAAAGTTCCTAATAAACAGCCAGCCATGGAGTTGGTGATTATTCATGATGACTCTGTGATTATTCAATATGCAGGCATTGGAAAAACCTGTCATGATATAAATAAACTGTCAAATTCCTGAATTGATGTGGTATATTGGAACAGAAAAAGAACAATCATGTCGCATCTTTTGTTGTAAAAAAATGAAGCTAAACAAGTTCAAAGACCTGCAGTTCCTCAGGTGTCCACTTTAGGTTGCTCAAGTCTCAGAAGTCACATACACGCCCATTTAAAAGCCAAATTTTCAGGAAGAAACAAACAAGCTTACAGCCTGGTTAAAAAATTATTCAGTCTGAACGGCTCATCAGCACATGCTGTATGATGGCTTAATTGGGGGTGTGTGTGATTGTACGATGAGTTGCTTTGCTTTACGTGTTTGTCTGAAGGCCAAATGAAAACGTATTCATACTGCTGCCATCATGCAAGTAAAATGTATCCAGTGTGAAACAACTGTTGGGACTGTATTTTATGTGTTTCTTTGTCCAAGTGACACCATACTGCCTCTGTCATACTCAGATCTGGACTCTGTGAAGGCCAGCCCACATCCGTCTGTGTTTTTATTGATTTTTTTTAGGCCACCATGCCACCAACAACCAAGACCTGAGGTAATATCTTTTGTAGTTGTCTGTGCGTGAATACAAACACATCCAATTCTTCAGAGTCATTTCTTGATTTCTGTAGAACTTTATAAAAATGTCCTCTCTGATACAAGGATGAATTGATTAGATCATCAAGATCAAAGGTCAAGGTCATTGGGCCCTATGATCATTTCTTGCATATGAACTAGATACCTCTAAAATAATTTAAGGGGATGAATTTATACACCCCTGAAATGACATTAGGATGTTGTTAGAAATGCAAATAAATACAGAATAAAAATAATTTAAAATGCTTTTTGGCCCACATTAATAAACTGATAAACGGCATTGTTTTGTTGCAAATATTCACTCATTTTGAATTTGAGACAAATTCTAGCCCACAGGGATATTATATATTATTATATATATTAGAGTTTCATTTTTCATTTATTTAACCTTTATCTAAATCTCGAGAAATCATTGAGGGAGAGCCCTCATTTACGATGATGTCGTGAGCACAACAACAATAAAAATCACAAGAAAAACAAGCTAGTAAACAACCGATAGAACACCATTAAAAACAGTTACATTCAGAGGTACAGTAGTTTATAATCATAGTTTTAAACTGACCAATAGTAACCGTTTTGTTGAGTTTTAGTGTTCGTTGCAAGATGTTCCAGGAGTATCAGACAATCTGTTGAACGTGTGGAGTACTTATTTTTTGACCAGTTCAATAAAGTGCTGAGGTATGGTGGCATGTTGCCGTCCAGAACTTTATAAATAAACAGTTGCCAGTGCTTATCTCTTCTAACAGATAAAGGTGCCCATCCCACCTTCTCATATAAGACACAGTGATGGGTGGAGTTGTACCTTTGCTGTATATCACAAAGAAGCAGAAAACCACCTGCAGGTAGTTCTGCACTTCTAACATGATTTTAAGGCATTAGAAGTGTGTTTGCAGTCACTGTAATGATGAAAATGAAACCGCTCCCTATGAGGTTTTCAGAAGAAGCAGAACAATGAAATAAAACAATTTGTCCAAAACAACAAATCTATTGCATATTGTTGCAATTAGGCATCACTATAAAAATAAGGCTACAGTGCTGCAGTTTGTGTCTTGGAGTTTGAGTTTGTCAGACTATAACACATATAACTAGAACAGACTTATGTGTTATGACAGAGTATGAATGCACGTGGAACACACTGCATTACTGCACGGCTCTGGCATGATATTTATTCTAATTGCAAACTACAGATCAGTTTAATAACCCCTTCATAACCTCAATAGCAGCTGAGACTGACCCTGGGTCTGTATTGAGGGAAACGTCTTGGCTCCAGTGCTCACATCATCACATGAGCAACCAGGGCCAACTAGTGGTTAGTGGGCCTCGCTGCTCGGTAATTATGGACTTCAAGTCCCCTTAGTGTGTGTGTGAGTGTGCGTTTGTGTCAAACAATCTCCATAGTTGTGTGTCAGTGCCACGTCTGAGTGTGTTCCACTGATAAAGCCATGTGATTGGTTCGCTGCTGATGCAACCATGAAGGACCTGGGCTGATCAGAGATAATTTAAGATGTACATTGCTGGTGCATATTATGCTTGGATAATCAAGGACCAGGATACTTAATGCCACGATTTAAGAAAGACACAATAAGTGCAGTCAGCCATATCTTATTTGAATGTGTGGCTCAGTGAGTCTCAGACAGAGATCAGATGTGTGCTGTTTCACTTCTGTCACTGACAGTGACATCCTTCCTAATGTGTGTTAATGTGTTGAATGCTGTTTGACCATGAAGACAAAACAAAAAAATCAATACTGAAGTAAAATCTCACAGAACTTAAATCATACAAAGATCAATGATGAACAAGCCTTTATATGTCTGAGTTTGGTTCTGTCCTCTTTGGCTACTGGGAGAGAAAAATAAACACATACAAAGAAACTTACAGCAAAAACTAGCTCTACATTCAGAATTATTTCTGTGGATGTTTTTTTTTTTTTTTTTTGCTCTGTATATTGCTTGTGCCTCTCTTGGAGGCAGTTTCTGTCTTAAATCTTTCATAAAAATGAAATAAATGGTCTCTTACTGATCTCTGGCTGCTCTTGATTGGGCACGACTCTAATGAAAACAAGAGAAGAAACAATTGGCCAAATCAGATTGGTCAGAAGACTGACACAAAGTTGTCACGTCAAATGACATCAATATTTTCCATCAAGAAAATTTGACAAATACAAAAATTTTTTGTATGTGTGATGTTCAACATAAAGTGTTCTATGAATTGACAAAAAATCAGCTCCCAAACAAACAAGTTCCAGAGATATTGGAAAGCAACTTGAGTGTTTCAGCTTCAGGGCGCCAGTGATCCCACAGAGTTGGGAGGGTTACATGGCTTACCCCTAAATCTTACCTGATTAAATCTGTAACATGCTTTGCTTCACATTTCCAGTTGACTCCTCAGGTCTTCTGATCAGGGTCTGCCATTTGTGCCTGGTGTCATAAAGAAACTTAAAGCTGATGGTAAGTATGCCTTTGACTATTCTGGATAAGACACTTTGGCACTCTTTGTTTGCATATATGTTCTACAGGTTGTACTGATACTTTAAAGGGTATCTTAAAGGTCACATTTGTAGATGTTTATTAACACAAAAACAAGTGTCCATGGCTTGTCTCCAGCCCCCCAACATAAGAAAAATCCCTCAGCTGACTCTGTTGCTTGTCCCACCTTAAAGAATATGAATGCTAAAACCATCCATTCAGACATTTTCCTCTTATGAAGTCAGAGGGGAATATGCCACCTTCTCCAGAGGAGAAACAGAGTCAGGTGTTTTTAAGCCCACAGGTGCACGGCACCAGTAAAAGGATCATGTCTAATCTGTTACCTTGTTGTTAGGACTTATGTAAAGCACTTTGAGCTATGTTATTATAAATGAAAAGTGCTATAGAAACAAAATCTAAATCACTGATTGTTGGAAGCCAAAATCATTATTAGAAATCAGACACCCTACCTCACCCCTTTACATCAAAATGCTAACTTGAAATATATTCTCTCCTTGCTCTCCACAGAGTGTGAGTGTGAAGTTGCTGCAGGTCAAACCCTGTTCAGCAGCAGGTATTCAAACTTCATCCTGGAGTTCAAAGGTGAGGGCTGCTTTGCCTGAATATTGAAAGCAAAGAGTCAGTGGCTGTAGAGTTCCTGAAAAAGGATCCTGAACTGATGCTGAGAAAGAGTTTTCTACTCCTTTTGAATTAAATGACATACAGTACAGCTACAGTCAAGGATTTACCCTGCTCCATCAGAGTATTCACAGTGAAATAAACTATCGTGTCTCATCTTTATTTCCACAGGTGTCGAGGTTAAAGGTAATCTCTGTTCTCAATCCAGAAGATACTCATGTAGCAAAATTCTATGAACAGTTTGAGTTCATAGGACAAACCTGTCTGGTGTTTGAAATGCTGGATGGGAAACTATAGGCAACACAAGCTATATTGTGTTTATTATCTGTAAAAGAAAAGAGTAAATGACAGCTTTAATGGCGGACTTTAAAATTTTCACATGGTGATGGTAAAATATGGAAATAAAATAGTTGCTCTTGTTTTTATACTCTGGCAAAAAAGGGAAAACAGAGACACAAAATTGATAGTTTTCATGAAATGCTCCCCTGGCAGACGAGAAATGTTTTCTCTACGTAACAATGGATGTAACAATATTCATTTAAAGCTTTATGGCGGTAACTTGTGCTGTTTTTGGAAGGTCCCTCTGGGCACCTCAAAGGCCATCTGTGGGCTACCACATGCTCGCAGGCACCCTGTTGGCTGCCCCTGTCCTAAAGGCTTGACATATCACCCAGCCCCTCTTGTGCAGTAACAACTCAAACTTTCTGTTTTGTCCCGGCAACTTTTTGTTGCCCTTGATGCTTTGAACCTGACAACATTATGCTCGCCAACAAGCAAGATGAACCACTGAATGTTGGAGTCATCGACTTTGGAGGAGCAATCACCGCCTCCCAAGTGCAGCCAGGTTTAAAGCTTCAGCCAGCCAGATATAGGTAAGTTTATCCTGCACAGTTTATCAATTAATACAGTTTCTGATAGATGGATGGATAGCTCGATGGATGGGTATCTAAAATATACACTGCCCGGACAAAAAAAAAAAAAGTTGCCACCAAAAAACAGGGTCACGCACTTTAATATTTCATTGAACTGCCTTTAGCTTTGATTACAGCACAAATTTGCTGTGGCATTGTTTCAATAAGCTTCTGCAATGTCACAAGACTTGTCACAGATCATAGCACTGCCCCCACAGGCTTGTACAGTAGGCACTAGACATGATGGGTGCATCACTTCACCTGCCTCTCTTCTTACCATGATGCCCCCATCACTCTGGAACAGGGCAAATCTGGACTCATCAGACCATATGACCTTCTTCCAGTCCTCCAGAGTCCAATCTTTATGCTCCCTAGCAAACTGAAGCCGTTTTTCCCAGTAAGCCTTACTGTTTAGTGGTTTTCTTGAGGCTACACAGCTGTTCAGTCCCAATCCCTTGAGTTCCCTTCATATTGTGCGTGTGGAAATGCTCTTACTTTCACTATTAAACATACCCCTGAGTTCTACTGTCGTTTTTCCTCTATTTGATTTGGTCAAACGTTTAAGTGATCACCGATCACGATCATGCAGGATTTTTTTCGACCACATTTCTTTCTTGAAGACGATGCTTCCCCACTATCCTCCCAGTTTTTAATAATGCGTTGGACAGTTCTTAACCCAAGTTTAGTAGTTTCTGCAATCTCCTTAGATGTTTTTTCTGCTTGATGCATGCCAATGATTTGACCCGTCTTAAACAGACTAACATCTTTTCCATGACCACAGGATGTGTCTTTGACAAGGTTGTTTAAGAAATGAGAAGCTACTCATTGCATCAGCTGGGGTTAAATGAGTTGTTGCCAGCTGAAAGATAATCACACGCGCAGTAATTATCCAACAGGAGGCTCGTACCTATTTGCTTAGTTAAATCCAGGTGGTGACTTTTTTTTGGCCAGGCAATGTATAACTCATAGTAAATGTTAAATGGACTTGAGCTTATATAGCGGTTTTCTAGTCTGTAACTACACAAAGCAGCTTTACACTGCAGGTCACATCTACCCATTCACACCCATTAACTCGCTGATGATTCTGAGTTGCTATGTCAGTTGTCCATCAGTATCAACTAACACATTCACACCCTTTCATGCCCATTTACACACCACTGTTGTGTGGAACACTGGGAGCAACTTGGGGTTAAATGTCTTGCCCAAGGACACATCCCCATGTGACACCCAGAGCTGGGCTCAAACCTGCAACCTTCTGATTGCTGACCAAGCGCACTAACAGACTGTGCCACCTATGCTCGCAATCATCAAATGATGCATAGATGGATTACAAATCCCCATTCCTATAAAGTTGGGACATTATGTAAAACCTACATAAAAACAGAATATGATGATTTGCAAATCCTTTACGACCTACAATAACAAGATATTCAATGTCTAAACTGATAAAGTAATTTTTTTTTTTTTTTTTTTTGCACGTTAGCTAATTTGTAATTTGTTGCCTGCAACACGTTCCAACAGATATAGCATTGGATTTGCAAAGTATTGTATTCTGTTTTTATCGACGTTTTTGTCAGTGGCGCAGTCTGATAGTGTGCTCTGTTGGTAATTGTAAGGTTGTATGTTCACATGACGATGTGTCCTTGGGCAAGACATTTAATCCCAAGTTGCTCCTATTGCTCCATCAGTGGCATGTAAATGGGTATGAAAGTGTGAGGATGTGTTAGCGCATACTGATGGACGACTAACATAGAAACTTTGAACCATCAGTGAGTGAATGTAAGAGTGAAGGGGTAGATGTGACCTGCAGTGTAAAGCTGCAGGTCACATCTACCCTCAAAGAGACTAGAAAACTCTATATGAGCTTAAGTCCATTTGCCATTTACAACGTCACTGCTTCACTAAAATTGGGGTTTATGCAAACTCCAAAAGAAACCCCATCATAAAAGAATGGACTGGAACTTGGACGAAGGTTGAGTAGCCTCACTTTTGTCAGATTGTTTTGTTTGTTGTTTTTCTGCAAGTCAGGCCCAACTTCACAGCAATGTAGACATAGTTAAATTATCTACACACTGTTCATTCATTCAACAGTTTTGTTTTGAGTTTATTATAAGCATTTCTGCCCCTCCTAACATGGTTTACAGTCTCTTGCCTGTGTTATTGCAGGAAACTGTTTGTGAGATGCAAGAATAAAATGTGCAAAGTTAGTTATTTGTAGGGTGAAGTGCTTTAATTATGATCTGACATGTGGCACTTTTATGATGCAGACATACTGTATTGTCAAACCACATGATTTTATGGCCTTTTTACACTCTACTCTACTTACACATACATATACATACACATACACACATGAGCACAGTGTGATGCCATAGCCTGAAATAGCATTGGGATGGCTGCTGTCCCTCTGGCTATTAATACTCAGCGTTTCTGAGGTCATTGGCAGCACACACTACCCTGCCCAACACTCAGCCTTTCTCCCTCAATTTTTTAACCACCTCACTCTGACTTTGTTTGAGTATGAACATCCATACGACACTTTAGGAGCCTTACCATCTGAAGAAACTTAGAAAGTAGAAGTTTTATGTTTAAATAGTGTGCTCTTTAAAAATGTGGATCAGCTGTGTCCAGTGTTTTGTCAGCCTGACCTCGAGGTGGGCAGTTACATCTTGTTGGAGTGTTCTGAGTGTGTGGTCTGGCTTTACAACTTAGAGCAATAATACTAGACCAATAGCTTTCATTAACATTAGTGGCTCAGAACCATGTGTGAATCAAATTTTGTGATTATCTGGTTATTCCATTGATTGATCTGTTAAGACAATCCCCTTGTTTTCTATTTTGTTTTCAACAGGGTGTCAAAACAAACCACATCACATCATTATATGTTCTTGGCAATAATGAAAATCCACTTTCTATACCACTTATCCCTTTCAAGATTGCAATGCAGGGCTTATTCCAGCTGACACTGGACAAGAGGGAGGGTGCACCCTGAACCTACAGTTCACTAGTTGATCACAGGGCCAACACAGAGAGGTAGACAACCGTTGCACACAAGGGCAATTTAGGCCAAGGTCAGACTACAAGATTCATGTATATGTATTACCCAACCTGTCAGTCGTGGAGTCTCAGGAAGTGTCAGTCACAAATACTGGTCATTTTGTCTCTTGTAGTGAGTCATAGTGGCCAACAATAAAGCAAATTTGATTATTGACCATGCCGCCCAAAAAATGAAATTCAATCGAAAACTAAAAAATGGAAGGAAATGTTAGAAAAACAGACCAAAACATACACACATAGAAAGACAAAACAAATTAATAAGAGAAAGCGTTGCAACGACAGGGTCACCAGAACAGCCCACAATATTAAGACAAAGTATGAAATGATCCAAGTGAGAAATGTATGAAAGCAAATGGAAATAGCATTACTGAAAGTAAAAACGTCCTATCTGAAATTAAAAAGCGATGTCTTTTCAGGTGATTACAATGGAGCGGTATGGATGTGAGTTTCTGTTAGGTACCAAATAACAAAATAAATGAAAGTTTTATGTATTTAGTAGCTTACAGATTAAAAGCCAACCTTTTACAATGTCCAAACCAGGCTTTACAAAGACTTGTAATCGTTTAAATTTAGGTTTTGAAGTTGATAAGACAGTGTCATCTGCATAAATTTTAACATGACAATCACCAATGTTGGTGAACTGTTGACATAATAAAAAAAGAAAAATGGACTTAATGTTGAGCCCGGAGCACACCTCGCTCTGGAAGCAAATCAGATTTGTTAACATGAAGACAAAACTGAATATTACGATTATAAAGACATGCAATTTACCAGAGTACTGCACTGACAAAAAGGCCTATGTTATGCAGATCTTATAATCCAAATATATGTTTACTAGTACAATCATGACTTTGGAGCTTTACTCTATACAGAACCACAGTATTTAGAAACAACGTGGTTTTTACGAAAGGCTTAAATTAACACTATTGTCTAAATGTGGCCCTCACTGAGAATAGAGACTACTCATAACAAGATTGATTATTATGCCTCCAAAGTGGTGACAGCCGAGGCCGGGTGCATTATGTTTTATGGCTGTCCATCGGCACAGATCAATGCCTTCTGAATGAAATTTCTAAATAAAGACTTCATGGAATTTTCTTCAAACTTTGACAACATGTTCATCTCTATTTAAAGGGACATTTCAGTATTTTGAAGTTGGGTTGTATGAGGTACTTGCCAACAGTCAGTTAAGTGGCTGAAAGGGTTCCCAGCAGTGCTGCACCTTTAAGCAGAACGCCTGAGACCATTGGAGAGGTACACTGCTGTCAACAGGTACAGTTATTTCATGTAATTGTTCTAGTATACGGTAAAACGAGCCATGAATATTATATTAGGTCAAATGCCGCTTTGCTCAAATCCTATCAGACTATGCCACTAAAGTTTCCCAAAGGAACTCAACTGCATGCTGTGATTTTTTTTATTAAAGATGTAAGGGTACACTAAGTAGCTAAGCAGTTTGGATGTAAGGAGGTTTGTCCAAGTTAACACTGGAAGCGGTTATATTTTCGCAAATGTTAATATGAAACTCTGACTGTTATCTAATATAATTTTTAAAATGTAAGCCCAGAAATACGTACATGGCTTTACCTTTTATAAAAATCGTAAAAATTTTTTCAACATTTCTGTCTTTAAACAATAAACAACTTTCAAAGAGAACAAACATCGTTTTTTTTAATCTTCCACAACAAAAAAACTTGATTTAATAGATTTAAACAATATTTCACCCAGGCCTAGCAGTAGCTGTTTATATGATAATCAAACCAGTCAAAGGAGGCCATCAAAAATTTAATGAAACCATTTTCAAACTTCAAGGGGAAGTCAGATGTTCAGTGATAATGTGTATGACAACTGATAGAGTTGGCCTGTGACTTTCCGAAATGTTCTGTTTAGTTATTACTTCCCTTCAATTAATGTCTATCTCTTCTCAAACACATTGCCCCTGTTCCTTATTCTGTGAGTTCCTTTTTCCATATATTTCATCTCTTGAATTATTTGTTTACACTGATAAAGTCTGAAGGTTTAATTTTTTTCCAGCTTTATATTTTGATAATTTGCATTGTGCTCTCCACAATTTCTCCAGGACTGAGAACTGGCACATCATTTATATTTAGAAATAATTCCAGGTCAAAAACAACTCATATTTATTTTCCAGGAAATTCTCTCCAAAATAAGGAACTGGTTTTTTAATATATTTCATTGAACATTTGTTTCCATTCTTCACCACTTATTTGTGTCCTCAGATATCCTCCCATTTTGTTGTTACAGTATTTGATTCCCCTTTTGTATTTGAGTTTTATAAATATTTACCATAATATTTTGTATCTTGCCATTATAGTTTTTCTTCATACGTTTTAACAGTGTATGAAAATTTTGTTCATCTTTTACCCTTTTAGTGTTTAAATGACACTTTTTTGCAGGCATCTGTAAAAATGATTGTCAGGTTCAATATGCTGTAAAGTTTGGAGACTTTGGACTTTGTGGCATTATCAGAAAACAGTTGCCAAAAAAGAAATCCCTTCTTGTTCCATCTATTGAAAATGTTGTCTGCTCAGTTTGACTTAAATTCTCTGTCCTCTGAAATTTCATTAAATAAAAATTTCATTTTCTGCTATTTTCATTATCTTAACAGGTCTTCTTCACATCTTCACAGTTTTTCCAACAACTGTGCACTTGCTTTAATTTTTTCACTTCACTTGCACTTTTTTGTTCTATATGAATTTTCTAAGAGTAGTGCCCCAGCCTTTGAAATATCTTGGTTTTGCATCGGCTGGTAAAGATTGGTTCAGAAATAGGAATCCTAGAAGACTGATCACTTTATCTGAGATAAGAAGAACAATTTCATATTTTCCATCTGTTCAATATTACACTTACTTTGCCTGCTCAGCCTAAATAATTAACTGAAAGCAGTTCATCCATATTTTTAGGAATAAGAATCCCTTAGTATTTATTTTTTGTGCATTCCCAGTTATATTGTACTTTTTCTTATCAGTACGTCAACCAATATGATTGCTTCTGTTTTCTTAACATTTAAATTTATATCCTGAAAATATGTTTTGTGATTCTACTTCTTTCATCACAACTGGTAGTGATTTATTCACATCTTTTACAAAAACTATCCCCTCAATGCAAATAATGCCCATTTATGTTCATTTTCCCTTATTCTTTTGACAGTTATCGCTTCACTTTCCTGATGTTTTCAGCTAAGGACTCCATACTGAAAGCAAATATTTGTGCTTCTTTGGTGGATTTTACATCATTTTCGATATTTTTATGGGTTTTTGGTCAGATCCAAAAGTTTCACAGCTATCAGATATAAATTGCCATGACAGTCAGGCAAATACTTTTCCAGCAACTACAGTGAAGTTAACACTACAAGCTGTTTGCCTGATTTTGCCATGTAGTCTAATATAGTGCATCTAACATTATCTGAAAGTTGTTTGACTTAAACAAACCCTGTCTGATCTAAATGTAATAAAGAGGAAGTTACTGTTGATAATTTGTTTGCTGAAATTGAGTAAAACAATTTTTTTTTTTTTATCTACATTTAATAATGAGATCGGTCTGTCTGAGCTACATTCAGTGGACTTTCCCTTCTTTGGTAAAACAGTGATTAAAGATGAATTCAGTGTTGGAGGCTATACCTCTTTTTCAAGAGTCCAGTTCAATAATTTACACAAGATTGGAGTAAGAACTTCTTTGACTGCTTTATAAAACTAGTTTTTATATCTATCACCTGTATTGCTGAAAGAATGTCTTGGTTGCATTTATTTTGAATTTTGGCCCATATGGATTTGAGGTAAATTGCTTAATTCAAAAAGATCTACATTCATTGTTGGTACATCCTATGTCTTTGTTAAGATTTTGATAATACTCCAAAAACTCCAAAACCAATTTCTGAGTTTTCTGTGGAAAATAATCTTCTATTTCAGTGATCATGGCAGCTGTTTTTTAAACTAAAAAATGTAAAGCTTAAGGACTGATGCCACAACATTTTTGCTTATATTTGTTCTGTAAATACAAGAACCTCTGCTATTTAATCAGTTAGTGATTTATTTAGTTTAATGTCCATCTTTTTCAGTTCAGCTTTGATGTTTTCATCACCTGCATTTTCATGTAACTTAGTTTCTTTACTTCTTGTTCAACTTATTACATTTTCTTCTTTGCTTCTAACTTTTTCCAACTTACAACAGATATTATTTCTCCATGTACCGCTGCTCTGGCTGCTTCCCACAATACAAGAGGTTATTTCAGATTTTTAATCCTTTACTCCATCACCCTTCCTCTTTTTCTGTATCTTATATACCATTTCTATTTACAGTGTACTTTATGATACTTTAGATCAGTGTAATCAATCAATCTCAGCATCTTTGTTTGTGTGTTTGGCACTTTCTGATTGTTTGTTTGCACCATTTCTTGTTTTTTTTCTTCCTGTTTTGTCTCATTGTGCCCTAAAATGCCAAACATTTTCTTCCAGGTTATGTTTTTGTCAAGATTTGTTTGATAGTTTGTTTCAGGCAATGGTGGTCATGACTCAAGGGCGAACTGACTAGATTTTGGTGGTGGTCCAAATCTGGATGTGGATCCAGAATTTTTTTCAGTGATTCATTAATAGTGCAAGATAGATAGAATTTTCTACAGTTTGACAATAGTTCACTTGACAATGATGGAAATGCCTTATCTGAGGTTTGAGCTCCCTGAGCACTTCTTGTTTAAAGAGTTTAAGGTGAAAACAAGCCAATTCCTATTATTCTGACCCCTTTCATCTGATATTAATTTTTTGATATCAGAATTTTCTCTTTTTATCTCATATGATTAATTGCAGTAATTAAATGTGTCATTTCTACTGTCATTTTATGATATTTTAGATCAGTCTTTGTGATTGTTTGTTTGCATCATTGCTTGTTTCTTTTTTGTTTTGCCTCTTCATGCCCTACAATGACCATAAGTAGCTCAAATGTGAGGATGTCATATTTGCAGTGCATTTTTTAAATCAATATCCATGATTGTTTGGTTGCGCCATTGCTTTTTTCTTTAGTGTTTTATGCCATTATGCCCTACAATGCCCGTAAAACATTCTAAATGAGTACAACAGTTTCTATTTACCTCTTTATAAACCCCTTATAAAGTCCTATCAAGCTACATGGAGTTATAACCAACCGGAAACAAGCCACGGGCGACTTTCCCCTTCAAAATAAAGTGCCACATGTTAGAATTCTCAACAGTCCGTTTTATTTTAAAGGTCTTAACAGGACGTGCTTCACATTATTTTCATATCGTATTTTCTGAGCGTTCACTCGGGTCGCCCCCTCTGTTGCGTCCCGGTCTCCTGTGTGGATTTACATACCCTGGTTTCCGTGGGACTGGGAGGCTAAAGCGGAGGGCAGCGAGTCTTCCAGGAACTGAGGAAACAAACAGCGCTGCTGACCAAATGTCCCCCTCTCAGCGCGGCCGTTGGTGAACCTAACGTCCACTGGGATCACGTCAACTTTACTTTCTACCTCCGCTGCTCTCACTGGATTATTCTACAGACTGGAGGAGGGCTGCGAGATTTGTCGGAGGAGCCTGGAAGCAGCTCGAGTTGAGACCCGGTTTGAAGGGCTGTGGCCATGGCCGGGGGCGGTGGTGGAGGGGTTTCTCCGTTGGGGCCCGCACCGCCGATGTGGTATCACCGGGACCTGAGTCGAGCGGCGGCCGAGGAGCTGCTGGCCAGAGCCGGGAGAGACGGCAGCTTCCTGGTGCGGGACAGCGAAAGTGTGAACGGAGCTTACGCTTTGTGTGTACTGTGAGTACCTTTACCGTCCAAAACAAGTTTGTGTTAACTTTTTTAGCCCACCAGAGTTTACTTGGTCTAGCATTTAAGGCTTTTCTCTTTGAACATATACTGAATTTTAACTTTGCCAGCAGATGCCTTCAGGGACTCTTGGTTTTCATGTTACTGCTTTGTTTGTTCCTCTGCCAAGCTTTACTCAAGACTGTCATAGTTGTAGCTCTTTAAACCTACCCTGTAGCTTCAAAATTAACATTTCTTATAATAAGTCAAATTGTACTAAAAAAAGGGGCATTAATCTTTATATCAGGGAAGTACTAGGGCTGGGAGATGCGGACAAAATGAAGCCACAAACCTCAATTCCAATGAAGTTGGTACGTTGTGTAACAAAAACAGAATACCAAACTTTGCAAATCCCTGTGAACCCTTTTCAATTGAACACACTGTAGGGACAAGATATTAAAGTTTAGACTGATAAATTTCATTGTTCTTTTTGCAAATATCATCTCAAGTTGAATTTGAAGCCTGCAAAAAATGCTGGGACAGTGGCATGTTTACCACCATTCCTTTTAACGACACCCAATAAGAACTTGTGAACTGATGCGGTGGATTTCTTTCCTGTTCTTGCTTGATGTATGACTTCAGTTGCTCAACAGTATTGTTGTATTTTATGCTTCATGATGGGACACACATCTGACAGCAAGTATGGCAATTTGTTAACGTGTAATCTTCAACAACGAAGCCACACTGTTGTTACTCGTGCAGATTGTAGCTTGGCATCATTGTGCTGAAATCAGCAGGGATGTACCTGAAGAAGACGTTGCTTTGATGGCAGCATATGTTGCTCCAAAATCTGTATGTACCTTTCAGATGTGCAAGACACCCTTGCCATGGGCACTAACACACGCCCATACCATCACAGATGCTGGCTTGTGTACTTTGCACTGATAACCATACTTGGATGGTCTTTTTCCTCTTAAGCCCAGAGGAAAAGACGTCCATGATTTTCAAAACTCATCAGACCACAGCACACTTTTCCACTTTGCATCAGTCCATCTCAGATGAGCTCGGGCCCTGAGAAGCCAGCAGTTTTTCAGGGGGTTGTTGATATATGGCTCTCGCTTTGCATTATGATCAAAGGTTGCAGAAAGACTCTTCTTACTGTCTAAACTAGAAAACAACTTTGGCATATTTTGATCATTTGTTGTATCAATAAGTACAGAAACTCGATCACCCACTTAAAGGAAGGCTCTAACCAAACACATTTTTGTTTACTCACTCCTGGATGTGAGAGAGTGTCAGACATGTAGAGAGACTGTGTGTCTGCCCGGCACTGAAACTCCAGCATGGCACACAACTTTAGGGCTGTCCCTGTCTGTCTGTTTGTGTCTGATGTGGTCGCCTGCAGCTCCGTTTTTACAGGGCACTGGAGCTGGATGGTGGTGGAGGTAAATATAAGCATCTATGGGGCTGGTGAAGCCTTGCTGATGTTTTAATTGCAGGCTGGTGTAAAATGTGCACAGCAGGGACGCAGCTGGCTAAGCGGTGAAGATGAATACAGTCTCTTTTCACACACAACCTGGGAAAAAGGCTATAATCTGAAGGCTTTATCAGGGCTGTGCCAACGAGGGCTGAGCAATATGAATAAAAAAATACATCTTGATATTTTACCTGAATGCAACACACAATATCTCAATACATTTTTGTGGAGAATTATCAGTTTTTCACAGTACCAGAAAGATCAACTCTGATAATGTTCTAGTCAGAATAATAAAGGATCATACTTAGTATCATGACAATAACAGTATAGTGGTGCTTTTCTATTTGTTGGATTGCTTCAGCACAACGGTACTTGATTGTTACGCTTGGCACTTCTTTTTCTATTTGGGCATATTCTTTGATCAATGCTGGCAAGGTCATCTTAGTGTGAGTTGCATAAAACTGCCATGATATCCAAATGAAACAACAATGGAGGGAATAGGGGCAACAGTGAAACTGGCTCTTTGTTTGTGGCTTTAAATTGGGTACACACATAAAGACTATCAGGCTGTTTTTGTTGCGACTTTCCCCTTTCCTGACCAAGGATAGCAAACGCCAGATTATCTTATGTTTTACAAGATTATCCTGTGGTCCAAGGTGTGTTAAGAATGAATCTGTCCCGATAATTGGCTCAGAGACCATCATTCCCTCTTCTTGTATGTTCTCTTCCATGTTGTGTGTTGTGTTTTCTGGTTGTTGCTTTGTTCTTCTTCTTCATTTTTTGTTAGATCACTTTTGATCACGCCAGATTTCTGTCTTGGAGGACTAGAATCTAGATCGGTGGTGGGACAGAATCATTATGTGTGTGGTGTGCTGTGTTGAGATTATCGGAGCAGACCACACACAGTACGATCAAAACTGTTTAGTGCCTGATTTTTTTTATCTTCTTGTGTGGGGTCTCTAACAGATAAAAAAAATCTCTTCAGATTCAGAAAATCCTTATGTGTGTACCCTGCTTAAGACTCAGCAAAGAGACAAGTTTTGTTTTAGAGATGCTCCCAAGCAGCAAGATGTGCTGTTTATAGTTTGGTAGTGTTTTGTAAGTTGCTGGTTTGGTTCAGTCCAGTTCAGGGACAGTTCAGGTAAGCCTGGACCTTACTTGAATTTCCACGGTGCAGCACCCTGAAGTAGAGTGCCACACTTTACACAAAAAAAACTATGGAGGACTTAAAGGACTACAGTACTCAGTAGAGCATTGTTTCGTGCGGACATTCTTGACAACAAAGCAGCGCACCAAGGGTGATTTAGCTGCTGTCCCATGTCAAGTGATGGTTCTTCTATCTCCACCCTTTGGAGTCAGCTCGGGATGCTTGGTACCCCATCAAAGCAGTGCCAAAAATGGGACAACATGGATCAGTTATTTTGACACCACTCTCCTTTTTGACAGTCAGTGTGCTCCATACCAGGCAAAACTGAACTGGTCTGTTTGGTGGAAACACAACTATTCAGAATCTTGGAGCTGACTGTGGAGGTCAGTTTATTTCTGTGTTAGACATCCTGCTTGTGACACTGATAGTGACAACGGTTAACTGGCCATCTAGTGGTCAGCAGTTTCTTCATGTCACATTTTAGGGCCTGTTTACATGACAATGAAAACAGCCAGAAATGGAGAGTTTTCGTTGTGTTTGCGTCTTCTGTCTACACGATAACAGTGTCAGGAGTCTGGCTGTGTGCTGGCTGTGTGCTGCTAACCGTGCTCGGTTTGTTATCACAAAATGTGGATTTACTGCGCAATACTCTGACCAGCGGAGACATATTTGTTGTATTCGCCAAGGACACATTGCAAAGGCAAAAAGGTGAAGCAAGTCAACACCGTCTTGATGAAGTCTTTGGATCAAGTTTTACAGGCTTAAAAACGTGACAGGGAGGACACAGTGCCGAGAGGGGAGCACAGTGCTGTCCCTGTAGCCCCTTTCACTATGCATTTACACAAAAGCACTACAATGAAGCTCCATCATCATTGCACCTTGAGGCATTCACATGAATTCCTTGAGGATGTTATATCTGCACTAATGCAGTGATTCTGCTCAACTGTAATGGTAAATCAGATCATTTATCACTCACTTAAGAGCCACACCTTAGACATGAAAATATCACCCTCCTCCCCTTCAGATTTGTGGACATTGTTTTTTTAAATAAACTCTGTTTTATTCTGCCTACCTAATGTAAACCTTCATATCGCCATATTGAATGTTTACTGCATTATTTGCATTTCTCACCATTCCACTGATAAACACCGTCTCACTTGACATCAGCTTATACATATCCGATTTCTTACCAATGTTTTAATTTAAAAGATTAATTGCTATATTTCTTTTGTTGTTTGTGTATGTGTATATGCCATACTTTGTACTTAGGGAGTACAGTGAGCCAGAGTCAAATCCCTTGAATGTCTAACATACCTGGTCAATAAAACTGATTCTCATTACAATATCTATTGGTAATATTGAGCAACTTTATGTTTTGAAATATTTCAGACAAACACATACACTGTCTAAACTGTAAAAAAAAATGGGAACACATTTGTTTATCAAGATCATGAAAATTTTCTATTCCCTTAGATACCATTTGTCTCAAAGTGATGAAGTCTGTGATGAAGTATGTGGTATCAGTGTTAGGTATGTAATGGGGTATCAAAGGCCAGTATTAAATGTTAAGTCATATCTTTAACCTAAAGGGAGGCAGAGAACAGTCCAAGTTGCACAGATATTGCTGGCCAGTTTTCCACATATGGTCAGTGTATTTGTGTGAATTAGACAGTGTACTGGAGCTTTCCAGCAATTTTCAATCATTAAAAACAAGAAATGACCAATTTTTTGGGTAGCTAGGTTTTTGTTTCTGTTGTGGTGCTTTCACACAGATGTCAGTATTATTTGATTTTCTTATGATATTAAAGCTTCTTAAATAGCTTAGATAAAATTAATATTTCCCATTCCTTTATAGACTTTTTTATGTCAAATAATTTCCCTGTGGTCAAGAATTGTGTTATTGCTTGTAGTTCTTACTGTGAAAACCTTAGGACTGGCATCTTTTTTTTTTTCCAAATCAACTCATTCAACATTGCACTCACGTACCCAAGGTGAAGTTGAAATGAATATGTGACATTATAATGATGCAACAGAAACTATGCTCTTCAAAAACGTTTGGAAATGTTATTTTAGTCTGTCATTTCTCCCCTTTAGCAATGCCAGTTGGTATTGTTTTTTTATATGGTTTGAAAGCCTGATTAGTCACCTTTACAAAGAGGTACAATTTTTAAGGATTGTGCATTCATAGAATGAACAACACGGTGAAACACATTAGGTGGCACCCAAACCAAAACCAAAATCCCCATGCAGCTGAAAGCTTGTGCTCAAGTGGGCTGAGTAGTAGCATCATTTGTGTCATCCTTGGTACCATTTCCGACCATGTTCCTGGAAACTGGTGAAGTCAAATACAGACTGCAAAGTGGTCCTCCCAGGAACACAACACTCCAAGAAGACCAGTTCCTTACTCTAGTTTACTGAGGAACTGGTCTTCTTGGGGTGTTGACTAACTGCAAAGTGTGGGTCCCAGGATGACACCTCAAGCAGACCAGTTCTTGACTCTCGCTTCACTGAGGAACCGTAGGCTTCCCTCCAGTTGCAGAGGATTTTGGCACATTGTATTGGGGCCCTACAGGTTTAGGTGTCTTGCTCATTACAGGAATGCATGATCCTTACAAAGTGTACTTCATTGTTAAGGTGACTGATCAGGCTTTCTAACAAAATAAAAGGCATTACCAACTGTTAAAATAAAAACAGAAATAATCGACTGAAATAACTTTCAAAACTTTTTTGGGGGAGTAAACCAATATGAACATAATTGTCGAATTTAAGATTATCTTAGATAACAACAAAGCTCAGCCAACTGACGATCTGCCTTGTTTGTCCAATAGATTCTGAATTTATTTAAAGCATCCATTAATCAAGTTTTTGTACTAACTATATTTGTAATGTACTTTCTTTCTTATGAAGCACATTTTCAACAGCATCCCAGCATGGCAAACCTTCTGCTATTGTTTTATTCTGTGCATCTTCTCTCTTATCTGTTATTGCATGCTGGGCAGGAGGTGCTTCACTCCTGGCACATAAGCAGCCCTCCTTAAAACTTTAGCTGTGTTGCTTACATTAGAATGAACATGACATATACAAAGTTGTGTATCATAAACACATTTTATTTTGCTTTTCAATGTCAAATTACATTATACAGCGTCTTCAGAAGCAGATCTTGATAAAACATTTCATAACAAATAGGGAATATATATTTTTTAATTGATTTTAAGGATTTGAAGTTGGATTGTGAACCCCATCATCAGAATCCAGTCAAATCAAGACACATTGTTAGATTCACACCCCTATTGTACACATTTTATTTTGACAATGTCAAATTAAGCAACTCATTGGAAAAGGATGTTAATTTAAAAAATAGCAAATGAGTTGTGCAGGAAATGGGAGCACTGTCCCACGAGACATGACATTGACTCAACCCACTTGGCATCGCCTATCTGATGTTTATCCCATACAGAGTTCAGCGTGTGGTTTTGTAAATATGTGTGTGTACATATACATGAAGGAAAAAAGACCGGTAACATATGCATGTCATTGGTCCAGAGAAATTCATAAGCAGGAGTAGAATACTGGAAAATTGTAATTCCTTCACACATTATCAGACCACAAAAATGATTAAATACAGGTTTTTGATTATGAGTTTTCTTTAATGAGATATGCTTTTTTTTTTAAAATTGGCCAAATCCACATTATAATATACCATACTTTTACTTTAATAGACTGATAGGCATTATGATTGGATGTATAAGCCAATTATGAAAAGGTGAGAAAATTTTGAAAATCATTCTTTAAAGATATATACAATTTTTAACACTTTGTTTGTACCATCATGGATTATATCCCCTTCTGGTAAGCATCTTTTTCACCTGAAGGAGACTTTAGGTAAAAACGCTGTGACCCTAAGCCATAGATAATAATTGACATAGCCAGAGTCAGGTGATCGAATGGGTTGCAGCAGGGGGGCTGGTTGGTGGCAGCTGCTTTATTGGTTATGCTGTTTCAAACTGACTTAAGAGCACTCTTAAAAAGATGGAGTTGAAGTGGGACTCTAGCTCCCCAGACAAACAGCACAACTGCAGTCATATCAGTTGTGTCCCTGGGTTCACACAACTCAAATCTCCCAAAAACTCAAAATGGAGGAGTTATTAAAGAATCTACCCCTATGCACAATGTGTGTCCATGAAGACATAAACAACTCTGACCAGCAAAGTTTTTTGAACCAAACTGTAAATATGTGTATTCTGCAGAAAAAATGTGGCTTTTCCTTATAAAGTGTGTTTGTGCCCCTGTGCTCAACCCAAAGTGTATAATTTAGGAACTGCAGTTTTTACACTTATGCATTGACTTCATTTTTCAACAGTGGAGGTGGAAGCTAACCCTGCAATGTAGGGCTGTACGATAACACCTAAAAGGAAAATCTCAGATTTTTCACACAAAATTCAATTTTAGTATCAAATGATTTTTTTTACCTCTCAAAGTAAAAAAACTACAAATGACTGGGAACTTATTTGTGATGTTTCGTTCACAGTTCTATATGTCACAAAAATAAACAGAATTTGCCATTTTGAATTAAAGTACATGCTGTAATTTTGTTTTGTCAGGGTGCACAAGCACGTACTAGTTTTAATGAAGTGAGGATTGTCTACATTTATATTATAAAAGTGGGACTATATCCACAAAACGTTAACAAGAAACTCTTGTATCATTACTGAAATTAATTAAAATAACATATAACCTTAGAAATGTGCCTGTGCAAAAATGTAAGGCTCTTTAAACAGTGAAAATTTTCGTTTGTTGTTGTGTCAGGCTTGGAAGGAAGCATAGAGAAAGGTGTTAATTGCTGTATTTCATGTATTCTGATTTTATATAGGATTTGTCAGATAGGATTTATCTTATGAGCAAACATTTATCAACAAGCTCAGTCTTGGTAACTGCTCCCTACAGTTTTGATCACTTTATAGAAAAAGTGAACACACCAAACTCCTGTGAGTTGCAGTTTTTTAAGGGTTTAAAAATGGATATTACCGTTCGTAGCTCAAGTTTTAAAAGTCAAAATTAATATTTTAAAAAGTGTGTAAGTTCTCTCCAGGCACTGCGGTGTTCTCCCACAAACCAAAAAAAATGCTCATTAGATTGGTCGGTGACTCCAAATTGCCCTTGGGTGGGAGTGTGAGAGTGAATGGTTGTCCGTCTCTCTGTGTGGCCCTGTGATCGGCTGGCGATTAGTTCAAAGTGTACCCCACCTCTAGTCCAATGTCAGCTGGGATAGGCTTCAGCCCAGTGAACCCAGTGGTATAGATAATAGATGAATGGATGGAAAAGTGTGTAGATAACCAGCATATAGATGTATATTAACTTAGAATTCTGTAGAGACAGCAGAACGTTGTAAATCACACCACCATTCACCCACCACTGAGGTTTCTAGTATTAATCATCACTAAAATGAAATAACAATCTCGATTCTGATAGTTTTGTTTGATTTTTCATGTTATAAAGTGACGTCAGTAACAATCTCAGTTTTGCCTTGACCTGCTAAACAAATCTTTGCAGAGGCTTTGTTTTATTCCGACTACAATATCTATCTTTTTATGCTTTGCTGTACACCACTACTTCAGTGGGTCAGTGAATGCCAGCAACATTCCTCACATCCATGCATCATCCGTTTCCGGGTTTATTCCTGCTCACACCTCTCCCTTCCTGCCCTCTTTCACCTTTCATGAACTGTAGATACTCAGGACAGTTTCTCACATTGTTGTGATGAACAGGCTTTAGCCAAAACTGTGGTTAACACTCAAAAACACTTCTCCTTTTGAAAGTTTACCAAAAAGTAACATCACATCCAAATCACTTAAAGTAACATCTGTGATTGTTGTTAGTCGTGGCTAGAAAACCCTAGAGTTTCTTAAATTAGTGAGTGACTTCTTTTTTGTAACCAGTGGTTATAAAGATGTGAAATCATCATCTGACTTAAGAGTTATACTTTTTTTCATAAACAAGACGGACGCCACAAGTTTAGATTTCACCACCAGTGTTCATAATCAAGGTTTTTGCAATGTGGATGACACATCTACTACTAAAACAGAAAGATGGGTTGAAAGGTTTGTTTGATTTCAGTTATGTATGTTAGGCATTCTTTTATGACAGATATTTTCATACAGTACCTAAAAATCCATAAGTTAATGACATCAAGATTAGCAGACATACCAGTCAGATGGTTGAATAATGCTTGACGTTGCAACACTGGGATTATTCATTTTACTAGTCGATCCCACTACAACCAGAGGTTTTGTGCAGGCAATTCTAGTTTTCTCACAGGATTCTCCTAACTTGGCAACTGGACTTCTGAAGTTCCTTCAATAAATCCTCAAGGAACTTAAGAAGTCCAGTTTCCAGCTTAGGAGAAACCTCAGATAACCATGACCTGATGACTGAACTGAGAGACATCTTTAGTGTTTTTCCTCTTTATGTTTTCTTTTTCTAGTAATAATTTGAAAATGACTTCAAGAAATAGAGATTAACATTATACAAATGAAACATATTTGCAAATTTATGAAACATGAAAAGCTGATGTAATTTATCTACAATTTCTGTAAAAAGAGCGTACAGCTATTTTTATTCCTAAATGTTACCTTTAGTATTTCCTAGTTTTGTACCTAGGCATGCAAACCACTTTTTAACCTCAGTCTGACGGTAACATGTCACATGTTTTCTTTGACATCTCTGAGAAAAGTTTTTTTCAGAATTTCACAACAGCCCCTAAAGCTATGGAAGAAATGATAACATGGTCAAGCACTGGAATCTCAGACTTGAACTGAAGGTGTAGATCAGTTATCCTTTCACTTGACACCTCAGTAGCTCTGACACAATGAGGTCACTTCCTGTTGGTGGATCATTTGATTTTTGCTCCTCTGTCCTGTAGGTGGGAAACTAAAAATAATAAGACTGGGACAGGATTTCTGGGACACAGATAGTAATAGCAAAAAAAAAAAAAAACAACCACTTGCACTACATTTGAACTTTGAACATGATCTGTAGAATAATGAAAACACACACACACACATATATATATATATATATATATATATATATATATATATATATATATATATATATATATATATATATATATATAATGTGTGTGTGTTATTTTTTGTATTTTCACCGCCACTGTGATACACACAGAAATACAGAGAGGTGTTACAGACATGTTTTCTCATGGAATTTATAAATAAACTTGTGGCTTGTCGTTGTGTTACATGTAGCCTTTATTATCAACCATGTCTGACAATGTTTTATGAGGAGCCTGAGTTTTTAAATGTTCACTGCGTTCTGCTGCTGCTTCTGTGGTTGTCACAGAAAAGAAAGTCTTTGAACACAAAGTGTGTCTCACTGTTTAGATGATTTTTTTTTTAGGTAATTTATAAAAAGGTGACTTGAGGAAGGAAAAATTAGTTGAATGTCTCCATTTGACATAGTCACTCAAAACTGCACATATAGACACACTGGTGTGTGTGCATGCGTGTGTGTGTGTGTGTGTGTGTGGTGGTGGTGGTGGTGGTGGTGGGAGTATTTACTTTATTGACCTCAAACTGGGAAATTGTAGTCTTACAGCAGCTGGTTTCCGAGAAAGGAAGTTAACATCATATACACACTAAAAGGAGCTTAAGGATCTAACAAAATGGAATATACCTGTATGCAATAAACAAGGCAGTAGGAGTATAATTGTAATTAGCACTGTAATTTGTCGTAATATCACATCCTCACAGAATTAATGTGAATGTCCGAAGGTGTGATGATGCCTGAGTTTTGTTGTGACTTAGATGCTCTGCGAAAAGGTCAGTGGAGAGATGTCAGAGTGAGGAGCCACATGCAAAAGAGCACCATAGCTGTTTGGCCTTGTTAGTCTGTTCTCAGATTCTCAGATTCAGAAAACTGACCAGCATCAATGTCCATACTTTGGTGTACTGGCAACCATCTAGTTACCAATCCAAGTCAGAATGAACTGAGCTCTCACTGCCCCATGTAGTGTCAAGTAGTGCTCATTGCACTACATAATACTGTAGCTTTGGCACAGATTTGACACAGGGGTATTAGTCAGGCTTAGTGTATGCACATGAGGGGGGCAGCCAAAAGATAAGTCATCCCAGTTTTTACTACACAGGGAATTAAAATAAACACACACTGAAATCACACCTGCCTTTCAACCTTTGGTTATTTTCAAATTCCTTCTTGAAAGTCGGTGTTGTGTTGTGGAATCAATGAACTGTATCATCCTTCATGAGAAAACAGAAAGTTAATTGCAAATACTGGGAAACAAAGTCTTTATTTCCATCCATGATACACTTACATGATTTGTAAGTGTTCTTTCATGGTTTATACTTCAAATAAAGTGACTGCTCATATCTAATGACTTCATTGTCTCTGCCCAGAGGACAAGACATCACAATATCTGGAGGCCTGGATCATCAGTGGGTCATTGTGAAAATTTAAAGTAAAACTAGCTCAGACAGACTGTCTTAATCAGTTCACCTTTTTCACATCCCTATGCAGAGACCTTATATTTTACAAAGTATTTATTTCCAACCTGAACACAATTTCCGATCGTCGTTTTTGTCCAGCATGTCCACGTGACCATGGTAAACTGACATTTGCACTTCCTTATTGGGAGCTTTGGAGGCACCAGTGTGATGATTTTGTGTTTCCACTGTCTTGTCTTGAAATAGGCTGGAGTGAGGAGTTTTTGTTTGTGTTTGTTACTCTATAAAAAGCTCAAGAAGCCATGGGATGGACTCCCGGCAAGGATCACTTTGTCCTCAAGGCCTTTCACTTCCTCCTGGAGGACATTTTGGTGTGCAGACTTTGTGTGTCTGCATGCAGTGTTTAAGAATTTAGACCAGACTGTTTTTAGGAAGTGAACATATTGCAAAGCTTAATGACAGGGAGAACAGCAGCTGATGTAACTGATGTGTTGCAGTGTTAAAAAAAAAAACTCCTTGTTACTACGACATCTTCTCTCATTTGTTTAGCTTCGGTCAAATTTTTAGGACTCCAATTGGACCAATTTACCAGCCATCAGATGACCCTCAATGTTTGATAAGCTCATGTATGTGTCACTATGACAGCTACAGAGATATTGAAGTGTCTTCTGTTTTTGCTGTCATGAAGGTGTTTTTCACTATCAGTGGAGCACGTCTAAACATGTTGGGGGTTCAGGCATGGCCCTCTGTGTATCTGAGCGTTTGAAAACCTTGTGATGTCTGTGAAAACATTCCTCACCATGAAGGCAATCAGAGTTATAATAAATACACTTTAGTATGGAATTATCTGACTTTTGAAAATAGTATATTGATTTAAAATCAAAAACTTACATGCAGATATCCATCTGGTGATATTTTGTTTATTTAAAACCCTTAAAGATAATGACTAAACCAAATTTTTGACCTATTGGCACTTTGCATTATGGAAAACAGTATGCGTACTAGACTTATTTGATGCATACTGTCATTTATTCCTTAACCAGCACAACATCTGGGTTATTTTGACAAACTGCAGTTCTGACAAATGTTAGCAAACTGCATACTTATCACTACATTTTCATAAAACCAGTACATACTGTTAGTTTTGAATACAGCCAAAGACCCTTTTAATGTTGAGCTATGGTTAGATGGTAAATAAATTTACTGATACCGATGCCATTATCAATTCTGCATATTGATCCATTTTTTTAACGATTCCTTTATTGGTTCTTGTAGATTTTCTATGTGAGCAAAAATTGGCATAGGTTTTCAGTGGCAATAATGTCAAACACATGTCACTCTTGATATTGCCATGCCGTAGATATGAATGTTTCTGCTAGTTGCTGTTGTTTCAACCGACTAGAGACACTCGGTCTGTTTTGGGGGACCAGGGGAATAGCTTCAGATGCTGTAGACTTTCTCTGTCAAAAGAGGTGACATGTTTAACAGATCAATGAGTGCATAAAGCTTGAAAAAGCCTAATATGGGCTCTTGAAATCGGGTAGTCTGACCTTGACGTCAGCAGAAAACCAAAGTCTTGTGTTGCTTACATTGCAAACATTAGCATTAGCCACTCTCCACTTAGCAAACCATCGTTCCATTATTCACCCTCTGATGCTGTGACCCTGTGATAAACAAAGAATGTTCAGTTTTGTCAGCTTTCGGAGTGCTTTATCAATGTGTGTTTAGTCAGTCAAATGTGATTTGCACATAGCCGGATTTGAAATTGTTCACATTGTTCACCTGGGAACATCCCTGATTAGCACACCCTGCAGTAATGTTTAGCACTTGGAATCCCTGTAACCCGGAATTTATTCTAACAATATAAACAAGGGCATATGGGGGCTTTAGCACTAGGCCTGCGCAATATGTGATTATATATTTGAATTGCTGTGTCATTGTTAAATATTGTGATAAGAGTATGTAGTGCAACAAATTAATCAAATTAAAAGTCAAATAAACTCAAAATTACAGCTTTTCATATCACTTGCTGTTATTCATGTTTTATATGATGAAAGTGTTCACAGCTTTTTCCTGCTATGTCTCAAATAAATCCAAAATGCAGTTTTTACTCCACCACTAAACTGGTACCAGTCAATCTGAGGAAAGCTGGCAGTAATGATAAAATGCCAGCTCTTTCTGTTAATCCAGATTATTTGGCTTTGCTCAGCACCAAAATCCAGCTCCTTGACCTCACAAATGACTCTTCATTTTGTCTTTTACTAAATAAGCCAAAATTAGAAATGGTTTGACCAATGGTTGATATGTTTGCCTATATTTTAGTTTACAAGATCCTATAGTATCCAGAGTAACTATTTCACATGATGTTTGGTAAGACACGATGCTGTTGTACCAGGGTGTGCCCAACTGTGGCCTAGTTGTGTTAAGAAAAGATCTTCCCTTCCTTGTGTCGTAAATTAAAGGCTGTCAAAGATAGAGGAAATGAGATAACCTGTTGTGAACATGAAGTCTGTCCACATTTTTCACAGCTAGGAGTCTGCTCATTCACCACCAAAGCAGCAATGGCAGTCGCTAAGCAAATAGGTACAAGCCTCCTATTGGATAATTACTGCATGGGCAATTATCTTTCAGCTGACATCTTATTTAACCCCAGCTGATGCAATGAGTAGCTTCTCATTTCTTAAACAACCATGTCGAAAGACACATCCTGTGGTCAGACAGTGGTCAGACTCTCCCATCATCAATACAAGATCTTGGTGAAAAATTAATGCAACACTGGATGGAAATAAATCTTGTGACATTGCAGAAAATTATCGAAACAGTGCCACAGCGAATGTGTGCTGTAATCAAAGCTAAAGGCGGTCCAACGAAATATTAGAGTGTGTGACCTTTTTTTTAGCCAGGCTGTGGGTGTGGGTGTGGGTGTGTGTGTGTGTGTGTGTGTGTGTGCATATATATATATCTGTATTTACATCTATATCTATATCTCTATCTATATCTATCTATATCTATCTATATATGTGTATTTATATCTATATCTATATCTCTATCTATATCTATCTATATATATATGTGTATATATATATGTATACATATATACACACATATATGTATACATATATACACACATATATATACATATATACACATATATATATACATATTTATATACACACATATATATATACATATATATGAGCTGTAATTGATCATGTATACAAATGATTTTTTAAATTTTATTTATTTTTATTCATATACTTTATTTTATTTATTATATTTAGTCTTTTTTTCTGTTTTAAATGCATTTTGCTCTAATGCATATAGTGTTCTCTACATAAAAATTCACAAGTGCAGTTTCTGTTACTATTTTGTTGCTGAAAATATATATATAAAAGAAAGATTATATGGCTGATAATATCAGCAAAATTTTTGAATGCACAGAAATACTCCAGTGTTAAAAAAAATATTTTTTTCTATTTCAAACCATTTTTATAAAAAATGAATTAATTCTTGGACTTTCATCACTGGATATATCCCCTTAAAACATTATCATTTACTGTTGAATGTAATTTGTTTTCTTGTTTTAAATCTTTTTCTAAAATGAATAAACTTTCACAAGTAAAGGAATAAGTCAGTTATGTTGGGAGAAATAATGTTTTATTAGTACTGTGTCAGTATCAGGTGAAATAAGTTTTATCGGATACAGGCAGAAAAGAACATCATTGCACATTCCTGCTTATAATCATATCTGATCTTGCACAGTATCCCATCAGGCTTTTTGATGGACAAGTAGCTTTAGAATCATGAGCAAAAATTGCCTTCCAGCAAAAGCTACAGGGTGGTATTAATAAATATACTGATTTTTATACCCCTCACTGACAAAGTGGAGACTACACTGGGCTGCTGTTCTGTAGACTGTGGAGATGTTGACAGACAGAAGAAGAGGAGGTGCCACTCTGACAGGACAGAGAGAGTCAGTGATGCAGTTATTTCCCTTAACACAGGCTATTGTTGACAACACAGACCCATACACACATACTGTATGCCCTGGTTAAATGTCCATCCCATAATAAACATCTCCCTCCTTCCTTGTCTCCCTCCTCCCGCTTGTTAAATCTTCACTGCCTCAGAAACAATAGTATTTACTCCACAGGCCTGCAGAGAAGCTCCCCAGCTGCCAACAGGAAGACAAACACACACACAGGCTCACACAGACACTGCTGTGCACTGCAGTGACTCCTGTGGAAGGATCCGCTGCCACTTGACTTATTATTCATTGTTTACAGTGTAATGGGACTAAATGTAGAGTGAAAGCTGGAGAGGCAGGAGCAACAGTTCATCTCAGTGACTGTGTTAACTGCAGTGATTCTGGTATGCAATGGCAAATATTTATTACCTGAAGACCTGATATATGGAGCTATTTTTAGCATTAGTGTGATAAATGTGCAGCATATAAATCAGTGTAACATGGCAGCCTCTGTCCTACAAACCCCAATTCCAATGAAGTTGTGATAGTTGTGTAAAACCTAAATAAAAACAGAATAAAATTATATGCAAATCCTTTTTGACCTATATTCAATATACTGCAAAGATAAGATGTTCAATGTTCAAACTGATAAACTTTATTATTTATGGCCAATGTTCTCTCATTTTGAATTCGATGCCTGCAGTGAGTTCCAAAATATCTGGGACGGGGGAAACATACGACTGGGAAAGTAAAGACGTTTTTATTTTATTTTAATTAGTGAGTGTGAAAATACTCTTGCAGTCATCAAAAATGAATATATGAACCTGATTGAAGACAAAATTTGACCTCTTTAAGTTATGATGTTTGGTCAGTATTACATAGCCCTACCCTCATCAGAAAATAATGAACCTTTTGAGAATGAAACGTTATTGCTTGTTTGCAAAATATAATTTTGCCAAAGGATGACAAAAGGTTCAATTTGGATTAATAGCATTCCTGATCACTGAGAGCATTTGGCCTGTATTATATTTTTGTTTGTTTAGTATTTTGGCTTGAACATAAGACATCCTGGTTGGAACACTTTACAGTTTAAATCCAGTCCATGATTTTGCTCCAGTGGAACACTGACCTGGAAAGACCGGAAAAACAGCTGAGTGGACAGGCCAGGATGAATACCAGGCATGGATTTATCACTCCCTCAGCATGAACACACACACACATGCTGTTAAAAGCTGAGGTGAAAGCATTATGAGGGGTCTTGCTTTTCCTCACATCCTGACATCCACATCTCTAAGCAGCCACTCAAAAACAACATATATGCTGTGGAGAGCACACATGAAACAACACAACAGCAGAATTTGGTTTGCAAATTGAACATTTTGCGTGCGGTCCAGTGAGCAGGAGGGCAGACATGAAAATCATTAGAGTTCAGCTTGTGGCTGCAGGCATGTAGTCAGGGCTCTGCAGCCACAATGTCAGGGAATTGATCTGTAATTGGTTGCAGGGAAAATATACTTCTGGTCCAAACAGAAATGCCATTCAGACTGTGTTTGACATAAATTATAGATACAGAAACACCACAGAAAGTGTTGGATGTATCAGGGCAACAACCTAATCATCTATGCCAGCTAGAGAAAGGAATTGATAATATTTAACTGATACCAATACTAGTATTAATTCTACTTATCAATACATTTATTTACTGATTGCTTTATTGATGTATGTTTATTTTTGTGAGTGGAAAAAGTAGGCCTTCACAAGTTTTTTTTTGTGTCAACAACATTACACACATATATTTTCAGATAGATTCAGATTCAGATTCAGACAACTTTATTAATCCCTGAAGGGCAATTCCGTTCACACTTACCCTGCCTTATTGAACCATCCAAACAATTCACGGAGCAAACAAGCAAATGCAAGACATTCATAGCAGCCTAGGACAACCACATTCCCCTGTCAGTACCCACAGATCAGCAGGATCAGCAATGAGCAACGAAATAAATACAATAAGCAATAAAGTTCCACAGTGAACTGACTAAGATACAATAGAAGTAAGGAAATAAAAGAAATAAACTAAGAAATAAAACACTCCTGAGACTCCAAATTCAGCACAGGCCACATATCATCTTCAGGCTACTTCCCAGCATGAAGGATATTCTGTGTTGTGCCAACAAATGTTTTAGCATGTTTCTGGAGTTTCCACCCTTACTGGAAACCACAGCCATAGACATTGCACATTGTGTTGTTGGTAGTGTTTGGTTTATGATTAACATACTTTAGACTTCTATGCATCATGATGAAGTCCTCAGTTGTATTCCTGTTTGAGCTTACTGCCTCTTATGAGAGCATGACATTGTTGTTTTGCGAGGCAGGTAGAACAAAGTCAGGAGCATTGATAAGCTAATCATTAATCATAAAGGCTAATTATGTCAAGGCTTTAAACTAGTCGGAAGCATCTTCAGCTGGAGACGGTTCTTAGTTCTCATCTCAAGCCAAAGCTGGACAACAAAGACCCTTGGTTCCCCAAATGGTTCTCGCGATCCCCTGTTGCCCCAGACTCTGTCGATCATGGGGAACTCAGACTGTGAAAACTAGAGGGATTTTTGAGCATTAGCGCTCATGGTCATACTCCAGCACAGTCTTTCTGTACATGCATGCCCACTGGGTTAGTGATTGAACAGGCTTCCATAAATGAACATTCTGCAAGTAGTGTTCCTTTTTCAGCTGGCAGGTGTTTTTCAGTGCGTGCAATAAACTTTTACAGCCACTGCAAACAAGCTAGTATTATCATTATCATAACCATGAATCCGAGCCATCAACTTCATCATCAACCCCACAGTAAGGGAAGGTGAAAAGATGATTTTACAACACTGATGAGAGGAAGAACTAATGAAGTATGCAAAAGAAAGAGAAAACACCTGGTGATACCAGAAGCTCAAAACAAGGGTCAGTAGCAACAGCAAAAAAAAAAAAAGCTGTTTGGCGTTGGCAGAGGAGATTTGCAAATTTTTCATGGGCACAACCCACATACTCAAATCTGTTGCTCATCACACAAATGCATGTTCCTTACAAATGTGGCACCATGCAAAAGGGAAATAAACAGACTTTACAGCGGTATAAGATTTATTGCCAAGAAGCATTGTTTCGATGAAGAATATCTTACCAAACACAAATTTCCTTACTTTTTGTGCTTAATGTACAGTAAATCAACATTTTGTACAAGTCTGTTCTGTTTTACAGTACCATACTACTGTACGGATAAAGCCCGCTCACAGCTGTGACAGACAGCAACAGGTTGAAGCTCTCAACTGAGTCCAAACCCCCCTCACTCACTTACACACACACACACCCCTATCACTGAGGTCAAGTACAAGAGTGTGTGTGTATGAAACAATAGCTGAACAGCTCATTTTTATGATTTTTCACTCCATTTTCTTCAAATCTGAGTGGCTTTTCCTCCTACTTAATGTTTCTCTCCCTGTGATGGCTCCTCCCTTAACACCTGATTTTTCATCTTTCTCTGCAGGTTTCAGAAGCATGTCCACACTTACAGAATCCTCCCAGACGATGAGGGATTTCTGGCTGTTCAGGTAACAGCAGAAACTCTCGCATACACGCAGATGAAGACACAAAGCTGAAGTTTAAGTGCATGTGTGCAGCGAAACTGTCTTTGCTTCAGTAGCAGCTGGCAGGCAGAGATGCTTTTGTTGGCACTAAACTAGCACTCGCACACAGACACACTAACAGCAGCCCCTTTGTGCGTCATGCCCAACAGCTGTGAAGTCCCCACCATGAACACCCACACACACATCCACTCATTTACACACACATACAGGATGGCGCTCCAGACACTCCGTGTGGCCATATTTCAGACATCTGTGTCCCTGCTGTGTGATTTTTAGGCTCTAAGTTGTGACATTGAAGACTCTAATTCAGCTTCCTGCAGCTAAATGTGTTTGAAAGCAGTGTTTACCAAAATGTCTCTTCCTGGTTTGGAGTATATTTAGATTACTGTATCATATTTGCTTACCCAACATTAAAAGTGAAACAATAGGGGCCACCAGAGATTTCAGGAACAGGACGACTTGTTGCCAAGAAGTTCTGGATGTAATTGTTATGCTGATGCCATGAAGAAAACATGTCTTCCTCTGTCTCTCCCCTCCTCTTCCTCTGTCTGTCAGACATCTCAGGGTGTTCAGCCAAAGCGGTTTAAGACGTTACCAGAGTTGGTGTCGTTGTACCTGCAGCCCAGTCAGGGTCTGGTAACTACCTTGCTGTTCCCAGTGGAGAGAGAGGAAACAGCTGTCAGCGATGACCGTGACTATTCAGGTATTTCTAAAGCCAGAGCTCATTTGTTCAACCTTGGCCTCCACACTTAGGAACTTCATTCAGCTCATTTACATGTAGGTAGAAAGAGCTGAGTTTTTGTCTTAGCATGACTAGAACTGGGCTTTCAAAGCATTGTTCCTACTAAATTCATTCTCAGTTGAATTTCACAAAGTCAGACACACACACCAAATATTGTGGTTAATTGACCCTTGAGCCTGCCTTTCCATGAATTGACTCTTTGGCAGGCCCTGCCCCCCTTAAGCCGCATTCATACACTGACGTTTTGGCCAACTTCTGCTGTCCGCGTTGAATTAAGTCAGGCCCCACAGAACTAAGTTAACATCAGTAGGGCAATGTTGATTTTCGTTGGTACGTTAAAATATTTTATGCACGCTTACAAATTTTGGACGTTTGATCCAACAGGCTTGTAAATGCCAGGGGCAAGAGTTGACCTCTGCTTACCTTCGATACCCTCAGTTACAGCCAAGTCCATGTCTGTCGGCTCCAGCTGCTTCCGCCTGGACTCCTGTTGTATGACTTTAGTGACCCAGTAGCTTCACACTATCAGGAGCATCTGGGCTAAGACAGTCATACAAACAAAATGAAGTTATTCAAAACAACGCACTGATTTGGATACAATGAGATCATATGTCCATCCAGCACACTTGGCAGATGCATGGAGTTCAAATTTAAGAACTCAAACCAAAAAAAAAAAAAACAAGAAATCTCATGTATGTACAACTTTCTTAACTGGAAAATTCTGATTATGGTTTCTCTGTGGTTCTTGACATTATAATCTCAAAGTTTTTACTTTTATCTAGAAAAGTAAGAGATCCTTTTTATCTTTTATTTTTAAAGAGTGGTCTTAATACACAGTTGTAGGCATGGACACGAGGGGGAAAACTGCAGAAACATTTATTTGTAAATGGCAAGTAGTTATGAACTACTCTAGGCATTGATATTGCCTCCTCAAGAAGTTCTTTGTTTTCTAATCTGATATGTTCAGTCATTTAACACTATCTTTGTTGACTTGACGTTAAACCACACTTTATTTTAGGGGTGTTGATCTTTTAAAGGTCTGTGTGATACCAATTCTAGGGGTCATGATGAGATTCAATATCTATTCTTGATTCAAACCAATTCATGATTCACAGTATATCCCCCAATATGATGAAGCATTTCCTTCAGGATCTGCTTCTGCCTGCTGTCCACTAAGAGGCTGGATAACTTGGTTCGACACCAAAAAAAACACAATGAAATGTGTTCAGTAAGTACAGTGCATGAACTTGTAATATTTGTATCAGCTTATTACAAAAATATGTATTCGCTGCAGTCAACCTGGGACAACACAAAAAAAGATATTTATGGTGGGAATAACATTCTTCTCTATGAATGCTAGAAAGGTGTTGCTAACACACCAATGCACAGAAGAGGAGAGACAGGCTCAAAAGAAAAAGATAACTGTGTGGTGATGTCCTTTTATATTACAAAGAAATGTGTTTAACTAGAGATGCCCCGTAAGCAGAGCTCCGCCAAGGCATTTCCAACATTGTTGGGCAAGTTGTGGAATAAATATGTGGGAAACTGCCCTAGCTTACACTGTAAACAAATCCTTTAAAAAATCTTGAATCCAGATTCAGATCACCACCAAAACCTTATCACTTATCCCTTGTACCGTGACTAACATTCCCTGAAAATGTCATCAAATTTGTTGAGGACTTATTGAGTATTAGCGAGAATGTGGAAATGTGCCCTATCTCACAATGTTAATAAATCCTGGAAAGAAATTCCTGGATCTGCATCTAGATTCAGATCAACATCAAAATTGAACTGATATGTCCTTGGCCCATTTCTAACCTATTCTGAAAATTTCATTAAATTTTGTACATAAGTTTTTGAGTTATCCTGATTACAATCTAACAAACAAACTAAAAAATGCCGGCAAAAACATAACCTCTATGGCAGGGGTAAAAAATTGGTGTAAAAATCCATTCATTAATGTTTTGAATCAAGTCTGAATGATTTTAAGGTTTGATTTGACACCATGCAAAACAATTTTCCTGGACACCTCGAATTTATAGACACTCAATTTTTGCACAGTTAAGTTGAGCTGTGATTAAAACATAATAAGGCAATTTAAATGGATTGCTGTCCTTGTTGCAATGTACATGCGTTAGATCCACACTTGGACGTGGGCTTCCTTATTTTAATGTTGCATCTTATTTCCAGTTCACGCGATGCCTTGATATTGCGCCCCGTTCCTCAGTTTAATACTATTTCAAACCCTCACACACTTGGTGCATGACACCATTCAGTCTGTTAGACTTCAGTTTGGGTTATGAGAGATTGGTATTCAGTCAGTAAATAATTTACGTTATTTATGTGTTAAATTTCTAATTTCTGTGATTGGCAGATGGGGAGGACGAGAAGCCACCCCTCCCTCCTCGCTCAGCCTCCACCTCCACTCCTCCCGGACCAGAAACACCCACTGAATGGTACAAAGTCTGCTTTAAGATTTTTATGATGTTCAGTGCATGATTATATTTTCAATGCAGAGATTTGGTTCACAAACTTGCAGCTTGGTTTCTTAAGCTACATATTCGATCCATTAACTCTCACACAATCATACAACAGCAATGCACTCACAAAAAAAGGAAGGACGTTTCCTCACAGACTTAAGTATGCCATCAGCCAAAAAAAAGGGTTAATTAAGTTTTCTTTAAAAATGTGACCAAAAAATTTAAGCAAACATGCATTCATCACATTATTAGTGGTGTTAGATATAAATCAAAAGGAAAACTATGTTTCACACTTACATATTTTCCAAGATAAACAATCTTCAGAATAACTCCCACTCTCCTTGTGTGCTGTCTACATAAAGCCACATCCTGTTAGAAACCACGTTGGCCACAGATGATGACGGCTTAAATGAAGAGATGGTTGTAGAGCTTGTTTATTTTGCCCACATGTGTGCCATTAATAAAGGCATTGCTTTTGCTCCGTTTACTTTGATTCTGCATTGGTAGCTGTATTCATCATTTCAGTAAAGGGTTTACCTCAATCCCTAGCTATATTTGACAGAGTAAGACCTTTAAAGCAGTTTATTACCTCCAAGGTAGTGCAGCACTAAATTAGATAATTAATCTGAAAATCAAAAGTAATAAGTACATGTACTAAAAATGTTTTTAAATAGCAAAATGATAACATTTCAACTAAAATTAAAGAGTTTAACTGTGATTAGTCATATTAACCATCAAAAGTCAGCATGTAATAAAATTAAGAAAATTTTAATCTTTTGATAGCGGCATTTTGATTTTTTTTCGATTCTCTTTTTATGAAGTAAAAAGACATTACAGATCAACTTGCAATATATAAACTCCTGTATGATATTGTCTCTTTTTTAAGGATAGGAGAAAAAAATAGCGTAGCAAGTAAATATTACTGAACCAAAGTACTTTATCATTTATGAAATGCAGGAAGTAGTAGGGATGCATGATATTACCAGAGGAATATTTGGTATCAGTGGATAATTGCCTAAAAAGTTGATTATTGGTATTGGCAAATGTGAACGTTTTTGCTGATGTTAACAGCCAATATTTGACAGGCACAAACTGTCCATAAATACCCTGGATATTGGCTGTATTATGGGCAAAATGTGTACATTTACTATTATTGTTTACCCCATCATTGCTGACTGTCCACTTTTTATAATAAAAAATAAATCCAAAGTATACTTTATCAAAGAACGCAATTTTACTTTTCATGTTTCAAATCTTTTTCGAACACAGTCCTGTTATCGCTCTGTATTCCTCTACCGTCAGTATGCCTATTTAAATTGTGCATAATCTAATGCTCTTGCTAAACCAAGACTACGTAGTTTTTCCATCCTAATATAATATTTCTAGAGTCATTGTGATGGTACATCACCTTACAACAGGTTGAATGACACCTCTGTCATGGTCTGAGGGGGTCTGTCTCACCTTCACTGGCACTATGTAACTTCGATGTGGATGGTAGGAACACTTCCACACTAAAAAACTACAAACTAAAAACATGATCAGACTGTACCATATCAGTCCACATGGTTTATTTGTCTCTTGGGACGTCCTCTCCTCCCTCTGTATGTCAATAAATGCACGTTGGTGTGAGGCGTTGTTTTTGCGCAGTTACACTCAACGACCATAGAGGCCCCTAGAGAGCTTAAAAGCTGGAATCTTACTTAGTGCTGCTTTAAGTCCTTGAGAATGACCTTTAATTACAAAAGGATAAGAAGGGGAAAGAAACAACAATAAAAAGACAAAACAAAAGACACAATGGAATAATCTTAACAACAGTGATAACATTATAGCAATTAACCCAGGGGTATCAGAAAGAGTATATCATATCCTATGTTTTCTTTAAACTTAATCGGGTCTTATTGGTGATGTGAATTCAATCCACTTCCTTCACACTTCTTGAATTTAAAGAGGAAGTCAACTTTTCCATAGTATGTATGTCATACATTATAGTATACCAGTTTGGGTGTCTCAGTCTGTAACCAGTTTTTTGTTATTATTTTTTCCTTGTGATTAGAAAAATCCTCCAATGTTATTATAATTATTATTAGTATCCCTTCTTTTTAAAGTTTGTTATTTCAAAATAAAATACCTTGCATAACAGAGAGTTGTATCCTCCATGCATATGTGTATTTTGAGCCAGTATGAATTCAGTGAAGGACAGCTCCAAAATACAAGAAAACAGCGGGCCTTGTTCTCACCACACTCGATCCAGCACAGTATTTTGAAATTTTTTCCAAACAGGCGTTTTGAAAGAATGTGTCACATTCATCAGCTAAACTCTCCTACTCTGATATTTTGTTGGTTCGAGTCCCCTTAAGCTTATCAGGGATCTAAGTGGTGAACAGAGTGAATGGAAGGTAGAATTCTCACGAAAACTGAATGAACGTAATAGCACAGTAACCTTTCTCCTAGTTTCCTCTGTGGGTCAAATCAATGAATCAACATCCTCTCCTCAGTCACAGTGGTCCCAGTTTGTCATGCTGATGTGAAGCAGAGCCAAACATCTGTCACAGAAATCAGATTTGAAACTTTTAGTGGAGCACTCTTCATATCCTCTGAAACTATGAAAACTAAAACTAAAGCACATCCAAGACCAGAAATGTTTAAGGAGGACTTCTTTTATTCAGCTGTTTTGCAGACTTTGCATGATAGAAGTATAGCTTGAGCAAAAGAAGACGCTTAGCTTGCTTTGAAGCCACTGTCTGCACAGTTTTAAAGGACTTTAATGGCAGAGAGTTGCAAGTGTAGAGGTTTGAAGGTCTTGACCGAAAGGTGGTATTTTATTTGGCAAAATTTAAGTGTTGTATGGGACAGCAGAGATGTAAAATTGGATGCAGCTGAAAATGTTAGCTCATTTATCTGGTTGATGTGTGGTTTGTCTGTCAGCTTGTGCGGCCAGGGGCATCCTGCTGGCTTGGATAAGTGAGTGTGGGCAGTTTTTGAGTGACTGTGGGTGGTAGGTTAGACATAAGTCAGCGCTCTGTTCAAGAGGAAGTGTGTGAGTCTGAAACTCCCAACTGCACAGATGCAGTGCTAACAGAATTATACTTATACTTTGACAATCCATCTGCTGTGAATTACATGGTAGTCCCTTTTTTCCTGATTCTAAGTGCATGATTTCATACAATTGTGAAAGCCAGATACAAGCTAATTTCTAAACAAAAATAATTGTACCTTATTAGAGTTATTCATACAAGTAATAAAAAATAGAAAGTTAAGAAAAAGTAGAACAAAACAGACGGAAACAAACTTTAAAGTTTAAGGAGAGAGTCAAGGATTGCAGCTTGTTATCGCAGCCGTAGTTAAACATGACTATGTAAGACAGGGATGGGCAAGTGGTGACCAATTCAATTCAAAGAACTTAATTTATCTGTTAGGAACTTCATTTGTGGAAAAGCAGCAATGCAGACACAAAATAAAGCTACAGACATAACAGACAAGAGACAACTTTCACTTGCTGTTTAAGAGCACATAAAACCAATAATAAAGCGTTAACAAACCAGACTAGTCAGTGGAGACGTAGAATTTCATAAGTTTAAATTTTAGACTGATGGTGCTAGTAGAGCAACATGAAGTGTCTGTGGATGTGTGATTAGCAAGGGTGACAAAACCAACAACACACTGAAAAAAATGTTAATGACTTACAGTGGCATGAACTATTAAGACGGACATGTGTTTGATATTGTTCAGATTCAGATTCATTTATTGTCATTGCACATGTCACAGGTACAGAGCAACGCAATTTCATATCAGTTCAACCCTCCAAGAACATACAGAAGACAGTGACACATATGGGGGGACAGGAGCAGGAAGACTGTCGATTCGCCAGCAGAGCGGCGCCCCGTTTTCTTAGATGAGAAAAGGAGAACAGAGGGAAGAGAGAGGAGAAAAAAAAGGCAACTCCAAACTGAGCTCCAGAAGAGGGGCAGAGTGTGGGATTAGGGAAAAAAAAACACCTCAGCATATTAGCAACATAATAAAACATTACAACAAAAAAAACTCGGAGACGAGCACATTATGACGGGGCCGAGGAAGGGGGGTGTCACGCCACAGACACTAGGAGGAGCCCGAACACCAGGCACGTCCCATCAGCACCCAGCCCCGCACCGCAGCGGTGGAAGGGGGGGGAGGATGGGTGGCAAGAAAGGCGTTAAGTTAGAGGGGAGTGTCTGTTGTGTGCCTTTGTGTGCGATATGTAAGCCCGTGTTCTTCATCTCTACCTCGGTCCCAAATGTCTCTGCCACACTAAACAAACTTTTTTTACACAGAAATTCATCAGGAATCTAGAAGGGAATCTATAAAACATTGAACTGATAAGTAGAATCACTAACGGCATCTGTTTCATTGAAATCTTACCAATTCCTGTCCCTGCTCTTAATTTATGTCTGTTTTGAATCTATTTTAGTGCTCCAGCAGCTAACGGCCTGAGCACAATTTCCCACGAGTACCTGAAGGGCAGCTATGCTCTGGACCTTGAAGCAGTCAAACAGGGAGCCTGCTCCTTACCTCACCTCAACAAGACACTAGTGGCCTCCTGTAAACGCCTTAATGGGTAAGACCAACACACCAGCAAATCAATAGAGGTGCATTTTCCACAGATGCTAACAATTTATGTACGCCTGAAGGCTTGCATGCTTTCTTATGCTTTGGTCACAAGGTAAATGTTGTAAATCATCGTGGTAGGCCATAGGAAAGAAGTGAATTAGAAAAAGTAGTGGAATAATTCTGGATTTGTCATACAGCAGTAGCATGCACCCATTTGAATGGTAAATTTAGATTTTATCCATATACAGGTTGCCAAAAAAGGAAGACTTAAAAGGATGTTTAAGTTTTAAAATGTTTGAACTGCTGTTTTGTCTTTTTTTTTTAAATCATTTTCACAAATAGGGAAGTGGACAAGGTTCTCTCTGGTCTGGAGATCCTGTCAAAAGTCTTCGATCAGCAGAGTGCTTTCATGGTCTCCAAGATGATCCAGCAGGTACTCTTGTTTGTTTGCATGTGTGTTTACAGGCTTGATTAGAGTGGAGACAGGAAGAGATAATCATCAATTTTGTTGTCATATTTAAAGCTGGATAGTTGAAGTATTTAAGGTCTTATGTGCATGTCTGATAAACAGTATTATATGAGTTTGGATGCGTTCATTTTGTCTTCCTCCAATCATGAAAACAAGATAATCAAGAGATTACTGTGTGACCTGCTTATTTACTCTTGTCTTGTTTTGTCATATTTGGTAATAATTCATTCTATGTTCTAAATTATAAGCTACAAGAGTACTTTTTCACTACCTTTCTAGTGTATCCATACTCAAAAAAAGTTTGGAAACATTATTTTGGTTGATTATTTTTTCCCTTTAAATAATACCAATTGTTATTGTATTTTGTATCATTGGAAAACCTGATTTTTCACCTTTACAATAAGGTTCAACTTGTAAGATCGTGCATTCATGCACAGCTACACGTGTGTGTAATGCCCCAAAAATGTGTAGACACTACCTGCCACTGAAAGCTGGGTTCCATTACTCAGAGTGGCAGCATTATTTGGTGTCAGTTCTGGTACCTTTTCAAAACTCAGGACCAAGCTCCACTGGTGAAGTCAAAGACAGACCGCGAAATGGGCGTGAAGACATCACCACAAGAACACCGGTTCTTCACCCTTGCTTCAATGTGGAACTGTAGGCTGTCTTCCAGGGGAAGAGGGAATTTTGGAGCTTATTTTTGGGCTTTACCCTCACATTTAGCTGTGTTGCTCATTCCATGAATGCAGAATCCTGTTAAGTGTATTATCAGGCTTTCAAACAACATGAAATACATTGCCAATTATTATTATTGAAGGAGAGAAATAAATGACTGAAATAACAATTCCAAACTTTAATTAAGGAGTAAACTCTAAAGCAGAATTTAGGTCGAAGTTCTCTCATTTCTCAGTTTTCTGTTACATTTTTTTATGAGTGATGACTCATTAAATCAGGCTTTTGTCACTTGTGAGTGGTGTGTACCCAATGGGCATGTTTATTTAGTTTCTTAATGATGAATATGTGACATAATGTCCTTAAGTAACAAGTCAACACTTCTGTTTAAGCTTTGCTAAAGCCTTCCTGTTCTAAGCAGCCATGGAAAACGTGACTGAGATTCCATCACAAGCTTGTACACAAACGTGGAGAGAAACTTACTGTGGTTTAAATGGACTGAACTCGTATGTGCTTGAAAACACAGAGAGGTGTAGGGTTTTGACAAGTTAAAAAATACATGAGCATGCTGCTAAAATTATAACATTATGTATTCTCGTGTGAACTAAACATTTCAAAGAGGTCATCTATTGGTCCGTAACAGGGATGAATTAGGTTTCATTGTCGTGTGTTTTCTCAATCTAATATTTTGTGATTGGAGAAAAAAAATAGAAAGGAGTATACAGGATGCTGAAACTGATGTGATTACTAATTATGTTGGTATGTTACAGCTTTAATTTACCAAAGAATGCATTTATAACTATATACAGTCCTGATCAAAATCTTAAGACAATGGAACAACTGCAAGAATTTGCATGTTGCACTGTCTGATCTTAAGAAGGTTCTAAGTAGAGCTTCAAAAGGCAAAAAGAATAAATGGGAGCAAGAGATAAAAAAAATGAGTATCAAAAACAACAATTAAACTGAAATAGGCTGTTCATCAGCTGATATTTCCTAAGAGGCACGTACATCAGTACCTGTAGTCATGTAGCAGTGGCATTAAGGAGTTGTACACCCTCTCACTCCCTCACAAGTTGGAGTCATGAGGAAAAAGAAAACATTTACTTCTACTTCAGGGTTTTCTGAGGACAGTTGAGGTCGACTGAGTCACACTACAGTCATACTCAGTACTTCTTTAAATAATGTATCACAAGGAAACTCTTGTCTGTGGAAGTGGGACTGTCTGAATTGTAAGGCACAGAAGAAAACTTAGCACACTGTATATATGTTTGTTTAAATGAATGTTGATACTAGAGTGTTAAAAAACATTGATGCACATTGATGTATAGATTAGCTGATCAATTATCCAGTCAGATCAACTGAAAGCCAAATGATAGATTCATACCACTGTCTATATAATACAGCTTTATTTTTGAATTCCCACTGCACACCCATGTGACAATTTCCACTCGTCCGCACTGTTTCCTGTGAGTTCAAACAGGCTAGCGGTGAACTGATGCGAACAGCTAACTTTTTAGATTTAAGGAGGATAAAGAGGATTTTTACTCCTCTCAGCCGTGTAACAACAGTTCGGACTTAAAAATGGGAGGACTGCTCAGCTTTATTTGCCAACCACTTTGCTTTTTTACTCTTTACAATAAACATTAGTCAGACCAACACTGAAAAAAACAGTCTCCACTTGCTTTACCAATTAACTATTTAATTATGATTGGATCCTCAGAGTCCTTTTTTTTTTGCCTGTAACAGTGTATGATGAGCTGCATGGGGGACAGAAGCTCTCTCTGCACCCCACTCTGTGCCATTAAAACGTTTACCCAACCCCTCTGTCTATCAAAAGCAAAATAATTACAAATATTTATATATACTTTATCAAACATGTCTAAAAAAATGCCATGATGTCACAAAAAATACCCATGAACTACATGCTATTTTGGTTGAGCAATGCATAAATATCTACTCAAGTCTAAATATGTGTAAATGTATTTAAAAGAAATTTAGAAATAAGGATCATGGATTTAAAGGTTCCAGAAAAGGCAAGAATTAACACTTAAAAATTGTTTGAGCACAGAAGTAAATAAAGATTCTTAAAAACAGATGTCTGATGCTTTGAACATGGTGTCTTGTTTGGGGGGAACCTTGTTTAAAAACAAATATTCATAAATACGTAATGCAAATGATATATCAGGGTAACTGATTATTATATATACAAAAGAAAACAATTTTATAAAACCTGCAGTTATGAGGCACAGAACAGTAAAGTCTGTGTTTTGCCCTTTTGTCTCAAAGAAGATTGATCTATCTTCTGATTAAAAAAGATGCGCTTCAGCAATAAAATAGTCCAATCTGCTTTTTTTCTTATTATAAATGTAACTCTGTTCAACATGTACATTATATCATACAATATTGATGGCAGGCTTATAAATCGTATCATTTTGATCGTGTGTTGTGGCAAGCTTTGCTGTATCAGCAAATATTGTGACATTTTCCTGAGAATGTTTGTCATTTCAGTGATGAAACTGGTGTTTAATTGACACAAACATTGAGAAGAGTGCAATCAGATCTTTAAGGGGACTTTTTTTAAGTGTTCAGTGATTAACCCTGGCATGGAACATTAACCTTGCAGTGCATTTTATTGTTGACAATGTGGCAGATCCCTCTTGCCAAGCTTCACTCTACAGCAACTGTGAACGGCCCAAAGCGGGGCGGTCCAATCAGAGTCCTTTAGGGCAGGAAGAAGAGGGAGCCATAAGCATGACGACAGCAGGAAGTGATACAGAGATTAGTTTAGATGCTAACAGCCTCAGATCAGATCAGATCTGAACTGCATTTCTTTATTAAATGAAGATCAAATAATAACACTGCAAACTTATCTATACAAAAGGATATTTTTTGCTTTGCTTCTGTCATGTTTTGGTTAGAGTTTGTTTTACGAAGTGGGTCATGGTATGTCCTTTACACTGTGGCAGTTGCGCCTGTCCACTACATTATCTGATCGGCCCAAAATAAATGTGATTGACAGAACAGTCATCCAATCACCTGCTGAATATGCTTTTGAAAGGTTCTGTCCTCCCCCAAACACTTTCTGTGGGCTCTTTCCCAGATGGGCTAGTGATAAATATTAAGGGGTCCATCTGCTGTGTTATGTTAATGGAACATATTAAGGTGCTGAATAGACTGAGAACCAAAGAGAACACAAGATTCAGTGACAAAAGCATCTCTCTCTTAACTTATATGGTGCTGTTATGTACGTCTTTGTTTTTGGCATTTTGTCTTAATGTTGATTTTTTTAATGCTGTGAATATGTAATACTGCCGTCAGCTCATTTGTCATGTCAGTCATCTGATACACACCTTCATGTAGCTCCATGTTTGGATAAAGACTGATTTATGTAAACGCTTGAGGACTGGTTATGCAGCATTGATATCAGTCTGTATTTTCTCCTTCAGTTAAGAGGCTGCATTATTCTTATTTTTGTCTTCACTTAATGCACAATTTCGCTACTAATTTTCAGCAATCACAACCAATGTGTTCTCCATATAAAATTATGTATCACGCCATCAATCTGCTCTTTTTAAGCTTTCTCAGTCTTTGTTTTTTCTGTTTTCTTTCCTCTTCCTTAGTCAGTGAATCAGGGTGGTGACCAGGAGTTGGAGAACCTTGTGACCAAGCTGGCAATTCTCAAAGACCTGCTGTCCTCCATAGAGAAAAAGGTATACGGTCAATTATGCTCAGTCATATGCAGGCATGCACCCGCACACATGATCTCTTCAGCGCACTTGGTCTCAGTTACAAAGACACACACAGACAGACAGCTGCTGGGTGGAGGTGGTTAGTTTAGATAACCCCAACAGTATGATGGATCATCTGTCTAGAAGTCCTGCTCACCGCACAGCATGATGACTCCAGGCTAGGATTAGAGCAAGACGGAGAGAGAGCAACTTTTCTTTTCTGAAACACAGCTCAGAGAAGCATGTAGATAGAGTATTTTGAAGACAAGGCCAAATATCTACACTGTTTGATTAGCTCTGCCATGTTTTAACAGAACGTCTGCCAAGTCCTAATTGTATTAAAAGTTGAAAACTCAATCAAACCAGGATCAAACTATTTAAACTATATTAAAAAGTCTTAGATGCAAAATAAAAGGTATTAAAGTTTAAAGCTCATTATTCATTTTCACTTTAATCCAAAGAGGTTGAGGCCAAAACTTTCCTACGCTTGTTTTATGTTTAATTTAATCACTTCCTTAGTAGAACTTCTATTCTTTAAACTGTTGTCACCTCCCTAAAGTTGGCTTGGCTTCTTAGAATTATCACTATCAGCTATAGTTAGTTATGCAGAAATGAGCTGAGTCACCATGACCATATGAAGACCAATAAAGGTTTGAGAGGGTTTTTTTTGCTAGTTTTACTTTTCTGGTTGCTATGTGTTAATTATAAGTTATTGTTGGGTCTATTTAAATTGAGAATTAAAGAAAAACACATCATTAAGGTAATAATAACGAAATACATTAAAATGACGGTCTAGACCTGCTCTTTTTAGTGTCATGAGATAACCTGCATAAGAAATAGCGCTATAAAAAAAAGAAATTAATGATTTGGAATTTGTTGATGTATTAGTGCTATCAATTTTAATCATCTTTGGGATAGAAAAACTAGCACATGCATGCACTCTCTATAATTTTGATCCTTGTCCCAGCCCATACTTTTAGAATTAGGAAGCAATGCAGAGACAGATAAAGAAAGGGGTCTTTAGAATGGCAAAATCCAGTGCTCTTCCAGAAGACTCTTCTAGAGGAGACCAAAGTTATTTGTTTTTACTGTAAACTAGAATGGAGCTTCATCTGGGGTATGTCAAGGCTCTCATACTACTTACAGGCCTAGGACATAGCCGATGCAGAGAGCCCCTCTGCCCTCACAAAAGGCAAGTCATGCAAGACTGTTAAAGAAAAAGAAAAGCAGAGGGGCATAAGCTGACTCTTTACCATAGGTGCTGCTTACTCCAACACTCATGTAAAATAAGGATACTGCTACACCTTTGACTGTCTCATGTTAGTTAAAAGAGTTCAGATGAAGCCCTTTAGTGCATCAGGAGCTTTACAGTGACAGGAACAGATCTAATGTAGAGTTTAGATCTGGCCCGAAATTCAGCCTGACCCTACCCAAGCCTGTGGATATTCTCTCTGAGCCTGGCTTGTCCCCTTCCCCAATCTACATTTATGTTCAAACCCAACGTTCTGTCTTCAACATGTACAGGCTTATAAGTGCAATTCCTCCGTTGTTGTATAACAGAAATCTATTCGGATGAGCCCTGAATGAGGGCACCGCAGAGGCAAATGTTATACAACAAAACATGCTGAAGTTGCTTCTTACATCTGACTTTTTTCCATACTGGGACAGCGCTAATCTTCCAGATAATGTTTTTCTTTTCACATTTTCAAGCTTAATTATCTTGGTATTCCGTATGCTATGCAATGACCTGCTGTACAGGTGATACACAAAGTTGAAAGAGTGCCAGCATGTGCAGACCGTGCACACAGAAAATGATTTGTTGAAGCCTAGGATGTGACTTGGATGAGACTGCAGTGGAACAATTTTACTCCCTCTTCCCGTCCATGGTTGTGCTCCTAGCAATGCCCCTTCCCTCATGCACAACCAATCCACTGTGTTCGTGTGCCTTTAGCTGCTTTAGCTTTATTCCAATGTAATGAATTTGCAGCCAAAAACCACGTCCCTTCGTAAAAATTAACATTATTTGTACAATCCAAACAACAGCTAAAGCTCATTTAGATAGCACAGGACCCAGTAAGATGATTGGCCAAGAAGTGAGAGTCCCTTTCTAGATTTTCTAAAGGCTTAAGGAGGGGGGCACAGATATCTAATGATCTCTCGTGTGGCTTCAGCAATAGGATGTTGACAGACAATCATATTTTTTGGGCCAGTGACACAAAAACAAACTGCATACTGCAGCTTTAATACACAGTATGTGTACTTTATATACACTGCCTGGCCAAGAAAAAAAGTTGCCACCAACAAAAAAGGTCACACATGTATTTTATTGGACCGCCTTTAGCTTTGATTACAGCCCACATTCGCTGTGGCATTGTTTCGATAAGCTCCTGCAGGGTCACAAGATTTTTTCCATCCAGTGTTGCATTCATTTTTCACCAAGATCTTGTATTGATGATGGGAGAGTCTGACCACTGAGCAAAGCCTTCTTGAGCAGATCCCAAAGATTCTCAATGGGTTTAAGGTCTGGACTCTGTGGTGGCCAATCCATGTGTGAAAATGTCTCATGCTCCCTGAACCACTCATTCACAATTTGAGCCCGATGAATCCTGGCATTGTCATCTTGAAATATGCCTGTGTCATTAGGAAAGAAAAAATCCATTGATGGAATAACCTGGTCATTCAGTACATTCAGGTAGTCAGCTGACCTCATTCTTTGGGCACATAATGTTACTGCACCTAGACCTGACCAACTGCAGCAACCCCAGATCATAGCACTGCCCCCACAGGCTTGGACAGTAGGCACAAGGCATGATGGGGGCATCACTTCACCTGCCTCTCTTCTTACCCTGATGCGCCCATCACTCTGGAGCAGGTTAAATCTGGACTCATCAGACCACGTGACCTTCTTCCAGTCCTCCAGAGTCCAATCTTTATGCTCCCTAGCAAACTGAAGCATTTTTTTCTAGTTAGCCTTACTGATTAGTGTTTTTTTTAAGGCCACACAGCTGTTCAGTCCCAATCCCTTGATTTCCTTTCGCATTGTGCGTGTGGAAATGCTCTTACTTTCAATATTAAACATCCCCCTGAGTTCTACTGTTGTTTTTCTTCGATTTGATTTGGCCAAACGTTTAAGTGATTGATGATCACAATCATTGAGGATTTTTTTCCGACCACACTATCAAAAATTCAAAGACGATGGTTCCCCACTATCCTTCGAATTTTTGATAATGCTTTGGATAGTTCTTGACCCAATTTTAGTAGTTTCTGCAATTTCCTGAGATGTTCTCTCTACTTGATGCATGCCAATGATTTGACCCTTCTTAAACAGACTAACATCTTTTCCACGACCATCCTGTCGAAAGACAGGATGTGTCTTTCGACATGGTTGTTTAAGAAATGAGAAGCTACTCATTACATCAGCTGGGGCTAAATAACTTGTAGCCAGCTGAAAGACAATCGCCCATGCAGTCAGTATCCAATAGGAGGCTCATACCTTTTTGCTTAGTTAAATCTAGGTGGTGACTTTTCTTTTGGCCAGACAGTGTATTATGGTTTAATAGGGTTGCTTACTAAAAAACATTCGTTAATCATTTTTATTGATGTGGCTTATACTCTGTCAGTGTCAAGATAAAACAACAGGCCTGGCCTGACCTGACACAAGTGATGGAGGAGGGATTCACCAGCTCAACCCTCAGATTGCATGCTGGGTCTGGCTGGACCGGGATAGAAAATCTAACCTCTAGGTCTAAGGAAGGTTGGAGGCACCTAGTATGTGAAAACTATAGGGTTTTTTGCACATCAGTGATTGTGAACTTTCTCAAGTAGTCATTGAAATTGAATATATGTATCTGTTTTAAGGCAGAAAAATGACTACTTGAAGAAACAACAGACATTGAACTAGTCAAAAGCAATAAGCATCTTGTGTTATCTAAAATTCAAACAGTTTTGTTTCTCTTTGCTATAATATTTTCTTTTAGCCATTAAAATTTCAAACAGTTCTTTTTATGATAATCTTTAGTCAGATATTATGTGAATCTGTTAGATGCTGGTTTATGATTTTTTTTATAGACCTTGCTTTGTTATACTTAATTGAGTCATTTCCTTTGCTTTGTTCCAACCCATAATCTAAATCAAGGGAAGGTGTCATCACACATTGAAACTGCTTAGTTGTGCCAACTTGCAATCAACAAAGAACATAACTGTCTCACCAGTGTTGCCAGTCAGCACCTGAAAATGCAGTGGGTCCTTAAAGTTTGTGTATTATAAAAGGTTCCATGAAGTGTTAAAGTCAACTTCAAGATTGCATGTATGCACTCTGATGAAGTTGTGAACATCATGTGTAAGGAGGGGCTTCTGCTGGCAGGGAAGGAAATGTCCTCAGTGTAATCAATCCGCATGTCTTAAATCATGTGATGTCACTGACTCCGCCCCCTCTGCTCCCATTAGGTCACATCCAGGAAACGGGAAACTGTTTGCTTCTGGATACCAGCACTAAAGCTGAAAACAGTCTAATTTATCTCTGTGACTTTCCTTTTGCGTGAGTGCATGTAAGTGACTATGTCCCATTTTCATTCTCCCCCCCGCTCTCTCTCTCTCTGTTTTGTTCCAGGCACTAAAAGCTCTACAGGACATGAGTTTGACCTCCCCATGCTCCCCTCCTCCTCTCTCCATGCGTCACAGCAAAGCCATCCCCGTGCACGCCTTTGAGGTATGCAATAAATCATCAAACCTCAACGTGATGATGAATGGAGAAAGTGCTGATGGTTTCTTGCTTTTGGGTTTCCACAGAAGGGCATGAAGTGAAACTTAAATTATTGTATTTACTCAAAGAGAGACTGAAGTAAAAAAGTTCTGCCTTTGAGTTACCATAAAGTGAAGTGTGTTAGTATGTTAAAATATATTTTTAATTATTTACTGGTCTCAAATCTAAATAGTCTTGACATTATATTTAAGTAACACAGGTATACATTTCAACAAAGTAAGTGTTTTCCACACCATTCATTTGAAAAGGGATGGGAAAGCTACTAGTAAAATGTAGTAAACTAAGTTACTTGTTACTCATGAAAAAAAAATCAGCTTTTCTATGCTAAAGTTAAGCCTGGAGAAAAGTAACAAGCTAAAATACAGCATCACGACAAAAAGAGCTCACTGCATTTAAGCTGTCTTCATTAATTAAGCAGAATAAAAAAAATCTAAATGATCATGGCAGTGATCTAGATAGAAAAAAAAAAAAAATGATAATGACGTAGTTGTCAATTTTCTGTTATTATTATCATTATTATGGTAATTGATATTATTATTATTAATAGAATGTTATTTTCATTATTGATTAACTAATTTTAAATAAAAGCAGCTGTTTTTTATTTTTATTTTTTTACTTTTCCCTTATTTTCAGCTGGACATCTATTGTTTTCTTGTTGTTTTTTTTCTCATACCTCTCTTTTGAAATTTAATTATCATTTGTTGCATTGCATGTTTTTTAAGTATTTGCAGCACTGAATGATGTCTGCTTTTAAAAAAATAAACATCTGAATGGACTGCTTACTCATCTAGTTAATTTCTTGAATGAATTTTATTAAAAATCAGTGTGATTAACCACTAACTGCTGAATTGAACACATTCCACATTATAATGTTAATTAAATGTTAATGTTTTAGCTGGCCTATATTACTTGGGTTTCATATGTTTGCCATTCCTGACAGCTGAAATATTCATTTGACATCCACGGTGAAATAGCGCATCATTATGCTGACAACAAAGAAACAATAATATAATATAACCTAGGTAAAGTGATTAACTATACTGGAAGTTAATCACTTTACCTCACACTGTGTTTTCCTCTTGTATTGAGCACCTCATAGTTATAAGCTTTTGTTTGCAGGTGATAGTTTACTTTAAATGTGTGCATGTTTTATTCAATAAACAGCTGTTTGTTCAGTGTCTGCGCTCACGCTTATCTGCCTGCAGGTTTTGTCCAATTCAGCAGCAGCATTAACAAAGGCCTCAGGGATCAGTCTGCATCACCATCATGAAGTAATGCACGGTCACTGTCTGCTTAAGTCGTTGTCTCTGCGTGTTTTTGGAGTGAGACAGAGCGCTCTGCTGCTGCTGCGCTTCTCCCATCTTTGCTGGGGGAAATGTAGCTTTTTGGGATGCTACCACACTACTTGATAAATAAGTGAACTTACCTACTAAACTGCTATTTGACTAAAAAAACATTGATGCTACCATGAAGAAAATGTAATAAAGCTTCTTATGATGCTACTGCCCATCAGTGGATTTGTAATGGTGGCCCACCAACCCAAAAGAACATACCAGCATTCAAAAGAAAGGCTCAAATTTATTTATTTTATTTCTTTATTTTCCTTTTTTTTGTTGATGGATGGTACAGATTTTAAATGTTTCTGTTTTAACAGAACATTAGCATCTTTTATGTGTTCTGGTTCAGCCAAAAGCAAACACATTTCTAAGAAGGCCTTTATATTTTCAAACTTCTAATAGGACTGTCAGCAGACATCCAGCAAAACCCCGACACCCTCCACTCCCCTCCAGGCCACCGTCCCTCACAGATCAACTTTGAGCGATCATTACAAGGGATGTAATTTTTTATCAGAATCTTCAAACTACTGTATGAATCTGTTATGTTGAACTCGAATGATTTTTTTGGCAGCAGGTAACTGGGTGGCAACAGAATAAACCTTTTAACTGAATAAAAGATGCAGAAAACCTCCCTGGTAAAATAAAATCAATACAGTCACGAAGTTTGCTCACTCCAGTGCGTTGCCACCTCTGTTTTTGAAGAGACTCTGATTTCAGCTCTGTCTGTAGCACATCCAGCAAAATCAAACAAACAGTGATCTGCATTACAAACAGCCAACAATTTGCAATTGGTTATATTTCTACATTGAATTTGAAAGTATTTCTTGAGCTGTTAATTCATTATGTCTCAGGATTTTTTTGCACTAATCAAGTCACTAATAAACCCACAGAGAAGGCTGTGTTCAGGAGCAGGAAAGAAAGGGTTAAAAAAATGAGATAATAATGAATGCAAAGAGAATCTGAGAACCAGATATAATGTTAAAGGCAGAAGCAGAGATTCTGAAAACTCATTAAGACAGAAAAGTAAGAGGTATTAGCTGTCAGCAAATCCTCCTGCAGTGTGGTTTGTTTTACTGCTTCCTGTTTCACAGGAACAGAAATGTTGTTACGATAAATAGATTAGGTTTCAGATGTGGCCGTTGATTCACCCACGGACACACAGGAGGACTCTGACTTTGAGTCATACTACTCAAAACCAGGCTCCCTCTTCCTGTTCATGATTTTATATGATAAATTGTGCTTCTGATTGTTAATTGAAGCTCAAACTTGTCAAAGCACCATCATAATATTTAAACCAACACTACGTACTTTTTCCACCCTAATATAATATTTCTAGAATCATTGTGATGGTACATCACCTTACAACAGGTTGAATGACACCTCTGTCATAGTCTGAGGGAGTCTGTATCACCTTCACTGGCATTATGTAACTTCGATGTGGATGGTAGGAACACTTCCACACTGAAAAACTACAAACTAAAACACATAATCAGACTGTACCTTATCAGTCCACATGGTTTATTTGTGTCTTGGGACGTCCTGTCGGCTCGCTTCTCCTCCCTCTGTATGTCAACAAATGCATGTTGGTGTGAGGCCCTCTGTTTTTGCAACCGCGCAGTTACACTCAATGACCATAGAGGCCCCTAGAGAGCTAAAAAGCTGGAATCTTACTTAGTGCTGCTTTAAAGCAGGGGGTCCCAAGCTCAGATTGACCAGGGGCCACTTTCTGTCCTGTCAGCTTCAAGGAGGGCCACACCAGCTATCAGTTTCTATCAAAATATGTAAAAAGCAGTTTTTGAATAGTTTTATTTATATTTCTTTCTAACTCTTCAAATGTGTATTCTTTTTCACTGTATTTTATCCAAAATAATCTGACTTTTTACAAAAGCACTTAATGAAAATAAAAAGCATTGGTTGGCATTTATGGAAACCTTTTTTACTGCTAATCTAATTTTGTTTGTTCTTGCTTTATATACTCAAGTAACGTATATTAAACATTGTAATTTTTAAATGCATCAGCTCCTTGCACTCATGAAACCTCTGATAATAAGACCAACAAAGCCTCGTTAGATTATATTTGATTCTTCAGAGTTTGCAGAAAGATTGTCATTGTCACCTCGCTGATCTTAAATTTCAATGATTTAATGCACACTGTTTAAGGATAGACATTTTTATATAAACATTTCTCTGATTTTATTTTAATTTATACAACAATAAAGATATTAATTTATTCTGCTTCAGATTAAGAGGCTTTTTTATCCAAGATAATTACAGGAAAAAAATACTTTTCTCTCAAGAGCTTTCAACGTGTAACATGTTTACAGCATCCTGCAGAGTGACAGCTCACAAATCAGACTTTTCCTCCTTCACGTGCACTGAAATGTTCTGCTGAAAAGACATAAAACATAAATAAAGTCAAATACATCTGATCTGTGTATATGACAGCACAGTATAACTAAATATTGATGTAGACTAAATGGAATTAGTTTATTTTCTTTGACTTGGTTTTATGATCATTTCTAAGCAGCCACAGTAGGTGTCACCTCAATCTGAGGTTACTTAGAGTGAAATTTTATTAAGTCAGCATGATATGCGAGCACTTGATCAATAAAAATACTCCTGCACAGTCAGATTGATAAGGCTGGATAAAACATGACTTTACAGAATGAGTGATGCCCTTCACTAAATGTCTTAGTCCCCTCCTGCAATTTGTTCAGTTACCAAATCAGGAGCTTCCTCTGCGACATTATTGGTCATCCTTTTTGAATGATTGATTTATTCTGAATGTGTAAATAAAGAAAAGAAAAGAAAATTCCTCATACAGATGTGATCAAGCGTAAAGAATGAGCAGATAGGGAAAAACACGCTCACTTACTCATTCAAAAAGGAGTGGGATGAAGTAAAACTCGTTTAATCCAATCCCTTCTCCCTTAATCAGTACTAATGAATACATTTTTGCTTCCTTGTTATTACATACCTGCATATAAATACATTTACTCTTGGTTTACTCTGGCTGTACAGAAGATAAATAGTGACCAAAAAACCCAAAACAATGAAGAACACCCAGTGGCAGTCAAACACCCTGTTTCTATACCTCGTGAATATCATGTGTTAATATCTCTTTTTAAACGGGGTCATGTTTGGAGATTGCTTCAGCTTCACCTTTAAACTCTAAGAATGGTGGAACAGTACAGAGGGTGGAGTTGGTGCCCAGAATATGCCTTGCTGTGTATAATACTTCAATGATTATTACAAGTTTTGACTGAACATGTTTGATGTGACATTTCCAACTGTTCTGATCATCTATTGAAACACCAACAAATTTAACAAAGTTAATGTACTTAATTCTCTCTGTGTAAGCCCCATCCATCTGAATCTGTATTGCTGATTTAATTCTACAATATCTCATATATATTTCCTAAAAAGACAGCAATGTTTTCCTAGCATATTCGGCAGGTAGTTCCACTTAAGTCCACAGTGTATTTGTGTTTCCATTTTTCTTGAAACTGTCTGCGTTCTTCGTTCACTTTCACTGTCGAAAGGAAACATTAATTTTATTTATGCATGATGTGCAAGCCTGCAGCCAAGCCTCACCAGCTGCTGGACATGTCAAGAAATGTTATTTATTTTAGACAATAAGAAGAGTTCAGTATTTTGGAATTCATTTTTTTATTTTAAAATAAAAATAACAAACATTGAAAATTGTTTTGTAAAAACTACTAAAATGTAAGAGTAAAAAATCAAAGTAATTGATGCATAATAGGATGTGAAGCTGGCTGCACTTTACTGTGCGTTAATGTCAAAATGGCTGTTTTCATGTAGTTGAAAGTAGTTTAGGGACAGAAATGTAAACACTGTGTGTTCCATGATTTTATTTTGGAGCCCCCTAGTGGCAAGAGAATTTCAGGTGATGTGAAGACGGAGTGACCTGTTGGTGCTTAAACCTTTCATTTGCTCTTGACACAGTGTGAGTTTTTAGGAGTGTGCACTGCTTACCTCTGATTCTCTCCAGGTGAAGCTTGATGTTTACCTGGCTGAGCTGACAAAAATCGGAAAGAGCCAGAAGTACACTCTGTCTGTGGACGTGGAGGGAGGCCGGCTGGTGGTGATGAAGAAGGTGAAGGACAGCCAGGAGGACTGGACCACCTTCACACATGACAAAAGTGAGACACTTCCTGTGGTATCAAAACAAGTTTACAGGGCAAGAGATGTAGTGCAGACAATGATCACTCACAATCTGCTCCTTGACCTTGTTCTGCCCCTTTTCTCTCTCTCCTTATCTTTGACCCTTTGTCTCCTCTCACTGTCTATTTTGTCTGCCTCAGTCCGTCAGCTGATCAAGTCTCAGCGGGTGCAGAATAAACTGGGCATTGTTTTTGATAAGGAGAAGGACAAGAGCCAGAGGAAAGACTTCATCTTTGCAAGTGCCAAGGTCTACACACACACACACACACACACACACACACACACACACACACACACACACACTCTGAAACATCTTCGTAAATGTGCAAACACTTGTCTTACAAATACTTAACCATCAAAAGAGAGGTTTTCACATTCACGTTAACAATCAAAATGATAAAGCATCCCAGTTTTTTTTTAATCTTCTACTGCCTAGTTATTTTTGTATAACAACTGTGTTACTTATGAAACATTTATTTACAAAACTATTAAAGGTCTGATTTATAACTTCAAAATTCCATATGTTTGTCAACAAACATTAAAAATTAGAGTGCTGCTCAAATCTTCTTGTACAATTGAGTGAATGGGAGAGACGTTTCTGTCTCTTTGAATTGTTAAAGATGGCATTATTAGACATAAAATGATTTATCATGATTTCCTTGAAGTTAGTAATATCTTTTCTTATCTTCTGCACAAGTTCGAGGTAGCCTACCTTGACTATAATATAATATAATAAAAATTTAATCATAATTTTACTTCATATCAATGATACTAAATATGTTTGGCTTAAAGACATAAGATTCTGTGTAGAATTCACACTCCGACATATGACAGAGAACTGTTAAAACTTATTGCTTTGATTAGGATTAAACTTAAAGGATGTATAGAAAATACAACAGGAACTTCAATTTGTTACAGAGTTAAAGGAAACATTATACTGAATCCTTGTTAAAGGTTAGTTCAGCCTCATTGTTTATTTGAACTCAGAAATATATTGTAGTATTTCCGATGCTTTTTTTATTAATGTGCAAAAATAAGAGGGTAATTTAAGTCTGTAACAACTATTTCTGGGCTAAATTTTTCTGCTGATCTTTTGGTTTATGGTATCAAACCAAGGTTTCCTTTTCATGTAAGGTATCTTAAAAAAGTAACCCAAAATGCTTTATTCTGGGGATGTTTCCCTGAACCCCCATCTGCATATTTTCCGTCATGTCAACCTTTTCACTTCCTCCCCAAAGCTTAATTATTCAAAAATCTCTAAATAGGAGACAGCTTGCCAATTTATAATTGTATAAAGTACTTTATTACAGACTTTATTTCCAGGCATTAATCTGTGTGGATTAAAGCCACATGAAGGTGACATTTGTTGAAGAGAAGACTTCAAATAAGATCATATCTTATCTCCTAAAAAACACAACTTAAAGCCACAAACAGCTTGTGTGGGGAACTCCTTATTTTTTTATTTTTTTATTATTATTATTTTTTTTTTTCAAATTAAAGTAAAAGCATTTTTCCACCTTTAATTCTTGCACATGCCCCCCTGCTGACCCAGTGTGGTCCCGTCCCACTAATACTCCGCCTTCGGAAACAGAACCAATGGCGGCAACTCTTTCCCAACCTCGGCCAATAGGATGTTGACAGTGAGCCAAACATCACAGGGGTTGAGGCTTAAACGAGACTGTGATCAAGGTTTAGGACTTTTCTTTATGATGCCATCTTATTAAACTTGTGTTAGTTGTCTGAACTGTTTAATAATTATTTCAAAGTTCATGATTTGGTATTGTGTCGTTCATTACCTCTGCCATGGTTACGATTTTGCTGGTGGTTGGCAGTTTGCTAGTTTGTTAACAGGATAATTCAACACGATATGAAGGGAATTTGATAAAAAATTTGTTCAGGGAATGCTGATCATAGCAGAAGAAGTGAGTCATATTTGGGTAGTTTTCTGAATCTGCATGTGGATCCAGGATTTTTTTCAAGGATTTGTTAAAAGTGCAAGATAGGAAAATTTTCCACATTATTTGACAATAACTCACTCGACACTGTTGGAAATGCCTTGGTGGAGGTTTGTGCTCCAGACCAAATCTGGTTCGTGATGTCTTTTAAGAAAAATATTGAAATATATTTTGTATCATTTACATTGTGTGCCAAGAGATGACTCTCAGCCCACACTGCCCCACACGCACAGACAAATCTTTTCCATGAACTCAGTTTCAGGTGAAACTCCTCCTATCGTGATTGTCAGCTCTCCTTGTGATTAGTACTCACACATAAGGATTAAATGTTTGAAATTACCAAAAAACAGCTGCATTTACAGCTCTTTTCAAGATTAAGATCAAATACTTTTTTACTGCTACTAAACAAACCGTGTGCCCCTCATTGCCATACTGTATATGACTGAATGTGTCTGTGTGTTTCAGAAGCGAGAAGCGTTTTGCCAGCTGCTGCAGCTGATGAAGAACAAACATTCCAACCAGGATGAACCAGACATGATCTCCATCTTTATTGGCACCTGGAATATGGGTGAGACACACAGCCATGGTTTTTATATTTCTCTTTTCAACATGAATAGTGCTTCACTTATTGTAGATCAACTCATGCTGCATTGAGGATTCACAAATGCATGTCGCCCTCAGGCTCTGTGCCCTCCCCTAAGTCCGTAGCCTCGTGGGTGTTGTGTCGAGGCCTTGGGAAGACTCTAGACGAGATGACGGTCACCATCCCTCATGACCTGTATGTGTTTGGAAGTCAAGAAAACTCGATATGTGATCGGGAGTGGGTGGAGTCTCTTCGAGTCATGTTGAAAGAACAGACAGAGCTGGATTATAAATCCGTAAGGAGAGCACACTTAAATGAAGCCTTTTAATATCTGAAGATTTAAATTATATGATGAGTAAGTCTTAATTCGTCATGTATCTGCATCACGTTTGTTCACACCTTTTGTCAGGAATGCACCAGTTACACTTTTCAAACTAAAGACAAATTCCTAAGTTGACGCACTCAAAGATATTCAGTAAGAAACCTAACAATACCAACACAGCTCTAACAGTTTTTTTTTTTTTTTACATTCTTTATTTTGGGATGGCAGTATTCAAATTCATGCAGTACATCAATACAGATGGTCTTTTCCTGTCTGCCATCAACACATTTTTTTTAAATTCCTGGAACTACTTACAGGAGAGAGATAAAAAGTGTGCACCAAAGAATTAAATGTATATCATAAGGAGAATTACAAAAAAGGAAAGCTAATGATATACAAAACCCAAAACCAGTGAAGTTGGCACGTTGTGTAAATCGTAAATAAAAACAGAATACAATGATTTGCTAATCCCTTTCAACCTATATTCAATTGAATACACAGCAAAGACAAGATACTTAATGTTTGAACTGGTAAACTGTGTTATTTTTTGCAAATATTAGCTCATTTTGAATTTGATGCCTGCCACATGTTTCAAAAAAGCTGGCACAAGTGGCAAAAAACACTGAGAAAGTTGAGGGATGCTCATCAAACACTTATTTGGAACATCCCACAGGTGAACAGGCTAATTGAGAACAGGTGGGTGCCATGATTGGGTATAAAAGCAGCTTCCCTGAAATGGTCAGTCATTCACAAACAAGGATGGGGCGAGGGTCACCACTTTGTGAACAAATGCGTGAGCAAATTGTCGAACAGTTTAAGAACAACATTTCTCAACGAGCTATTGCAAGGAATTTAGGGATTTCATCATCTACGGTCCGTAATATCATCAAAAGGTTCAGAGAATCTGGAGAAATTACTGCACGTAAGCGGCAAGGCCGAAAACCAACATTGAATGCCCGTGACCTTTGATCCCTCAGGCGGTACTGCATCAAAAACCGGCATCACTGTGTAAAAGATATCACCACATGGGCTCAGGAACACTTCAGAAAACCACTGTCAGTAACTACAGTTCGTTGCTACATCTGTAAGTGCAAGTTAAAACTCTACTATGCAAAGCGAAAGCCATTTATCAACAACACCCAGAAACGCCGCCGGCTTCGCTGGGCCCGAGCTCATCTAAGATGGACTGATGCAAAGTGGAAAACTGTTCTGTGGTCTGACAAGTCCACATTTCAAATTGTTTTTGGAAAGTGTGGTCGTCGTGTCCTCCGGACCAAAGAGGAAAAGAACCAGCCGGACTGTTATAGGCGCAAAGTTCAAAAGCCAGCATCTGTGATGGTATGGGGGTGTATTAGTGCCCAAGGCATGGGTAACTTACACATCTGTGAAGGCACCATTAATGCTGAAAGGTACATACAGGTTTTGGAGCAACATATGTTGCCATCCAAGCAACGTCTTTTTCATGGACGCCCCTGCTTATTTCAGCAAGACAATGCCAAGCCACATTCTGCACGTGTTACAACAGCGTGGCTTCGTAGTAAAAGAGTGCGGGTACTAGACTGGCCTGCCTGTAGTCCAGACCTGTCCCCCATTGAAAATGTGTGGCGCATTATGAAGCGCAAAATACAACAACGGAGACCCCGGACTGTTGAACAACTTAAGCTGTACATCAAGCAAGAATGGGAAAGAATTCCACCCGAAAAGCTTCAAAAATTGGTCTCCTCAGTTCCCAAACGTTTACTGAGTGTTGTTAAAAGGAAAGGCGATGTAACACAGTGGTAAAAATGCCCCTGTGCCAACTTTTTTGTAATGTGTTGCTGCCATTAAATTCTAAGTTGATGATTATTTGCAAAAGAAAATAAAGTTTCTCAGTTCGAACATTAAATATCTAAATGTATTCAATTGAATATAAGTTGAAAAGGATTTGCAAATCATTGTATTCTGTTTTTATTTACGATTTACACAACGTGCCAACTTCACTGGTTTTGGGTTTTGTACATTGAAATAAATGTATGAAAATTAATTGAAACAACAAGTAAACAGGGCTTTGTTCAAATTAAACACAACAGGATTTTTGCATTGTCCCCTCAACAAAATCTGGCCGTAAAGGCCTCACATATTTTACCCACTTGGTCCAAGATTTAACAAACTCGTCTCTCTGGAGACAGACAGAAAAAGTAATCCTTTCCATTACATAAATATCATTTACTATATCAATCCACTCCTTTATTGTTGGGGCTTCATTGAACTCAATTTCTTGTAAGTGCTTTTTTTGCAAGCAAGAATCAAAATACCAAACAGATTTTCATCTGATCGTCTCACCTGGAATTCAAAGTATCCTAGGAACAATGTGGAAAAGTTCAGGGGCAGAGCAGTGTTAAAGATGCTTTTTAATATTTTGCGACATTCTGTCACACGGTCTTATCATTGGACACTCCCAAAATATATGCCAGTGGTTAGCTTCTCCAAAACCACATTATCTCAAACATTTACTGTCCCCTTCAGAAAAATAGACTTTTTGTTTAGGTGTAATAGAATGAGGCACTTTCATCCAAACTCCCGCCATCTATGTGAATTAGTACATTTCCATTGGTGTTTACAAACTTAAAGCCAGTTTTCCATTGATATTGAAATACCCACTTCTTTTTCCCATTTTTCTTTTTTGTCTTACAGTGTTAAAGTTATTTTTATTTATAATAGATATTTTCTAACCTACTTAATGAATATTTTAGCAGTGCATAGATTGCAGTGTGCTTTAATTATGCTTCCCTCATTAATATCTAATACATAAGTGTATTAATATTATTCACATCTGTTTTCTCTTTGGTTATAGATTGCAGTGCAAACTCTGTGGAACATAAAAATCGCTGTGTTGGTGAAGCCTGAACATGAGAACCGGATCAGCCATGTGGGGATGTCCAGTGTCAAGACGGGCATCGCTAACACACTTGGTAAACATTTCTCAGACCTTTTTTCCCCTTGTGCCTCATACTGTTATTGAAATATTGCTAGACACAAACTATGGCATAAATAATATGGGGGAAAAAAATTTCTGAAGACAAAAAGGTAATAATAGGGTTGTTTTTCCCATTTTTCTGCAACTGTTGGAGTACATTTTTCAATCAAAAAGTGAAACTTAAAAGTACATCTAGATGTTCAAACCCGAATTTCATTAAAGTTAGAACGTTTTGTAAGATGTAAATAAAAACAGAATACAATGATTTATTTATCCTATTTGAATTATACTCAGTTGAGTACACTCCAAGACAGATATATATTGTTCAAACCGATAAACTTCATTGTTTTTTTGGTAATATTCTCTCATTTTGGATTTGATACCTGCAGCATGTTCCAAAAAAGAGAGAACATAGACAACAAAAGCCACGGACCTTCTGGGTGTTGTTGATATATAACTTTTGCTTTTCATTGTAGAGTATTTTTAACTGACACTGGTACATGTGGTAAATGTGGTAATTTCCTTTACCGAATGATGTAGGTTTTTAATGCATTGCCACCTGAAGGGTCGGAGGTCAGGGGCATTCAGTGTTGGTTTTCAGCTTTGCTGCAGAGATTTCTCAGGATTCTCTTTTGATGATGTTATGGACTGCAGATAATGAAATCCCTAAAGAACTTGCGACCGTTCTGAAGAAATGTTCTTAAACTGTTGGACTATTTGCTCATGCAGTTGTTCACAAAGTGGTAAAGCTCTCCCCGTCCTTGCTTGTGAATGACTGAGTCTTTCAGGGATGCTCCTTACATATCCAACCATGTCATTCACCTGCTCCCAAATAACCTGTCTCACCTGTGGAATGATTTTTGAGAATTTCTCCACTCTCCCAGTCTTTGTTGCCCCTGTCCCAGCTTTTTTGGAACATGTTGCAGGCATCACATTCAAAATGAATGAATGTTTAATAAAAAAAATAAATAAACTTTATCAGTTTGAGCATTAAATATCTTGTCTTTGTAGTGTATTCAGTTGAATATGGGTCAAAAAGGATTTTTCAAATCATTGTATTTTTTTTTTATTTACAATTTACACAACGTCCTAACTTCGTTGGAAATGAGGTTTGTAAGCTATAGTATGTTTTCAGTGACACATTATATGTTTTGCACACTGAAGTAGTGATTCACCAACTGTTGAAAATCAGGACCAATGCAGTTACAGATGTCTACAATAACTACAGTATTTAGGAAATTCTAGTACTGATGTTTTATTCATTACTTCTGTTGGAATAATTCTGCCCGGATGCCAATACTATCTCTCTATTTTGATCAGAAAAGAACTGATTAGAGTTAACCAAAAGTCAGCATTGAAGGGGTGTGCCTGAACAAATCAACAACTGCCTCTGACGTCTGTTCATCCCACATTTAATTGCCGTTTGGCAAGTGTTTTTAAAAGGGGCAGATGTAGGCAAATGCCAAAGTTAATCTGATGCTGATGTGTCCATAAATTCCTGAGGCTCACAAGTTATGGTGGTGCCCACCTTCCCTGCCGCACCGCTTCCATTTGTTCCACAAACCAAACTAGTTTAGTGCATTAACCTAATCCTCTTGTTGGATTAGGTTAATGCTCCGGATGGATAGATCGATGGATCATGATTGAGCTGTCCCAAACTGGGAAATTATCTTCCTCCAACCACTCCCATGTTTTCCTCGTACCTGCATGGGGATTTGGTGCTGATTTTAGTTTTTGTATATCTTGATTCCTAGGCAACAAAGGAGCAGTGGGTGTGTCCTTCATGTTCAATGGGACGTCCTTTGGCTTTGTGAATTGTCACTTAACATCAGGGAATGAGAAGATTGCCAGGTACTCACCCCAATCCTCCAAAACACCATGATGGCTGTTTTATTTCAGGCTCTATTCCATTGCGCTAGTGCTGTGAAAGTTCTGTTCCAGCTAACATCTCTAACACAAATTTTATCCCTCTTTTTCCTCCGACTCCTGTGATACATGTGACCCTCGTCACCTTCAGGAGAAACCAGAATTATTTAGACATCTTACGCCTGCTGTCTCTTGGAGACAAACAGCTAAGCTCGTTTGACATCTCGCTCCGCTTCACTCACCTCTTCTGGCTTGGAGACCTCAACTACAGGCTGGATATGGACATACAGGTGAACATATCACACACTCAGAGACACTTACATGCAGCAGACTCTGTATCTTGCTGTTGTTTTGTCTTTGTGCAGGAAATTTTAAACTACATCAACAGGAAGGAGTTTGAACCGCTGCTGAAGGTGGACCAGCTCAACCTAGAGAGGGAGAAGAACAAAGTCTTTTTACGCTTTGGTGAGCAGAGGGAATAAGACAAAGATTTCACAATTCACAACTGTTCAAAAAATGTTTGTATTCATTTTGCATTTACCTGCAAAATAGTCAATGAGTTTATAAATGTTGCAGCTGAGGAGGAGATCACATTCCCACCCACTTATCGCTATGAACGTGGCTCAAGGGACACATATGTCTGGCAGAAGCAGAAGGCCACAGGGGTACGTTTACTAACTTTAACACCCATCACACAATTTTAGAATTTATTTACCTTTTTTAAAGTAGGGAGAACCCAGGGAGATTTTCCATGGGTACCTTGCAGTAAAACAATAAAAGATCAAACAAGAGGAAACAAACACAACACAGAAAATATAATTACAAATTCACTGATGAAACTGATGAAAACACTCGTTCTTTCAACCCCATATTGTGGTGTAAAGCCACAATTTTATGATGTTGCAAGATTATTGATGTTTCTTTTCTTGAGTAGGTCAGTCAATAGCACTTTCAAGTTGTTTCATAATACCAAAAAGAGCAGCTGGGCGATTATTTTTTATAATTTAGTTTTTTTTCAGTTAATTCCATTAAACAACACAATAACTCTTAACAGCCTCACCCTTGTTTCCCACATTCCACCCCCAGCTGTAATCATGGTCCAGCATATCTTAATTGTGGGTTAAAAATAAAATCATAGATCAGAGAGTAAATGCACATTTTTTCTTAAAAATGTAAACAATAATGTTCTTTGTACTTTGACATCATCCAGGTCTTTTGATGTTATCTCGATGTGCTTCATTTAAGGAGATATGTGTCCATACTGTCCTGTATCCTATATGACTTCCCCTCATATGCAGCTGTTATGCCAAGCTCAGTTACCCAGCTTGGAAAAAGATGTTATCCAGGATTTTACTGATCCCTGGGTATGATCTTTCATCCAATCATGACAGTAGTTTGTATCCAGCAGATTCCTGTTTTTGAAAAGGCAGATAAGACCTAAGATATACTTCTCAAAAAAAGTTTGAAAATGTTATTGCTGTCAATTATTTCTCCCCTTTAATAACACCAATTGGTATTGTATTTTAAATTGTTTTAAAGCCTGATCAGTCACATTTAAAACAAGGTACAACTTGTCAGGATCGTGGTGTGCATAGCTCTGTCACTCTAAAAATTGAATTGCTATTGCTGACTTAACATTTTTCAGAGACTGATTTGATCTTTTAAACTATGAATTGAAGTGGCCCCATGGCAGACCCTTGAGGTACTCCTTAACTACCAAAATGGATGGTGGCTTAGAAGTATATGTCAAATAAAGATCAAAGTGGCCCCAGAGTGGATCCCTGAGCTATTCCCATGCTAACCACTGTGGAGGTTGATTTAACATTATTTACAGAGACTGATTCAGCATTGGCAGTCAAATATTTGTGAATCCAATTACAAGCCATTTGAGACCAGCTAAAAAGAAACTCCACAATATGATGGAGTAGTGAAATATATCAAGAGACAATATGATGGAGTAGTCAAATATATCAAGAGAAGAGAGGCTGGAGAAACGGGCTGCACATTTTACACATTTTTCACATTACCTCTATTGACTGAATTGACATAGCCTCATCTAACAGTTTGTAAAACACACTCACCTACTCCCTCTTTCAGTCTGTTGCTCTGTTAACTCAGTTTTTCTTTTTGTGTCTGTCCCAGATGAGGACAAATGTCCCATCCTGGTGTGACAGGATCCTGTGGAAGTCGTATCCAGAAACACACATTGTTTGCAACTCCTACGGTGAGACAAACATACATTTGATCTAAGTTGGAGCATCGTAACATCATTTCAGCTGGTCATCATTATTCTTCAACAACAAATGAAGTCAATAGATAAAATCTTTTGCTCTTTTCATTTCAGGCTGCACGGATGATATTGTAACAAGTGATCATTCCCCGGTGTTTGCAACCTTTGAAGTTGGAGTTACATCTCAGTTTGTCTCAAAGAAAGGTATGAGTGGATTTACTTGAATTCTTCAACAAGGACCTTTTAATGGTGTTTTCAAACATGCATAAAATTCCATGATATTAAAGCTTCTGGTGTTAATTAAACAGTTGTTTACCAAACTTATCCTGAAAATTTTCCTCCCAGTCAGTTTGAGATATTAAGAAGTTAAAGTGGAGAAGATTTACCCCCTAAGGGAGCAGAGACTTTTGAATCATGCTTCTGGTGCGGTCATTGTGGACATAACGAAGCTGCTTCACTATTTTTACTGCTCAGTTGTATGTTTACCTTCATTCTGTTTCTCCTGTGGTTTCTGACAAGATTGTTTTGTTTCCATGAAAGCTCACCAAAGCGTTATACTACTTTTCTTCTGACATCTCTTCTTTTATCAATTTATTTTTATCACGATGTAAAGAAGACTGAAAATCTGTGGAGTTCTCAGCTACTCTGACAGAAGTGACAGATTTAACCTGTGTAAAAAAATTGAAGTGTATACACTGTGTACACAAGCTCTGACTTTATGAAGAGCCCCGTATAGACTGATATTACACTGATGAGTTTTTCTTTTAATGTCTTCTTACTGTTTAATCACTTAATAAATTTTGTTCACTTGCTGTTTTCAGTTTTTATCTTTCATTTTCATGGTCTATCTGAGGTTACTGGGTTCTTCAATTGCCAGGGTTCTTATGACATATAGCACATTTTCTTATTGCGCTAGGGTTAATTAAAGTGTTTTGTAATGCTTGTAAAGGTGCTTTGTTTCCGTTATGAAGAATAGCCTTTCTTCGGGATTTTGAGATTGCATTTCATTGTTCAACTCCTGGCAATTTATTAAACAATCTTGTTCAGCTTTCCTCTGCTAATTAGTAAGCATGATAGTTAAGAGCTGCATGAAATCATACAAACCTTATCCACTTGCAAAAATAATCGATATCATTGGTATTTTTGCTTACCAATTCCCTAATCAATTACTTTCACTGTTTGTCTGCATGCCCTGCAAATCAAGGATGCCATAATTTTGACAAAAAGATGCTTTCTGCACAAATGTCAGTAAGTGGAGAGCAACTTGAAGAACATTTATCTATTTAGCAAGGCTCCAAATATTAGGTGTGTTATGTATTTGACATTGATACCACTGAAAACCTGTGAAGGGCAACTTTTGTCCACAAGGACAATACACAGGAATCGACTAAGGGAATTGTTAAAGAATCGGATAAGCAGAATCAATAGTGGCATCGGTTTTAATAAAATCCTTTCAATTCCGGTCCCTATAATGAACACTAAAAATGTCTTTTCAGTACTAGTAGTTAGGGATAATTAAAAGTAGTTGTTAACTCATAAAGTAAACTCATGGTCAGAATAATGTTACTGTTTATTACTTCATACTATCACAAATATGTGGTAAATGTCATGATAGGTAATTATTTGGGGTTTTTTCCACTTCATGGTATCTGTTCTTCAATTTGACTTGAATTCACTCAGTTGTTTTAGATTTCCATTCGAGGTCATGCCTTGTACCTGGCACAGTTTTTCATATCATCTACCGCAGTTCAGAGGGAGCTAAGCTGAGACTAAATGTGTTGTGGAGACACTGCTGACCTCTGAATGGGAAGAGTATAACCATGAGTTGGGAACTGTGGCAAGGAAATGAAATACCTCCCTATGACATCTCTATAATGCTGTATTACTTCCCAAAATTTCCTCTACATTAGATAGCATGTTGTTTTGCTGCTTACAGCCGGCTTGAAACAAAATTCATCCCCTCATTGTGACAAGGGTGGAGGCCGGCAGCTTGTTCTTTTAAGGATGCCATGGTAGTTTCGCACAGCTATGCTATGATGATTCCACCTACCTCAAAGACTGACAACACTGAACTGTAATGGAAAACCAAGTAGGTCCCATCCAGTCTGTGCAGGGTTGAGCTGAGTTGAGCAGATACCTCAAATGGAAAAGCAATAAATGTCTTTTATGTTAAATTTGAACTAAGATAACATAACCTGATTAGGGTACCTTTATAAGCAAAGATACCAGTGCCCATTAAGGCAGAGTCATTATAGGGTTGGACTCTATGGGCTCCTCCGCACGCTGTTTTCAGGTTATTCTAAAAATAATACCCTGCCTCTTCACACACCCCATCCTCCACCCACAGCTCATCAGACAAAGGGAAATCCTTACTCCTCTGCCTTTGCCCTGAGCCTCTTTTCATTCCTTCTCTCTTTAAACATAACAGTACTGCCTCAAAACTAGAAAAACATCTTTGGAGAAGTCTGTGATTATTTGTTTTTTTCAGGGTATTTTTGGAAACGTATAACTTAACACAACACCTCTTTTTTGTGTCAGGCAATGATAACAAAGTATAATTCTAAGAGCATTATGATCCATATTTAAACTGAAGAACAGATAATAAAAAGTTTAGCAAAAGTTCTTCCACTTCAGTCTGTCCATTTTCTAATCTGCATGCTGTACCAGACTTTTGTAGACTAGTCACCGACTCTGAAAAATAACAGGAAATATGCCCTGAGTGGAGCTGATTGAGAAAGTTAACAAAAGCTTGTTATTCATACTCGTTCCTCATTCATGCTTTTGTTCTCATTCATGATCTGTGATGTGTTTCTGACTCATTCTTTCAGTGATTGTTTCTTTCAAGTAGCGAAATGTCACATTTACAAGTTAATTATCATTCTGCACCACTGATTCAGATTCCCCTCTCTCCCTCCCCCTTCCTCTTTACATCCAACCCCCTCAAAATCCCTCTTGGGCCTCCTGTTTCTCGACAGGTCTGCCAAAGTCATCAGAGCAGGCCTACATAGAGTTTGAAAGCATTGAAGCCATCGTGAAAACAGCAAGCAGAACCAAGTTCTTCATTGAATTCTACTCCACGTGTCTGGAAGGTGAGACAAAAATCCAGCGGGAGATACAGCAGACAGACCGGATGTATCAGATAAATAAAATTGTCTCTGTTTCTTCTACTTGAACCCATTTCCCTCCCTCCCCATCTCAGGCAGTCAGTATACCTTTAAGCTAGAATCCATGTTTTACCTATGCTGCATCCCCACCTCCTGAGCACCATGTACCTTTGAATGAAATGCATCAGAAACATCTCCCCTCTCTTTTTCCTTCCTGCCTTGTTCCCCTTATCCCTCTTCACCTCAACTGCCCTGCATCTCTCTCTTCCTCCGCTATTACCCACTTCTCTCTCTGCCTTCCCCTCTCTTTCTCTCTCTTTTATGTGTAGAGTTTAAGAAGAGTTACGAGAACGACAGTCAGAGCAGCGACAACATCAACTTCCTGCGTGTGGGCTGGTCCAACAAGCAGCTAACAACGCTAAAACCTCTACTCTCAGAAATCGAGTACCTGCAGGACCAGCATCTGCTGCTAACTGTAAAATCACTCGATGGATATGAGTCCTACGGTACAAACAAGGTGTTCAGTGTTGTAGTGTGACTGTTTTCTAAGGAGATGACAAACTGACCTGTGTGTGTTTTTCTGTATTAGGGGAGTGTGTCTTGGCTCTGAAGTCTATGATTGGCAGTACAGCGCAGCAGTTCCACACCTACCTGTCCCACCGTGGTGAGGAAACAGGAAATATCAGGGGATCCATGAGGGTCAGAGTCCCCTCTGAGAGGATGGGAACCAGGGAGAGACTCTATGGTAAGCTTGGAACAGCATGGGTTACTATGTAGAGATAAGAGTTGTTGCAATGTACCAGTATTGACAATGCTAAGTCTTTTCTACAGTATGTTTTCCCACGACACACTCATATTGAGAGACCAAATGGCACATACTTCCACCCCCGTGTGTGTTTGCAATGAACCGAAGTTACTGCACAGCATTTACAGTGGTAACTGTGTGCTCTCTAGAGTTAAGATTGGGCCCAAAAATCCAGCCTGACTCTACTTGATCCCATAGATGTTCTGTTCAAGACCGGTCCGGCTCCTAAAGTATAATTATGTGCCTGAGCCTTATGCAGTCCAGGCATTTTTCAACAATCTGGCTTCAATGATGAAGACTTTTCAGTGCGATATCCCAGTTGTTTAATATCAAAGATCCATTCTGGTAAGACATGAATGAGTTCATTACAGAGGCATATGTTTTATAACAGAACAAGTTGAAGTTGTCCCATACCTCTGAGTTTCCTGTTAAGTCCCCGGATAAGGTTTTGCATCCTCAAGCTCCGTTCTTGTTAATCTGTGTGCTGTGTGATACACTGCTGTACAGCAGACACACAAGCTGAGAGGAGTTAAAAGAAGATGTTGACACAGAAAATAATTAGTTGAAGCCTTACTGTGTGTACTCTCTATATTATAGTTTAGTAGGGTTGCTTGCTAAATGTAAATGTTATTTATGGCTCATTCCCCATCAGTCGGAAAAAAGCAGGCCCAGCCCAACCTGAGTGAGGGAGATGGATCCCTGGCCTGACCCGCCTTGAACCGCGGGCCAGGTCTGTCTGAGTTCAGGTAGAAAATCTGACCTGTAGTGCTCTCCTTGATGTCTGACAATAATCTACATACTGCAAGTTTGTTCACTTTGCAGTGTGTGTTTGTCTGTATATGCCTGAAAAGGGGCCATGTGTTGAATGAATGAATTAAAGCAGATTAACTCCAGAGCTGCAGCCTATTGTAGTATATCTTCATTTTAGTAGTTCAAACAACAGCTTGAAGTTGTGTGGAATTAGATTTTTCACTTGTTTTAAGTCCAAAATGGCTCAAAGACGCAGCTAAGAATTAAGCAGCTTTGAATACTTGCTTGACTTTAGAATAAAAAGCTCAATAAATGACTAACGTCAACTTTCAATCAGTTTTTCACAATATAAAACCTCAAGAGTTTTCTTTATATTATGATAATGCAATAATTAAAGATTTTTTGGGACACAATGAAGTGACAACCTGATATGACAGCGCTGAGTGAAGAATTTACTGCTTCAAGAGGCGTGGTTTGTATATAGGGTTGTTTAATAAAGCATATTTCTGCAAAAAGTAAGATATCTTTAATCAACACATAATTTGCTTTACTTTTTTTTGGACAAGATATACTTTTTTTTAAAGCCACATTTATGTCTGAGAATTTCATTTAAAAAAAATCAAGATTATGAATTTCTTACCAAGTTCATGTTATTTATTCAAAATGATAAAACACTTGAAATTACATACTGCAAAACATTAAGCTGCTGAAAAGTCCACAATTTTTCCATTATGATCTCCAGGTTCTGTGGTTTATTTCAGCACAGTTTTACTTTAGCGTTTCTCTGAGACATTTTCCTTAATATTGTGTAAATGATCGCATATCTATGTAAATAACCCTGTTGTATGTAAAGCTGTTCTAGCTATAAATGATTTTCCTCACTTTACAGTAGTAGCATATGAATTTACTCAATTAAATACTCTAATTGACTTCAGTCAAATTAACTAAGAATTGCTCTGCATCCAAAATAACTAATTATCATAATATACTCATAGAGTTTTACTGTGGTAATTATTTAAAGACCTATGAGGCATCTTTTTGTCACAATCTCTTATTTTTCTCACATTTTTGTCATAATCTATTTATTCCTCATGTAATTGTATGTTTTCTTGGGTTTCTTTTAAGTGTTGTTGAAATAGTGTAACTTTTCATTGTTGTGTTTCAGAGTGGATCAGTGTGGACAAGGACGAAACAGGTGGACCTAAAGGGAAATCTACTTTGGTATCCAGAGTGGGACATGAATATGTCAAGTGAGTGCACTCTTTTGTCCGTGAACTTCATTTAGTTTTCTATTTGATCAAAATGTTCACTCATTTTCAAGAACTGAATAATTTCATGTTCAACTGCTAGTTGAGTATTTGTAAAAGTGAAACGGACTGAATTACTCCGTACCTGTTTGGTAAGGATGTTAACAAGAATGTTAAAAGAATGCTATTAAAGGCTTTTGCCAAAAAAAGGGGCACAAAACCAGTCTGAATCATTTTCTATTTTAGTAACAAAAATACTCATTTATTCAATAAAATGTAGCCTTTTTCAAAATGTAAAACCCATTTTCTTATTGCTAATTCAGTTAAACTGTCGGGCCCTTATTTTTGGACTGGCAGGACTAGCATAAAACTTGGATGGTAGAAAACAAAGGAGAAGAAGTCAGTCAGAGCATGTGACCCAAATCGTTTCCTGTAAATAAACTCCAGAAGCCAGTCAAAGTCAGGGGAAGGTTGGCCTGAGGCAGGCATTACCACTACTTATCCAGCATGCATGGGTTTACATTATTGAATCTCTTATGGGAGGGCAGCCACCATGCAGCAGAGAGGTTCACAAATCTGAAATGTGTCATCACTTCAGGCCATCTGTGGTTCGTAAACAGCTTGGAGAGCTGGGAAAGGTCAGCGAAGAAGGAGAAAGGAGCAGCAAGGAGGACACAGCTGCAAGGTACACTAAAACCAAAATGTATTTTGTTGATACAGAAAATCTTATAACGTCATTTATAGGTCAAGTAAAATCTAACAATCAAGGATATTCTGGGGTCAAATCACCTGTCCTCTTTCTTGTGTTCATTACGAAGGCCAAAACAGGATACACCTGACGGGGATTCATCCATCTGTAAGAACAGCTACAATAATCCCGCCTACTACATCCTGGAGGGAGTTCCTAACCAATCAGCAGCAGCTCTTTCACCTGAGCTCCTCCCATCTCCTACCTCTGTGAACCCTCAGGTAGCTAAACCTCCTCCTGCCACCGCTGTAGCTCGGGCCAAGCCTCCATATGGGGCCTCAGGGCCCTCTCACCAACGCAGGCCCATGACAGGACACCCAGTGCGTGCCATAAGTGAGGAGGGCTCCTCAGAGGATGATGGAGGTGCAGCAGGAGCACAGGGGGTTGGTGGTGGGCCAGCAGTTGGAACAACAGTAAATCGTCCTCCTCCTGACTTCCCCCCTCCTCCTTTACCAAAGGCAGCGCTTGAGATGGTTGCAGAGGCTCCCTTTCCCAAACCCCGCCCTCTTTATCCAGACCTAGCTGAGGTCAGGATCCCAGCAGCCAGTCCTGCTGCCCCACTGGCCATGGGAGAGGGTTTCAGACGAGGAGGAGGAGGCGGAGGCGGAGGAGGAGGAGGAGGAGGAGGAGTTGGAGGGGCTTTGGATGATCAGTCGTGTTCTGTGCTTCAGATGGCAAAGACTCTGAGTGAGAGTGAATTCCCTGCTCAGCCTCCACGCGCTCCGTCAGCACCGCCCCCTCTCAGAGGGCAGCCTGTCGGTTTAGGTTTGGACGCCTGCCGCACCTTCCCTCCCAGAAATCCCATCACAGAGAGCATCGCCGAGGACATGCCTGAAGAGGTGAGTCAGATATCCACTATGCTGGCATTCCCTATCTCAGTGACACAGATTCTAATATATTCACTTTTGTTTATTATACAAACCTCAATTCCAGTGAAGTCGGTGTAAACCACAACTGAAAAACAGAATACAATGATTTGCAAATCCTTTTCAAACTATATCCAATTAATACACAAATAAGACAAGATATTAAATGTTTTAATTTAGAAACTTTGTTTTTTTGCAAATATTCACTCATTTTGAATTTGATGCCTTCAACACAAACTTGAGAGTTGCTCAAAAGTCACCTGTTCGGAATATTCCACAGGTGAACAGCTTAACTGTAAACAAGTCAGTATCATGACTGGGTGTAAAAGGAGCTTCCCAAATAGGGCTCAGTCACTCACAAGCAAGGATGTGAAGAGGTTCACCACTTCGTGAACAACTGTGTGAGTAAATAGTCCAACAGTTTAAGAGTTTCTCAATGTGCAATTGCAAGGAATTTAGGGATTTCATCATTGACAGCCCATATTATCATCAGAGATTCAGAGAATCTGGAGATCTCTGCACATAAGCATCAATGCCAAAAACCAACACTGAACACCTGTGACCTTTGATCCCTCAGGTGGCACTGCATTAAAAACCAACATCGTTCTGTAAAGGACATTACCACATGTGAGCTCAAGAACACTTCAGAAAACCATTGTCAGTCAACACAATTTGTTGCTACATCTGCAAGTGCAAGTTAAAGCTGCCTGTGAAACAAAAGTCATATCAACAACACCAAGAAATGCTGGGATAGAGATAAAAATGCCCCGTCTCAGCTTTTGTGGAGGGTGTTGCTGGCATCAAATTCATTATGAGTTGAATAGTTGTAAAAAAAACAAAGAAGTTTATCAGTTTGAACATTAAATATCTTGTTTACACTCATAATGATCTTTTCAAGCCTCAATCTGCAGACAACAGTATAACACCAATACAGGCGTTCACATGATGTCACAGTCGGTGCCCGTGAGTGGAACAGAGTGGCAAGAAGCACAGACTGACTACAGCAAGTCGAAGGACGTGAGCGGTCAAATACTTGAATTGGGCAGAAAAGTATGACGTTTAATTGGTTTCATTGTTTGATAACATCTACAAAGTGCAGTGTAGATCCGTAGGTGATGGTATTAAAAATTCAGGTAATTTTGAACATAAAGCCCACTTCTTTACCTTAAAGAAACATCAATTAATTCATAAAACATCAATATCTTTGATGATGAGGCACTGAGCTCATGTTTTCAGCTCACAGAGGGCTGATTACAACACCTGGTTTGACATTAAATGATTTGAAAAATAGTTAAGTCCATAGATGTTAGCATAAATGATGAAATTGCTGAATTAAAATGACTTCCTTTTGACCAATGAATTGTTTTAGCATTTTTTTCCTTTTTTCCTTTTTACAAAAACAAACAGGAGGCAACAACAGAGGGATACTAAAATCATGTGCTCAGAGAAAGGCTGGGTACAAAGATTACAGTTTGAATAAAAAATCCCATCGATAAAGAGTTACAGTCACTTCAGGGATTCATCCTATGGCATATGCAAATTAATGCTGATTTCTGAACATAACTTTATGGCTCAGAAAGTTTTAGCCATTCTTAAACATAAATCAGGCCAGTAAACACATCTTCCTGAAATGAAAATCTTCAAAAATAATTAGGCCTTCTGAAAATTGCTAAAAATAATTGCTTAAAAATATTGCACTTTTAGGTAAATTAAAGCATTTCACTTCAACTGCGTGACGTTTCTCTCTGCCGCTGGAACAGCCAGTCAATGCATACCCTCCATATTGTAATGCACCTTCAATTTATTTTTATTCTATTTGAGGATATTTTTAATCTACACTTTAACCTAACCTCCAGTGTTTATACATTTAAACCTTTAAGATGGCGTCTCCTCTGTGCGAACTGGATACGTCTTTTATTTTATTTATGATGCATTTTATCAATACTGTGTATGGATTGCAGGGTGGGTGGGTTAGGGAGTTGGATGGACTGGGCTCGGGTTATACTTCCTTTTATCTTATTTTAATTTATCTTTATCTTGTTATAATTTATCTGTTTGTAAAGCACTTTATTCTCATACATTAATAAAGCACTGGTTGTAAATGTTCTGGCTTCCAAGTGGTGATTTCAGACAGTATTTATTATAGGGGATTTTTTGTTGTTAGATTTTGTTTCCCTTGAGTTGTTTTGAGTTGATGATGTGAGTCTTATTCTCTCTGCAGGCACTTTGGGGCAGCAGCAGCTCGTCTTTGTCTGTCGGGGAATCATCAGTGGGGGAGTGGCTGCAGAGGCTCGGACTGGAGAGGTATGAGCAGGGACTTCTGCACAACGGCTGGGATGACCTGGAGTTTCTCAGGTAAATAGACTTATGTAGCTTAAATGAAACAGATCAGGGCTTTCCACAGATGTAAGAAGAAGTCAGCCAGTTGGAAAAAGAAGCCATCATAACATTGACAAATAGACCTGTATTGGTCCAACATGTTTGATGGTCACAGCCCCATCATCTGCAAACTGAGGCTTTGCATTTTCATTGGTCAAAATATTGGCAAAGTCCTTGTAAAGGTTTACTGCAGGACTGAAAGGCTTGAAAACGGAAGAATAGTGTTGGTTTTGAATTGTTGGTAAGTTGTATATCTTTATTTTTTTTATGGTTCTTGTGTTCTTGAGGTCTATTTTTAAAATTATCATAATAATAATAATAATAATAATAATAGATTTTATTTAAAAGCGCCTTTCACGACACTCAAGGACGCTTTACAAGATTAAAACAACAACAACAAAATCAACAATATAAAAAAATCATAAAATCAACAATAATAAAAACCAACGGTAGCAAAGCACAACAGATAGTGAGAGGAAATGGGAAGAGGAGGTATGTTATTGTCAAGTGGGGTAAGCAGACCTGAACAGGTGGGTTTTAAGTCTGAATTTAAAAGAGACAGGGAGTCCAGGTTTCGGAGGTCTGGTGGGAGAGAGTTCCAGAGCTGGGGAGCAGAGCGACTGAAGGCCCTGCTCCCCATGGTGCTGAGGCGGGCAGTGGGCACAGTGAGGTGGATGGTGGAGGAGGATCTGGTGGATAGTGGAGATCATGTCTTATTTAAGCCTTGTATAAGAAGCATAAATAAGCCAGTGAATTAATCCGTTTGTTAAGTTATTTAGCTTCAATCTGGGGTTTTGTACGAAGCCCAATCACCACTAGTTTCATATTTTTCTCTCTCTTCTATCTTGTTTCCAGTGACATCACTGAGGAAGACCTTGAGGAGGCAGGAGTGCTCGACCCTGCCCACAAGAGGATCCTGCTGGAGAGCCTCAGGCAGCAGCAGCAGCAGCAGCAACAAAAATAAACTCAAAAACTGGTCCAGAGAGGCCAAATCTCAGCTGAACTGAACTGAACTGAGCTGGACCGTGCCATTTGATGCCAGACTGTGCCTTCTGAAAGAGAATTTGCACTTCATTTGTACTTTAAAAAAACACTTTTTGAACCGTCATCCTTTTTTTCACACGTACTGTATGTGTTGTTGTTGTATAGGTGGCCTTATTTAAAGATAATCATTTCAGTCCATCAAGAATCACTACATCACTCAGTTATACACCGGGAGATTAATGCAGAATAAAATACTGTTTTTTTCTGATTCAATACTCACTTGTAGATCAGCTGAGGCCTTAATGTTTTGTGTGTTATACCAGCAGATCTGACCGCAGCTTCAAGCTAATGATGGAGTTTTTCCTCCTCTTTTTTTTGTCCTGAAAAACCTTAGGTAAGGATTTTTTGGAAAAAGCAAAGCTCTTTAAACATGCTGCTTATGTTCTCTTTTTTAACGTTTTCCTACATTTTGGAAATTGTGAGAATTGTTCTAGAGCAGTCAAGTGATGTTCATAAACAGCTGTTAGAGTTGTTGTTTCTGTGATGAGTAACTAATTCCCAAAATGTTGTATTTTTGTGATGACATTTGGGCCACTGTTGTTTAACCAGCGGCTTGTATTGTCTCAGCGTCTTGGCATGTATTTATAGTTTTATGTTTGTTTTTTCTAATGATAAAGGGAATTTGGAGTTAACCAACTTAATCAGTCTAGCTAGGATGTTGTTTTTACCATGGATCAGCAACTGTCCTCAGAACATTAACAGAAAGGAGAAATCTTCACTAGATCCAGTTTTGATATGCTGTCTTTTATAGAAATCTCTGTGTTGATGGGACACTATTCAGTCAACTGATGAACATAGCCACACTCAAAAATAATGCTCAAAGATTTTACAAGCATCATCCAGAGGAAAACCAAATAATTTCCCTTAAGCAGAATCATGGCTGTCTTATTGTCCTTGTGTTTTTGTCAATGTTAATTTACTGGAGTCCTGACTATGGAAAATCAAAAATATCAGGCTTTTCAGATGATGTAAGGGATGTTGTTGTTCCTCAGTTTAACCAGCAGGAGGTGCTGCTACCCCAATAACCTCCACAATAGCTGCAAGCTGAAATCTGTCAGAGAACAAGACACAAGCAAGCCAGAGCAGCCACACTTTGTTTTATCTTATTCTCAAGCAGTTACTCAGTGGTCATGCTGCCTTTAGTACTTTTTAAATTAAATCTGCCCTCCTGTATTGCATTCAGGACTAAAAGTTACACAGCTATGCTTGTTTGCCTCTTAAAATCAGTCTAAAAATGAATCTGAATGAATTTGCTTTTCCATTATCAGGACTAAATATGAGAAAACGTAACAGATTTAATTCATGTCCAGGAAAAAAACAGTTTATCTTTTTCCTTTTTTAAAACCCATAATGTTTCTCCTGGCTACTTTCTTGTTGTGTTTTGTGTTAAGCAGTGTGTCTGATAATCAACAGCCAAGCAACCTTAATCTATATTTTTTGCCTTTTCAGTGTTCTTATTCGTAATTTTGTGTGTTCTTGTGTGTGGTTGTAAGGTCATGTGTGGTTGTTTTTGTCGGTGAGACTGAAAAAGAGGCCCGTCGTCTCTAATACTCCTTTTTTTCTTGTCTGTTTCACGTCGTCTCTTGTCTGTTATGTTAAGTTAATGTATATGTTCAACCATGTATTTTTTTCAATTAAAATTTAACATCTCTTTTATGCATATTTTGTATCCACTAATATCTCTGTTTTTTTTCATCACCAGCAGGGAAAGCTGAGAGGACGAGACAGTTATGGCTCCTGAGCTGCCTCAGTACAGGACAGGGAAAGTGTAAGGGGACCTTTTTTATACTTACTGTCCTTCAAGGCCGTGGTGCTCAATGGGTGGGTTTGGGACCATCACGGTCGTAGAGCTGTTTTCTGTGTTCCTGTAAAAACAGACGAGTGGCAGAGAGTTCTGTTGATGAAATATTCTTTAGTTCAGTTTTATTCTCATTTAGCTTTTATTTTTTGTTCATCTTTAACTTTTTCTTATAAAATATTTGAAGAAGGATATGTAATAAGGATAGGAATATCGATATTGAGTATCTGAGTATTGATAATTTTACAAGAACTTATTTGGTATCGATTACTGTCCTACAATATTGATACCAAATGGGAACTCAAACAAAATATTTATCTGTGAAGTTCTCTGCGCTGTTTTCAGTCTTTCTCTCTCTCTCTGTATTGAGGCAGTGGCACTTTCTGTGTCATGTGACAGTGCAGACCAATCAGATTGATGAAACTGTATTCAGCTGCTCTCCCAAGCTTATACAAACACTTACCGCACATTGGTAAAAAAAATGAAGCAAGAATGACAGAAAGAATAAACAGTTTTATGCATTGCTACTCTCCAAAAAATATTTTAGGTCCCTTTAAAAAACATAGAATTGATTATGTTCAGGTAAAAAAGATTAATTAATCAGTGCAACATAGACCCACATTAGTGCAGTTGTTTAATTGTATTTGTATTTATGGAATAGTTTATGAATTAATCCAAAAACGTGCTACTTAAGTCTTTAATGGCAGAGTAGAATAAGATTGAGAACTAAACTGACTTTAAGATCTGATGGTTGAGAGTCTTGACTAATGGTATTTTTTATGTTCTTTCAGTCAGTGGAAAATGTCTGATTCATAAACATGGATGGACGGAGGTGATTAGTATTGAAAAATTACTGCAAAAAGTATATATTAGTATTAGTATAGTATTGATTGGAAAAAGTTTGGTATTGCCCATTGCTAATATGTAACCACTGGAAGGATGGACTGCTGCATACTACAGACTAAATGATGCAACAATAGTTTTGCCAGTGGTTAGGGTTTGGTATTGTTTGTTTCTTTTTTGGTATGGGTCTAAACCAGGGATGGGCAACTGGCAGCCAGGGGCCACATGCAGCCCTCCCCCTCACTAAATGAAGGCCACCAGACAGTAGTATTGACCATCACAATCTGCCATATATTCCAGTCTGATTTGCAGCTAAAAACTATGTTCAAAGGCAAAATGCATGGCAAAATGAAAAAGGGCAATATTTCAATAACAATTCTAAATGACAGGCAACTGTTTTGTTATTTATAAGAGGATTTATAAGTGGATATGAATAGCTGCAGTGGTTTTATTAACATCTTTTAAAAAGCATTTACAAATGCATTTGGGAGAAAAGATCAAATAAACTTCAATAACCAGTAATTCTTTGTATTAAAAAAGGAAAAACACTTTCTCTGTTTTTGATTTAATGGTTAGCTCACTAAGTAGAGCTTTATTCTTCCCTTTTGAGCTCAAACTATTAATGCTGGCCACATGAATTCTGTTTAAAGATGATATGTATTTGCTGGTGGGTAGAAACCTCAAATCTCCAAAACTTCTGATTTTTATGGAAATATTAAAAAACCTGTGCTATATGTTAGTAACACCACAGTAGGCAACTGTTGTGTATTCTTTGAATGGTTCAGAATTTTTTAAACCCACTCACAGCCGTAAAGGGTGACCCAGAGGACTGGTTTTGGAAAAAAATAAAATCCTGATAAATGTAGACACAAGGTTTCTGCCCAACTAAGTGAGTGTTTATTCTTTTTTTAAGATCACAATTTTTTAAAGATATTTGGGGGGCATTTTAGGCCTTTGATGATCCTGGAAAGACAGTGGATAGACTTCAGAGAGAGTAGAGAGTAGAGAGATCAGGGGAGGACACACAGCAAATGGGCCTCAGGCGGGAATCAAACCCAGGCCAGCTACACAAGGCATGAGCCTTTATTTACGGTATGAGCATGGTTGCTGCTCACTGCACCAAACCAGCTCCCCAGATTACACTTATTTTTATTGTCTTACTGAGCCCCTGCTTCAGGTTCAACAGTTTAGCTTCTAAATGAAGCTGAAATGAAAGCACCAAAATCTGTGTTGTGATTCAGTTAAATGGGAAGAGAAAGTATCACTACTAATACCACATCAGTGCCAGATTCTGATATCATACCTTCTCAGGCTGAACAATGTATCGGTATAACATATAATTTCAATGTGCACATACACGGTAGTCACATTGCGGGGTGTGCAATATGAGTCATTTGACTTGAAGTATATAATGCTGCCATTTGTGTCATTTGATATGAAACCAAAGCTGACCATTTCTTAGACTATCTACAATAAAATGAGTTTAATATCACCATCAGCAGGGCTTATTTAGAGAGAGGACCGCAGTGCAGATAAAGTCGGTATTCCATGTAAATGTTGGAGCTACAGATTAGGATCATTATGGACAGAGTCAGGCAGGTTAGTGCATGTGTCTCAACACAAGAGAATTGGTTCAACTCCCTGTGTGGACCAAAGGCATTCTGTGGTGAGATTGCATGGGCTCTCTGTGTGCCTCCATGTGCCACGTACTGACTCGAGCTAAGAGAAGAGGTCTCATTACTCCTGTATTAGCTTCTCTGCATCGGCTCCTGCAAAATCTAGAAAAGAATTCATGATTCTTCTCCTCACCTACAAACATCTCAGTGGGCAGGCACCGACATATCTTTAAGAGCTTGTAGTACTACATAACCCCTCTAGAATGTTACACTCCTATAATGCAGGCCTCGTGGTACCATCATTCTCTAAAAGTAGTATGGGAGGTAGAGCCTTCAGGCATCAGACTGCTCCTATTTGGAATCATTTTCCTGTCACTGTTCAGGAAGCAGAAACCCTCTCTACCTTTAAGAGCAGACTTTAAACTTTCCTCTCTGATAAAGCTTTTAGTTCAGGCTGCCTCAGGCTTGGACCGGCTCATAGTTAAGCTGCAATAGGCTTAGGCTGTTGGGGGATCATGCACACTGAGCTCCTCCCTCTTCCTCTCTATCTCTACAACACTCTCCCCCTCCTCTTTCTCTCTCTTTGTCCCTCTATTTTGCTCTTGTTTTTGACTTGTAGCCTGCTTGATCACTGGTCGACCTGCTGCTGTGGACCAACATAGCGTCCACTACCATATTGACCTTTTATTGGCTCTCTGATTGGTTCATTGACCAACCAATCAGAATCAGAGAACCCCTCTTCAAAGCAGCTGTTTCCAGGTTACCCAGTCAGAGACTTTCTGTGTTGGCTAAGTCTGTTTTAATGCATTGTAGTGACATTGATTATGCAATTTTGGACCTAAACTCTGCAAAACTAAAAACTTATCCACACTCAACAGAAAGAGAAAACATCCTGATTGTAACAATATTTGGTGTTCTATAAATATTAAGAGGGAGAAGTGAAACCATTTTGTTAAAATGAACAGCAGATACAAGATGACACTTACTAAGGTCATTCACCAGTAATATTTTTCATTATTTGACAGATTCATAAAGATTTTGAGTTTTCTTTATACAGCCCTCTGTCTCTATTCTTTACCCAGGGACAAATTTCAAAAAGAGTCAAATAAATTAAATATATACATTTAGTTGAAAAGTTAGGTATAGGGCTTGACAAAGGGTCAGTTGCAAATATTCTGCCTTTCCTTTAGTCCCATTCTATTGTTATTACAGGTCCTAATATTAACATCAGACTGATCAATCATTTGGAATGCATGGCTGTTCCTGCAATGACGACCAGCATCCATTCTGTCCACCTTTTATTCATTACAGCTGTAAATGGTAATATTAGAACTACCTCTCTACCCATGGTTGGTTTTGATTCTACCACCATTATAAAACCTTTACAACCATATAGAGAGGAGGACCCTTGAAACAATATGCCTCATCTCAAGGGGTTATCCTCTAATAAATGAATATATGATAAAAAGAGAAATATGATAAAGACAAAATTATTGCCTGTGCATCCTTAAATTTATTTCTATTTCAAATTCTCATTTTAGTCCCTTTGTCTTTGCCCGCCTCTCTAATAATAAATTAAATTAAAAAATAAGAGTATAACATTGACCTACTCTTTTGTTAAGCATATTGAAATAATATCTGTTATCAATTAGCACTATACAAAAAAACTGATCTATGATATACATATTCCCACCCAAGTCTTGAGGCCATACCAGTTGAGAATAACTGCTTAAAGGTTAAATTTGCACATTTAGATTTGAGGATGCCTAAAAAAACCACCCTCTTTAATCTAAGTGTTGCGTTAGATTTGATTTCAGCGTTTACTAAAACTCAGAATTCGAAGGCTTTACAGAAGAGGGATGCATGAAATATAGAGACTGAAGTCTTGGACCTTAACTGTACATTAATGGTCTTTTCCCCTGAAATTCATTCACACTTTTTAAATCAACCGTCAGTCAAATCAAATTCGTTGACATCTTCTTCCACTCTGTGCTGACCCTGCATCAAAATGGGTTAACCATGATGTTGGCAGCCTTGACCTCAAATTTAAAAAGTTTTATGAAGACAGAAAATCTCTGAGGTTCAACTTCGCTCACAACACACTCTGCATTCAAGAAACCAGATCATTTAACGCAACATGTAGTGCTTCCATAATGTAGATTTATTCGAATATTCAGAGTAGTGCTATAACTTCTCATTCACTAGAGCATCTGTCCATTCTTAGTTCTCATGTGTTGGTCTCATGGACAGGCGCTCTGCAATGAAATCAGTCTGTAAAGCAACATTAGAGAAATAAAAACAAAAGCCTATCTAATATTTATATTACTAAGTACAGTCACAAAATTTCAAAGAGCAGCCCAAATAAATCAGTGGTTTTGTCACCGACATATTAAAGAATATCAATAAATACATTTTTTCCCTTTTATGAGATATCTGGAGTAAACCATTCCCAGAGATTCATCTAGGAAATCAGTCCTGTTTCAGTGATTTGCGATACATGGGTGACTTTGTAAGGGTGCTGTTTGCATCTTTCTTGTTTAGGCCAATGCCAGACTCTCTTCAGGGGAAATTCAGAGAGGCAAAGTTCATAAACTGATCACAAAGTCAGAGTGGTTGACGAGGTGTAACAGCTGGAGTTCATAGCACAGTCTGAAGCGACGACCCTGTTCTGATCCTCACCTCAGAACCCTCATACTGACGGCACAAGCCAGTTTGGTTCCTGTCTCTCCCCGTGCTGCATTTTAACAAAGTGCCCACTGTTTGACTGAGAAAGGCATGATGGGGTGGGGATCACACTGAGGATGTGATTGTGGGGGTTCATGACTTGATACTGTAAAGAAGAAGGAGGAGGAGGAAGGGATGAACCGGGGATGTCTGGTCTGGACCCGGCTGCTCTAATTGGATTTCAGGGTGCTCTGCTCTGCTCGGCAAAGAGATTTGAGGGGGACCCTGTTTTCTTTTGGTGGGACACTGTGTGTCAGGGGGCTTAGAGGAAGTTGTGCTTGAGAGCAAAAGTTAGTTTGTCTTGGTCTCTCAGCAGGGATTTGAGTGTGGTGTTTGGATTTCTGATTTAAAATTGTACCTGACTGCCATGCAGGAAGAGGTTTGTTGTTATGCAACAAGTGTGGGAATGTGAGAAAATGGAGGATAAAGAGGTGTGTATGTTTGTGTGTTCACCAGAAAAGCAGCTCTGATTTGACTACACAAGCATCCTGTACCACTGTGAGGTTAAAGGGTCTAAACAGGAGTTTTATACTTTGATTTGAACCAACAAGCATGTCTCCTTTAGCTTTATCTGTGTGACTGTGATTTGTCAAACTTTGCGAGCAGCTTTGATTTAGGGGTTAAGGTTTAAACCAACAATCTAAAACTTTATCGCCCTGAAGTAGTAGTTTAGGGATGCGTAATATTGGATTTTTGCTGACATCCAATAGGCTGTTGATATTTCCAAAACCAATATTTGTCAAAGCACAGTCTTTACTTCACAGAAATTGACTTGTTGCTCTCAATGTGACAGTACATTTGTGTAAGGAACAGATGTCAAAGAAGAAAAACATTTTCCTGTTGAAAAAATTAAACTCTTGATTCTGAAATGTACCCATGTAGTGATGATAGGGTACATTTGTGTATTTTGCCGGTTTACAGCTGATTTAAGGGATGTATAGTATATGGTGTATATGTATGGCGGGTTTATCAGCTGTAAATATCTGCTAGAGTTTCAACATCATCACATACAGATGAACCTAACAGTGTAATAACTTAAGGGGAGAAGGACATCTGTCATGTTTTGCTGTCTGTTTGGTCACATCCTCTTTTATCTTCTTAGCTTCATCCATTACCGTCCTCTTCCATCTTTTAGTCTGATCTATTTTGTCAAACAGTGCTGAGAGGGACCCACTGTCTTCTTTTTAGTTCAGGGTAGTGTGTGAACTAGTGCCACATAGTCTTCTTGTTCCTTACAGTAAAACTATGGCCTGCTGCCTTAGCTACATGGCATCAAAACAACAATGGCTACGCTCCCTGTTGAAAGTTATTTTAGATCTTAGCTTAAAACAACTTTACTCCTGAAAAAAAATTTGAAAATGTTCTTTCGGTCGAGTATTTCTCCCCTTTGATAATACTAATTGGTAGTGTATTTTGTAACATTGGAAAGCCTGATTAGTAACCTTTACAATGAGGTACAACTTCTAAGGAATGTGCATTGATATAATGAGATACACAGCTAAACGTGTGTAGCACCTACTGGGAGCTGGTGTTCTGGTACACAGAGCAGCAGCATAACTTGGTGTCAGCCCTGGTACCATTCTCAAACTTAGGACCAAGTTCTGTGAGAATAGTGGGCGTCCCAGGCAAACAACAACCCCAGAAAACCAGTTCCTTATACTTGCTTCACTGAGGAACAGGCTTTCTTCCAGAAGAGGGGTTTTTGGCACGTTTTTTGTGGCACTACCCACATGTTTAGTTGTGTTGCTCATCCCAAAAATGCACAATCCTTACAAGTTGTACCTTGTTGAAAAGGTGACCAATCAGACTTTTAAAACTTTTTTTTTTCAAAAGTGTATTTTAAGGTGTTAAGGTTACTTATTGTTGCTTTTATAGAATAGAACCTGACCATGTCCTGGGAGAATTTTGTGAGAGATGGTGACCATGTTAGAGTTCATCTGAGGGTTCCTATCACTTAGACGGGAGATTTTCAGAGACAAGAAAAGGGCCCCACCAAGCTACATCATACACTGAATTCAGCCTCATGTAAGGCTAGTCCAGACTGTCCCAACACTGATCCTGTTGTACCACATAATGTTTGCTCTTTTTCTCTTCCTCTGTGCTTCAGAACAGGTTTGTCTTGATGGCAGGGTTGGGTTTTCTGTGGAAGGAGGACAGGACTCCGGCAAAGGGCCCAGTCATACTGTCCGCCGGCTGCCAGGCCTTCAGGATCTCCTGAGTCTGCACAGCAGGCTGAGCCACGGCCGGGTTGGACGGTCCCAGGCTGGACCAGCTGGGTGGCTTGAGCCCCTGGAGAACCGGAGAGCTGGAGGTGTTGCCGTAGCCACTGTTGGCAGGGGCAGGGCTGGGGCTCAGGCTAGCGGGGCTGCCAAGGTTTCCGTTGGCCGATCCGGGCAGGGAGGCCGTGCTGTCAGGTGTGGGGCTGCAGGTGGATTCTTTAGATTCATCGTCATCTGATGAAGACCTTGTCTCCCCGTTCTTTTTCCCTGTGGAGCTACTGCTGCTGGTGCTGCCGTTTGGACCCCCAGAGCTGTTGGCTTTGGCATTGGCTGCACGCTCCTGCTTACGAAACTTGGCACGCCTGTTCTGAAACCACACCTGTTTCACACAGACAGAGGTAAAATAAAGGTCTGATTAAAAAGTTGACACAAGTAAAAGAAAAGTATGTCCTTCATTTATTAAATTAATGGTTCCCAAAGTGGAAGTTAGGATCCCAGCGGGAAACACTAAGCAAGGGGGTTGTGAGGTGGCCTCCATTAAACAGAGACATTTACAATGATTTTGAATGATATACTTAATTTGTTGTAAAAAAAAAAAGGAGTTTAATTTAATATAAAACCTGAGTCGTTCAGTGAGTTTATGATGAAAATAAAATAATGTATAAATATATAAGTTCATTTGGTGCTAAACCACGTCTTGGGCCAGTGAGGGTCCCCAGATTTTGCACATTTATTTTGGGAGCTGCTGACTGAAAAGTGTGAACCCCTTTACTGAATGATATTTTAATTTGTTTAGCCTTTATTTTGAAAGAGTGCTCCTCTCACCTGTACTCGAGCCTCAGTCAGGTCTATCTTCAGTGCCAGCTCCTCTCGGGTGTAGATGTCGGGGTAGTGTGTTTCGGCAAAAACTCGCTCCAGCTCCTTGAGCTGGGAGCTGGTGAAGGTGGTCCTGATGCGCCGCTGCTTCCTCTTCTCATTCAGGCCGGAGGGGTCTGAGAAAAATTTGTATGGAACTGAGAGAGAGAGAGAAACTACAGATTAGTGGTTGAAAACTTAATTTAATACAGATTGACTGATGCATTAGAAAACAGTGTACGGGGTTAAGAGTGACAGAAACATAGAGGCCCTGTTTTCATTGTGCAAGGCCGATATGTTTTAAATACAACAATGGAATAATTAGATGAAGCTTTCATCATTAAAAATATATCCGATTTTTTCCTCTTGTACATGATTAATGATAAGATGTTTTTACTCCAGCTGTGTTTTGAGCTGTATTTCCTCATTAGTGGAGAAAAGGTTAATTAAACTTGTGCTGCTGCCTGTCTCAGTTAGGACACTCTGGTAAATGAGATTCTTAATCTCAATGAGGTTTTTCTTGGTTAAATAAAGTTTCAATCAGAATTAGAAAAAAAGGTCTTTGCAGTATTTAAATAAATAATTTACACAAAAAATACCATGAAAGGAGAAACATATCAAGATACCAATATTTATTTATGTAAATGATGAATAATAAGGATTTATTTCAAACACTTGGAAACTGTTTGCGTTAAATATTTTGAAAAGTGGATTTTGGTTTGTAATAATTTTGACACAAATAAAATACGAGTAACAGAAATGTATTATTGCATCTCATTTGAGACATTTCAGGTAAAAGCCTAAATATCTTGATTTAAACTCACTTTTGGGAGAACTGATAATGTTTTATGTAATTAAATTTAAGCTTACATTTTGTATTATGCAGGTGTCTTAAAAAAGTCAGATGTCATTTTTTAAATAAAAATCTACTTCAGAGTGTACCGTGTGTAAATTTACAAGCATTTTTAAAGTAGAACTTTTTTTTTTTTTTTTTAAATAAAGTTCTTTAAAGTTGTTTAATTAATCAGTAATCCCCAAACTGGCTTTTTGTTGCACGGGCGTAATTCGTTTAGGTTAATTTGCGCGAGCGTTCAGTTTTTTATTTTTATAAAATGACGTATTGTTATTGTTATTTATAGTAGCAGCAGTATTGTTGTTTTTATAGCTATTACAATTATCATTATTCGTATTGTTTTATTATTTTTTTTTTGTGTGTTTTCAAATAATCAGTCATACGTAATTAATTTTTTACGTCTTAATTATTTTAAGACCTCAGTATTAGTATTTCAGACATCGGCCAGATTAAAATTCTAATGTATGAAATTGAACTGAACATAATGTAATTGATTTTAAATTTACTTTAAAAAACGAAAACATTGGGATGCACATAATTTCACTGAATTACCATGAAAATATCTCTCCACACTTTTTTATTATTATTTTATTCAACGTTAGGGATTTATTTTATTAGATTACATTTTTTGTAAAAGTATTCAGGCCCTGACTTTATTTTAATGATGTTAAACGAAATAACCAATTAAACATTGATGTATATGTGTTTGTAACTGTTTTATATTTATAACTTTTAAATGCTGCCTGTTTTGGCCAGGACACTGTTTTCAAAGCGATTTTAATCTCGATGAGGTTTTTTTTCCTGGTTCAGTTTTTTTTTTTAATTTTTAAAGATTTTTTTTCTCAGTTCAAACCACTGTGATGTTCATGCCAAAGGAAATGATGAATATGACCTAAATGCTCTCTATTGTTCCTCGCTTTATTTGGAATTTAAAAAAGTCCATGGGGTGTTGACCTGACCAAAACAATCTCCTCATTTAAATGATTTATTTATGTCATCTCAGAATGAGTTGTTTTTGCCTACCTGAGGTGTAGGGTGTCGGCTGGTGCTCCCTCAGAGCTCCCAGGGTGCAGCTGGCCGTGCTGAGCGGGGTGCAGCCCGGGTTCGAGAAGGGTCCGCTGCGGATGGGGTTGTACTGGAAGGAGCTCGCCTGGCTGCAGGAGCTGAAGTCTGCGTAGGCCGACGCTTCCATGGCCGCCATGCAGGAGTCATAGGAGTTCAGGTAGGAGTAATCCATCTTATACATGGAGCTCAGCCGGTACAAGCACCGGGCTGTGGAGTAGCCTGAAGAACGAAGAAGGGTCTGAACCTGTGAGAGGTCTCAGGGCTTCTTCACCTCACTTCAGGAGATGGAGATGATGTTTGAAGCAGTCAGAGTTGGTTTTCTCTTCAGTAGCTCCCTCTTGACCCACTCTTCCAAAAACGTTTCTTCGGTGTTTATGTCACTTCTCTCTCCAGTTGTTCCTCTGTAAATAATCCAGATGTCTCTCCTCTCTCTTCTCAGATTCACTTTCTTCACTTTTTCCTGTTTTCTCCTCTGGTTTCTCTCTGTCTCCGTGTCCTCAGTCTGGACCTCACTGCGCTCTGCTCTCGCGCTGCGTTTGACAGCGCGCTGCGGCTCGCGCGGTGTTTATAATAAACTTGGCAGAGCGCGAGACAATAGCGAGGCGGTGGTCTAGTTTCCATGACAATGCCAGCAGTGAGCGAGCGTGGACACGGACGGCCCCCCGCCCACCTCCACCCGCTGCACCGCCCACGCGCCCCGGAGCATCACGAGCTCGCAGGTGTCAACCAGCGGCTCCGTCCATTCAAACTGTGTTAACACCGAGATTCTGGTGAGTTAAGTCTGCTCTTCAGGGTAAATTAGACCAAAAATAAGAGGCTGTTAAGCCCAAGCTTTTTTATTCTTTTATTTTAGCAATAGCAAAGAGCATTATGTCCATTTAAGCTGTGATAAACCCGTGTTACTGCTGAGCTAGGTCTGCACTTTTAGGGCAAATTCGACCTAAATAACTGCTGTTTTAGGCCTCGGGTTTTTATTTCTAAGTTTTAGCAAGGAAATAGCTTTTTATCCATTCAAACTGTGTCAAAACAGTGATTCTGCTGAGTTACGTCTGCTGTTTGATGGGAAATTAGACCAAAATAAGCGTCTGTTAGGCCCAAGATGTTTCACCAAAATAAGAGGCCATTAGGCCTAGGCTTTTTTAAGTTTTAACAGTATATAAAGAGCTTTTTGTTCGTTTTGAATTTTATACTTTAAGCTCTTTCTTGAGGAGCCATACCAAATCTTCTACCCTAAAATAGTGGTCACAATATCCCCTCACACTGAGGACGAGATGTGCAGCTGAGCTTGATTAAAGCTAATTAACCGCAACGGCGCCTCTAAGTGCACATGAAACTGTCTGTTAGTTTTCCCCTTTTAAAAACATTTTTTTTATTCCACGTTTAATGTTAACTAAAACTGTTGTTGAGGTTATACATTGTTTTAAAGGTTTAGACACTCAGCCCAGTGGTTCTGAAATGGAGAAACACTGGTGTGCACCATATTCATAAGGATGTGAAATAGCCTCTCAAGCATGAGCTACAGCAGTGGGTGTCGAACGGTGTGGTGGGGCACACTGGTGTCTTAAGTCCAGATGTGACTTGGAAATTTGAAACCATACCTTAACACATCTTCATAACTAATATTGAGTTTTTTATTTAATTAGTCAGTACTTAGTGACCTGTCAAAGGTTTTGCAGTATCAACAGTGCACATTTGATCAAACCAAAATGCCATATCTTGTCATCTTGGAGGAAAAAACGAACAATTTGGTTGGTCCTATGAATTGAAATATTATTAGAATATGTGTTTAAATCAGAAGGATAAAGGATAATTTTCTAACTTAATAAGCGTAAATATGGTTAGGTCAGCTCTAAATATTAGGTGACTTTAAATGAAATGCCCCCGTGATGGGTTTATATAACTTTAAGAGAATAAAAACAACATTACCTTTTGAAATTTTCAGGTGTAATACAGTTTATTGTTAACTTTTTTAGGCCTGAGTAGATACATAAAATAATACTAAAACATACTGTAAAGCTAAAGGCTCTTTTTGCATGAATATATGGCGTGCCTTGAGATTTTCTCTCGATCTTGGTGTGCCTTTGGCCAAAAAGGGTTGAAAACCACTGAGATATAGTATCTGATTATTCTGTATGTTTGTTTTTTAATCTACAGTCCTCATAAGGCTGACACACAACTGTATTTTTCATGAAATCTTTATAATCAGATTAAGGTCACTTAGCATATTTTTTGTGTGTTTGATGTGAGATTTAAACACATCATAATGACAACTGATTTAGATTCACTTAAAAGTCTTTTTTAGCTGACCTCAAGGTATCATAATATGACCATATGGCAGCTAATCGAGTTAGAAAATTTATGATTGTTCTGCCAATTTCAACAGAGATTTCAACATTATATTTATATTTTTAACAAACAGAACACAGAATTATCACTCTTTTTTCAAGTTGACAGTTAAAAGGTATGGCATTTGGGTTAATTTAATGCTACACGCTAAAGCGCTTGGGGCTGGATAATAAAGTATAACTAAGCTCAAACATTTTTTGATTTGGGGATTTGAAAGAATGACTATCAGGGTCTGTTTCAGTTTTAATCCAACTTATTCTGTTGTCTGCAGTGCTCTTTGAGGTTTTATGGGGATTTTTCTGAGCTGACCTTGAAAATATTTATATAACTACATGTCATCTTATTAAGTTAGAAAATCAGGGATTACTCCACCAACTCCAACAGAGATTTAAACATTAAACTAATATTTGTAACCAACAGAATTCAGATTTATCACACTCTACCTTAAGGCAGGTCCAGGCAAAGTTGAATAAATGTTTGGTATTCATCTTTTTAATTAATAAAGTTGTAGTTATTTGAGCATAAAATTGGTTTTTTTGCAAACAGGTGTGACAGGAGCAGTTTCTCAGACCCTTGACATTAAAGTAGGCACCACCTTTTAGTTTGGGCTAAGCAACAAGGTATCTGACTTTTTTAACTTCACCCCTAAATAAACTGTTAACTGACTGTGCTTACATTGTGTTATATGTGTTAATATTTGATAAATGCTGAGTAATGGGCTCATATAAATGCATTGTGTTTTTCCTTTCACTTTAGGAAATGGAATCTTTTGTGCATTTTATAGTGAGTATGCATATATTATGATTTAAGATTAATCATACCTAATAAACAGTAAAAACAAGAATAAGTAATATTATGGAACGGTATTATAAATGCAGTCTTATGAAAATGCCAACTTAACACATTTAGCTCAAACCACCAAAGAGCTACAAGGTAAATGTATACACAGCAAAATCTGCATAGTCAGCTTAACAGTATTAACACTTCTGGAGTGTTTGCATGGATCCACACCACAGAGAGTTGATTGAAGTCTTTAAGGAGAGTAAGTCCATTTAATCTAATAAAGTGTAATTATTGACTGTTTTTTGGGAGAAAATGTAACACTTTACATTGTGACATAATCTACACTCCTATGTAGTGTTAAAAATGTTCTCTCAGAGGATCTTTTTCAGCCGTCAAAGACTAACATCCAGATGAACATTTCAGGGTGCAAATGTTGCTTCAATTAATATTTACTGGAGGATTTTGCTGAACTAAAGAAACTGTGTTTTGTTTGCTTAACATTTATTTTGAAACATTTGCACTAATATAGTTTGTATTACTTGTTAAAACATATAGCATTAAGGAACAGTGTATGCTGTCACTTTCTTTACAATATTGCTTATCAAAGGGTCTAAGTAATAGACCGATGCGTGCTGAGTTTACAGTTTGTTACTGTATTGTTCATCAAAATAAAGTGTATTAACAGCACATCCTAAGATGAAGTGATGCTGTTCATGCATTGATAGTGCAGATTCTCTTAAACACAGAGGGTCATGGGATGTTCCTGCACAAACAGGTCAGTCTGGAGCTCAGTGCCAGATTAGGCTTTGGAGCATTTTTCAGTACATCAGCCATACAGGATAACTAACACTACCAGTGTCAATTCCAGGTTCACAGTTCAGAGTTAAATGTGCTGCACTGACACCTAAATATTTGATTTATGGAAACCTACTTTTACTCTATTTTATGACTCCAACTCTTTTTCTATTAAGAGCAAATTTTCAAGGGTTTGACTCCATCCAGAGTAAAATGAACCCTGCTGCACTCATGAAACACTTTAACAGTTTAACTCTTCTTAATTTGCTGTGTTCACAGGCAGAAGGACAAACTCTCATGTAAACATAAATCACAGTCAAATAATTTAGAACAAAGTAGAAAAAGCCAGAAGCTGTTTAGGTTTTTGAGCAGGCAGAGTCAGAGTCCAAGCCTTAATAAATCCGGTCAATACTGTTTCAGAGCTCCTCAAACAAGTCCATCCCCGCCTCAGAAGCCTTTATGTGTGGGTAAACGTCCAGATGTGACGGTGATTGGTGAGATTAAAAGCTCTGATTTGATTCCGATCACTTTTTACGGAGACGTCACCAGAGTGAGCGTCACTTTGATGTATAGGACGAGAGAGGGAAGAACTGAGCCACCGCGACAGGCTAACCATAAACGCATTGACGCTTCATAAATTGGTTTAAGTTTATTGTTCGGTGTCATACAATGTGATAAGTCATATCCCACACGGCCTCATCTCACACACACTCACACACACACGCACGAACACTCACGGAGGGTTGGGGCTGGCAGGCACGCGCTCTCTGAACGTGGAGCCGTTTTAACATGACTGCATCTCAGGCTCTGCCTTTTAGATTAAAATGCTTTTCATCTTGTGGATAATTCCCGCAAAAAAAAATAAAAACCACAAACCAAAACTGTACGTGCTTGAGGATAATTAATTACGTTTGGCCCGTGCGCGCGCGCTGCAAGATTCAAAGTGCGCTTTTCTTATCTGCGCGAGACCAGAGGCTGCAGAGAGAGGCTCCTTAATGACATTAAGCCAGCAAACACGAGCGCATGCGTGCTTTAAACGCTCCGAACTCACTTAAAGCAGAAATATGTTTTAATGATGAGATTCATTTAGGGCGTTTATAGTGCGGTTGGTGAGAGATGTTCGGGGCACGCGGGGCTCAGTGTCCGTCTCGTGCTGCTGGTGGCTTTCTGTGAGGGTAACTCATCATGTCTGTTGATCCCCTTCATGCTCAGACTGTTTAATGGACACAAAAATCAACCCAGCTGAGCAGAATAAAACAATAACGGAGCTGCGTGCTCAATAGATAAATGTGTTTTAATTGTCATGCTAAAGGATTGGATAGGTTTTTACCCTGCCTCAAAATATTGTTCAAATCATGTAATTAATGATTAACCCACATTATTAGCTCTGTTTCGCAAAGATGAGTTATGTGGATCATTACAAGGCACCCTCCTCAGAAATTTAACATTTCAGCTCCCATAGTTATTTTCGGAAGAGTATTAGGGCCAATGAAAACAAAACATTTTAGAGGTTGAAATTATTTTTTAAGTCTGTGGAAAAAAGGTCGAATCTCAAAAATAAAAAAGACAAAAAAGGGGGAGGACTCTGACTTAAATCTTAGAATTTTGAGGGTAAAAAAAAGCAGAATTCAGCGATTAAAGTCAAAATTCTGCGGAAAAATGTCTGAAGTCTGACTTTTTTCACAGACTTAAAACATTCAGCCTCTCAAAATTGTTTGTCCGAGCTTATCCTCGTCCATAATTATAGGTCTATATGTGGGTTTTGGTGTTGAATAATGTAAATGATATATTAAGGGGGCATAAATCTCTGAAGGGAAATAAGTTGCAAGTCAGTACAATAATTTAAATACAGGATTTGAGATTTAAAACGCTCAAAGCCTGTCGTTTGAGAAAGTCTCTTATTTTGGACATTGTTCTGCTTGACTTGAGTTATATCTCTGCTTCTAAATGAGGTAAACAGCCTCGATGGTCACAAGATCTAAAGAGGCAACCTACACCTTTTTGGATAAAAAGGGGCCCAATTTACAAATGTATTCAGATAATCAGCAAAAAATGCTTTCTTTTTTTACGACAGTCATTTTCAACTGGCTGCCCCAGGACTACACCAGGCCCCTCATAGCTCTCTGGTCCAAGCAGCACCCCCCCAAAACTTGAGACTGAAATAATTTTATCACCACTGACTACATGTCTGATCTGTTCAACCTGTCAGCCATGGTTAGCCAATATTTGACCAAGCATATTAGTGTCAAAGTCAGTGATGGATAACACAACAGTCACAGAAAGAAACAGCCAAATATCTCTGCTGCCCTGATGGCTGCATCATGCCACAGGGACTGATCTTAAAATTCTTAGTTAATTATTATTAAAAAAAAATTGTTAATAAGTATTGAAAAAATGATATGTTAATCAAACCAAAAGCTTCAACTTATTTTAAAGTCTGTTCCATCAGCTTCTGTCAAGAAAAACAGAAAATAGTCCATATTCAAATCATTATCTTTATGAGAACTTAAACCCATGTTCCTCTCTAAAATCATAAAATGTTTATCAACAAAACAAAGACATTTTTAATTCATTTTATTGTTATATATGGTTTAAATCCATCTAATGATGATCTGCTTTATGAAAGCAAAAACAGTATATTATGCAGGCCCTCTTCATATTACCCTTTGGTTTTTTTTAAAAAAGTTTCCAAAATTTGAAGCACTGTTGAAACAAACAAGAATGTTTTAAATAAGCAAGCTAAAAAATGACACAAAGGCATGACTTCAACTGCAACACAGTTATTTACTCAATTATTCATTTATGTATTTGCTACTTCCTGTTTAGTCAGCAATGCTGGACATATTACATTTCTCACATGTTTTTTTAATCATTGTAAACAAAATCTTCCCGAACTGGGGGATTTACAAATGAATTATTACTTACAGTAATGGTTACTTATTAAGTTGAATAAAACAATTAATAACAGAAAAACACGAGAAAACATACAACCCAGCCAAACAATCACCATACAGAGACTTGACACCACAAACTTTTGAGTTAGACAGTTTGTAATAATGACATATCAAGTATCTGAATTTAAAAAAAAAACAGTCAGTGCAACCATAATAATGTTTTTCAGCTATCTCCATAAAATATTCATATTAATAACGAATGTCTGTCCGGATCGTTAAATCCACCACAGCACTTATTAGAGATCTCGGCCATATCTTCTTGAACGCACTTCGCTGCAGTGTCTTCAGACTAATAAATCTGCATTAATGTTCTCTGTGATTTTTCAGACTCCCACATGCGGCAGCGAGCTCCCAGGCCGCGCCGTCTGTTCGTGTCTTCGTCCAGTCTGCTGGGTTCAGAGGTGAGTTTACCGAGAATCTTAAACTGTTTCAAAGTTAAACTCTGCGGCCCGTTTGGCTCCTTAAAAAGGAGCATCCACGGAGCGACCTTAGCTCTCAAGCATTTCAACTTTAATCCCTTCAAAGAAGCCAGCGCTCTCTTCCAGGCCACTAATCCGCCCCAGAGCTCCTGCGCAGGGGGAGACCTCTCCTCTGCATGCGGAGGGAGCGGAGGCTTTAACTTTGGACTTTTACATTCATGGACGGAAACAGTAACGGGGATCTTTGGCATTCATGACGTCTGAGTCAACAGAGGAGGCGACACAATGGCCCCTTAGAGGCTCCTGAGGGCCCCTGAGAGAGGGACTCTGACTATGGGGATTATGGGCCCATGGAGGACTGCGTTATAGAACAAGCTCTTCACTTATGATGCTCTTATCTCTTCAGAGGTATGGCTCAGTGGCCATTAAAGGCCAGTTTCACCATTTTGGAGTTAGTGTTTCGCCTTTAAAACAGGGAAGAGTGTGAAAACGCTCTGTCATGAATTTACTATTATTTCTTTCTTTTTGTTGATTTCATAAGCACATTTAGGCTCTATTTAAATATGTTTGTGTGTCAAAAGTAGATAGATACTTCACATAGCAATTCATCCATTATAATGAGAAATGAGAACTATGGCTGGACAATATGGACCAAAGTTAATATAGAATATTTCTTAGCTGATTCGATATTTGATATATGTTTATCTCAATATATTTTTCCCAATAAATAATTTTGAAGTACACAGGTCAATGAAGCTCAAAGGGATTGTTCACATTTTTGAAGTTGGGTTATCAGATCGATACCGTAGTCAGTGAAGTTGCTGAAAGGGCTCTTATCAGCCCTGCACCTTTAAGAGGAGCGAGCTCAGACTACCAGGTACACTGCTGCTCAGTTATTTTACTTAATTGTGAGTTTTACATAAAAACGAGCCACAAAACTATGTTGGTCGAAAGATTTGGCCAACAACTTTAGAGCACTTTAAGGGGAAGCTTTTCACAATTTTGTTGTACTGAGGTGAAAACTAAAGTAAAGACTTTCTATTCTATTCTGTTCCATTTTTCCTCAAGAAAGTCTCTTTGTTCAGCTTTATTTTACAATGCAGAAAAATGTGACGTGTTCTGCTTGTGTGCATTGAGTCTGCTGTTTTGCTCTATGAACTCATGAAACCACAACGATGGCAGAGGAAACTAAAGGTGCATCCCAGCTGATCTCAGAACTCGTATTTAACAGGAGACAAATTAGATATGATATTAGATATCACTGGGAAGTAGGACGAGCTTCTTCTCCCCTGACTTTACCAGCTGTTAAGTGGACCACATCCAACTGGGATAATTCGCCCTTTCCCTGACTGAGTTCGGAGGAAGATGGAAAGCACCATAACACTGAACCAAATATGAGTGATTTTGACTCAAGTGATGAGGACATTCCTTTTACTGTAGATGTAGGAGTTAACTTTATGAACCAGAGTATAGAAAAGAAGAAATTCTTTAGAAAGAAATTCAGCTGGTGGAAATAAGTAAGGCAGAAACACTTAGCCTTTCCTTGCATTGTAAATTAGTGTCAAACACAGACACCACCTGGAGGAGAATTGCATGCTCTGAAATTTTTTGCCCGATTGTACATTCAACCCAACACAGTTTAGTGGCCCATTTTTATGTAAAACTCACACAATTAAGCAGAATAACTGTACCTGCCTATAGCAGTGTGTCTTACAGTAGTCAGAGCTTGTTCTCCTTAAAGGTGCAGTTCTGCTGGGAGCCCTCTCAGCCACTTCACTGACCTCACTTCAAGAACCTCACACAACTACGAAATAATACTGAAATATCCCTGATAAGCTTTAGGTTTGGAGCTGCAGCTTACCATTTTCCATCGTCATTATCATATTGAACTTTGCTGTATTTCTTTATAATTTTGAAATCGGTCATCATTGTCAATCTTTTTCAGGCTTTCTCAGCATTGGCATTCTTAACGATGGCTCACAGCTATATCTGTATAAACAAAACTTTCATTACATATCTTGCTTGAAAAAATATTGACATATATTGATTTAAAAAACTCGATATATCTCCCAGCCCTGATGAGAACCTGGGGTATGATAAAGAAGACATTCTGTGAATTTTTTTAGTGATCTTCATGATTCCTGAGGGGAAGCAAACTTCACTGAATCCATGGGTGTATTTGTTGTCATCCTCTCTGCATAGCAAACCCAACACAGCCCTGACCTGTCATTAAATTCCCAACACCTGTCCCCTCTGTCCTCCAGTCTTTCCATAAATGTAGTTGTTTTTGTGGTCTGAAGGGCTGCGTGCAGATCGTCTGTGTGCGTCAGGGTGTCCGATGGTCTATGATGGATGGTCTTGATGGAGAGATGGAGAGGTGTATTGATAGAGACAGGGGGGACAAGGGTTGAGTAAAGGATGGGACACTGACGGAAAGAAAAGCCACGCGGGAGGCCCAGTCCGGTATCTGCCCCATGACGCGGTGGTGGTCTGAAGACCGACTGTAGCCGTCAGTCAGAGGCAGAGAGGAGCCTGCCGGGTTCATCCATCACAGAGCTCAGAGAGGAGGAACAAGTTTCTGCTGTTTTTGACTCCCAGTGATGCGATTATTGATCCTAAGGGCGGGATAGGGACCTCCTCTTTGTGCCACACGTCTGTAAATGTGTGCGTAAAAGCGGATTATGGACTGTTTGGTCTGTATGTAATTAAGAGTTAACTGAAGTAAATAATACTGCCTTTGTCATGCTCACATCAAGACGCTTTTATAATGAGAAAATGTGATTTCTACTGCCACGAAATGGGGAAATTAAAGGAAGAAGGCCAAGATTGCTTTAGTTATTATAAAAATGCTTAAATTTACAGGAAAGGGTTTTTGATTATGGGGTTTAATCTTACAATAATCATTTAGATCAGGCTAAAAAATGACTTTCGTTACCTTTTTATCGTATTAATATGGCTCGGATATTAAAACTGTTTTGACATATTTTTGTACGCTTTTTGGCTTTTGTTTTGACATTTTGCAGTCTTAAGACCTGCAGCAAAATGTGTTAAAAAGAAACAACAAATCACGGTCTGATCTTCCCTGTAAGTGAGTCATGAAATGCGGATGTGATTGCGGCATTTCAGCGGCGGCTGATTAATTTTTCTCTTTAGCGCACACAAGACCTCAGATGGTATTGTCCTTTAATACAGCATGTCTAAAGCTGTATACGTGATTAAAATATTCTTCACATACATTTTAGTTCTCTTGTTGTTGAAATAGTTTAAAATCATCTTGAATTCACTGACTTAACCCTCAGACTGAGTCAGTACAGGCCGTGTGATCCACACGGCGGCTTGTTGTGTCACTAAAATGTGTCGTGTCATCGCCCCTCCTCGGACCCTCTTCCTTCCTTAATTCTATCGGATGGATTTGATCGCACGTGAAGTAAAATCAGAGCTCACAGATCCTCCCATCTACATCGGCCCGCGTCTCTCCGGTAACAGAGGCACGTGGTGCTTTTGATTTGCGCGTGATTGATGAGAGACGGTGCAGGAGGGGAAAGGCGGTGGCGGTGGAGAGACTAGTAGCCGGGGGTGGTGGTCCCGTCGGTGCTCCTGTCCCCGCATTTCAATCCTCAATTACCAGAATGCACCGTGACGCTGCGGCCTCGGACGAGAGCAGGCGTCCACCCGGGTTAGAGACGTGGAGAAGCAGCATGCAGTGAGCTGAAGGTGCAGCCAGCTGCCCCGTTGATACATACGATCAAAATCATTCTTCGGGGGGAAATCAACTCAAATCAAAACTCTGATGGTGTATTTACAAACAGCTTGACCCCCTTCTGTGTAAATGTCGATCATGGAGGTGTTACAGGGACTAAGTGCAAGGGCGCTGACAGAAATTTGTGGGCCCCAAGAAAAGATATCAGATTGAGCCCCATCCAAACCCAGCCCTGCAGAGTTCCTCAAACCAAGCATCTGTAAAGCAAGCTAATTGATAAATCTGTGTTTTTAATGGACCACTCATTTGTAACAGCCAAGTTACTCTGTTTAAAGACACAAAGAAGCTTCAAACAGAGGAGAAACAGTCTTTAGCTAAAATAATAGAATAAATGGAGATTAAACTATATTATCAAGGATGTTGTGTTTTTGCCAGTGTTTCTTAGTTTGATCATTTGTGAACAGGATAAATCAGCTCAGTTACAAACAGATGTTAATGTTACTTTCAGGGGCTGTTGGTCATAGAAGGAGTGTTTAGATGATAGTGGTGATCCGAGTCTGATGCAGATCCAGGATTTTTTGATAACTTTTTAAGATTGCAACATAAGGCAAAAGGTATCAGAAATGCATTGGCAGAGGTTTGTGCTCTTGGAGCACTTCTAGTGTATCATTTAATCATGCACATGAATCTTTGGTATTTTAACGCTGTAAAGTATTCAAAACTTGTGCAGATTATACAGCTGATCCCACAATTTGAACATGCTCTTTGGTACAGCAACATGCATAAACAAAAATAAGATCCTCCAATAAATGTTCCTAATGGTCTCTTTTTTAATAAGTGCAGTTTTGTGGGAGCTCATCAATGCAAAGATGGCTGAATATTACTGTCCTTGCAATTATAAACAAGACAGGTGCACTAGCTCAGTGCATTATCAAAAATGGTTAAAACAGCTAAACGGTGTTCTGCATATAGAGGGAAAAAAGCCAAATTTAAAAAGAATTTTGATAAAAAAAAAAAAAAAGGCACAGACGACCGTTAGTGCTCAGGGAGCAAGTAGGAAAGATTTTGAGGGCCAATGATTGGCAGAGGCCCCTAAAAGTGAAATACTATCATTTTTTAATATATCAATTTACTGACTCTTTGCCATAGGCCTTTAAAGACCACGTTTCTCTTCACTTTCAAGGATTTTTAATTGCAGAAAGTTATATTCAGCTGTCTTTTGCATTGATTAACTCCTATCACATAACACTGATGTTAAAGAGAGGTTATTTGGAACGTTTATTAGAGGACATTAATTTTGTTTATGCTTTTTCTTTATCAGATAGAATGTTAAAATGTTGGGATCTTTAAAAAATAACAGGTCACAGAGCAAGACAAACACAATCTGCACAAGTTTTGAAGTTTTACAAGGGGAAAGACTAAAGATTCACGATGACTGATTATATCAAAGTACATAGTTTAATCACCATTAATTGTATGATTTAACCTAAGGTGTGTTTTCTCCTTTGACTATTTGGGTCTCTAAACAGAGTTACCTGGCTATTATAGGCTAATTATTAGTGATTCACTGAAAATTTAAAGTCCCTCATATTTGTCCATCAGTTTACTTTTCAGGTGCTTATAGTTCCAGAAGATGTGAGAGCTGGTTTTGGATATAAGGCCCAATCTGATATCTGTTCTTGGGGCCCCAAAATTCTGGCAACCCCCTTGTTTGTGCTTCGTAAGACATGTAAGATCTCATTGTATTGCACTATTTTCCACAAACAGCGTTGTTAAACTGCAAAAAAGGTAAATAAAAGCATCCTCGTGAGCCATAAACATGTCTGTGGGCGAATACAGTTTTAAAACGTGACAGTCAAAGTGCAGCTCAGTGTAAGAATATAAATGTCCCACTCACAGACTGCTCATCAATAATAAGCCATCATATTAGAGTTATCCAGTTGTAAATCAGTGTAACATCAGTTAAAGTCGCCGTGAGCAGCCTGAACATGACGCAGAGCAGCTGCGCTCATTCTCATGCTGCGTCCATCTCTCCACTGCGGCATGCAGCAGACCCGTATTACCCTAATGGATAACGGCATGTTACTTAAAAAAGAAGCTTTTTAGGATAAAAACCAGGTCCCGGGAGACCACCGTACACACACTCTCACACTCGCACTCACACACGCACGCGCAAGTACGCCACAGCTGGAGCGGCGAGGGATGGCCGCGCGCGGAGAGCTTCTCCAAACACGCTAATTAGATCTGCAGCTCTGGCCCCGCGCTCTGAAAGCAGCCCAGCGGCGGGGCGCGCGGAGCTGTGGAAAGTTAATTGAATTAAATTCCCTCTAAACTAATTAGGCTGCAATCTGCCACGCGAGCTGTCCCTGAGCAAGGTTCGAATTAGGCGGAATGGATTTGTTCCTTTTCTTTAAAAGAAAGGAGGACAGACTGGTGTGTTTTTGGTGGCTCCTTTATGCCTCTTTTATGCTAATTCTCCCGAGGGACTGTCACGTGACGGCCTTGCGGTAACCGGACAGCACCCGGCGTGTTTTACCCCCGGCACACTGAAACACCTCCACACCGGTCCTTCCCCAAATCCATCCTGAGGTACCACAAGAGCCACGAGTTTAATCTCAAACATGTGGAACAAACAGGCCTCACACTACGGCTGCTGCCTGTGCTTTCCCCGCTGAATGAATGGAGAGCATCTTGGAGTGAGAGCAGAGAGGAGCACTGAGGAGGTAATGGAGGTGAAATCGATCGCTGCCTTCCTGGGGGAGCACAATAAGGAAAGAGAGGGAGGAAGGGATGAGTGGAGTGCAGAGGGACACGGATGAAAATCCCCCGTTAAGAGCAGGGACAGATATGATAATGGGAGAGCCGCTAGTAGTCGTTCATCATTCAGCACCTCCACCTGGCTCCTGCTGCTCCTGCTGCAGCACCTCTCTGGCCTGATGAATGCATAGACTGCAGTCAAACTGCACAGAAATCACTCACACCAACACATATAACAATCATGGACAGCAGAGCATATGTGCAAATAACTGAAAAAAAGAAGTTTTATGTTTTTTCTTTTATCATCTCTTGATTTACAGCTTTCAATCTGGGTAGTTGTAAGAAAAGCCATAAACCTTTTCTGGGCAAATTTTGGGTAAGCAGCTCTTTGATATGACTGCCATGATACCAGAATTTAACCTCTCAAGTAATTCTGGTAACATCTGAAGAGAGTCTGTGAACAAAAGGTCCTGGACACCAATATTGGGCAGTTTTTCATAGATAATGTTTCATCAGTGAAGATAAACGCATACATATTTGAAATAATTCAAAATGTTTGCAGCATCTCTGTATACCAAGGCTGTCAAAACTTTCTGTACTCTTAAAGGGATAGGTCAGATATTTTGAACTTGGGTTGCTCAAGCTCATGGCACTAGTAAATATACTTGATAGCCAAAGCAACTTGCCTACTCTGAGATAGCAGGGTATGGATGCTAAACGAAACCCAGCAGTCAATGGTGCCACCAAAATCCACATAATTACCCCTCTTTTAAGGTAGAACTACACAAAAAGCAACATTGGCGCTAAATACCACAATAAGATTTTTTATAGTATTCAATTCAATTGGAACTATTCTTGAAGCAACATACGGGCTACGTATCCTTCCCCCAGCAACTCCTCTTGTCAGCTGTTCAGGCTTTAGGTGGCACCATTGACTGCCATGTATTGGCTATCATATGTACCTGGCTATCTCCCCTCAGGGGTAGATCTAGCTGGTTACTTTATTAATAATAAAGCATAATCATAATTCTAGTACCAAAGGCCCTGAGCAAACCTCAAAACTATCTCTAACTATAACTATCTCTTTAATAGGCTATTTTCAACAACCTCAAGATACGATACGTATCCCGACACTGAGGCCAAGATACGATATAGATCCCTACACACGTAAATTGTGAACATTGACTTCGCTATTAACAGAATTTCCTACAAGTTTTGACTTTTATTACAAGAAGAAAAAGAACAAGGATGACTTTCAATGATTCTACAACTTAAGAAACTTAACTTCAGGTCCTCAAAGATGGTAGACCTAAGTTCAAATTTGGAACATGTGCTTCATCATGTAGCTTGGCTCCTACTTTGAACTGTACCATTGTTAACATTACCCAAAGTGTATTGACAACCGTCAAAACACTGAGGCCATAAAGATTCTCTAGAATCCGTAGCAATACAAGGAGTGCGTGACGATATTTTGCTGTGTAGATATTTTGAGCACAGGCCTACTCTTCAATGTGTCTCAGATTTCTAACATTTTTATTATTTCAATGATTAACCTGGCAATATTTGAAAAGGTAGGGGGAAATTGCCTTCCAGTTAATTTAGTATTGCACCCACTAAAGGCTAAATAAAATCTGATTTTTGAAAATTTGCCCCTAATGATGTCACCAGGGGCCTGCCACCTCCCCTAGATTGATAACAGTCCCTTTGTCAGGTGTTTCTTTGGCCCACAGCTGAATCCAGTGGAAGAAACATGCTCACACAGCTCATGAGGAGTTGCACTGAAACAATTTGTCTTGAAAATGAACCATATCAGTGGAGACAATTGTTGTCTTACCCTATATCCTGTTTGAAGGTATATTCATTATCTTAAAAGGAAATATACTTCTCAGCCCTAATCATGAGGTTACACCAGGGAAATGTGTTTGATATATCTGGTCTTTCTTGTCCTCCATCTTCATCCTGCCCTGTTATCCCTTTATCTTCCTTCTTTTTTCTTTTTTTTTCTTTTTTTCAGAGGCAGAGGTTGAAGCAGAAAACATCAGGGAGGTCAGAGACAGACAGACAGATGGACAGGAGAGGGGAAGGTATGGACTAAAGGAAAAAGGTGGAGGAGAGGAGAAGAATCAGAGCATAAGGTTGAGGGAGGAGGAAGGGAAATGCAGAGATGGAGGGAGAGGGAGGTAAGGACGATGGAGGACCAGGTTTCTGTTTCTCCATAATCTAATCAGAGAAATGGCAGCAGTCAGAAATAGCCTGACGGACAGACTAAGAGCCTCTTCTCTTTCTCCTCCTCCTCTTATTCTCGTCTTCCTCCTCGGGGAGGGTAAATGGATACACATGTGTGCACACACACAAACACACATGCCAGCTTGACTTCCTAAAATCATAAAGTGTAGATGTGTCGGAGGGTTAGAGGAGACGGGAAAAGCCTTGAGGTATCAGAGCTGAACCTGATCTACTGTCCAGATGTAGCCCCTCAACAGTCCCACTTTTAACACATCTTATTTGTTTATTTTTTTCTGAGTCAAGAGTGACCAAGTACAGATTAAATTTAAACACATGAAACTACCTAAAAGGAAAGATGCCAAACACAACTACAGGTAGATCCGGGAGTTATGGAATATTAGCAGAAAAAGGAAGCATGGAATTAAACATTAAACAAAAAGAGGACGATGATTTTTTAAAAATCTTTTTCAGAAATACAATAATGTATACAGAAAAATGACATTATACATATTATACATTTCCCACTTTTTTTCTTTCAACTCAACAAAAAAACCAGACCCTCATAGTGGGGGTCAACAGCATGAACAGTGGAACTGAGTCTCTGTACAGTTAAATAAGATTAAATAAATTTAAAGTGTAGCAAATACGTAATGTGCAAAATAGTGGTATATGAAACAAGGTAACACAAAGAAAACAAAAATAAAAAAAGTCTGACATTGATTTCTCAATATAATGGAAAGACAACAATAAAATATGTTTATAGTTAAAAATAAGGAAGATGATTGTAACAGCTGAAGAATCAATGAAGCACACAGCACTGTTGATCTCCGTTATTAAAACCAGTGATTTATTCCTTTCCTCTGTTGGGGACATGGATCTCCTAAGTTTTTTTAAAGCTTTTAAGCTGTCAGGATTTTGTGCCATCCTGACCTTTCCAGTGACCTTTGATTTCTTGGACTGAATCTGTACAAACAGAAATTCTGCCTCATTTGACCTGCTACTCAACAGCTATATTTTGTGGAGGAAAGAGTGTAAAAAATAATGGTTAGAAAAAACACCTGATAAAGGTTTTTTTTTTTTTTTTTTTAACACATATGTCCACCAGCAGTAGCTGAGGTTAGGGCCATTATAGCCCTCTCCTTATGTGATTTTTTTTTCTACTAGTGACACACGTCAAGCTGGCATCAACACATCAACATCGACTTTCATCCCATGCAGGTCAAAGTTTAAAAGGAAAAACAACAAAAAAAGATTAAAATGTAATGCACGTTAGATTTTTTTGTACAGATGTAAGTATAATTTATTAAATCAACACTGAAACATTAAATAGTATTTTTAGAATTTCCCTGTGTGCACCTTAAAGGCTCCTTGTGGGCTCTCAGGTGCTCACGGGCACCGTGTTGGCTACCCCTCTGCTAAACAAAACTGAATTTCCCTTAAGTGGAAAATTGTCTGAATACTTCTGAAAGGGTTTATGAGACTTACAGTAACTCACTTTACAAGGTTGTTTTTGTTGGTGCTAATGTAAAATAAAATATCTGAGGAGCAATTATTTGAAACTGATATCCTGATTAGGGTTGCAAAATTCCATTAATTTTCAAAGTTGGAAGTTTTCCCTGGGAAATAACAGGAATATGTGGCATTAGATGGGAATAAACCTGTTGGCCCTTAACTGGAATTTTAAATATATTTGGGGAAAATATATTTTAGAATAATTTTGAATGAAACAACCAGATTTGAGGCAGGTGTACTTGAGGATATTTATGCTATTCCTCAATCACATGCACAGGTTATTCTGGAACCCTGCACTATTGAGGACACATATTTAAGTCCATGGACGACATAAAGAGAAGTTGAAATAGATTGTTCAATAAAATAACTAAAATTTGATAATGTTCTACTTATAATTAAATCTGATGAAATGTAATTTTTTATTGTCTTATTTTGCAGGGATTTCTGCCTGTGACAAAATAAAATCTTATATATTTATGTTTCCTGATGTCTACTACTGAGGAGGCAGTGGCCATCATACATAGAACATAAACAATGACGTTTGTGTGTGTGTTGTTGGGGGGTCTGGGCGAAGGGAATGTGTCTTTTTCTCCTCTATGTTAATCCCTCCCCATGGGGAAGTCATTCCTGCTGTGTGTGATATCCTTGCATGTTAGTGACATTTAGAGCGCTGCATTCCCGCTCAGCGTCTGACACAGACCCCCACACAGAGCAGAATTCCAAGGAAATTCCTCTGTCATGTTGTCTCACAAGGTGGACAAGCGTTATTGTTGCAGAATTCCCACCCAGGCACTGGTGTCTGTCTTAAACCCTCACACATCCATCCATCCATCAGGGGTGTCAGCACAACACAAGAACAAAAAAAGACAAACAGGAATCTCCTTTTTGTTGTGACGACTTTATTTACAGGGTGGAGGTTGGGATACAAGAATGATAAACGTCGCTCAATTACATTTTGCTCCTCGTCAGCATGCTGTTAAAACATTTATGAATCAACACTTGGAATATTATTTTTTTATGACTCTAAATTTCTCTAAATGTCATAATAGCTTCTGCAGAGCAGCAAAGCACTCCACTGTGGCTGAAGAGATATCTTCACATTAACATGAATTAACAGACACATTTCAGATGGCAGCCACATTACCCATCATTCAGCAGGCTGCAGTGCTTTTGTGCTCTGTGTACGAAAATGAAATGAAGATGCAGGATGTGTTTACAAGCATCTATTGATGAGGCTCTGCTGGTGAAGAAATATGCATTAACATGGGGATGACTGTCTTTGGTCGATAGTACTTCCTGTTTGATCACGGAAAATGGACAAATACTGGACAAACATTTAATGTGACAATATTCAAGACATTAAAGTATTCCTGCTTGTTAATGTTCTTCTAATATTTACTTACATTTTCTTTAATATAACCTTCTCCACAAGCTGTCCATCCACCTCCTCTTCTCACAAATAATATGTTAATTGGTTTAAACTTATGCTTTTATCTACAATAAATCTTAAATATTTTGGCATTTTTAGTGCATTAATGTGGACGATAAACACAGTATGTCACAGCTAAGTTTAGCTACTACAAACATGATGCAGTGCACTGTTGTTTTTTTTTCAGCTGATATGATGACCTTTGACACACTGATGAAACGTCTGATGCTGATGGAGCTCCACAGGTACACTGGAGCTTTGATGATTTCTAAACATTCATACATTTATCCTCCTGATATCTCGTCTAATCTGATAGAAACGCCTGTTGTATGACTTTAAGATCCAGCTACACTAACTGTTAACAGCATCACATCCTGAACTGCATATTGTGTAAAGTTGGCTATTTTGACGTGAGTGTACTAAAACAGAGAGGCAGTGATGTGTTTATCAGAGGTACTTTTATTGGTAACAAGAACCAAAATCCATCCATCCTGACACTGTACGGTGGTGATGGTGATGATGATGATGATGATGATGATGAAATGATATGGTGAGTGAGTGCAGCATGTGTACATATATTAATAAATATCTGTGTATTTCTTTTTGTGTTTGTTAGTGTTCAGGGCTGAGCGGTGGACGGATGTCCAGTGTTCTCGATGAGCTGTCCTCTCCCAGCACCTGAAGGCGCAAACTTGGTGCACTCCGCTTTTCCTCGTCCTCTGATTGGACAGACAGACGCAGGGTGCAGCCTTTGGGGAGCAGCTCCTGCTCATATGCTGCAGCTAACTGGTTGACAACTCGCCGCTCAACCTGTTGGATCAGTGGAGAGGTTAGAGATACAGCAAATTAAGAAGCTACACCAAAGCGCATGAATGATTTCACATGTGCTCCTCTGGAGCTTTGTTGTTTGGGAACAAAAATCAGCAAATGAGACTAATTTTCACAACTTAAACTGAAAAGCAGTGTTTGTATTCAGAGCTTTTTCCTAAACCAATGAACAACTTAAAGCAACAATTTCTTCTTTCTCTACTATAAAATAGATTCAGAGTCAGTACAGTACAATAACTTAGAGGCATCCTTCCTATAAAGGTTTGCATTGATGTCACAATTTGTTCAGTTCCTCCCACTGAGTGGCAGAGAGCAACGTCTCTAATTGGTGTTGGTGGTAAGAAACAGGGAAATGCATTATTCTCCAGTAAAGTGTCACATTTTAGTAATTTTCAGAAAGTCTAATTACTTTTTGATGATGTTCATAATGGAAAATGTAGATTCTAGTCTAATATATGTTTAAAAAGATCCAAATAAATGTCTGGAGCCATAATGTTACATTTATAATGGAGCATTTATTTATTAGCCTGACCCACAGCATGAAGTGACTGTAGCTCTGTATCTGTGTGATTTTGTGTTTATCCAAAATTAGATCAATGCGCCTTGGCTTTCCCCAAGGATACAGCTTTAGCATCCATTTAACCATCGTTTCCTCCTTTTTATTTTTAATACAACACCTGAACTGTAAAGAAACCTTCATCTCATGACAAATATAACATCATAAATTGGCCAAGTGGAAGTCAGATTACTGTAATAATTTCAGTTATTTGTGGTAAAATCTATGGATTTTTTTAAAATTGTTTGTCAAACCAGCTGTTGTTTTCTGACTTCTCTGAGTTTCATTCAGGCAACAAGCATGAAAACATCATCTGATGTTTAATGAGGAGATCTCGATTTTTCTTTTTAGTAAAATGTAGGTGAAACAGGAAGACGTGGGGTTTATAGTCATCATTTCTGTGTGCATGTATCCTCATGTATCCTGTAACAGCACAGCTTTGTCTTTAAACCTGAGATTATGGCTCCAAATGTGGCCTAACATTGAGGCCTCAAGCAACCTCACTTCAAAATACTCAAACTATCCCTTTAACACCTAAAACATGAGCATGAACAGCGTCAGACTTTGCTGGCCCGATGTAACAGGCTTCGTGTTACCTCATGTTTGATGGATCGGGCTCCGTAGTGCATGTTATAACCACCCGCTAACAGGTCCAGAACGGGACGGTCCCACTGAAGTGTGATGTCATGACGCTGCTTAGCCTAATGACAAGACAGGAGGGGAAAAAGTGTGTTTATTTTACGAAGAGATCAGAGTTAGACATCAACATTTAAAAGACGTGAGGATGGTGGGATGATGAAGAGGAGTAATGAGATTGTAAGAGGAGAGGAGATACTGTCATGCAGCATCTCTGACAGCGCTAATCAACAGGCTCTTAATGCGTTTTAATCAAACACCAGTCGATTGCAGCACTCTGAGCTTCTCATTAAGCTACTGATGTTAACACCATTCAATAAATACAATGTCATATTTCACTCCAGAGAAATAGACAAATATTACTGTAAAACTGACACTGGGATAATGAGAGGACTGAACATTTCATTAGTCTCATTTAAGTGAGTGACAAACACATGCACAAGAGGGTTCTGTAATAAGACCTAGTTGTAAATATGGCCACTTCAAGCAGGTAGAAAACACGCCACCCAGTTTTCAAAATTATATTTGTGCTAATAAAAACACAATAAGACACAAAACAACATTCAATAAAGAGAGTCAAGGTCAAAAGCCATGTTACTATGGGTCTTTCTGCAGGTGTTCAGGACAGCAGTTGTGATATCAGTAATGAAATATTGATAAAGATTTCACCTGTTAAACACTGTGATCACATTATAGTGAGGAGTAGAGGAACATTATATTGGTCTGTGTGCTGCAGGACTCAGTGGGCCAGGGCCTCCCAATTCCACAGGAGGGCACCCATGTTATGAATGAAGGGTGCTTTAAAGTTGGGACTGAAAGGTCTTCTCAAGTAAGAAGGACGTTTTCTCAGTCTTTGTGACAAACTTTTAAATACTACATAATATAGACAGAGGTTGGTTTGATTGATTTGAGAGCCCAGGTGAAAGTTGTCTTTTTGCACTGCTCTGTGTCACAGATTCAGGACTTTTTGTATGTAATTGTGTGTGCTCACATACCCCTGCAGTGCAGATGGATAAGCCTGATTAAATGTCTGCAATCAGGCAGATCCATCTTGCCAAACTTCAGTCTATAACGCTTGTGAGCTAGCCAAAGCCGGACGGCTCAATCAGAGTCCATTGGAGCAGGAGAGGTGGGAGCCATGAGCGAGCATAGATGCTAACAGCTCCAGCAGCAGTTTTATCAAATCTAGACCACATTTCTTTATTACATGATAAACAAATAATACCACCATAAACATCTCTATGGAAAGAATATTTTCACTCTGCTTCTGACATGTTTTGGTGAGAGTTGTTTTTTTCGAAGTGGCTCACATTCGGTCCTTTACACATCAACAGTAGCGCCCGCCTACAACATTATCTGATTGGCCTGTAGTGGATGTGATTTACAGATCGATCGTTCAATCATCTACACTTTTATAGGCTCTTTCCTAGAAGGACAGGTGAAATATATTGAACAATACATCTGGTCTGTCAGGTTAGTTCCCACACGGAGGTTTACCTTTTTGGACCAGAAGCTGAGCTCTTTGCTGACCAGCTGCAGCAGCTCTGAGTGACAGAATGGCAGGAAGTACACAATCTCATTGATTCGCCCGAGAAACTCATCCCTCCTGAAGTGAGCCTGGGGAGGGACAAACAAAGACATTTCTTAGAACTTTAGTATTTGCCTGAAATCATACCAAAGGAAAGTGGATTTAATCCAGACAGTCTGAATGTGTGTTACAGAGGTAGTTACCTTCAGGATTGGTCTAATGACGCAGTCTTTAAACTTTCGAGAGATTTTGATGTCATCGCTTTTCTGAACATCCTCTGGGGGCAAAAAAAAGAATTGTAATTTGACTTTAAGTGCTTCGAAGTTAATTCCAGATGTGTTCATATTTAGTTAAAGTCCAAACTAAACTTAACAAATATGAGCTTTAATAGTTTACCACACGTTGCATCATATCTTTAAGTCTCTTAAATATTTTTCAGATGCAGAGTTTGATGTTCTTTACAAACTCAAGATATGAACATACTACTTTTACGTTTAAACATGTAAATGTCTGTATGTTTTTCTCACCCAGGTTGTCAGCCAGTTTTCTGCGGCTGACCTGTTCAGCCTCCTGGCGAAGCTGAAGCGCATGCTCAGCGATTTCATCACTAGCAACGTTAGAAGTCATGATGAAGATGGCATCCTTACACTCGATGGTCTTCCCTTTACCATCTGTGAGGCGACCCTGAGAGAGGAGTGACATGAATAGGTGAGATTAATTAATTTAGTTTTGTGTAAATGGGTGCGTTTAAATCTCTGGCTCATTTGCTTTGTTTTTAATTTCAGGTAATTAAATGTAACAGAGTTGAGTTTTTTGCCTTTCGTTCATTTTATGTTCAAATTGCAATATTGTAAAATGAGCAAGAGCGCACCCACCAAGAAAGGGTCTCAGCCTGCTTTTCCCATTGCCTAAGTAAACTATTGACACTCCCACTAGTCTCACTTTGTATGATGTAGCACAAATTAGCAAACAAACGTACCGACACAGTGAGTCATAGTTTAACCTGGAGCAGAGAGGAGGTCAAATGCCTCCAAAATGTTTCGACAGATGAGCACATTTGTCAAAAGTTTCAAACAACTTTCACTTTAAAAGTTTAACAAACTCAGCAAATGAATAAAAGGGGCTTTCAAAATATTCTAGTGTTGAGAGCAGAGATCACAGAGATCAACAGTGCTAGTGTTAATTTTGTTGACTAATTATTTGTCATATTTTTCGTCAATGACCTTTTTTCCCCTTACGAAAACTAGACAGTTACTAATAGAAACAAGTGCACATGGACTAAAACTAAAACTAAATTAACTGACATTTTCATCAACAGATAAAAACTAGACTAAAATGTTCGACAGAGACTTAATCCAATCAGACGTGATTTTGTCACGTAGAAAGTAGTGACAAGTTAGGAATTACAGCCACTTTGGTTGTGAGGAAAGGTTGGATGAGTTAAGAGGGACATCCATACACAACTGCCTTAGCTTCATGGTGGTGGGATCCAAGTGTAAGACGTGACTTCAGAAATTCAAAGGAACATAAAAAATGCCTTACACTTTACACTTCATGTTTCAGTCAACTAAATTTACAGTAGATCATCATCAACTAAAATTAGACTACAATTAGAACAATTTAGATGACTAAATTATGACTAAAACTAAAACATATTTTAGGCTAAAGACTATAACTAAATTAAAAAGTGCTGTCAAAATTAACACTGCAACAGTGCACATGTAACTCTTCATATCATAACACCTGCAGCAGTGTTGGAAGGGAAACTCTGACAGAGATTTAGAAAAGTAAAGACCAGATTTGTTACAGTGAGGGCTCAAGTGATAAAAGAATCAATAACCAGGGGATGAAGTACTAATTCATAATAATGTTTAGGATCCTAGAGGGTCACTTTCTGCGCACAGGCACATCATCCCATAAAAAATCAACAGGCTGGCATTACTCATAGACTATACAGCAGATCATAATGACTCAACATCGCTTGATTCAAAAACTTTCTAAATCCCCAGAATTAAGCCCAGCTCACTCCAGCGGGAGAATTTTTCCTTTTTAAAGCTGCTCTCCACTTTCTTGCATCCCCATCAGTTTCTCTGTGGACTCCTCTACGTGTGAATGGTTGTAATGAAAACCAGGCTATTTGTTGTCCTTTTTGGTCCACCATGGACACTGGTGAAAGTTAAAAGAGTAATCTGTAGTTAAAGGAATGCTGGTGTGTAACATAATGATGTAAGGGCAGCCCTGGCCTTGTGTACAACTCAGAACAGCACTAGTGCAATATGAAATGATCTAAGGATATATGCAAATTTGTAGTTTTGTTTAATCTAGCTTTGAACAAAGCAACTGAGCTGTAGGTGTTAAAACCATTCAACATTAGCTCACCTCCATTTTAATGTTGATCAGGGCCAGGGCACCAACAGGGCTGTAAAGATATATATTTTAACATCTAAAATATTTAAGTGTCAGTAGTGATCATAGTTGGCGGACAGCTGTATTACTATTACTGTAACTGCAGCTTATACCACTACTGCAGAGTGAAGAGACAACCCATTAGACTGTTCCTGTTGCCCACTTGTTTCAAACCCAGGAGTGAAAGCACCCTGTACACTAACCTCATCAAAGAGCTGCAGCATGATAGTGAGGACATCAGGATGGGCCTTGTCTACTTCATCAAACAGGACCACAGCATTGGGACATGCCTTCAGCAGCTTGGTCAGCTGACCTCCTTCTTCATGTCCCACATACCCCGGAGGTGAGCCAATGAATTTTGCAACCTGAGAGACAAGAATGTGCATTATGGGTAATGGTATGAGGTTCACTCTTGACCAACTATGCTTTCTGCTGCAACAAACCAAAGCCTGGCAACCACATTTACATTATTTTACTCCTAACATATCAGACACTGAGAGGGACCTCACACATCAGGACAAACACTGACACATTTAACAATTTCATTTACTAAAGACACAGAGATTATACAAAGTATTTTTAAGAAATGATAAAGAGAAGACAAAAGACGGAAAAAAAAATCTGCAGAAATTCTCCATTTGACACAGTCACTCACAGATCTGTAACACTGCTGGGTTAGTAGCACGAGTCTACAGTGGCTTGGATTTTGAACGGTCTGAAAACACAGACTCTGCGTGCACCATGGTCTCTGAGTAAGTCTACTGGAGGTGATGCCAAGCAGACTTTTATTGCAGACATTGTTGTGGAAATTTGAAAACTGGCATCGTTGGTTTTCATCAAACAACACACAACTGGCAGCATCAACACATTGTTGATGTTTAAATGACTCTGTTCAACCCTAAAAGGAGGTGTGTGTTAGTCCGACCAACCCTCTCAAAGATCCTGGTAAGATAAAGTAAGGCTGAGGATAGCAGAGCACAGTGAGTGAAACAGAACACTGGCAATATATTGTTGATATTGACAAATCACTAAGACACTGGTTTGGGTTGTATCCCCCTTAACCTAAACAACAAACAACTGAGTTCTCATATAACTCACTTACATTTAACAGTAAACCTTTTGTTACCTTTATTTATTCTGTAATTATTACTTTCATAATCCAATTAATTTTTTATCATCATAGTTGATTTTTCCTTTTTATTTTTAATAAATGCATTTCTTTTTATTTTCTATTCTTAATGAAACGTTTTTGCAATTACAGCCAATAACACGCCTATAAAAATGTTTGAATTGAATTAAACTGAAATTGAGTGTCCTGTCTGTGGATGTCCACCACAGACAGGACAGTCAAGGTGGATTTGGCGTGGATGAAGCTGGGTGGTGGTAAGTAAAACATACAAACCCCCACAGATGGAATAGCTCTGTACTTATTTAGGGAAGCTTAGGTAATACTCCCAAATATATATAATGTATTTAGCACCATAAAAGGAGAGGTTTAACTGGCCTTTAAGTCAGGCTTTTTTTATCTGGAGGTGTTTCAGCACAACAATAAACAAAGAATAAAAAGCCCCTGAGGTGAAATGAAAAGATTTGATCTAAATACTAACAGCTCTGATTCACTGATTAAATGTATTTATCATCTGAGCCCTGCTAAGGAGAGCAAAACAACAGTAATTTTGGTTTATGCATCCATTTGGAGTACATAAACAGAATTAATCCAATACGTCATTGTGGCACAATAACAGGCTTTGAAAAAACTGATACAATCTAATATGCAGCACAACTGTGTCAACTGAATCAGGTGTTAGACAACACTCCTGTTGTTTCTGGACTTCAGTCTGGAAAAGACAAATATCCTCTTACCTCGTGTTTTTCCTGAAACTCAGACATGTCCAAACGGATAAAACCCTGAAATGACAAAGAGCATTTCACCATTTAATCCCAGGAGAGACACAAAATATTTCTGTATCAGAGTGCATTTCTGTTTCTTTATCAAAGCACTGGGCCTTTATGTTGGATTACACATTCTGTATATTATAGTCCCCACATATTGCTGAGTGTGTATGGTATGTTAGTGTTAATGTTAGTGAGTGCTGACCTACCTTTTTGATGTCTTTGTGCATGTAGCGAGCCACCTGTTTGGCCAGCTCTGTCTTTCCTGTGGAAACAGCATAAAGAGCCACATAAAACTGAGAGGTTATTTAATTTATTTGTTTTTGCTGTAAAAATCCAGCAGCATGCAGGGTTTTCAGGAACTACAAGATGACTCTCTCTCCTCCATGTTGGTTTTAACCTCAGATCCTCAGTTTCTAAAGCTTTCAATCATCTCCTCCTCTCCAGAAGCACTCATTGTGTTTGTCAGTTAAATATTCTGCATAGAAATGCTCATATATGATATTGATGTCTGGTGTTTGGTATGCATACGGGTATGGTGTGTGTGTGTGTGTGTGTGTCTTGTTGCTGTGTTTAATATTGATGCTTCGTGGCCACTGTTTGTCGCTGAAGGCAACAGAGAATATGAACACTGTCTCTTCTCCATCTATCTCTCTGGCCTGTCATTTTACAATCTCCATCTTTTTTAGCCATCTATCCGACCCTTAATATCCTCCTGTCTCCGTCTTTTCCTCCACTCAGAGACACACAGATACACACTTCTGTATCCCGTTGCTGTTTGAGGACGTCTAAGCTTTTATATAAAATACGGATGTCTTTGCCAGTTTCTGTATTTTAATAACAAATATCTGCAGACTGAAGAAACACTACTTCAAAGTAACAATTTCTTTCACAAGCTCAATAGAAGGCACGCATGGATGGAGCAGAGCTAGTCTGTTTAGCAGAGACATTAGTGAACTGTATGACGGCTGTGTCCTAGTTTGAGTTCACTTTATTCTCAGCAAACAGTTTGAATGTTTTATGGAGAAATTAGAAGATTTTATGACTTACAAAACTCATTCTGACGGATTAAAAATGCCTTAATCAATCATAAAAACAGTTTTCAACATCACACTCATGCTAGTTCTTGACTGAACATCAATACTATAAGTACCGACTATATAAGCAGCAAAAAGAAGCCAATGCAGAAGTGCCAAAAACTGCACCTGAGTGTCTGCTTGTGCGCTCCTTTTTTTCCCAGTCTGAATTTGTGCTGTTTTTTTTCATGTTTACATTTCTTTGAAATGGTGGACTACACCTTGTCCAGATTTATACAGGCTTAGTTACAATTAGGGGGCGGCATGGTGGCACAGCAGGTAGTGCCTCACAACAAGAACGTTGCTGGTTTGAACCCTGTGTAGGTCAGGGTCTTTCTTTGTAGAGTTTGCAAGTTCTCCCTGTGCATGCGTGGGTTCTCCATGGGCACTCTGGCTTCCTCCCACAAACAAAAACATGCTCATGGGAACGTTGGTGGCACAGTCTGATAGTTCACGTGGTCAGTAATTGAAAGATTCAAGCTCCGCTCCGGCTGTCACATGGCGATTTGTCCTTGGGCAAGGTACTTAACCCTAAGTTGCTCCGTCAGTGGCGTGTAAATGGGCATGAAAGGGGTGTGAATGTGTTAGTTCAGTGACTCCCAACCAGGGGTATGCAAGCACATTGCAGGGGGTGCATGGAAAAATTTAATAATTTATGTCCAACTTGGAAGTACTGAGGTAAGTATAGTTTCCCCATGGAGACAATAACCTGTGGCACAGGTCATTGTCTTTTACAGACATTTCCTGAGTGTTTGGTGCTCTGGTGTTGCTGTGACTGGGTTGGTTTCACTGAGTTATTTGTCAGGACTTCACCACAAAAGAAGCACTGAGGCTGTGGGGGGTCCACAGACGCAGAAGTGAATCCATATAAACCAGGTTGATTACGTTCTACTTTTGAAGAATCATCAACAGGTATGAGTGAGGCGGTACTCATGGTATGACAAAAAGACTCAGGGGGTACACAAGACAAAAAGATTGGTAACCACTGTGCTAGTTGATACTGCTGGACTACTGACAGAAACTCATCAGTGAGTGAATGTGAGAGTGAATGGGTGTGAATGAGTACTAGTGACCTGTGGTGTAAAGCTGCTTTAAGCTCAAGTCCATTTAACATTCATTAGGCCAACTGGTGACTCCAAATTGCCCTTAGGTATGTTGGTTGTCTGTGTCTCTGTGTGGCCCTGACATCGACCTACTGGTTCAGGGTGTACCACGTCTCTCGCCCAACGTCAGCCAAGATAGGCCCAGGCCCCCGCAACCCCGAAAGGGATAAGTGATATAGATGATGAATGGATGGATGGATGGATAGAGAGAGAGACAACTATCCTGATTTGGCACTTTTTTGTCAAATTAATTGTATAGATTCAATGGGATGATGCAAGAAAAGAGCACATTGCTGCATATTTTGGTTGTCGAAAAATTCTCAAATGAATTCTATGCTTTGTGCGGCCTAATTTGTGTTTACATTCAACAATGAAACGTGCTTTTGTGCTCTTTGTGGTGAATCTTGTGATCGAAGTGCACTGACAGGAGGAGAGTTTACTCCATAAGTATTCATCAAGCTTCAGAAACCGAACAATCTCGAGTGCTCTGTTTATTTTGGCAGCTGCTTTTAGGAAACAGCAGAGGGTTTTTTCCATCAGTTGATGAGATCAAACTAGAGTGGGAGTGTCGGGTGTGAAAGATGAGGGAGTGATTTACCGATTCCTGATGAACCGAGGAAGAGGAAGACAAGAGGATGCTCTTCATCGTACCAGCCGTTTTCCTTCCTCCTTATGGCTGTAGGGAGAAAGAAAAAGAGTTTAATTTCAGCCATTTGCATTTGTTGACTTTGCCTTTGCTGTAATTATTCTACGTTTCACCCGGTTGAACCGAGGTGACCCGGGGGCAACGGGTATCCCAGAAACTATGATAAAAGAGTGAGAGAGCAGGGATGAGAAAGGGGTCAGAGACATTTGGTGTAGCAAAAAAAGAGAAAGAAGACAGAAAACAGAGCAAGAGAGTGAGATGAGAGACCTCCAGAAAGCTACCCACGATGCCTCTCTTCCCCCCTCAGTCAGTGGGGCCATTAGCCAGCGGTAATTGTGTTAGCCTCCCTGGCGCGGCCATGGCGAAATCAGTTTAGCATGGATCGCAGCCTCGCACACACACACAGACACACACGCTCGCTTAAAGAGGAGTGCCTACCCAGCCCTGCCATCACCCCAGCAACCGCACTCGCACACATACACAAAGACAAGATGATGAGGTGGGTCGGAGGGGGGCAGAGAGTGGATTTGGCTGTGCTTTTCAGTAGCAGAAGCAAACTCATCCAAACCTGAAGCTGCTGAGAGGACAGAGCCAAAACCAGAGGCTATAAATCAATACTCAGGTAAAGGAAGTGGATGAGTGTATTCTGATTGTGATATTCAGAGAAGTTGGTGTTAAAATGTTGATGAATCTGACTCTCAAATGACCACAATTCACTGTGACCACAATTCCTAAGACCCCTGAATTATCAGTGATGCAGGCAGACAGGATGCTGCAGAGCCAATAAAACCTTTAATTTTAGCAAGAACACTTGTTACACTTCAGGTTAAAAGTAACTTATTAGATATTATATAATCCGCGTTCACCTGACAAGTATTGCCAAAACATAAGGCTTGGATGCTGTAATAAGTGATCTGGCTTTCAGTAGAGTGAGAAAAATTACCTTCACAGCAACAAGCTAATTTGGTTTGTTGGACTGGCAACAACATTTACTCATTACAAACAATTCAGGCCAATTTTTACTCGTTATATCTTGAAATAAGATGCAGTGCTTAACAAAATCATTAGACCACCTGTCGTAAAAACAAGAAAACATAAATATTCAAAAAATATTTCCAAAACATATTTAAAACTGTAACTGTTTCTGCCATTGGACAAAACTTTTGAACAGGACCAAGGAATTTTAAATTAAATTCACCTTTCTATAATAAAATTTCAGTTGGCCCATTGGACCTCTCTGAGAAGTCACAATTAATCAAACATAACATTCAACCGGTGAATGTTATGTAGATGTTATTTATATATATATATATATATATATATATATATATATATATATATATATATATATATATATATATATATATATATATATATATATATACATACACACATATATATACATATATATATACATATATATATATACATATATATATATATATATATATATATATATATATATATATATATATATATATATATATATATATATATATATATATATATATATATATATATATATATATATACATACATATAGATAGATGGATAGATATCGATATATATATATATATATATATATAGATACATAGATATATTTCAGAGGTCACTTTTGTCAGTACTGATGATATTTTTGTCAAGAGCACAAAGTATTCACTTTATGAAAGTTCACTTTCACCTATTTGTATAGGGTACAGACGTAAAACATCATTTCACTCTTGAGAAATGAAACCGATTTTTAAATGTACCCATGAATTGATGATACATTGATCAGCCATAACAATATGAGCACCTTTTTATCAGAGCCAGCATTAACTTCTTTAGCAATCTGAGAAACAGTGGCTCGCCTGTTGGAATGAACCACATGGGCCAGCCTCTGCATCTATGAACCTTGGCCGCCCATGACCCTGTCACTGGGTCAACACTGTTCCTTCCTTGGACTGTTTTTGATAGACACTGACCACTGTAGACCAGGACCACCCCACAAGAGCTGCAGATTCTAAGATGCGGATTTACATGCTGCCTGACATATCCCACCCACTAACAGGTGCCATGATGAAGAGATAATCACTGTGATTCACTGTCAGTGGTCAGAATGTTAAGCCTGATCAGTTTACATGGCTAATATGCTAGCAATAAATATCAGCAAAAATCTCAGTATCGACCAATACCAATATTCAGATTTTTAGACCATACTGACATCATACCATAAGTGCTGTGCATCCCTATTTGATTATTTTCATTAAAATATATTATGACTAAATTACTCATTTTCTAAACCTGAAGAAAAGATAGTGGATATATTACAAGTACAGATAAATGAGTAGATAAAACTGTATTATTCTTTAGTATGGAAGATTTCTTAATGAGTTAAAAAAAATTGTGGTTAAATTTTTGTGCCATTTGGTTCTGCATCTTTCTCAAACATGAACTGCAAATAAATCAAATTTTATCATCAGATTTAAGAGAACAGGCACAATAAACACATCAAATAGGACTGCCTGAACTGCAGAAATGTTCACAAACTAATTAAAAACACGTGCTCTGCATTTACACATTTAACACATCACATGGGCCGAGCATCTCCCCCAATAACAAACCATTACCTTCAGATTAGTTAACGTTAATTACATTTCCACTGTGAGTACAGCCAGCACGACAGCAGAGACAGAAAGTCAGAACAACTGAAGTCTGACCAACAAAAGACTTGAACTGACTTTATGCTGTTTGGAAGTATATTTATTTAAAACACAGGTTCTTTATAATAAAATAAAAATTGTCTTGTTGTGGGTTAAATGTTCACTCTTTCATAGGTTAATTTCCATAAATTATCACAATTTGTTTGTTTTTTATTAAAAAAAAGCTTGCAGGGAAAGATCTGCACAATCTATAATACTCAAATAAGACGACAATGTTCAAAGTTTTTGTTAAAAATCATTTAACATCCAGAGGGCTTAAAAATGTTGACATTGCCAACCTGTAAATGTTGATGGAGAGGTGCTGCTTTCTCTTTTGATTTCAGCAGATTTGGGCTCAAGTATGACAAAAGACTGGGAGTTATGGCTCCTCGATTACGGCAAAAATCATAATTTTGATTGTTTTAATAAACATTGAGATCAAAATTATGAAACATGATCCCTTACTGATTTTAACACACACCACATGCTTTCACTGAACGTCTATGTTTTTGTCACTTGAACATTAAAGAATGGGCAACACAGAAATATACTGGTAATATTACAAATATCTCAAAATAATACTAATATTATTGATGGAAAAAGGAAAAAAAAAAGTTCAACATGTTCTGTTGCATAGTAATCTTTTAACCCCAATTACTCAGTTTTCATACGTGTGGTAGGCAATAATTGTAACTGAAGTTAAAACTTGATTAATTGCCCAGTTTTACCTCAAGGTTGTTTTTTATGTCTTTGCAATTTTTACAACCATCACTTATCATATTTTATCTTTCCATTTTCTGGCAACAACCAGATCAAAATGGAGCCCAGAACTTATTTTGAGCATCTGCGTTCAAAGCTTTCAAAGCATGACCAAACCTTTCCCGCTCACTTGTTTTACTCTGCTGTGGTCAACAGGCTCTTTGTGTGTGCGTGTAAAACACGAGTTGTGAGTGTTAAACTACTTTCAAATAGCTGATAATCATAAAGAACAGATGCTTGGCAGGAGAAGAGCGGGAGATGTAGAACGAGGGAGGTGGAGAGATGGAGAGATGAGGGGAGCTGCAGCAGGAGGAGCTCAGATAAGGAGAGGAGAGAGAGAGGGGAGTAAAGGATGAAAACGAGGGGAGATAAAGAGAGGAAGGAGAGGGGAGTGATGGAGATAAGAAGACAGAGGAGGAGGGAGAGAAACAAACGAGTGTGTCAGAGATGGACACAGAGATGAAGAGTGACAAGAGGGGCTCCAAAGCTCCGTCTGCTTTATCAACGGCCGTGTGAATGACAGCGTAACCTTCTGTGTGTGTGCGTCTTAGCTGATTGAGAGCGACTTTGACAGAAGGGCACATTGACATTTCTCAGAGGACCCTGACAACAACAAGGAAAGGAAGGAGAAACCAAACAAATGAAAGCTCCCTCTCTTTCTCATGCACTCACGTACACACTCACTGGCAGCAGTGTGTAGTGGGCAGGTCTGGTTGGCTCTAACATGATTACAGAGGGATGATTCTCTTCAATAACTCTTAGCCCTGAGAGCTAAACCTGGATCAATCTAACCTCCTTCCTGTATACCCGCCTGTGTGTGTGTGTGTGTGTGTGTGTGTGTATATCTTGCTGCAGGCCAGCTGTTCGTCACAAAGAGTTCAGATGGAAACAGCCGTTTAGGAGACATGACAACAAAAGAATAAAAGAATGAAAACAAAACTTTTTAAAAGTTATTTTCTGTACCTCTAATCTACAGCACAGTCAGGACATCCATTACATCTGAATTTATCTAAGGGTGAAATAATCAGCTGATTAATCTTAGTCCTTAAGGTCATTACTCAAGAAAAAAAAATCCATTTTCCTCCACACGAATATGATTAGTGCTAATTTCTCTTACTTTAATCATTGCAAGACAAATGTATTTTGTTTTTGGACAGTTGCTCATTTTAAATAACAGAAAATTAAAGACTTGTAATTTTGCTCTGTTCAGTACATATAAGTGCACTAGTGCAGTAATAAGGGAGGAGAAGGAAGACAGATGAATAATAATAATGATAATAATAACAACAGTATACATATATATATACATATATACACATATATATACATATATACACATATATACATATATACACATATATACACACACACATATATATACATATTTACACATATATATACATATATACACATATATACACACACACACATATATACACACACACACACACACACACATATATATATATATATATATATATATATATATATATATATATATATATATATATATATATAAATTGTAACATTTGATGCAAATACTTAGATCATTGTGTAAGGGCTGTAACAATCCTATAATTTCAGTACGGTTCTATCCTTACTTGTTTTGATACCAGAGCAACAAACACACGTATTATATGCACCTAACCATGGATACTTGTCGTTGTTTTACACCTGAAAAAACAAAACAAAACAGACAGCCTTCTCTAACATCCTACACTGCACAAATAAGCAACAATAAAATAATGAAAACTACAAGTGCTCCAAGACACAAACCACGCCAGGGCATTCCCATCATGGTCATGCTAGTTATTTTCAAAGATGTAGAACACAGCCCTATCTCACACTGTTAACAAATACTTTAAAGACATTTCTGGATCCACATCTGGATTTAGATCACCACCAAAATCTTATCTATTTTTTCTTCTGCCATTTCCCTGAAAATGTAATCAAATCCCTTTGAGAATTTATTGTTATTAGTGAAAATGTGGAAACTGTCCTATCTCACAATGCTAAATTCAGATTTGGATCACCATTATAATCTAATCACTTTTTCCTTGCGTCATGACCAATATTCTCTGAAAATTTCATCCAAACCCACTGAGAACTTATTAAGTTATTAGCAAAAATATGGAAAACTGCCTTATCTCACAATGTTAACAATTCCTCCCTAAAAACTCCTTAATCCACATCTGGATTTGGATCACCAAAATCTAACTGGTTGGTCCTTGGACAATTTCTGACCTATCGTGAACATCTCATCGAACTCTGTTCACAGCTTTTTGAGTTATCCTGTTTACAAACTAACAAACACCGACAAAAAAACATAACCTCCTGGGCAAAGGGAATCATTTAATTAATGTTTTGTCCGTCACATTCATAACTATCCAGTCAAAGGCTTGCCGTCACCTCTCACTTTGTGCACAAAAAAACAGAACTGTAAGCTCATGTCTATTTGTCCTTGAGAGGACACAGATGAGTCCGGTCATTTTCTGACTGGAAACAATTGTTTCACCTTAAAGCTGTGCAACATGGATCAGCCTGATGACAAACATGGAATCTAGCAAATCCAGCTGCTTTGCGAGGGTTATGAAACTAATTAATGGAGTATAAAAGTTCGGGGACCACATATTGAGTGGCTCACGTTGCTTTTTGCAGAGATGCTATGACACAATGTCCCGTGTCCCCCGACTCCCTCCCCTTTATCTCTGCATCCCTGTCTCATTAGTTGTCCCTGTTATCTACAGTTTCCTCTCTTCTGGTCCATCTCCTCATCTCAAAATCTCCTCTTCCCCTCTGCAACTTCCTGCTTGGCTCACCTTTGATGAAAAACAATAACCAAATTGCAACAAACATAGAAATAAAATGTTTGTTGTGAATACTTTTAATAATCTCCCTTTTTCATCATATCACATGAGCTCTGTGTGTGTGTGTGTTTGTGTGTGTGTGTGATATATTCACTGTAATACTTCTTACAGATCAATAGAGTGTTCCTTTATCACTGCGCTGATGTCTTCTATGGCTTTCAGGACAATTTGCCAGGATAACAACAATCATTCATCACCCTTTCAAAGACAACAAGTCCCATGATTCCCTGCTTTCCTTTTCACTCAGAAACCCCCACGTGGACATGGAGCGGCTCTGGAACTTCTTCCACTGTTTTTAATCTGGTTCACTGTCACATGCAGTGTTTAGTTATCAGATGGTGTGTGTGTTTTTTTAATAGAGTTGATTAGTATCTGAGTTTTAGTTCTCCAGTTAGTTGTAAAACCTGCACTGTTTGTCTCACATGAACATAACACATTATAATATCTGCTTTGGGAGTGAGTTGATTATTTTCACAAATCTGTCTGAAAACATAAAAATAACACACAGCCTCCTTCAACTCTGCACACACACTCATCTGCGGATCGATACGTGGCCTCCGTGGATGTCTGCTGTAATATCAGCTCTTTACTGTCTGCTGTGTTATTGTGCTCTAACTCATCCTCCCTCCTCTTCCTCATGCATTACATTCGCTCTCTCCGTCTTTCTGTCAGTGCTCCGAGCTCTCTGCTTCATGGCTACTTTTCTGCCATCGTCTCCCATCAGCGTCCACGTCTCTTTTCTGTCCCCCACCACCTCTGTTTATTTTACCCTTGTCTCTTCTGCTTTCCTCTTCCTGTCTCCATCAGTTTGCCTTTCACCTGTCCATCCCCGACTCTTAAGGTTTCAAATGGGAGCAGCTGGATGACCCAGCAGGGGGACGATGATAAGAGGAAGCAAACAACGAAGGCCATGAAGGGAAGGACAGAAAGGTGAAGGAGAGACAATAGAGGTGATAAAGATTGAGGAGGGGATGGAAGGAAAAACTGAGAGAGAAAAAGAGAGGAGAATTGAAGAGGGGGAAACGCAGAAGGAGGAGGAGGGGAAAACAAGAGGAGGAGGGGAGAGGATGAGGGGGGTCTGTAGTATGTCTCTTCTCTCTATAATCGTGTTAACTGGCGGCTCCAAGCCTGGCCTCGTCACACACACACAGCACCTGTGTATGCCTGACAGACAGCTCATTCATCACAATTAACCAATTACAGCCTCCGCCGATCTGTCTGAACCCGCCCACTGCGGGTGGAAGGAAAGAGGGATAGAGAGAAAGTCAGTGTGTTAACATGAAGTTAGAAAAGTTAAATTAATGCGTTATGCCACGGTCAGAATACACGATTTATGCACAATTATGGCCTGACACGATAGTCAGAGGGGTTCGGGACCCTTTGGCCACGTAAATCAGTCATTCCATTTTGTGTAGTGTTCATAATGACTGACAATAATAGACCAATCTGTGACGCCTAACGACTCCAGGACACAAAGTCCAGCAGGTTTGATTTTGGTCCTATCTCCTCCCATTTGTCCCTCCACATCAGAGACAATGATCTGGGAGCTCTGCATGTGCAACAATCACCTATGTACACAAACCAAGGTTTGTACCTCGAGAGCCACGGGACAGAGAAAATGTTTCTTCAATCTCTGTAAATCAACATCTCTGCCCTTAAAAAAAGCAGATGCAACATGGTGAGAGACAGCTATCATTCATCAGCAACTCATGGTCAGCGTAACGTTTGTAGAGACAAAGTAAAGTACTCTAAAAACAGGTTGTTTGCTGTTTTTAGTGTGGGCCCTCCTTCCTCACATGTTGTCAAATGCAGTTGGTTCCAGTAATGTAGTCTGTCAGGCCTATCGGGCAAGTCACAGAGCAAATTTATGGCTCTGTGGTCGCCTAATCTGACATAGCACACTATGTTACCAACGAAAAAATCAAGAAGTCTGACCTCAGCATTAGTCTGACTAAAACTGGACTTTAGGGACATGTTAGCCCAAGTGACATTTTACTTCCATGAAATCCATTTACACTGATTAATCATAACATTTGAACGCTGGTACAGATTTGGGTGAGTTTAACAAGGGCCAAGTGATGGCTTGATGACTGGGTCAAAGCATCTTCAAAACTGCAGCTCTTGTGGGGCATTTCCCATCTGCTGTGGTCAGCATCTATCAAAAGTGGTCCAAGGAAGAAACAGTGGTGAACCAGCAACAGGGTCATGGGCAGCCAGATCTCTCTAAAGCAGGTGGGGGATGAAGACTGGCCCATGTGGTCCAATCCAACAGAAAAGCTACTGTTGCTCAAATATCTGAAGGAGTTAATGCTGGTCCTGATAGAGAGGTGTCAGAACACACAGAGCATCAGAGCTTGTTGCGTATGGGGCTCTATGGCTGCAGATCATTCAGGGTGTCAGGTGGTCATGATGTCATGCCTTACCTGTATGTATTATCCTGTATGTATAAGACGAACATTTCATGCTGATTTCTTTCATCTAAAAATTCAGCTGCAACCTATATGGCCATGTGTCTGATGCAATGTTTTAAAAATCAGAGGTGGCCCTGTCATGACAGAAAGAATAGGTGCAAACATCACAAAATGCATAAAACCAGACACTTTTCAATATCTGCGCCAATCATTCGGGGTTGAACAATTACTGATACTAGGCCTACACAATATGAGCAAAAGATGGGATATGTGAAATCACTGTTCAATATTGCCATGTGTGTGAAGTATAAATTTTAGCTCCAAAATCAGTATATCTTTTTTTCAAATCCGACCCAAACACCTCTCTGTCGTAAAACTGTTTTATCTGGGCCCGCAGATTCAAAAAGTTTGTACTCAGACGTGCAATCACTGTGCAGGAAGTTTGAGCAAAGTCAGACACAGGTTCACAGAATCCTGTTGATTATTGACTTTATTTGCATCTACTTCACTACATAAGAAATAATAACCTCTGTCGTTTCAGTTTTGTTTCCTCTTATTTATTCTTTTGTTTACATAAGTAGTTGTGTGTAAACCATAAGAACAGATGTTTTTGGTTTTGTTTGAGCAGTTTTAAGTGTTATTTGTTGAAGTAAGTAGTAGTTATATTGTCCACCCTTTCATATGCGCTGAACATCACATCTGCTCAGGTTTTTCCCAGGAGGCCCAGAGCTTAACTACTGTATATAGTTGTAAGGAGTTTAAAGTGTTGATGAAAAAAAAAGACTGTACGAAAAGACCTTCACAGACAAAAGAAAGACTTTGCTGAATGTAATGTAATAATTGTTTAGCATAATATGAACAGCATAAATGCTTCATATAACAAAAGCTGGATTGTCATCTGCCTTCAGAGACATCAGACATCTTCCTGTCAATTAACAGATGCTCCTCTGCAGCATGTATGCTGGGACATGAACAGTAGTGCAGTTAGGGACTAATTAACTATAATCAGAGCTCAACTTAACTGTGCATGAAAACATACTGAGAGAGAGAGACAGAAATGAAAGAAAAGACAAAGAAGTCCAAAGTACCTGTTTAGTCTACCTGTGTGTGGTTTTCATTGTGTGTGTGTTTACCTGAGGCCACAGTATTAATGGCCCCTTCTTGTCCGATGATGTGCTCCTTCAGCCTCCTCTCCAGGGGAAACCTCCTCCTTTCTTCTGCTTCCCGTCGAGCTTGTGCCTCCTGGAACTAAAGAGATGAACCAAAAACAGACAAGACAGTCAGTCAGAGGGAACAGAAGAGGGACATTTGTGACAGATATTATCTCAGTGTAAAACATACGTGTATAAGATCTTCGTCATTACTTTTACCTTCGTATTCACGAAACCACTGAAACAAGGACTGAGCAGCCAAGCTTTTCCTCAGACTGTTGAGTGAATCTCCAAACCAAACTCTTATGTTCCTTTTTAACAAGGTTTTCTTTTATTAATTAGGTTAGAAAATTTGTAAGAATTGTATGGCTTGGACTCTGTCTGGGATCTTCTATAAAGTCAGTATAATCCTCAACATTAGCCTCATAAAAAATGTATTCAGTCTGAAAAAGGAAACTTACTAAGCATTCAAGGAGCTGGTTTTCATTTGTTTTTTAAATTACTGCCATTTTGCCTTTTTGGTTTTTTGATGCCCAACGTAGATAAACAATTTGTCATCTTTTTAGTGTGATGAAGCTTATCCATACTACTTAGATCAGTGGGTAAAAATATTTTCAGTTTGTCCCTTAAAGGTGCAGTGTGTAGAATCTGGCATTTGAGTGACACCTATTGTTCAGATTCTAGAATGAGCCCAACCGTAACCAAAACGTCACATCGCTGAGCAACGGAAGCCTGTGAAGACCAAAAGGGATCGTGAACACGGCATCATTTACTAAAGTGACAAGGTTTGTAACCAATTTAAATCCCTAGTGCAGAGTAACAACTGTCCCTATATCCACCGCCGTCCTCTCTCCTCTTCTTTGCCTGCATTCCAGGTAGATTTCAGAACCGGTGGACAGATTCGCGTTTCGTTCTTTTTGTCCCTAAAATCCACCCAAGGACAACATGGTGGATCATAATGTCAGTTTTCATGAACGCGGCCCGCGGTAATGAAAATTTTTTTGAAGCTTTTTCTAGCTAAATAAAAATAAAACAAAAATTTAATGGGGATGATTGTACTCCTATTTTGATAGACTTTACATACAGATAGAAACATTATATCCTATATTCACCGTTTCTGTTCGGCGAAATGCTGCCAAATTCTACACACTGCACCTTTAAAACAGACAAAGCTGAGGTGTGTTTAAATAACTATAATCCTTCCAACAATAGAGTGACACAGAAATGACTCAAGAAAAATAGAACTGAGTTAGCATTTGGCACTTCCCGATTTGCATGGCCAAAAGGATATGGAGTTTTAAAATACCTTTTTAGATAACCTGAAATAAAATTTTAGATGAACACATGCATACAGGATTTTAATATCTAATTTGAAATAATAAATGCATCCGACATAGCTCCTTTTTTGGATTTTCAAGCATTATTGTTATTTACAAGGATGGCTGCTAACGAACTGCTAACAAGGACTTCGAAAATGGCTGGGGACCCTACTGCAAGCATTTCTGATCGTATTTTGGAAAACATGATAATTTCTGCACCATAGCCAAATCCATAAGGATCAACTTGATTAGGTAATTTGATTAAGAAGAAATTCTCAAACAAGAGGTAACAACATGACATTATACATTTGAAAATTGTTGTAACTGGTTCTATGTTGAACCACCATGTTGTAGTTTCATAGTAGCTTAATCATAGATTTTTACTCTCCATGACTACATTAAAGCTCAAAAAGTCATGAAAGTAAAGTTCATTTGTCAAGATCATAACAAAGAAGGGGTGAGTTAGATTCCTGTCTGAGGTTCATTTGCTGAGTGTCCTCCCCTTCTCTCTCTAAAACCCTTTTCACAAGCCTAACCACTTTCTATATCCTCTGCCTGACAAAGGCGCAGGCGCGACGCACCTGTCCTGCGCCGCGCCAACTGGGTGTGTCCAGGGCATTTTGCAAGTTTCGTGCACGGCGCAGTCCAGCACAGCGAGGCGCACCCAAGCCTCCATCCCTCCCACCGGCGCAAGTGGCAGAGAGGGAGGAGAGAAGGCGTGAGTGGGTTTAACACAGCCGAGTGTAATCTTCACCAATCAAATGAACGCCTCTCCTCGCCTTTAAATGCGCTGCGGGCGAGGCGCGGTGACAATTTCACCTCGGTGGCGAAGAAGGTCAGAGCTGCCGTTACTTTTACAGCAACTGGGACAGCGCGGGGGCCACCGGGACGCGTATAGGAGGCCACGATGAGCGTCACCGTGTGGATCACCTCACAGGACAGATGTAATCTGTTCCTGTGTCATGAATAGGAGTGTAAAATTAAGTAATAATTACATTTAAACACAGCAGCAGGCTAATCCAGTAATCATGCTTGTGATCCACCTACATTCCTGGTCCGTCATCGCCAAATAGCAGAACCTCTGGTGAAATACTCTCTCCTGATATCTCCTCCTCATCCTCCTTGCAATAATGTACTCCATCTTTTTAGATCACGTTACGAATAAAGATTAAAACAGAGAAATATGGGCAATCACAGTTAAATCCTTTAGACACAGAGTGACTTACATTTATTCAGCGAGCGTCTCTCTCTTTTTTCTTTTCTTTTGAATTTCATGAGATGAGAGAAGCTGGATACTCCGTATCGGATAATATGGCTGTTTGTAGTTGACTGAGAGATGTGAACTTGTTAGCTTGCGTCACTCTTCCAGCTGCCGTCAGTTTGAGTTTCCATTATGACAAACGTCTCTGATCTGACATCAGATGTGACGGGACAATTAATATAGATACAAATGTATGTGCTGGTTCAGACGGTTACATTAAATAGTGGTTGCTGTGATTGTTTATTGCATTGAAATGTGTCTGACACTCTGGATACCTGCCTGTGAGGTTTTGGTGACGTGTGCGCACTGTGCGCCTGTCAGCCAAATGACCACTGCCCGGGTGTGCTTCGCCTGCGCCGAGAATAGACCAGGTTGGAGCTGGCGAGCTTTCAGCACACCTTTCGCGCAGTTTTTTGGCACTTAATTGTCACTGCGCCAAGCTGAATCTGTCGACAACTCCCCCTGGTGCGCCGCCACACCCATCTTGGCGCAGCCGGTCTACCAAATTGCCAAATTGGCTGCGCACGGCAGTGCGCTGCACGAAATTACCACTGCGCGTGGTGCGCCAGGCTCCGCCACCCTGCACTGCCCCAGGAAATTAGGGTCCTACAAATTTGTAAGATTTGGCTGCATTTTTTTTTTTCAAAACAAAAACTAATTGCAGCACTATCACAAAATTTGAGGGCAGTGTTGAGTAGGTCAAGTTACTGAACTTTTTGAAGAGACATTGTGCAATTTGTTTTGGAGTCCTCACATTTATGATGTTAAGGCTAAGAGACAGACATCAACAGCTGGGTGAAGATTGGACAGGGGCCAAATGTTTATCAAACTGCAGCAAAACAATAGTTTTATAACATTCACATCTCTTTATATTCTCCCACAAATGGAACATCAATGAGCCTTAACCTTTTTACCTTATTTCCTTTGACACCTTCCTTTCAAACATTGGTGTAATCTTTCTTTTACCTCAGTTTTGTGTTCATTTTCTGTTATTTCCCCCAGCCCTCTGGTTCTCCTTCTATCTTTCTCATAGCCTCCTCGTGTCTCATTCATCCTCTCCTCATTGTCTCCTCTGTCTCCGAGTTTCCACTCTGCAGTGGAGGCAGACTGGTTATTCTCTCCCTCCATCTTGCTTAACTCTGGCCTGCTGTCAAGCTGCTAGATAACTGCAGAAAGTAAAGTCAGCATCCCCACTTCTGTAGCCATGTTCAGCTGAAACTTTACCCAAACAATCTGGATAATACGCTTTATTCTGCCATAGGTGCAATATTTTGGCATGGTGCACACACTGTGCTGAAAATGCAACACAACCTTAATACTTTTAACCAAAGTATTTTAACATGGCTGAATTTTAAATATCATTGTAGTAAAACTAGTTGTGAAAAGTAAAAGATTATTTTTACTTTGCTCAGTTCATATTGAGAGAATAAACTAAATTAAATGTTTAATTAGTCAAAGCTTATTAGTGCCATGCTCAAGGACCATGGCACTAGAAAATTTAATTTGCCAATAAAGCAACTGGCCAGCTCTGTCCCTGTGGGTAGATAGCTGGGTACCAATGATAAGCAATACATAGCAGTCAATTATCTTGTTTCCTGGTTTGAACTTTAATGTGATGTGACATAGGGGGTTTGTGTCCTACTGCGAGCAAAATGCTGCTTTCCCACCAGCTGTTCAGGTCGTTGGTCTCCAGAGGGAGCAACAAACACTAAACTTAAACAAACTTCACTAAAAACTGAACTAAAAATGAGCGATTTTGACCTGACTGACTACGACATGCCATTAGTCATGGTACAAGAAGATATCTTTATGAACCAGAGTACACAGAGGAAGACCTTTTGCAGATGGAGTCACAGGTAAAAATGAACGATGTGAAAAACTGTTGTGGAAACTGAGGAGCAGGACAAATCACAAGTTACCTAGTGGGGCAGATGCATGAACTGTGCGCCCATGCCCAAAACCCCAGAGACCATTGCTGTCATAAGTGGAATCTAGTATTGCTGCTTCTCCTGGACCTTTCTGATCCTGATGGGTAAAATGGGCACTGCAAACACGATGTCCTGTCGCTGCTGAGGGAGGAATCCTGATGTCCAGATTTAACACAAGCCAAAAATGGCAAAGGCCCACATCATGCAATGGAAATTGGTACTTTGACAAAGTTTTTGCCTGTTTTAACATCCAGGAAAAATAAAGGAGTGATTCCTCTTCTAAAAATTCAGGAGTTAGATTTATATTAGTTTGTTTTCTACCTGCCGACCCCGCTGTAGCACTCTGACCTGAACAGCTGATCAGAGGAAATGGCACATTGCTGGTGAAAGGATATGTAGCCCATTGATAGGCCAAGTTGCATACACAAGGAGTTTGTCAAGAAAAAGTGAAATTCTGCTTTGTGCAATTTACCCCAAAAGTGGGGTGATTATAAGACTTTCAGTGGCACCATTTACTGCTACATATTGTCTATCATTTGAATCCAGCTATCTGTCCACAGGGGCAGAACCAGCCAGTTGCTTTATTGGCAATTACATTTATTAGTGTCATGGGCCTTGAGCAACCCCACTTCAAAAATCTATCCCCTTAAGAAGACAATACGAAATTCCATAAATCACAGCATTACAGCTACATTTCAGGTTATATCTAATCTGATTTAAGATAGTAGTAAGTCACTTTACAAAGAAGATACATCATCAGTCTCTTCTCCTCAGCACATATTAACCCCAGTTAACCCCCACCAGCTTTCACGACTCTGAGCCCCAATAGCAGCTGTCAGTCATTCAGGAGCCTGACAGAGCCCTCCTGAGGAGTGTGTGTCTGTGTGCATGGAGGCAAAGAGATGGCACAGATGTCTGCACACTGAGCTCTGCTGAGTCATTCCTGGCAACAGGAAACAACTGCAGCATCAGAACATCAGGATGCCAAGAAACAAATGATTTTTGTTTCATGTTTAGTCCAAACAAAAATGGGGGTGTGTTTCGTTTGCCGTACCTTTCCCTCCCACTCCTGAAGAGCTGCGCTTACTTCTCCCTCTTTGGCGTAGGCCCGTGCTGTGTGTCCCAAACCGTTGGTCTGCAGGGGGTTTGCACCTGTAAGAAAAAAAGATCTTTGATTTAAATTTTTTTCATGAGGCAGGAAAGCACGCAGCACCTCAGCAGGAGATTCAAGAAGATGTCGATGAGGAGGGTAAGGGGTCACAACAGTTCAGGGGTCACTGCAGTAAAGCAGGGGCCATGCAATAACCCCATGGGGGGGTTTCATATCTGCAACGCGTGCCAGTAACACACTCCCTGACCTTTACACCCACACACCAACACCCAGCATCGAGATTCAATCCATACTGGCTGCAGGTTGTTGCAGGTTGGGGGCCTTTGGGTACCAGCAGCACACTTTCACACAGCAGGAGGGGTCAAACAGAGGAAAGGTTTAGTTAAACAGGGGGATCTGACCATAAAAGACGCTGACACATCATGTCACAGCACGTGTGGAGTGTGCCAGGAGTGGACGATGGAGAGTTGTCAGTGAGGATGGTTAGCAGTGCCTCCTGCCCTGACCTGTGCCACTGCTGTCACCCAGAGTCCCCCTCACACGTGCCTTTACAGAAACCAGAGAAGCTTTTCACTGCAGAGCCAAGAAATGTATGAAAACCAGCTGAATAGCAAGAAGTAACATGTTTTCTTTTTTGACTATATCTTAAAATTTTGAAAAGAAAACAAACTGACATCTACTGAACTAGCAGACTCATGTGGGTATACCTAAGATTCACCCCAGCCAACAGGTTCCCACCCACAAAACACCAAGTTTAAAGAAAAAAACTAAAGCCCATCTTTCTTTAATGAATTAAAGTACTTTTAAGGGAACCTGACAGTCTTGCCATTATAATAAGCTCCCATATACAGAGGCCCTCAGGATTAAAGGCCAAAAACAATACAATCCAAAGACCAAGAATGCCATGTCATAGACCTTTTGCGTTATTACAAACTAATGCAAAAATATTCAGAGCAAAGACACTTCCAGACTCTGTTCTTTCTTCTGACTATTATTGCAGATACTGATATCAATACTGTGATTTTGTGGGAAGAGCTCAGAGCCAAAGATTGGACTGTTTCACTAATTCATGATGATGAAACCCACTGCTTTTCAAGATTATTTAGGTCCGACCAACTTCCCCTCCCCATATTAGTTTTCAGATTTTAGCAGGTTTTAGAGGGAGTTACAGAAGGTCCAGGAAGTATTAATAATTTAAACTCAAGTTATTTTAGTTTGCAGCATCTGAAAATGTTCATAACAAATCTCAAGGCCCTGACTCATCATTGTACTCTGTATGAAAAGTTGGGTGGCCATCTTCAAATATCCACAGAATGAGTCATTGGTACATCCTGATTATTTAGGCCATGTTTAATCTGCTTCCTTCATATTTAAGTAACTGCATTAATGTAAAAAATGCTCTGACTCAGTCACAACACTACATTTTGCTATCTGTTCCCAAAGTTTATCTTAAAATGGACGGAAGAAGTTTCAGATATTCTGCTGTTGCAGACTGGAATCTGCTGCCGGAAAAAACTTCATTTCATTTTCAATGTTTATTTCATTAATTAGTAAAAGAAAGCACTTCAATACAAACAAGCAAAAAACTAAAATAATAAATGAAAGGAACAGAAAGAAGAATAATTTAATATGATTTGCCCCCCCCCCCCCCCCCCCCCTTTTTTTTTTTTTTACAAGACACTACTTACCATACATAATTGTACATAATAAAAACTTGATCTTGGGGAAATGGTCTCATGAAGTCTTTTTAAAATCAGATTAAAGGCATTAGATGAAGATGACGCAGGTTGTAGATGCTTTAACAGTTGTTTTCTTGCTCTGTGACTCTGAATTGGTTATTTCTGTTTTCCGCGATTGTCTTAGTTTAATGCCTGCTGCCTGTCTTGACCAGGACATTCTTATAAATGAGATGCTTGATATCAATAAGGCTTTCCTTATTAATTAAATTTTGATTTGAATTTGCAAAAAGTCAAACTAAAATATTTCTGTGCAAATAAGCACATAAAAGTGTAAATGTAAATGCTTCACAAAGTCAAGGAAAAAAAACAGTTGAAAACAATATTTAAACTGTCTCTACAGGGCAGACTGAGGTTTGTTTTCTCTCTGTTGATAGATTAGGATGTAAAAGGACAGAATGTCTGAAGTCTTTCCGAGTGAGTTTGCTGATAAAAACTGTTCCAGCGTCTTAAATAGAAACAGGAGCTGGATGTTCTGCTGCTCTGACCACAGAGACTAATAATCACTGAGATCATTATCGATAAACTCCTAAATTCTGCAACATGCTCACAGAGCTATCGATCCCAACAACAATACAACACAACCCCCCCACCCACCTCAACAGCCACCCAAAACATGAGGGAGGGAAGCAATAAAGCACCCACACACACTCGCACACATCGACAGTGGACATAATAAATAGCATCATTTAGGGCTTTAATATCAGGCCAACCCTCTGGGCCATAGCACTTTATAACGGGATCAACACTAGCAACACACACACACCAGCTGAACAAGGACACGCACACACAGAGCCGCATACACAGGATCCCTTCATTAGGAGTGCTTTAGTTATGCCTATTAGCAGACCCCTCCTCTTTCCTATTTCCTCCTCCCTCTCTTTCTCTGCAGCTGGTGGGAGAGAGCCCCTGCTGCTCTTTGTCGGTCTGTGTCTGTGTGTGTGTCCTTGTTTTTTTGGTATTGTGTTTGTCTGTGAGCATGTGTGTCTCTACTGGCCTGGTACCACCTACAGAGTGCCCCCATCACCCAGTGCCTCCTGGCTGCAGGGCCTGGTGTGTAGCTAGAGAGGATGCGCAGGTAATGTGAGGGGCTGTGGGCCGAGCGGAGGCCCGAGGGTGGGCCTGGAGACTGTGATGGATGGGGACACGGGTGGAGGGCCGGCTGAGGCCAAAAGAGCAAACCCGCCGCTGGTAAAGTAACATGGACAGATACAAACACAAGGGAAATAACAAGGTACAGGACACACGTCTCAGAGCAAGATGAACATATATGAAGGAAGACGACACGCTAATCCACACGGATGTCCTGAAGCTCTGCCACATCTCATGACTTCATCATGATGTGAAAGATTAACAGAAGAGAATTATTAAGAATCTAACGAACATTGTATAAAACATACAGAACACAATTATTTACAAATCCTTTTCTACCTATTAATAGTTGAATACAGTACAAAGACAAGATATTTAATGTTCACACTAATAAACTCTTTTTTTTTTTTTTGCAAATATTCACTAATTTTGAATTTGACGCCTGCAATATGTTCCAATAAAGCTGGGACAGGAGCATGTTTACCACTGTGTTACATCACAGTTCCTTTTTAACAACACTCAATGACCTTTTGGGAACTGAGAACACTAACTGTTGAAGCTTTGTAGGTGAATTTCTTTCTGGTTCTTGCTTGATGCACAACTTCAGATGCTCAACAGTCCATGATCTCTGTTGTTGTATTTGCTGTGTCACACATTTTCAGTTGGAGACAAGTCTGGACTGCAGGCAGGCCAGACTAGTACCCTACAGATGCTGACTTTTGAACTTTGTGCTGATAACAATCTGGATGGTCCTCTTCTTTAGCAAGGAGGACATGACGTCCATGATTTCCAAAAACAAATTAAAATGTGGACTCATTAGACCATAGCACACTTTTCAGTCCATCTCAGATGAGCTCGGTCCAAGAGAAGCTGGCAGGGTTTCTGAGTGTTGTTGATATGTGGCTTTGGCTTCGAAAGATGGAGTTTTAACTTGCAATTGTAGATGTAAGTGATGAAATGTGTTAATTGACAATGGCTTTCAGAGTGTTCCTGAGCATGGTAATATCCTTTACAGAATGATGTAGAGTTCAAGGCCGTGCCGCCTGAGGGATGGAAGGTCACAGGCATTTAGTGTTACTTTTTGGTCTTGCTGCTTACATGCAGAGATTTCACCAGATTCTCTGAATCTTTTGATGATATTATGGACTGTAGATGATAAGATCCCGAAATTCCCTAAATTGTATGTTGTCAAACGTTGCACTTGAACCTCGCCCCATCCTTGCTTGTGAAGGACTGACCTTTAGGGATGCTCCTTTTATACCCCATCATGACACTCACCAGTTTCCAATGAACCTGTTCATGTGTGGAATGTTGCAAACCTTTTTTTTTTCTTTAGCATTCCTTAACTTTCCCAGTCTTTTGGCATATGTTACAAGCATCAAATTCAAAATGAGAAAATATTTGCAATAAAAAATGTTTATCAGTTTCAACATCAAATATTTTGTCTTTCCAGTGTATTCAACTGAACTTAGGTTAAAACGGATTTGCAAATGATGGTGGTTTTTTTTTTAACTTATTAAACAACATCCCAACATCACTTGTAGACAATGCCTTTACTCCCACATGCACAAGGACGGATATGTGTTCGTATGACATCATGATCATGATTGGGCTTGATGGTGGCGCCAACCAGGCAACTGGTCCAGTCTGACGAGCAAAAACCCGCCGTGTCTTTAATCCGATTGTCTCATAACAAATGTCTCTGCTTTGTGAAATTTCTTACCTTTTTAATTCAAAAATGCGTCTGCAGAACATTTGATCGAGTTAGATGAAGTGATTTGTTTAAGCGCTCACGGAGGCAGGGGTGAGACGGGCAGACTGAGCTTTGGACGCACCATCCATCATAAACATAAACAAGACATTAATACCAGCCTCTGTATCTCTTGTTTGTGTGTGTGAGAGTGTGTGTAATGAGGTTGGTTTGGGTGTTTGAGCCAAATAATGGAGTGTTTTCAGATTAAAAACAGATCCGTCTGAAAACCTCGGATGACCCATCACGATTCAGAGAGGCGTGTAAAAACTGAAAAGCATCAGAAAGACAACATAGGTCATGAATATCTGAATATTTTAATCAATGAAATGAAGGCTTGAGTGCACAAACACTAAGATGCTTCCTCTAACACTCACACAATCAGGCGCACAGATCCTGTGATTGTGGAGTTACCCCAAGGGCGTATTCTGTGCAGAGGTCACAGTTCAACTAGGCCTGGCCTGGTTAAGAGCTGCTCGCCTGGAAACTGAGGGGGATATTCAGCCCCGAGGGTGTGTGTGACAGTGTGTGTGGAGCTGAGTCAACGACAGGTGCGAGTGTATTGTGGCTGAATGGAGAGGGGGTTATGAACAAGTGATCAATTTCAAATGAGCTTTGTAATACTGTTTATATTACTCGAGGGTAGAAGCGTTAAGATGATGATACATGGAGGCCTTTTAAAGACAATGGAGACGATGCTGCCTGCAGCCCTGGTGGTGCAATAAGAGACATTCAGGTCATGTCCACACAAATGGAGTATGTCACTTCAAACACACATTCAAAAAAAGGCTGGCCTGGATGAAGGTTTTAAGAAACTGTGTACTGTGCTCTTGTGTAGACAACGGGATCTGTGATTTGGTCTGGAAAGGTCACACGGTGTGCCATTTTCTGCTTGGTGCAATATCACTATTTGACACTATCACTTCTGTTTCCATGAGAGTTTTGCAATGGCGACACTGACAAACTTTCATGGGCTTTCAGTGCTGCAACACATACACTCAGTTATTCCTCCACTGCTGTTTCACATAGCTCTTTGACAATATAAATCCCTCCATTTTTGGGAAAGGACCTGGTGTTAAGGTTTAAGGAGTGACCAGGTGGACTAAGCTGCATATCCACCAAGCAGTCCAGTTCAGTTTGGCTCGATATGGTTGGTAATTACAGGTGTTTCTACTGCTGAATAAGGGGAAAAGGTGCCCAAATAACCGACCCGTGCCGTCACACTTTTTGGTAACCCGCTGACGTGGGACAGCTGACCCTAAAAGGTGGAGCTAAAAGAAACATAACTTGCTATGTTTAATAAGCTATGGATTTAGAATGATGGGCTCTTTGCCATAGCTGTAAATGACGTCTGCACAAAACTATGCTCCACAGAGGACTGAAGTTCTCCATTGTTGCTCTTTGTTTACTATCACGCTCTACTTCAGACAGCTTTACTGAGTCGCACAGCTGTGGCGGTGCGCATTTATGTAGTCAGTGTGACCCTCTCCTTCCAGCTCTCATCCTCTGCCTCAAGTGAAGGTACAGCTGGCAGTGGAAATGCAAACAAGATCAGGGTTTACCGCTCCAAACCATACCGAACAGTACTGAACCAAACCAGGCCGATGGGTGCTTATGTCTGCATTCATGCATACTGTTGCCATAGTTATTATAGATGTTAAAACTAACGAGTATTTTTGAAAGTTTTTTAAGCTGCATTCACACCGCACGCGACTTGAGCGACCTTGGCGACCACTCTCCATGTAAAGTCAATGTACAGCCACGATGGGGCGGGGTTTACCCTCCCAGGATGCAGCGGACGTGTCCTGGGCGACCACGTCGCTTGTCGCTTAGTCGCCAAGGTTGAAAAGTTTGAACTGTTCAGGCGATGTCGCGTGTGGCTATGCGGCAACAGCCAATCAGTGTTGTGTGGGTGTGTGATGGTACCCTTGACAGACTGTTTTCATTCCTTTTCACATAGTGACAATCCACCTAGACAGGACCGCAGAAAGATGCTGCAGGGCCATCAGCTGCAGTGTTTTGTGATTGGTAGGCGAGTGAAAAGGATACAGTCGGAATAATGTCAGCTAATACATCCTATTATATGATATGACATGATTGCAGTGAAACTCGATAGGGCGTGACATCGAGTGGTGACCAAAATGAGGTATTCATGGACACGCGATGCGTGTGGGCAGTAGGCAACTCGATTTTGGTTGCAAAGTTGCATTTGGTGTGAACGCAGTTTTAGGGTTTTTTCATTATAGCATCAAATCATAGTCACATCAAGCAGCCCCTACAGACAGAAAGAAGAGATCAACTTGCTGCCTCATTCCACTTAGGCAACGTTCAAAGTGAAGGCGAAACATCAGAGATGTAAATCTTATGGCTGTTTCTTGTTCTAAAGCCAGCTCAGGGACAAGACAACCTGGCATTTATACCTCTGTGACATTTATGTTAAAGGCTAGACATTCAATTTTAAGGTGGTTTTCACCCCTAAAGCTTGGTTCCTTTGTTCAGATTCAGTTGAAAAAAAAAACACAACATATTTGTATATTTCCCTCGGATCGTTTCATGTTCATACAGCAGTCCTTTGAACAGACAGAGTCCAGGCAAAGTCCCACAAAAGGCCTCAGTTGCCCTTACATCATTACCTTACAGTCAGCACTGCAGTGACTCTGAGTCGTGCTGTGCATTATGGGAAAAAAGGTTGCAGCCCAAACAACCCAGAAAATGCTCACTGATTAATAGCTGAGGTTAAACATGCTTTGTGACAGATGAGCATATTTAATATCCTGTGACATGCCTTTGTATAAGTGTAAACAAACTGTACACAAAGAGAAGCTTTTAACGCTCTCCGAGCAACACAGCAACATAGAGAGCAGCTTTAAGGAGGATAAAATATCCCGCTTTAACAACTTAGACTATATCCTGGGAAGTAAACAACTTTTTGTATCAGTCGATGTTGTTCAGCCCAGTGATGATCTGCTGTACAGACAGGGAAATGTTTACATGTAGCTGTTTTTATGGCATGTTGTGCCTGTGCACAGAAAGTGACTCTGTGGGATCCTAAACATTATTGTTGGGTAGCTGTAACACAATTATTATTATTACTACTGCTGCTGCTTATACTACTACAGCAGTGCGATGGGTTAACTTGTCACAGGTTTGTGTTGTTTGCTGGGTTGATTGTGTCCTCAATGTAACTGAGCTGCTTAAGGGGTCAACTAGAAACGAGCAAAGACCACCTTTTTTCAGGCGAGCTGGCACAGTTGTTTGTGCTGAAACAGGGATCGATTGTGTTCATATGTATGTAAGTGAACTATGCTGAGCATGGAACGCCCGCTTATATCAGAACAGCTCTCCCAAATGATCTAGATGTGTCTTAAGACTATCAACAGATCCCCTGACTCACAACTCTGCCCCGAAAACAACCACATAAACATACAGGATTGATAGCATGGTCTCAGTGGCAGAGGTAATGGACAAGCAAAGTAACTGTCAATCAAATATAACAGAGAAAAACATTTTACAAAATCACTGGGATGTGTAAAACTCTGTACCTCTTTCTTCCTCTCTAGGTAAATGGAGCCCGTAAATGGAGAAAATATGAGGAATGTAGTGTAATGGGCTACACTTGAAAAGCACTTCTGCAGTTTTACAACCACTTCAATCAATTTACACAGCACTACGCTACACACATTTACACACTGATGGCTCAAGCGGCTTTGGACATTACCGGGCGGCCTCTAATCTGAATCTAATCTTATCCTTATTGCGTTAATACTCCCGCCTGTGATTCAGGAGCAATTTTTGGTGTTAAGTTTAGCCCAGACACTTTTCTACAATACACTCAGCCTATAGATTTCAACGGCTGTAAGTGATCAGCTGATATTTTTATTAACTCACATCATCTTTGTGTAAAACCAGAGATTTTTATGTAAAATGTGCATAGAGCAACCATATGGTCTACTATTGGCACTGATATGTGAGCCCTCAGAGGTGCTCTGTGGAATTCAAAGTGGGTTTAGGGATGAGATTGGTGTGGGTTGGGATGACACGTACCAGCCTCCAGCAGCATGCGGACTGCGCGTGGATCATCTGCCAGTGTGGCGTAGTGAAGCGCTGTACAACCACGAAAACCGGCCCTGCTGCTGAGCCTGCTGCTGAATTCATCCTCTCTGGACACAAGAACTGTGGAGAGAAAGACAAATAAATAAATGGAGAGAAGAGAAAGACTAATGGTTTCAGATAAAAAGAGCCAAACATGGCCATATACTAAACATTTCAGTTGTTTGTGTCAGAGGAATCTCTCTGTTGCACTGCTATAATCTGCCCGTCAATGTGGCTGGACATTTGAGCTGCCCCCCAGTTATGAGCCAAACAGTCACACAGTATTACCTTACGGCTATTTTTGGCTCAGTATGATTTTTTTTAATAAAGACTGTTATCGTTCATGCCGGCACACTGTGACAGCCCTAGTCTACATGAGAGTAATGATTCAACAAGCTAAGAACTGCCCTAAACCCGTTTCTGGTTCAGCTCTTTAACACGTTCATAATAAAACATCAGACTACAAGATTGTTCCTCCTGTTTCCAGCTTTAGAATCGTCATTCATTTTCACAGATTTAAGCTTAACTGTCCAACAAGATCAAAATAATGTGCGTTGGGTTTTAAGGTTTCCTCTGCTTTGCTCCTCTCTGATAATAGAGACAGTCTATCATTCTCCCCTTACTTATCTTTTTCATAAGAGCACTCATCTCGTGCCACTCCTCTATCATCCATTCTTATTTTTCCGCCTCCTTCCTCTCCTCCTCCCGACTCATCAATTCCTTTCATCACTCGCACCCTCTTCCTCCCTCCCTCCCAATAACTTTGTCTCATCCATTTCCTGACTTCCTCTCCCTCCCTCATCATCCCTCCTGTTTCCTCCGATCCCTCGCTCCCTCTATTATCCCTTGCAGCATCCCAATCCTCTCCCCTCTCTTCCATCTTTAGACGCTCTCTCACACTTTTCTTTCACTGCCTTCCTCTTGTTGTTTTCCTTCCCTTCATCAGTCTTTCCCTTCCTCTATCCATCCCACTCTTTTTTTTTTTCTCCGATAGTCTCTGCAGTGTGTGTGTGTGTGTGAGAGAGACAGGGCGGGATAATCATAGCTAACCCAATAAAGCGTCGCACAGGCCCCCCTAGCCCATCCATCAGCGTGCGTCTGGGAAACGCTTCCCCACGCTGCGCTGGCCCCACGTGGACCCAAACCTGACAGCCATATAAATGTCTGCAATATACATATCCCATATAAATATGTCGGCAGAAACCCAACACAGACTGGAGGGGGGGAGAGTGTGCGCACCATCCTTCGTGTGTGTATATGCAGCTCAAAAGAGAAACAAATAAAACAAAGACTTCTTGTCACAGAACACAGAAAATAAATAAAACAGAAGAAATGAAACATGTACATATATGCAAATCTTTATGCAAATCATAATGTCTCATAATATCTGGTTCAACACTTAGGATTCATACGTGTAATATAGTCACTACACACACAAACATGTGATTTATGCACACACAGGCTCAGAGTGATGTGTTATTGTTCCTCACCTTCTAGAGAGTGGATGCCTTTCTCCCGGGAGGTGTCATAAACATTGTTGAAGTGATCTCCAGCGTTTGGGTCAGCACCAGCTTCCAGCAGAACCTTCACCACACTGAAAGAGAGTAGAAGACCCAGGGACAGGTTTTAATACACAAATCAACTTAAATCGGAGAGGAATGACACTGATTAATACAGCAGCACCTAGCTGCTTTATTCAATATCTGTAATAAGGTAGATCAATTTATACAACAATTGTGAGCTGCCCAAAGTGGGACGCCTCAATCAGCGTCCTTTGGAGCAGGATGAGTTGGGAGATATGAGTGTGACGACAGCAGGAAGTGACTGCTTGTACAGAGATTACAGTCCATCTGGTATGTCATGCTAGATGGGGACATCAATGACGTGTAAGGAGAGAATTGCTGGTGAAAGCAAGCCACAAAACCAGTGTAGGATGATAACATGATGTAAACATGAGTTTATTTAAAAACTCAAACTCAACACTCAAATATCACAACGCAGAGCTGTGGTAAAGTTCAACAAGCTACCTAAAGTTAAATAAAACATATGACAGGTAACACAGGCAGTTACCATCATGTCATTTCCTTCATAGAGTCTTTACAGATACAGATGCTGATTTGTCCCCATTACCACACAGCTGGTAAAAGTATCTGTGAGTAACTATACAGCCCACTACTCTACTGTATATATTTTTCAGACCTGTGTGGGCAAAGCAGGACCCCTTGTTTTCTTATCCGAGTATATTACACATGAGTAAGGGTTTTTTTCCCCATTCAGCTGTCTTTAGCAGTAAAATATATTGAAAATATTATATATATATATGTTCTGTGAAAATCAAAAAAGCTGTTTTGCAGTGTCACATTAACCACTTAATCTGACTACTACCCACTGGCAGTGGGTGCAGACATTTGAAATCACAGTAAAGAAAATTCTGTATTTATGCTGATGACCTTATATAGTTTTTAAGGGATACAGAAAATTGGATTTCTGCAGAGATGCAAATATTTCTGAACTCATTATAGCCGATACTTATAATTTAGATCAACACTACACATGTAGTGTTGATCTAAATTTGTTCCCCTGTTTGAGGGGAACAAAAGAGGCCAGATGCGTGCCTGCATCTGAGGGACTGGTGCTGCTTTGCCGAGGAGCAGACACATAGTTCTGGCTTTTCCAGGCAATGAGCAGCATCACTGTGAGTTATTGACAAAGTCAGGTCTCAAACACAGTTTTAATGGCATTTAAAAGAGGAAAAGGTTATACTAACTATCAGAAATTTTACCACGGTTTATCATTTTATCGGTAACCGTTACATCCCTATCTCACACTGTTTTTTTTTTGTTTTGTTTTTTTTTAACCAAAGTCTTTGTTTAGTTGTTGTTGTTTGAGTTGGTGGTTTTACATTAGAGCATGACAATTCATCCTGTCCTATCACTGAACATGTCCCAAGAGTCAGACCCAAATGCAAATATCAAAAACCTCTCCTGACAATGACCCTTTCCCCTGATTTACTCCCATTTCTACTCTGATGGATAACTGTCAACGGCCCTTACGCCTTTTCTTCTGAACGACACACTTGTCCGCTTTTTAACATGTACATATGTGCACATGGACAGAAGGGCAGGGGTCGGGCCTGTTTCCGGTGCCATTGGAGGGGCGAGAGGTTCTGTGTTTGTGTGTAGCCCTTCATTGGAGCGTACCGCCTTAAAGAGCAAACAGGAGAACCTCGGCAACACCACTCACTGTGACCTGACAGACATTCCAGGTACCGTCTCTCAGTCTACAGAACACACTTCACATTTGCCACCGTGAACGTGAGCACTGGCTTTGACATTGAGACACAGACGTGCACATGGACACACAAATACACACAAAGAGGAGTCAGTTAGTCTGTGCTGAATGAGAGGGCCATGGCCGTAACATGAACCCTGCCAGGACTCTGCAGGCTGTTGTTAAACCTGTGACTACATAATGCAGCCTGAGAGGGAGAGCTTCTCTGCTAAATGGTTATGGCAGGGGCCTGAAAACGCTGAAATTGGAAGCAATGTTTTTTATAAATGTGTAATGAGCTACAACTTCCCTCTAGGAAAACATAAACTCTTTAAAGTGACAGCTACAACAGCAGCTGCAAAACTCAAATATCACAACACAGAGCTGTGGTAAAATTTAACAAGCTACCTAAAGTTAAAAAGACAAACAGTATGACAGGTAACAAAGGCAGTTACCATCATGTCATTTCCATCCTACAGTCTTTACAGACGTTGATTTGTCCCATTAACACACAGCTGGTAAAGGCATCTGTTAGTAACTATTCATACACAGCCCACTACTCTACTGTATATTTTTTTCAGACCTGTGAGGGCAAAGCAGGACCTTTTTTTTCTTTTCTGAGCCTATATTACACGAGTAAGGGTTTTTCACCCATTCAGCTGTCTTTAGCAGTAAAATATATCAAAAATATTATAAATATGTGCTGTAGAAATCAAAAAAAGCTGTTTTGCAGTGTCACATTAACCACTTAATCTGACTACTACCCACTGGCAGTGGGTGCAGACAATTGAAATAACTGTATAGAAAATTCTGTATTTACGCTGATGACCTTATATAGTTTTTTAAGGGATGCAGAAAATTGGATTTCTGCAGATATGCAAATATTTCTGAAGTGATTTTAACCAATACTGATTATTTAGGTCAGCACTACACAGTGTTCACTTAACTAAAATTGGCCTGTTCCTTACTCTGTGACAGCTTATTTGTTTTACAGATGGGAAAAAAACATTTAATTCTCTATATAATACTGTGGATTTTTTAAGACATTTAGTGGTAACTTGATGAAGCATTATGGTACATTCATAAAGTCTACCAGTATTTCAGCCAGTACGAAGGATTATTTTGGCCGATATATCGGCTGCAAATATTGATATCTGCAGATGAAGATATTTGACTTTTAAGGCTCATATCATAGACTGTAGAGGAATACAATGAAGTCATTTTTTTTGACTGCACGTGTCATCTCAACCAAACTTTACCTCAACCCACTTACAGACAGAGAGGCTGTGTTGAGGCGGGACCTAAGGCTGTCTGACTAATAACGACTCTTTATTTTTTATTTAGTCGACAGTTTCCTGCACACCATCATTTGGGTGTCAGCCTTCTGCAGCCAGCCTCAAGTGGACAGTCCCAGTACTGCAGCTCTTGTACTTCTGCATGGGCCTCCGTTTTCAGCCTCGAAAGTTGCCACTTGGCCAATATCTGCTAACACTGATGTTGTACCAATAATAGCTTGCATCCCTACTTTTTTGTACATCATAAAGAGAAATTGCTACTCATTTCAATCTGGTTCTCAAGGAATTTTAAATGGTAGAACAACAGTGTTGGCAGCCCAGTATAGAAAACAGAGATAATACCCATGACAGGACTTGAGTCCAGTGTTGTATTGGATAATAAAAAAAACATCAAATCATCATAGTTCAGAGGCTGGTAGTGACATATTATTACTTTAATTTTTTTTTAGAAGAAGCCATATAGTTGTTGCGTTATCAAAATCATTCCTTCTTTTTTTATTTGAATTTTTTATACAACTTATCAAATGGTCTCATGTCTCATATAGTGGCTTATTTGAGATACAGTAAAGGCTAAGAAATGAAAGTCTTGGAAACAGCCAAGCAAAGTACCCCTGTATGCGACTAAAACAGAAGCAAATGCAGAGTAACCAGTGCCCCCCTTTGCCTTGGTGATCATTCATCAAATGGGAGCAGACTGCGGTGGTTTGTGGTCACAAACAGAACATATGTGTTCCTGTGTGAGAGCGGCGCTGAGAACGGCCTGACCAGGTCTTTGTGTCTGACCTTGCTTGGGGGGCATAAAGGACTATCCGGGGGTCCCCTATTGTTACTGTATTGCTGTGACCAGAGACGATGGGGGGGCTGTGACCCACTATGGGCTCTCCTCTCACCCCTGCAAGCACTTCTACAAACACATGGGTGCATCCTCTGAGACACATGCAGACACACAAACTAAGGTTGGTCACACGAGGCTGGGCAGGACTGTGTGAAGAAATGCACCGGTCTGAAAAGGGTTAATGGCATCAGAAAGGTAAACACGGAGGGATAAAGAGAGGAAAACTTCAGAGAGGAGGAGAAGAGGGAGGAGGAGAGGATAAAAGGAGGGAAAGTGCAGCAAAAAAGATGAAAGAGAGGGAGATTTAATTACACAGGATAGTGCTAAAACTAATGAGCTCTTGGAAACAGTTTATAGTTTTACTAATCAACTGATGATCAAGTGGCTAACTTTATTTGGGACGTTTAGGAGGAGAGTTGCAGCACTAATTTGAGGCCAAACTGAAGGCATGCAGAGGTTAATTAGGTTAAACTTCCATTCTGAAGGACTGGGCCAAAAGCTAAAATTACACACTCTCTAATGCGATCCTGAAAGAATTAAAACAATATTATCTGAAAATTAGAAGACTATTTTACTTTCATAGGTTAACTAAGTAAAGCAAGCTTTAATTTTTCAGACCTGGAAGAGAAACAATATTTGGTATTCAAGCTACATATTTGTGATATTCAACACTTAAGCATCACTGTAACAGCTTAAGGAAAGTTCTCCTTGGTATATTTGCATCTTACTCTTGTTCCAAAATCCTTAAAATCTTTCCACTGTTCACCTGACAAGTCTCACTGAGTTTAGTATCTGTGACCTTCCAGCTCATGCCAGCAGGTGACCAGTGTTTCTGCAAGAGGCTGGTGTTAGTTTCCCATCCCTGCCCGGAGGGAAGACAGGAAACAGACTCTTCTGTCTCTCTCTTGCTAAAACAGACACCCGAGCTGAACTGACCATCCATGTCTCTGACCACCTGGACCAGACGCTGGACCTCACTTGACCTCATCTCACCTGGTGCACACCTGGGGTCACGTAGATGCCAAGGAGAGAGGCACAGAGTTCACTCTGACTTTTCCCTCTTTATGTCAAACAAAAAATTGACTTGTCAAGGTGAGTATTTTCAGCTGTCTTGTATTATTTCATCTTTTTTTGCAAATGTTGATGTAAGCCCAGTTAAGATGAGAAATATCTCTGTCTCTCATAAAATTTCTGCAATACTCTGAATTTCAAGAAAATAACATTGAATTTAATAAAGTATAATCGAATATACAGTAGCAGACAGGTCATGAGGCTCTGACAACAATTTGGAATAACCTGCAACCTACTGACAAGTTATTGTGGCAAACAACCTTGTTATTCTGCATAAAAGTTAAAGGAAACCTAATGTTACTGTAGCACAATGACTTGCTTAGTTACTGTCAGAAACAATTTTGTTGAGTGAAAATCACGTTGTCAACAATCATTCTGGACAGGACTACAATTTTTAAGTGCCTGACGTAACGAAAAAAGCCAAAGATTGACTTACATGTTAGCATTATTTACATCGTCTGAAAAACGGGAAAAAGAACTTATGTCAGTTTATCTGGTGTTAAATTATCTGGTGACATTGCATTCAATATCTAACTGTGCTATTTGCTTCCTGATTCCAAGAATTTATCAGTGCTTTTGATGACATGAAAAGAAGTATGAAAGAGTTTGCAGAGTAGAAAAATCTTTTCAAGAAGGTAATTTTACATTTTAAGATCCGTTCATGAAACAGAGGTGGTAAATGCTTTAAGTTGTATGTCATGGCTTAATGAGGGTTTTGGTGAAACCCAGAAAATGTTCAGTTTCAAAATGGGCCACAGTGTACTTAATACACTTAACTCATTGGGAAAAGGCTGCTTTACAACATTATTAGAAGGGTAAGGAATTTGGGATGCACTGAAGCAGCTTTTTTTAGACAATGGACAAGCACAAGCCATTAGATTTAGTCCACTAATAAGAAGTACATATGTAAATGATTGATAACACCATTACAGTTCTTAAAAATATCTTAAATGCTCATATTATTCCATTGGATGCTCAACACTCCTCCTCATGACAGTTTAACAGTGCCTGTTGGTGCTCTGTAGGAGCTCTTGCCCCTTTAATACTCCCTCCCTATGTGGGCCCAGTCTGTTCTGACTGGTTCAGGTCAACTCTCTGGTGATTGATCAGTTCAGCACTGCTTTGCTGCTTATTGTCAACAACTTTGCATTCATTCTAACGTCTATGCTCTGCAGCTCTGCAATGGGCTTGCTACGTTGAGGCAAATGGCTTAAACTGATGACAAAACAATGGTAGGACATCACACTAGCAAGTCAATTTGAGGGGTGGTGAGGGTCGGTGATTGTAGGCAGCTAGAGGTGCCATATGGAGAAGTCTGGATGCTGCAGACTTTTTGTCTAATTTATTTATTCATAAAATAAATAAACCATGCAGAGGGGACATGCTTAAAACACTTGTTAATACAAATCGGATATCAGAATGTTGATACAACAGAGCAGTTGTTCCACCCTTAATCTCAGCTGGGAGGATATCGACCCACATAAGTTAATAGAGATGCACAGATGAATCTATTTGACATTGGTCTTTGCAATCTTTTTTTAAAGCATCAGCCATCTGCAAACATTTTGGGATAAGCAGATATCGGTTGTAGATGTTTCTGTTGTTTCACATCTGTTACCTGCTGACATCTGTGGCACCCAACTGCAGCCTTAGATGAGAAGGTTTTCTTTGGGCAGCAAAGTAAACTGTAAAACTTTGATTAGTTTCATGGTTCACAGTGAGAGAAAATGTTGGCATTGTGGGAGCATTATACAAATAATAAAAAAAAGAAACATTAAACTTTAAGAAATAAATAAGTACATGAGGCTAGAATGTGTCAAGCAATTAAATAACCTTTATGTTTATGTTAACTTCATCATTAGTCCCCATCTGAGGCATCCATCTATCCATTATTTGTATCACTTATCACTTTCAGGGTCACAAGGGGCTTGGACCTATTACAGCTGATATTGGGCAAGAGGCATGGCACACGCAGACTGGTTGCCAGTCTGTTACAGGGTCACATGAGACAACAACCAGTCACGCTCAAACTCACACCTAAGAGCAATTCAGAGTCGCCAGTAAACCTGACAAGCATGTTTTAGGTCTGTGGGGGGAAGCCAGAGTCCCAGAGAGAACCCACGCATGCACAAGGAGAATATGCAAACTGCACACAGAAAGGCCCGACTGACATGGCGTTCGAACCAGCAACCTTCTTGCCATGAGGTACCCACTACACACCATGTGGCCCCCATCTGAGGTCCATAAATAATTCTATCCTATCAATTTTAACCAATGTTATTCATTAAGACTCAACCATTTCAGCCATTTTGAATAATCAAGATAGTCTGATAGCATTCAGCTGTGAGCTCTCGTGATTTTCATTATTATTCAACAAAGCTAATCTCAAACCCATAATCTTACTTCACAGTGCATTCTCTCAAAATCAAACTTTTCTCCTCTCTCTTTCCAAACCAAACACTCATCCCTCCGCTTTCCCTTGTTGTGTCCCTCTTCCTCCCATCGTGTCGCACAGCCGACAGGTCGGAACGGTCAACAGGCGTTTCACTCTGCTGAGCGCTTATTGTGCACGTGAATGCAGTGAGGGAGGGATGGAGCAATTGTAAGAGAGCTGGAGTTGGTATTGTGTGTTAAAGAGTGCAAACAGTGAGCCAGGACCTGCGCCTCCCTGATTTAGCCCTCATCAAAGCTAAGCAAACACACACCCCCAACATCTCCCCCTTAATTCTTACACAGAGCCCACTACTCTACCCCTGATTCCCTCACACAGCCCGGCCTCAGCCTCTACACACTAAATGGACTGGATGCAACACCTTGAAACCAACGATGCTTAGTAAAGCTTATTTCATCACTTGTACTATTTTGGTTGATATGAAAGCAATAATTTTTATATTTTCCAACTTGTTTTAAAGTCAATCAAACAGTAAAAGGACTTTCAACACAGAAATGCAGCTATACCTCTCTCTCAAAATTGATAAACAAACTAATGAATTAAATATGGTCAAGAGTTGGTCTAAAAGCAAGTTGTTCTCTGTTGTTTCCACTGAAGAGGCCAGCAGCAACAGGTTTTGTCTGACCTTGTAACACTCAGTAAGGAGGGCTGAGCTTGACAAAGGGTCTATTAGCATGTACTAAATTAGCCACAAAAGATTAGCTTTTTTAGCCACACATTATCGATGTCAACAGCTGAATACAAATACATGCTCTACATGCTATGGGAAGTTGATGCATGAAAGGCCATATTTTTGCATATGAAAATAATAATACAGGCCCTAACCAGAAGACAGAATTCATTTGTGAGGATATCTGAGGCCCATTTGACACTGGATGTGTTTTACTCACCTGACAGCACCAGTTCATGTCTGTTTTTATATTGGCGTGCATGTTAGCAAGTCAGAGCTTTCAGGCTGGAAGTGTGAGCTGTGCATCTCAGTTACCTCTCCGGTGCCACAAATCTTGAGAATAGTAGATTTGTCTATTTTTAACACGAGCTGCGCGTGTTTCTCAGCAAAATCACACAGAAAATTATTCATATAGAGACATACAGTATGTACCTAAATAAAGATGGTAAGTATGTACACAATGGTACAATATTCCACAAAAAAGATAGAAACTGTCCAGGGACTCTTCCAGTCTGGGCCTCTCAGATTTAAGCTACGGTTTGCCTCCCCTGTGGAGAACCTCCTCTTTTGACTCAGGTCAGTTATGCAGTGAATCAGGTTCCTTGTAGGAAAATTTTCTGTGGCTCTTCCTAAACTTTCAACAGAAGCTCATTATTGTGGGGATGCATATGGAAACATAGAGCTGTGACAGTAGGGAGATGCGGTGAGGCAGCAGGACATTCATGCACCTGATGTGAAAGCTGTGGCAGCACTTGCTGGAGCTGACAGCAAGCGCACGTGAAGACAATACTTCCAGTGTGAAACGGGCCTGCTGGGAGGAGACAGCAGCACTGCGTCTTAGGGGCGTCCCGATCCGATATTGATATTGGATATCAGTCTGATATCAGCAAAAAAACAAATATCGGATGATATTGGCCTGCAACTAAAATCTCTGATATAAGCACTCTGATACAAGCAGCCCATTCTAATATATTTTTTATTTATTTATTTAATTCAGTTGTAGAATATGCTTATGTTAAAGTTAAATACAGTGGTTATTTTGCAATTTAAAAATATATGTTTTTGTTCTATTGGATTTATTGAGGGTATTTATCAGGGTCTTCTAATTTATTTTTCATTTATTTAATTCAATTGGAGTATATTTGTATGTTTAAGGTTAAAATTTATTTAACCCATTGGTTAATAACAAATGGGTCAGTTTTTCTCATACCTGCTATTGCTGACTACTGTTCTCTGTTTGAGTTATCTCACTTGATCAAGCCTTTTCTTACAGTCCATACTACAAAATAAGTAATAAGAGTATGAATGATTCCTGCTGATATCGTATCGGATTGATATCGGTATCGGCCAATACTCAAGGCTGCAATATCGGTATTGTATCAGAGGTGAAAAAGTTTTATCGGGACACCCCTACTACGTCTCTTTTGCAACAGTGCAGTTGCACACAGAGGCCTTAGAGAGTCATTAAACCAAATGTTGAACTGCTCAGTCACAGTTTTGATTTATAATCCTGGTTTGCATTGAAGGAGGAAAAGGCACTGACACGAGCAGGACGATGGCTGCCTGTCTGTCTGGTGGTGATACTGGACTTATGCCTCGTTTCCACTGAGAGGTCTCTTTGGTTCAGTACAGTTTGGTACGGTTTGGAGCAGTAAAATCTGGTCTTGTTTGTATTTCCACAGCCAGCTGTATCTTTACTTGAGCTGGGAGGAGAGGGTCATGCCAGCTACGTAATGCATGACGTCAAAACTGCTTATTTGAACCTGGTGAGGTATGTAATTTAGTTTCGCTGCTGTTGGATGGGAGATGACATTTTTTGTGACCAATCAACAGACTGCAGCACTTTTAGGTCCACCTTTTCGGGTCAATTTGGTGTGCTCGGCACCCTTTCATTGGAGCACCAAAAAGACGGCCAGTTATTTGGGTACCTTTTCTCCTTATTAGAGCTTTACAATACTATGAAATCACCTGCTGCCTTCTCTAAGTTTATGATGTTGTAGCCTAATCCTGTGATACGTGACTAATCAACTTCAAGAAAGGAAAGACATCATACAACAGTGAAGTTTACCAGCCTATGCAGGTTCTAGTAAAGAGGCTGCTGTCCTCTCTTAAAATCTGGGTTTGACACCTTGCCATGGATTTTCTCTTGAATGTCATACCTCACACCCTCCCTTCAAAGATTTTGACTCGCTTTCCTTTCTTTGTCATAATGGTATAACTTCCAAAAAACATCTTATAAAAGAGGGGAAAAAGTAAACTGTTTTAATTGTCCAGCACTAGAAAGTGTTTCTCTGAAGTCACACTGAGGTTGCAACTTATATTTCGTCTTCTCTGAGGGAGGAGTCGTAATTCAACAGTAAGATCCACGCCGACACTGTAGCTACAGGCTAAACCTCTTTCATGACTGATGCTCCCTGTGTTTTCACTTATCGCCTGCAAATAAAGTTGTGTGTGACTGAGTAATAGGCAGTTGGCTTCTAAGATATTTGGTATAAACTCCCCTTCAGTGTGTGTTTGTCACAAATGCGTCCTCACTCGTGTGTGTGGCAATAAGTGTGTGTGTTGGTGTGTGACTGATGTGTGCGAACGGATGTTCTGTCTTCCCTGCAGCAGTGACGGCTCACTGGGGGGTTTGAGACGGGATTAAACACAGAGGAGTGTCACTGCCTCGCTGAGTTATAGCATTCATAACACACACACACACACACACACACAAACACACACACACAACCAGACAAGCGTAATGACAAGCACAAACTGCATAAAAACAAACACACACATTAGTTTATGTCCAAAAATAAAAATTAACATCGATACAACAGATAAGGGGAAGAAAACTCATTGAAATAAATGAGAAGTTAAGGCAGGTTAACTTTGTTATGTCAATGTAGACAAAGAGAGTGACACAAAATACTTTAATTCTAAATAAACACTTATTTTTATAAGTAATTCATTCATTATTGAAAATAAAACAGAACTACTGCTCATCAAGATACCCTTTAACTAAATTAGACCACACTGAGGCTAAAGTTATTCCAGCAGCAGTTCTTGCACTTTAACTGTTGAGCATTTTTCTGCATTTATTACTCAACCTGATCTACAAATACTTTCCGTTTCTGTCAATATAGTAGTTAAAAAAAAAAACTTAAAATGTTTTAATAATAAAATCTTAAAATAAGGGATGGGTTTGGTCATAATATCAGACAGCAGCAGCATATCTGAAATCTGCAGACTGCCATTAAATAACAAGAGAAGAAGAAACAAGTAATGTCTGATGGTGTAAAGCCAACTTACCTTTTCTTGACTTAAATTTAAAGATCCCATATTCTACCAATTTTCAACTATTTTACTTTGTTCCCTGATGTCCAGTACACATTAGAGCTGATAATTAATCAAATTTAAAAGCCAATTACAATTACTGCACTCCACAACAATGAAAACAGATTATTCTAGATCAAATGATTGATGTGCCACATGACATGCTGCACTTTTTCTTTCTCCATAATTATTAGCCTCATTTTGAGGTATTTTTTATTTTTACAAGTATATTTCTATGTATTGCCCATTCTGTAATGTTCAAAATGATAGTGTCAAATGCATAGACGTTCAAGAGATATTCAACTGGATTTCTGGAATACATGGCTGTGTGTTCAAACCTGACCCAGTGACAGCATCATCTGGATATCACATACTCTTGGTACAGAGCACAGTAATGTATGGAATAAGGTTGTCAAAAACAAACAACACTTAAACACATTTTCGATAATACCACGTTTTAAAAACAGTACATAACCATTCAATTTTACGTTCACTAATACCGAAAATACCAAAACAAACAAACAAACAAACAAAAAACAGACCCAGAATGAGGGGTAGAGAATAAACTGGTCCTCGGTCTGCTGCTGTTCGCAGTACCAGCTCATGTGACAGGGTTCAGAGGGCAAAGCATTAAAAACACTTATCATAATCAAAACATGCTGACTGCATTGCATCAATGAGTTAATAAAATGTTCTGAAAAAAAAAGAAATACTTTTGCTCATGAATATAATCTACAGTGGTCCAATCTATTGTATTAAACACAACATAATTTAATCCAAAACAGTAAAATGTGCCTCAAACTATGATTGTTGTAATCTGTTGTATGAAATCATAAAACAATTTTATTACAAATAAATTCAAAATGTGTAGATTAACAATCATAATTAGGTTAAATGTCAAGTAATACTTATAAGTTTACAAAACAAACTCAACTTTATTTATATGGTAGTTTTTATATATAAAAATGGAGCCTGTGGAAAAAATTGATCATATTTCAAGGTCTAGTTTGTAATTTTATTGTGTTCTTTGCCACGGCATCGAAACAGGAATAGAATAATAAAAAATTGTGATGGTATCGAAGTTCAAATTCTGGTATTGTGACAACCCCAGTATGGGATGGTAATGGCTAAGAGACCGAGACTAAAACTTTGGAAATCAGACATTGTGCCTCAGTTTAAGACCTGGCTAACTCCCCTCACTAGTGTACTGCACATGGAGAATATTCAGGATGAGATGATAGACTATCTAAACAAACTTCTTGATATTTGGCAGCCATTTTTGGATCACCTTGGTCAATATGACAGAGATAGTAACAGATTTAGCCGTTTACCTTTCTCTCTAAACCTTAGTCTTGAGATACACAGTACTGTGATAGTTGTGCAGAGCAAATGTCTTAGAATTCAAGCTCGTTTCTATTTATTTGTTTCTATTTTATTTTATTTTTGTTGCTGTTGTTTTGTTGTTTCTGTATAAAATATAAAAACTCAATAAAGACATTCAGGAAAAAAAGGTCAATGAATGCAAGTGGTACGAATTTTAGCAACAGTGAGTAATCCTGTCTCATAATCGTGACCTCAATATCTATTAAATTAATCTCCATTATGATTTTTGCTTTAACTGAGCAGCCCCACTAACCATATTTTTCCATGTCCTAAAAATCCAATTAAACCCTGGATCTGCCAGGAGCTATGAGCTGAGTCAGACCATGCCCCTTTTCAAGGAAAAGCTATGGCTATGGCTCTCTAGTGCTGCACTCTAATGTTTACTGTGGCTGTACGGTCATGCCTACTCATGTTCCTCCCACTGGAGCCCCCAGTGGGCTGAACAAACACCTGCCTCAGGAAGTGTCTCACACCTGGGGGAGGTGGCATATCCCCTGTTGACAACAATAAGGGGAAATTTTCAAACGGACCATACGGAGCAACAATCTTTTCAGAGAAAATCCTGTCCTCTGTGGATGTGGCTGTGGCTGTGGATTCATTTTTTATGAATAGTAAGGGTGTAAATGTATCTGCACTGAATCATGTAAGTGTGAGCTGTTCTGTTCAGTAAAAACGTACCAAATTCGTGCATTTGTGTGAAACTACACTTTAAATCAGAGGTCCTCACTGACCCATGAGCTTGAGCACAACACACACCCAAGACCAACAGCCAAAACAAACCTCTTTCCCGTCTCAGTGAAGTTTCCAGTCAGAGATCGCTTCAAGACAAATCTGCCATAATATTTAGGGGTGCACGATAATTATCGGGTTGATAATTATCGGCCCGATGTTAGGAAATTATGACGTCATTCCGATAAGTCCGATATAAAAAGCAGCCTCGATAATATCCAATCTATATTGGGTCGTTCATTAACTCAAGCGCTCCCACTCATACATGAGACTTGAACGGCCTGCAGTGAGTGCTGCATTCAAGTGGTGTCGGTATAACGGACTATAAAGAACATTCTGACTGGAAAAATTCATTAGAATACTCCCTCATGTCGGAATAGAACTCGTCAACTGGGCCATCATTTTGGCAGTTGCTGAGCTGACTTGATATCAACGTCCTATCGACAATATATTACCCATTATCTAGTATGTTACACATAAACCATAGAAATATGAACTTAATAAGGTCGGAAAAATGACTTGCAAACTGGAAACAGGGAACGTCCTGCACCACGTGAATGAAGCACAGTCTGCATACGTTTGTAAACAGAGAACATGGCGTCGGTAATGTGGGACTTATTCAAAGTTTCCGAGGAAGACAGTTCACTGGCTATTTGTAATAAATGTTCCAAGTAAGTTCCACGAGGAGGGAAGATAGAACGAGCTTTGATACTTCAAACCTGAAAAGTCACCTGAAACATAACCATCGCTTCTACAGAGTTTTGAAAGTGTATGAGGACGACAGCACCGCTAAAGATGGTAGCAACATAAAGCTAGCCATACAAAGCCATCTGGACTTATACCCATTAAGGAGGCTTTCGAAAAGTCCAAGAAATTTGCCAGAGATAACATAGGGGCTAAAGCTAAAGGGGATTTAATCATGGAAATGATGGCGCTGGACGACCACCCATTCACCCCCATTAATCACTTGGAGACGCAATTCACCATGCCAAACTGCTGCTACTTTTCTGATGTGTGCCTTTCAAATTAGTATGATGCAATCAACAGATGCATATAGCCGTTGATTGACAGCAACATAAATGACACAAGCTTCACCATGTATGTATGGACTTGTGATGTCAGCCCTGTATGCATGAGTCTGACCGCGCATTGGTTGAATACAGACTGTAAACTATACAGGGTGGTGCTGCATTCCCAGGAGCTACCCGGCTCACACACAGGTACAGTGATTCACCAGGCTTTTGAAGCTACAGCAGTGGAATATTAAGAAGGATGTGGTACATGTCATCTTACAAGATAATGCACGTAATATGACAAAGACAATGGTTGAGTGTGGTGAAACAGAACAAAGTAATGTCTGAATCTAACTGGTCAGTGCACTGACAATGAAATGCGCTTCTCACTTTGTATTTTAAATCCTGGTGCAAAGTATTTCAGTTCTAGGTGCCTTTATTTTTTATATCAATAAGTAATGCACCTTATGTTTATGTCAACAGATGTTCATTTGAAATATCAAATAGATTTGTTTGTGTCTTTTAGCAAATGTTTGAAAGGCTTGCTAATAGTTTTTCATTTGAAAAAATAAATATCTTCAATTCAAGAGTCAAAACACTTTTTTGGTTTTTTTAATAGTGTCAATGTCATGATATATCTTAGGTCCACTGTTGCTCATTAGTGTTTCTTATCTCCAGGTATGTTATCGGTATCGGCAAGCAGAAATTTATTGGCTATCGGTATCGGTTTTAAAAAAAAGTTATCGTGTATCCCTCATATTATTACATAATTTTCAGTTTTTCACTCATGCAGTGAGCTGTCTGGAGAGTTTAGTTTGTGACTGCAGTCAAAGTCTTTTTTTTTGAAACTTGGCGCCTTCAAATAAAGCAAAGCAGGATATTTATTGACATAAAACCACGTTTCTTGCAGACGGTTCTCCATCACCCCTCCTCAGAAGATGAGCAGCACCAATGGTGTGATACTCATGAAGGGGAGAAACAGTCAACTAAAATGTTTCCAAAAAGTTTTTCAGGAGTGTGTTTAACCTAGTTTCATTGAGGAAAAGTGATTGTTACTGAAGTTAAATGCTAAACCTGCTCGCCTCTTAATGGCAATTTCCATTAAGTGTAAGCATCAAGATATCCAGATGTAAACCCCGTACCACCTTTCAAAGTCTTCAGATTTATTTTCAACTATTGTCAGTAACTGTTGAGGAGTTATCTCCTTGAACGGCACACCCCAACTATGAATACACACAAGGAAAAAAAGGATTTAACCTTAAAAACAATTCAAGTTAACACTTTGTTAAATAAACAATTATTTTTGCTGTAATGATTTATCTCCTATTTCTTCTGATGTGGTCTCATATCTCTAACCCTGAGTGTTTCCATTTAAATTCACTTTCTCACCAAATCCACGCTGGAGCAACTGTAACCCTGAGAGTTAACATATGCACATTTAAAGCTTTTTTTCATATTCAAACACCACATTATGCTCCTAACGGACACATAAGGCCTTTAAACAAAAAGTGACCACACAGTCCTGATGGAGAAAATAAAAGCCCTGTAAATTGGATTTGGCCCGGCCTTAACCTCGGCCCCTCTCTGTGTCGTGTGTGTTCGGGGGGCCAGGAGGCTAATTTAATTTGTCCGACAGAGAGAAGGGGGACCGGGTAAAAGACCGTCTGTCGGTCTGAAAGTCGCACTTTGCACTTCTGAAGACCTACTGTAACAACTGGAGCGGGGACATGGATGACATATGCTCACCCAGTAACTCATGCAGACAGCTGCATGATACCGGGATCGCTGCATTACTGTAACATATGCTCACCAGAGACCTTCTCTGAGCTGGAAACACACAGAAAACACAGACCTGTGCTGACGGTTCATTGCAGCCACCATGAGAGCCGTCCATCCCAGACGGTGCCGATGATTTGGATCAACCCCCTCCTTCAAAAGCCTGACAGAAAAAGAAAAACATGGTTAAAACCCCTTTAAAATCAGCACTGTTTTAGGAGAGGTGTAAATATGTGAGGAGAACAGAAGAGCATCAAGGTTGGATAGTGAAACAGAAAACTTTAGAAGAGGATGATGTGTTTTTGTTTTTTTTTTACCACGCACTATATCAATGATACCAGAAAAATTGTCACAATGATCAGGAAAAAAGGAAATACCAAGAACAAAGTTAACATGAAGAGAATTACATTTAAAAGTCAAAAATAAGGTGGGAAAACATTTTTTAGACAAAGTTTAAATGTTGAGAAAGAAATAAAACTTTACAACTAAAGTTAAAATACAATTTTAAGGATAAACTATAAATATTTATTTAAGAAGGCGAAACAGTATTCAAAACTCTTGTCTTATCATTTCAACTTATTTCTTAAAATGCATATTAATGATTGATATTTCTCTCAGTATAGTTATTTCCTCATCCTTGGACTAAATAGTCCTTTGTTCAGTTGAACTGGTGGGTTCCCAGAAGGCCAGCACAAAAATATGATGTGCTAGGGCTGGAAAATTAACTGAATTTTAATTTTAATTACAATCATATCTTCCCACAAGTATCAAAACAAGATAAAGGAGATTAAGGGACTGCTGAAAAACTGATGCTTTTTGTTCTTTACACACAAAATCGACATATTTGTATTTTTTCATAATTAATAATTTCCTTTTAGTGTCCAAGCGTTATTAGATATTAATTAATATTATTATGTACGCATATAGGGGGGCTTTTAAAAAATAAATGCATGTAGAAAAGCACAGATTTAAAAACAATGGGTGATTATGTTGATTATGTATAATTGGAATCTCTGTCAATCAAAATATTCATGACCATGATGTTCGCCATAATCAATGTTCAATATCATTGTTTAAAATTGTGATTATAATATAATTTGGGTAAATTAAGAGATAAAAATTACAAGGACAGTAAATTTGGACTCCAAACCTCTGCTGTTTATGTTTTATACTACACTTTTAGCCCAAATAAAGCTTAAGGTAGCTTTTAGCCAGCATTAGCTCCATTTAACAACATTAGAGGTTTGAAAGCATGGCCACTGTATCATGCCTCAGGAAACAATAAATAAACAAGTATAAACTTTTTCCTCCTTGATTAATTGCGATAAATTCAGACTGCAGCAATGTGCTTATGGCAAAGCTTAATATTGATTTAACAATAAAGTCAGGATTGATTGTGTTCAAAGTTTTAAAACATAAAAACATCTGCAAAGCAGCTGTTGATGACGTATAACAGACGTGCCTTGTTAGACAGACCAGCATGAAACCATGTTGTCTTTGTCTTCATCTAACGCCGCACACTTACTCCCTGAGCAGTTAAGGTGTCACTCTGTTTGTGTGAGCCAGGTGTGTGGGGTTTTCTGCCTGAGGGTGGGACATCAGGTTGTGGAGTGGCACGGTCCCTCTAAGTGTGTGTGTGAGCCGTCTGTTGTGCTGAGCAGGCAGACAGTGTGTGTGTTTACAGTCAACAAAGTGGCCTCTGTCTGGTCTGCACTCAGCTCTGACGCTCAGTGGCTCTGTTTTCACTGCCCGCTGTGCACCAAGCATCAGTGCAGGGAGACCTGTGATGAGAGCTACACCACAGATTCTGTGTCAAGAAAGTCGTCTGCGCTGCTTTTACCCCTTTAAGGACTACCGCTCTTTTAAATGTAAGTAATTTTAAAAGACGACTGAAACAGGTCTGAAACAGTTTAGCTGACAGGAACACACAGTGTCCATCCACCAGTGCTCCTTTGGTTGAGTCCTGATTCAGCGGCTGCACAGTCTATGGCTATGACCACTACGTCTCACAATCAGTGACGATAAACTGATGAAAAACAACGCCCACACATCTGTAGATACAACAATGGTCTCCCCTTGTGCCATGACCAAAATTGCCTGAAATGTAATTAATATAAGTTTAGAACATTTTTAGTTATCTTATTCACAAACAAACAAACAAACAAATAAACAAACGTCTGAGAAAAAACTAACTTCTTGGCAGAGGCTGAAAATCTCAAAGTGCAAATGTGTACCCTATTTTAGTACTATTGTCAATACACCCCTAATGCTATTTATTATGACTCTAACATAAGTTTACTTTTGTAAAAATTAATGTGGTCACAGTTTTAGGTTACTCTGAGCAGAATTAAAGTCATTTTTCCAGTTCAGCACAAAACTTCCTCTACCACAGGTTAGATTAAAAAGTGAACACAGCTGGAACAAATGCTTTTAAAATGTATTGAACGAATGAATGAAATAGTGATTGTCAAAATCATTGTGTGCCTCATGACAAAAGACAAGACTTGAGTCTGTGATTTCTACAAAGGTAACACTTGGCAAAAAAACAACATTTCTGCCATGTTTGAAGGATTTTCTGTATTTTAAGTGTTTGTCCAACATCTTTAAAAAAACTGTCCTGTAATAAGTACAATGGAACATCAAGATTATTGCAAAATTGAGGATGAAATTAGACTTGATATACAAGACAACACAAACAAAGTAGGTTTATATGTCCAATAAAAGATGAAGGCATCACAAAAGACTGAATAAAACATATCACACTGATTAGTAACTAGAGCTGCCTAATTATGGCAAACATCATGATCATGATTACTTTATCACTTTATCTTTGTACATGTGCCAATTTGCGCACAAATTTGAAGTGATTATAAATTTGTAATGATGCCTGAAACGGAAGTTAAATGCATTTATCAACTTCTCCAACTTATACTTAATTGTTCAAATAACTTTGCATTTCCAAATGACCACTTATTTCATCTTCTTTTAAAGAATAGCTGCCTCACTGTCACCTTCGTCAGCTCTCCCACTTTTCAAACAAACCAGAAAACTTGCAGTGGCACCTTCTGCTCCTCACTTAAATTAAAGCAAGAGCTGTATTCATGAGAGACGCAGGGGCAAACAATGCATTGTAAAGGGTGGGGCGCTGGGCTTAATTCTCAAAACAATTGTGAAAAGGAGCACAACAAAGCATATTTAATCACAAATGTGTTGTTTACGTGAATGTGAATGCCTAAATGAAACAGAAATAAAAGTCAATAAAAGGCTTGCACTAACTTATCCTTTCATACATCAGAAAGTAAAATAAAATTATTTTCATATTGCAGAATCAACATACTGACACAGAAGCTGATTTAGTATCAGTATCCAAATGCACAAAGAAGAGAAGAATATGCTGGTATGTGAAGAGGTACTACAGTTAATTAAACAATAGGGATAGTCCAGAAAGGATTCTCATGTATTATATGTACATAATACATGAGAAAAATCTGAAACAGCAGCATTCACCACAGTTTAAGTCTAACTACTTCGTAAACCTCGAGTGAAACAAGATGCCAAACCTCTCTGAGCGGACACACCCCGACACTTTACCACTTTTACAAACTAAACCAAAGCACTTAACACATCTGGGATCTGCTGACTGGCCGTCTCACTGACTGTCTCACTCTCACCTTCACCATCTGCCACAGGCTACAGGTAACCCAAGACCACAACCAGAGACACACATGGGGAAACAGAGGCATGCTGCCCTCAGATATACTGATACCAATTACCATGTAGCTCACCGTACATGCACTGTAAAAAAAATCTAAAGACTGTTACTGTCAAAACTACCAAAGATGCGAGGTACACCTGACAGAAACTATCCCCATCTATATCTTCATGTTGAATAAAGTATCTGTATAGTATATATGTGTCGTCTTGGTATAATCTTTTTCTAGAGTTATTCAGCATTGTAATGCAATGCCACTATGGCTGGTTTCCACTGTCTTTGAGTATATTTCATTTGATGCTCAGGCCCAGAGAGAGGATGCTGCTGAAGATAACAGTCATATAAGTGATATGCTGACACCTGAAAATATATATCTTTAAATATTTAGACAAGGACTGTTGAAACTGAAGAGGCCGAGTTTGACTACCTGAGAACACCTGCTCCTCAGGCAATATTAAAACAGCTCTCTTGTTCCACCCAGTGGTTGATGGAGGCACTACAACTACAAATGAAGAAAACAACAGCTTTTCCATCCCAACTGTGGTTGATCCAGGCTTTTCTAAAAGACTAGCTTCTGCAGATGACCAAGGAAAAATCTGGAATATGACATCCAACCACAACTAAAAACTCAAAGCAGAAGATGATAAAATTACCAGAGCTGCACGGCCAAAAATCCACAAAAAGTCTGGAAATAATTTACATTACAAACGAGAGCTAATTACAAGAATTACACTAACATTATATTGCATTAGTTCAGTGATCAGTGGTAGAGATCAGTGGTAATGGTGCTTTATTTAACCATGAGCAGGGTTGCATATTAGCACCAGCCATCTGCATGTTGGTGTGCTGTCCAGGTGAATTTGGTTAACCTATCAGCCTCAGGGGCAGGTCAAAAATAACAAGAAGCAGAATTTAAACATTGTAAAATGAGCATGAGATTATGTGTAATTACAATTTGGAACTCACAGTCTCCGCCAAATACTTGATTTGTTTGCAATAAAATATGTCATTATAACTCTAAAGCAATACATTTACAATCTTGTATCATCAGGTTAAGTTAGAGTTAAACCAGCCGGCTGTAAAAGAGACTCAACCATCTCTGACATAACAAGATTAAAGAATTAAACACTTTTCTTCACAAAGTAACATATTGGTTGAAACCTACATCCCTTGTTATGGTGTTATAAATATATATGTGTATACATTAGTGATGCACCGATAGTGAAAATCGGGGCTGATGCTGATAGTTAAATTTGAAGTTTTTGTCGATACCAATGTTTTTCTAATGACCTCCTTTGGCACAACTCTCCCATGATGCCTATATTTTCTTTCCTGTTTGATCATGAAAAAGATCACAGCTTGTCCAACAAGTCATTTGTACTTCCCTGTAAAAGAATCTGCTCTAAATCAGCGGCTAGGTGTGCAAGTGGTATGACTCAGCAAATAAACAGCTGAAGCTGATATCCATTCGCCACACTTTCATCTGCTGATGGCTGATGTTTGAAACAAGGGCTGATATCAGCCAATACGGATGTTGAATCCCTGCAGATGTGCATCCCTAGAAACTTCGCTCCATCATGCTGATGGTTTAAACTCAGTGTCCAGTAAAAAAAATGTGGCAGGTCGGGAAAAAGTTCACATCAAACCTTACATGTGTTTAAAAATCATTTAAGATATTCTGATTTAAAAACAAATCACTAATTTGAGGCTCAATATCTTTATATGTTTATGCTTGATACAGCAAAGATTATAGATCATGTTGACATAATAATCAGATATATACTTTAAATAACCATGTTATTACTTTAACTTTTCATAATAATCTAAATTCTTGACTGGTAAACTAAAGGAAAGATGTATGGTGACATAATATATCCATAAATTAATAAATCAAGAAAAAAAAATCAGAGTGAAAATTAAGGCCAATGTTCGATGTCAGCACTATATAAACCTTGAATTCATCCCATTATACTTGAAAGGAGGATCTCAATAATGAACATCTCTAATGCAGGGGAGTCCAAACCATCTTTAGTTGGCACACAGCAAGCTCCATGAATAAAGGAAATTTGGCCACCATTTGAATGTGAAACATGTGCCAAACTGATGCATGAAAACAAACTGCAGCATTTAGAGGTTGCATTAATAGATCTCATTTGCTTACTTCTCCATCTCAAGGTCTGAGTTAAAAGAATATTGTGCTGGAAATCTTGGGAAAAAAAATCATCAAGCTTTTATAAAATGTGTCTTTCACATTTGTTTTGAGTCTTAATGAGGACATGAGCCACAAGCATCTCCTCTCTGCTACACAGGGTAATTCTCAGCCTGACCAGGAGCCCATCCAGGGGTCACCTGGACTAAACAGGGACCCCTAATATCTGACTAGCTCACCCCAAAGAGTGACTGTTTGTCCTGCTGAGATTATTAGAAACTACAGTGTAGGCTGTTTTCTTTCTTAAAGCATTTTCAGTTGCTGAGGATATCTTAGCCTGGGCCGTCTGTACAGGGTGAGAGCCTCGGAGCACGGAAAATGGGCGACCAGTTGCTGTAACATTTTTTTAATAGGTGGTCCTCTGTGAGAAGAGTTTGGACACCCCCGCTCTAATGCATCAAGTAACACTCACAATCCAAATGACTGTGTATTAATGGTAATCTACAGGCAAGGAGTTAAATCCATAATATTATTTATTTATGGGACATGTACACTCAATGGATGTAATTAATGTAAGAGCAGGCAAACTACATATTGTGAACACAAAAAGAGAGTTCATAAATTGTACTGCATTCATCCAGACTTTATGGAAATGAGCTTATAGGTGTGTGTTATACCTTTCCACATCCTGGGAGTTACTGGTCCTTGCTGCCTCCAGTAGAGCATCACCTTATAATAAACACAAAGAAAAGCCTTTACTCCTTTGACATCATGACACTAATGTATATTTATTCATTGGTACCGTTATTTTTGCCTTTAATTTACGATATTTTAATAAAAACCTGCATTTACCTTTACTATCAGTCAACAAACAAAACCAGACAACTCAGTGTCAGCTCACATACCTTTGCTATCTGAGTCCTTCTTCAGGCAGAAGGCCACGGCCGCTGCGGACAGCACACCCACAGAGGCCGCTCCTGCCCGGCTGGCTCCTCCACCTGTGCCCCGGCCCTCACCTCCGCCGCCCTCCTCCCAGTACTTGTTGTTACCGCGCCCCCTGCTGGCCAGAGCTGCCCAGGAGCTGCGGCGGTTCTCCAGGTTGGACAGCCATCTAGGGGCGAGGTGGTGGTACTGCACCGTGGGATTTACAACGGCACCACTGACAGCGGTGTCATCAGCCAAAATGCCCCTCCTGGAGACCCGGGAGGTGGACACGATGGGGTTGCGGTTGTTCTCGGAGGTTGGATCTCGGATGCTCTGACGTGCTGCTCCACCCGCGCTGGTCTGGAGCACGCGACTGCACGGTGACAGGCTGCGCGACCTTCGCGCAATTAGCCAGGTAGGAACGGACGATAACATGGCTTAAAACTCACCGAAATACAGACAGAGGTGAAAGTTCCAGTCAGAGAGGTATTCCAGAGGGGATCAGACACCCTACGGTCCCAGGACACTGCGTTAGCACCGATCAAACAGCCGTTATCCTTCACTGACATGCAGCTAATCATTACCACAGAGACGAAAACAACCGCTTCACCTCATCATCATCATAGCATGGATGTCACTAGAACGGGCGGTGCATTCTGGGAAATGTAGTTCGTTAAAATAGCCTGCGTGAATTGTGCTTCCGTACTTTCTTTTCACAGTCAGTGGTTTTCTTACATCACTTTTACGGTATTGTAATAATTATTCAGGGTTGGAAAGACTACAAACATATGGTATTCAACTAAAATATTGCTACTCGTAAATTTAATTCAAATAGTACTCAAGTTAAAATTAAAAGTAAAACTCATTCTAATTAAAATGTATAAATTACCATAGAGATCAGCCGGGTGTTCAGTCAAAAGTTTTTAAGTTATAGTGTGTAACATCTGATATATAACATTTAACCTTGGTAATATATCATAGCCATAAAGTAGCAATTCGTCCTAAAGATATTAAATTACATGATACGACTAACAATACATTTCGTACATTCTTTGGGACAGTTTTACAAAAATACTGTTATTGCATTTTTCTGATAAATATCAAATCTCAAAAATTTATTGTATTCATTTTTTTGTGTTCAGTGTTTTATATAATGTTTCCTTACTGAGAGCTGAACCAGTTTTGTTTTATTTCCAACTATCTTCACTTGTAGCTTGGTCTTGTTATCAAACTTTTAATTTTAAAATTTTGACAATGCTGTTTGAGGTAAAGCTTTAATCAAATTAGCATTTCATCTGTTTTTTTTTTTTTTTTTTTACCATTATCAGGTGGCATTAAAAATGTTACGAAGCACAATATCATTCACATAAAATATTTATGTACAAGTAAATGTAATGATTGTAAAATGGAGGACAATTACTCCAAAGTTGCTTGGTTACAACAATTATTGCAAATGCAATTACTTACTTACCATGCCTGATTAAAAAAAAGCTGAATTATTAATTTATTATAATACTAATAATACCAATACTAATTCTAGTTACTAAAACAATAATAATAAAAATATAATTATCTTTGTCTATACTTTTGATCATTCCTCTGTAAAATTCTCAGAGTTGTACCTCTGATATTACTCTGGTAAAACTGAATTATTTAAAGGGATTCAGTTTGAATTGTATGAACATTGATCAATGCACTTGATTGATTAATTATTTCTCTCAACCATGCGACTTTTGTGTCCCTCCAAGAGGAGAGAGAGTTTGTTGCATGATTATTGTATGACATTCCTGACTCATTTAGGAAGAAGTTACAGTGAAATCAAAAAGTTATGGACAGAAAGTAAACAAGGTCTAAAGCTGATCCGACCTTGCGCATGCGCCGTGTGACAGGCGCTAATAATGTATTGGGCGGTTTTAATTTTACTTATTCTTTGATTTATTTTTCAGGTTCTTTGTATGTCTTGAATTTTCTTGTATTTTCTGCTGTTATTGTTATTTTCTTGTTTTGTAGTCGGGTCGTGATCGTTGTTTATTGCCTGTTGATGCTGTGGTGAGCACAAATGTGATGACAGAGGTTTTTAAAGTCGAGGCACTATTGCGATTTGACCGCCAGGTGGCGTCAAAGCTACGTGATGATTTACGTCGCTTAAGCAGGATGTGTCCGACTGTACGAGACTGACCTGAGATTGACACTGGTCTCTCCATATTTCCGAAAAATAAACACATTTTATAGAAAGTATCAGCAATAAATGCATAAAAACAGTCTGTTGTGATCAAAAAGAGGCATTGTAAGATGTCCTGTGGAGATGTAAAATATTTTCCAGCTGGAGAAGTTTTTTTTTTTTTGTTTGTTTGTTTTTTTTAAATCAGGATGGCAACTTTGTAAAAGTCATGTGATACAGCCTCTTTTTTTTATTTTTTTCCTCTGAAGTATAAGTTAAGAAGTCTAATATTAATCCTCATTTAATATGTTCTTAACCTTTTTGAAGTGAAATGCATGACTTGTAGGAAAGCTTTAAAAAAAATTAATAAATATTATTTGTAGTGATTCTCAAGTTATTTCTAAAAAAAAAACCTAAGGTGAGCACTAGATAAGATACAGTGAGTAGATATATAAGACTCAAAAGTGCATCACTTGCCAGACAGATTTTCAGAAAAGTAAGCTGTGTTGTGTCCTAATTTGTTTTTATTTGCTGTTTCCATATATAATTTCCTATTTTGCTTCTTCCACATTGAATTAGATTTTTAATTATTATGTATTAATGTCAGTTGACGTTTCATTCAGTATAAATATAGTCTTTTTTTATCCAATTGGTTCTTATTTATTTTTTCAGTTGAAGTTTAAAGATAAGCCCACAGTGGGTTTCCTCCCCTGCACATTTATTCTTGTTCCCTTTTTTAAGTCAGACTTTTCTTCCAGCAATATACAAATAAACTGAACCAAAAAACGTTCCTGTTCAATGACACTTTAAAAGTGGGAATTAAATCTGAGACAAATGAGATATAATCAACATTCAGGATAAAATCACCTTAAACGACTTCAACACTATAATATTATATTATATGACTACAAGAAGTAAATCTATAAAATACAGGCTGAATTTTCTTTGAGATGAAATTCTCACTGTATTTGGTTCGGCAGTGGACACATTTTTGGACCAAATCATTTGAAAAATATCTTTTGCATAGTATGAAAGCTTTAAATTCAGATGTGAATTTGTCCTTTTCTGCTTTACAAACCCATCTTGGCATTAGCTTGGTCCGTAGGACTTGTTTCAGGGGGTCAAAATGGTTCCTGATCAGGCCCTTGGTCGACCTTACTAAGCAGTATCTGACACTTGCATATTGAGCTGGGGTCTGTTAAAAGAGGTGATGCTGACTCAGATGAGGTCCATGTACAGGAGGAGATTTTGTAACTTATCAGTGGCACATCGAAGTATCACCTGAGCATGATCATCCTGTCTTTTTATTTTTTTTAAATTATCTTTCACAACAGCTTCTAGTACCATTTTCACAGAAAGACCACATGAACATAAATTTACAAAGTACCATTTTTTGTGACTGGAAATCTCCGCAGATCCAATCTGACACATGAGAGCGTGCCTCCCGTGCCAGAGCAGAGCTGTAAAATTATTAGGTGGGAATGCTGTGTGCTTTGCAGACTTGCTGCACCAAATCAGATATGAATCATAAGAGGATACCGTGCTCTGCCATCAAAGATCCAATTTCACCTCTGCCAGCATAACTTATCTATATGCTTTAGGGGTGTTAGTGTGAGCGACATCTTTCATTCGCACCCTCAAATAAGGTTCAAGAGGTCATTCACACAGCTGACGATACAGCTGTGATGCATTTTAAGCCCAGAAACACAGGTGTTACAGAAGCAGCTCTTTTTAACTTTGGTAAAATAAATTCAAAGCTCACCCTATTCTGTAAAGAGAAAACTCAAAAGAAAATTAAACTTCATGATTTGGATTTGACTGTGTTGCTCTCAATAAAGGACGCCAGTTTTCCTCTTTCTTCCTAACAAAAATGTCTGTTTCAGCTTTAGAGCAGCACTTCTTGCAAGCTCTGCATCCATTAAAGAAATCCTCTTGCTTTTCTCAGTTTTTCTCAGATCTGGCTCTCTGGTCTGTCTGTTCACATTATCTTTTAAGATGTACCTAATCAGACTCCTGCGTACACTTCTTAAATTTACATATGACAGGGACCCATATCTGAAAAGGATTGGACTTCACATGACTTCAGTCGCTCAAACTGTCGTTTGAAAGTATCAAATCTGACTTTCTTTGCGAATGCAGTCATTGTCATTTTAATGATAGTGTGCCAGGAAAGTATTCACAACGCTACACTTTTTCCACGTTTTATGATACAAATGATCCAAAATGGATTCAATAAATTTTCTTCTTCAAAAGTCTACACACAGGGCCACATAATGACAACATGAAAAAGTTTTTTTTTTTTAGATTATTGTGAATTTATTAAAAATAAAAAACAAAGAAATCACATGTACATAAGTGTTCACAGTCTTTGCCATGAAGCATCCTGTTTCCACTGATCACCCTTGAGATGTTTCTGCAGCTTAATTGGAGTTACCTTTGGTAAATTCAGTTGATTGGACTTGACTTGGAAAGGCACACAGCTGCCTATATAAGGTCCCACCGTGGACAGTGCATGTCAAAGCACAAACCAAGCATGAAGTCAAATGAATTGTCAGTAGACCTCAGAGGCAGAGTTGTCTCAAAGCACAAATCTGGGGAAGGGTACAGAAAAATTCTGCTGCTTCGAAGGTCCCAGTGAGCACAGTGGTCTCCATGAGACATAAATGGAAGAAGTTCAGAACCACCAGGACTCCTCCTAGAGCTGACTGTCTAAACTGAGTGATTGGGGAAAAGGGCCTTAGTCGGGGAGGTGACCAAGAACCCGATGGTCACTCTACCAGAGCTCCAGCGTACCTCTGTAGAGAGGGAAGAACCTTCCAGAAGGACAACCACCTCTGCAGCAATCCACCAATAAGGCCTGTATGGTAGAGTGGCCAGATGGAGGTTACTCCTGAGTAATGGCAGCAAGTCTGGAGTTTTTGCCAAAATGCACCTGAAGAATCTCAGACCATGAGAAAAAAAATTCTCTGGTCTGATGAGACGAAGATTGAACTCTTTGGTGTTAATGCCTGGTGTCATGTTTGGAGGAAACCAGGCACTGCTTATCACCAGGCCAATTCCATCCCTACAGTGAAACATGGCAGAGGCAGCATCATGCTGTGGGGATGTTTTTCAGCAGCAGGAACTAGGAGACTAGTCAGAATAGAGTGAAAGATGAATGCAGTACAGAGACATCCTGGATGAAAACCTGCTCCAGAGCACTCTTGACCTCAGACTGGGGTGATGGTTCATCTTTCAGTAGGACAACGACCCTAAGCACACAGCCAAGATAACAAAGAACCTGATGGAGCTTTTGCTGCAAAGAGGTGAAACTGCCCAAAGAAAGGTGTGCCAGGCTTGTGGCATCATATTCAAAAAGACCCGAGGCTGTAATTGCTGCCACTGGTGAATCAACAAAGTATTGAGCTAAGGCTGTGAATACTTATATACATGTGATTTCTTAGTTTTTTATTTTCAATAAATTTGCAAAAATCTCAAAATTTTTTCACATTGTCATTACGTGGTATTGTGTCTAGAATTTTGAGGAAGAAAATGAATTTAATCAATTTTGGAAAAAGGCTGTGTAGTAACAAAATGTGGAAAAAGTGAAGCATTGTGAATACTTTCTGGATGCACTGTATGTGGACTCCTCTGGTGTGGGGCTTCCACTTTTACTTCTGAGGATGATTTTTGTTTTTAAAGTTGCAGTTCTTTAACTTGGCTACAATATTCTCTTCACCCTGTAATTTGGTATGTTTTGGTATTGACAATGCAATGTTCCTTCCTCCCTGTGAGCAAACAAGAACGTCACAGGTTAAGGTTAGCAAAGATCTGATCCATCAACATAGAGGGATCATTAAACCTTCTGGTATGGTCATCCTGGCCTGTGTTACATCACTTAGAGGCCAGCCTGTGCACCAACTCAGAATGAGACATTTTAGAACAGTGGACAACAAAACCTGCAAACAGGTCTGAGGTGGTTTTATGTCTGCACTCAGACTCTATGAAGAAAATATGCAATGTACTTCAAGTTTGGCAAATAAAGATGTCGTGAGAACACCCACAGATCAAACTGAGTGAAGGAGGCCAACAATGGTCAACCTACTGCAGATAAAAGGAGGAGAGCCATGAAACAAAAATGAGAAGACTGAGTGAAAACTGATTAGATTGAGAGAATTAAACACACCCAATGACCCATCTGTAGACTTGTTACAATAATGCACCCTTAGTATAAAATCCATAGCATTCTTGAATTTTTTATATTTATTACCACCACCAAGGAGGTTGCATTTTTGCAGGCATTGTTAGTCTGTTTTTAAGCAGGATCACTCAAAAGATTATGAACAGAATTTGACATTTTCAGGAAAGGTCAGAAATAGGTTAAGAACCAATGGATTAGATTTTGGTGGTGATCCAAATCAATGCAGATCAAGGAATCTTTTTAAAGAAGTATTTAACATTGCGAGATATGGCAGTTATCCACATTTTCTGTAGTATCTCAATACATTTGCTGACATTTTCATTCAATGTTGATCAAGGCACAAGAGCGAGTGATTTAATTTTAGTGGTAAACCAAATCCGGTTGTGGATCTAGGACTTTTTTCAATGATTTGTTAAGAAGATATTTGGCAATTACTCACCTGACAATTTTTGAAATGTCTTGGTAGAGGTTTGTGCTCTTGGAGCACCTCTAGCCTTTTATATTCCCATTCCCTTTTTAACCTTAATATTCTCCAGTGTTAATATTTGATTGTCCTGCTTTTGCTAGTTTTATGTTTTTAATGCTCCTTATGTCCTAATGTCTATGTTTTTAACTCTGTAAAGATCCATGAATTGCTGTATGCATGAGGGAATGGTGGTATATAAATAAAGTCGCCTTGCCTTTATATATTGTTGAGAACAAAGTGGAAACTTCAGTGATGAACACTTATATTTTAACAAGAAAGTTGAACAGGGTAGACTTTCCAATGATCTTCACGTCAGTCTTCAGATCAGCGCGCGACCCCGCAGCAAACTCGTTTACAAAAAAAGGTGCGCGTGTCCTGTATAATAGGAAGCGAGAGATGCGTTCAAAACTATCGGTGATATGAACGCTGTGGACAGAAAAACCACGTGACATTGTTAAAAAACAGACGTTTGAAGCTCTGCATTATGAGATACTTGTTCTTCTTCAACATGTTACATAATGTTCACAGGAGGACACAGTGGCCTCCGCAGGGGTGTCCAAACTTTTTCAGCGGGGGCCACCTACAAAAATAATGAAAGGATGGCCGGCAGAGGTGGCTCTGGCAGAGTGGGTCGCTCACTTTCTATACCTGGAGGCTCGCGTCTTGTGCATGCAGCCCGGGTTAAGAGAGTCTTATTATTGAAAATGCTTCTCGAAAAAAACAACCTACATCGCAGCTTCCAATGAAGGCATGACAAGGCAACTAGTGAAACATAATAAAGGTTTTGGGGTGGCATCAGTTTTGATTCCCTGGTTCCTGGTCCCTCTAGGCAGGTAAAAGGGGCCCACACATAGCCTATATCCTCTGATTATTAAGGATGAATAAAGTGGTCTTTTCCCACAAAGTTATTGTTATTTTCCATAATACATGCTGTTTAAGCAACTGTGCTAGGCTGTTTTGGGCTGTGTTGTTGGGCCTACATTTATGTCTTTTCATGGGGCTCACAATTCCTGGTGGCACCTCTACCTCTGGCAGTCAAGAAGAAAGACCCCAAAACAGCCTGTTATAAGCAGGGGAAACAGGAGAATTGATAGAAAAAACATCACCTATTTTTTGAGAGGATCTTAAAGGTCCGATGTCCTGCAAAATCAATATTCTTTGCTTTTAATGCTGTTAGAAGGAGCTTGTGGTGCAGAAGATCATGATTACTTTAACAAAACTCTCAGTTCACACAGAAATTTGCTAAGTCTCTTTAAAGCAGATGCCCCTTAAATTCCCCTTCTTTCACTTCCTGAGGTTTATTATGGAATGGCTATACAGCCTCCACCTACGTGTGTGTTTTCTACTTGTCACAGTGAGACGCCATGACTGTTCTGACAGTCTGCTCTAGCCTCTGACCCCTCCTTTCCCCCTCCCATCAGATATCATTTGGACAACCAATTAGAGCAGCGCTCATTATCACAGCCCTGTCCCCTCACATTTAAGTGTTTCCAAAGGGGAGGGACAAGGAGCTGCATCTGATCCTCTACAGAGACTAATTTTTTAAATGGTATTTAACTCAAATCAAACTGTTGCTTAACAGACACCCACAACATGATGTGAACAGTCAAACACACCAGGACATGAGACTTTTAAGGTAAGACACTTAACCCCTTAAAGCCTGTTGTATCATATTTGATACATATTTTTATGATACCTCTGTCTGATCAATATGATCAACAAACTACTAAAAAAACTGAATACAATCAGATAAATGATAAAAAATATCCTCAGGTGGATTATCATTTGCCAAAAACACCTACTGTATCAAATGAAATACAAAAAATATACATGTTAAATTTTATGGGAATTTTGATTTTTTCTGGGGGGGGGATTTCAGTTGAAAGTGAAATAAACATTTCAGCTCCAAAAAAAATAGAATTTTCAGGCCATAATTTGTGTTTTCAGGCTTTAAAGGGTTAAAAAAGATGCTCTGGGGACATCTGTGACTGATGTAAATCTGCTGAAAACATTCTGTATGCTACATGTGAAATCACTTCAACAAACATTACCATTAACAATTATCAACAGGCTATTGAAAGGACAATGAAGATGGAGACACCAAAAATTTTTGTTCAAGGGATAAAGCCAAAACAATTGATTGGTTGTATAATGTCTGAGCAGTGACAAGTTCAGAACGATATATAAGTGAAAAATGTATTCATGTTGAAGCAGAGAAAACTTTTCTTCTTATCACATCGTCGTTACTCTAACCAAAGGAAGCTGAAGAAGCAAAAAGGTTGAATCTACAGCTTTTCGAGGAACACGTGAAGGCAGCAAATGGAGGCGTTCCCGTGGTTTCCGTCGCTGCGTCTGCTGCCTGATTCCTCCTCCTCTCCTCCTCTCTCCCTCTCCTCCACCCCCTCCTCTTCCTCTTATTTCTCACCGCATCTCCTCCACCACCTGCCACAGAAGCGCTGCAGCGATGGAGAGCTGCCTCACACTGCTGTAAGCCCACGAAAGACCAGGTTTGAGGGAGAACTACAGAGGCACGCGTGGGAAAAGAGGGAGAAAGAGGGGAGAAAGCGGGAGGAGCGGAGAGTGGGAGGCGGAAACAGAAACATACGGTTTATCTGAAGAGCGGCTTTTCCTGAGGACTGCTCAGCCTGACTGCTCAAACTTACTCAGCCTCGGTGAGCGACTACAAGCTTCATTTTACCAACGTTATTATTTTAAAACACTTTCGCCTCGTGTTGTCTCACCTGTGCTCCCACCTGTTTAATTAGTTGTTCGTCTGGATTGCGGCTGTAGTACCTCCCTGAGCGCGCGCACGCACGCACGCACGCACGCGCGGTGATCATCACAAGACGCGGTGCAGCCTCCAAAAGCTGCTGGTAAGGAGGAAATTGAATTAGACAAGTTATTCCCTCAGAAGGGGAGGACGCAAGCGGCTGGCTCTCGTTTTCCCCGGCTCAACTTGTCTCCCCCCGACAGACCGGAGTCACCCTCTCCTCCCACACCCACAGAGGCGAGTGTAGCCATGTCCGACCAGGCTGTGACCATCCCGGACGACCGGGCGTTCGCCAGCTTCAAGTCCGAGTGTCTGTGCGAGGAGGGCTGGACCATGAAGTTCAACAAGGACGGCATGACGGTGTGGATCCAGCGTCTGGAGGAGGGCAAGTCCGTCCACAAATTTAAGGTGAGAGAGACTGCACTGAGCACTTTTAAAGTATGAGTTTCATATGTTTGCTTCCTCATGTCAAGGCACAATAACCTCCACAAGACTAGGAACCACAGGGCCATTTGTTTGCAGCACAAAGGGAATGAGAGAACCTCTGCTGTGTAATCTTGTTGGCTAATTCCCATATGATCCAAACTGCTGACATGCTTAAACCTCTGCTTCATGCTGCAGAGGCTCTTTAAAGCTCCTGTGAGAAGTTTTTCTCTGGTTATGAAAAAGACTGAAATGAGTAGTGGTGACTTTATGAGCTACAAAGATCAGCAAGACCTTTAGCATGAAGCAGAGATGCACATAATTGAATTTCATGCTTAGAACCAAAATTCCAATCTGTTTCATCCAACTCTGATGAATACAGAAGGAGAAAAAACAAGAAAAATGCTGTGTTACAGTTTTATTGAACATAAACATTTTTCAACATCTTTTTACCTTCAATCTCCTCCACTGATCAAAGCAGTGCAGCAGGTCTTCTTTGGACAGTTGTCTCAGGGCCTCTGTTGCTCTTTTCTGAACTTCTGCTTCAAAATGTGTTTCTTTGAGTACAGATATGAGCTTAGGAGAAAGGAAAAAATCACATGGTGCTAGATCAGGTGAATAAGGAGGGTGACCAAGCATTGTGATTTGTTTTTGGGCCAGACACTGCTTTACCGAGAGCGCAGTGTGAGCTGGAGTGTTGTCTTGATGAAGAATGAAACTATTTTTCCACAGTTATGCTCTCTTTCTTCAGACTTTTTCCTCATAATTTTCCTTAATAGTGTTGATTTGCTGTTGATTTGCTGTTGACGCTTTTGGAAAACGCTCTTCTAAAATTAAACCCTTCAAACAGGGGTGGGCAACTGTGGTAACCCAGGGGACCACGTTAATTTTATCGACAGTGACAAGGGGCCACATTGTTAAACTTGTGGCTTCAGATGAGTTACTAGTTGTTTATGTATATTTTACTTACGGTTTATTTTTTATTTTAACAACCACTTAGTAATTTAGAATACAGCTCTATTTTCTTGAAAATGTTGCTATTTTAATGTTTTCATTGTAGATTTTGTCATGTTTCCTTCACTAAAATACATTTTTCGATATGTTAAACTGACTGGCAGCCTTTATTTCGAGAGCAGGACTGCCCCGCAGGCCACCAGTTGTCCACCCCTTCCCTTAAAGGGATAGTTCAGGATTTTTGAAATGGGGTTGTATCAGGAACATGGCATGAGCCTGAATGTGTGCCACAGTGTCACAGCTCCTTTCTTTCTCTGTTTAGAATCTCAGGACAGATGCTAATGCTATACATTGCTACACATGGTGCCACTGTCTCTGTGTATTTAATAGAAATGGTCAAACACTGCAAAAGCATAACCTCTGTGATGGAGGTAACTTTACCAATTTTAGAGAGAAACTGATCAATCAAGTCCAGAAACATCAATATTTAAGTATGACACAAGCAATACTGTTAAATCCTTTAAAAGACATGTTCAGGATGTAGGAACAGTAGTTTGGAAATAAATTTGATGCATTAGTTCGAGTGATTGCGTAAAGTGGTGATTTTCAGTTGAGATCTTAAAGGTTGTGCTTGTCTGTGTGTTTAACACCTTGACTCTAGAGAGACTAGGACAACACCATGTGACGCCAGTTGTTTAATTATCAAAGAAGCATTTGGAACGTTGTTGACACTGATCTGTGGACACTGCCATACTGTATGTGTCATCTCAACTGGTCTTTAGATCAACCAAGGGAACCACCCTGTAAACCTGTTGCTTTAGCAGGATAATTCATTTGTTTTGAAAGTAGCAGCTCCATTATGAGGCGGCACATTTTTATTCTGTGATATAGAGAGCATACATTCTGTCAGCAGGTTGTAGTGCCATTTGTAGCTCTGGCAAAGGATGAGAAAGCTTGTGTTACTGTTACTTGAAAAATGCCTTTTGAATACGACTTGTATTTAACTCGAGTGAAATTTTGCAGCATTTCATTATAAGGGATGGGAATCCAAAACCAGTTCCAGTTGAGAATCAGTAACTCCCTCGAGGAATCAATATCAATTGTCTATTTGCTTCACAATTCCCTTATCAGTTCCTTTTACTGTTTTCTGAATTTTTTTGACAATTCAAGACGTCCATCTCATCAAAGGCAGTCAGCAGAAATGATATCAAAGATCGTGGCCAACGGGGCAGAAGTGATCAGAACTGTGGCTTATTTTCCAACAAATACACTGAACAACTTTTCATAAAGTGGACACACCAGAAACTTGCAGAGGCACTTATCTACAGTATGCAGCATGACATCGACTATCAGGAGTGTCATGTGTTTGACATTGCATACCTGTGAAAACCAACTTTTCCCCCCCACAGAAAATCATCGGGAATCAATAAGAGAATCACTAAAGAACTGGATCAATACACAGAATCATGAATGGCACTGGTATCAGTAAAATCTTTTAATTCCCATCCCTGTTCAACAATGTAGATGTGCTGTTTAGGGGTGTAAGAAAAGATCGATAAACCATTATATTGCAATATTTTGTGTTGTAATACTGTATTGATATTTTTGGTGCAATATCATGATATTTTTTTACTCAGTAATTTTCAGAAATTCAGGACATTTGTTTTGTATTTTAGAGCAGCCATTGCCACCAGTTGGCAGCAGACATTCAGCTCTCTCTGTTACGTTATTGCTAAGATTTCTGTCACTGGGAAACAAAATAGATTTGATAAATGTTGCAGGAAACATGCATTATATAAATAACACTGATTAGAAATTGTATTTTTTCTGTATACAATAGTGTGGGTTTCTTATTGCTTTAAAAAAAAAGAAAACAGACTTATTAGGGAATATTATGATGTGTTGCCCCGTTTATAGTATGAGAATGTATGGTGATAGATATTGTATTGTCAGTCATGTATGATACCAGATTCTGGCCAATACACACCCCTTGTTCTATTCACATCTATATTTATAATGCTTAAAACTGCTGCCATGTTTTTACGATGACATGGTAAAGACTAATGAGTGATATATTTAAATATGAAAAGAAAGCCCAGACTTTGTGCTTGAAAACAATTCTCACATTTGTGAAGGACAAGATCTGACAAAATAAAGGTCAAGACACTAATCATAGAAGTTGTAAAGCTTACGCATCTGCTTAGACACAGCCATCTATTTATAATAGGTGTTGGGGTTGTGAATACAAACCTGTTGCATATTGCAGAGGAGGGGCGTAAGAGACAGCTCAGGGGAACATGCAACACCAGTATCCTGTCTGCTGCAGAAACTATTTCAACTCAACAAAAGCATATTGTGTGCAGATGAGTTTGTCTGCTTCAACAGTTTATCAGACATGCAACACACAGGAAATGAACAAAAAGCACATGCTTAAATGGACCCAAAAATCAAAGTTTACAATAGACTGGAAAAGTAATAACTGAAAAGTCAGTAGACAAGAGTAAATACATTTACTATTCAGTGTTTGCAACTTCAACCTGCTCTCCCTCACACCACAAGAGTCTGATTTGAGTATCTTTGCAACCTTATTCTGCAGGTTTATTTAGAGTTTCAGCTGTAGTGTTTGTGTAGTGTTTATCTTGAGTTACTCTACCAAGACCATCAAATAAATCAGGTAGTGTGTCATGAGCATTGTCCTAGAGTAAAGGAGAGTAGGATTGAAATAATGATATGTGGAGTTTTTCATTTTTCCATTTCAATACACACCATACATGAATATATGTATTGGATCCTATCTCCTTTAATTTTTTTCTCCAACCTTTATTCTCCCTATTTTTTCTGGTTTTAGTAGAGTATATGACTTTTAGAGCAAAGAGCAAAAAGATGTCACAGTAAGTTCATCAATACTACATACTCTTAAGCTATCTAAGTGATATTTCATTACAGATGGCAATATGTTGATGCACTGAGAAGATTTTGGTCACTGGGGGCCTATATACCCATTTTGACCAGAGACTTATGACTTTCTCTGATTCTGGCTTTACTGAAAACGTCATTCTCTCCACAATGTGAATTTCATGAAATTTTTTACCAGTCCTTTAAAGTCAAGGCATCGGACTGTAACCACTTTCTCATCAAGATTTCCTCGGCTCCAACAAGTAGATTTCTCATAAGGTGTTTTTTGCTGCAGATTGAACATGAAACACTATAGCACCTCAGTGAATGTTGAAAATTCAAGGGGGAATGGAGATTTTGGGAAATTTTGTTTTTAACATGAACGTTGGTGCTTTTACTGGAGGAATGTATTTGTGAATGTTTCTTTCAAGCATGTAGGCAGTAATTTATAAGAAGTCTTTAAAATGGAAGAATGGCTGGCAATTATACTTGAGTGGCTCTGCAATGAACTGATTATATTTTGGAAACTAGAAAAGCACTCAGAGAGCGCAGACCTCCGCCAAGCAGCTTCAGTCCACTTAGGCGAAAATGGTCCTATCTGGCAATGTTATAGAATCCTTTAAAAAAATTCCTGTATCTGGATGGTGATCTGGATCAGACCCAAAATGTAATCATTTCTTCCTTATCTCATTCCACACATTTCCTGAAAATTTTATCCAAATCCGTCCATAAGCTTTCAAGTTATCTTGAACACAAACAGACAGACAGACTAACCTCCAACATAACCTCCTTGGCGGAGGTAATAAAAGTTACCTGACTCTTTCTCATGAGATCTCTCTGGATCACACCACAACAAAACCACCCTGGTCTATCTTGACCACCACTTCACTTTATGGTAAAGTTTACCCCTTGGTGGCAGTGAATCACCATGCCTTTGTTCGGGTTTCCTTACCGATTCAGGTACCACTACATGACCAAACATAGCTGTCCAAGAACCAGTCAGAATCAAGTTTAACCGCTGGTGTTGCCTGTCTCAGGTGAAACATTCTTTATAGCATTAAATTCTCTACAGATAATTGCACACATGGTGAAGACCTCCTGAACAATACTTACAAATGAAAGAGGACTCACAAAGACATTAGACAAAAGATACACCTTAAACAACCACAGCTCCTTCCTTTGTACATGCTGTTAATACAGTGTTATTTTAACGTAAAATAGCTTAATCAATGTAGCTCCCAAATTAAATTGTCTGAAAGCACTGGTCTGTTTTTGTATGAAATCATCACATTAGAAATGATACAATCTGCTAACTGATCAGTAACTGTCTAATGAAAATGTTAAGCCTCTGAGAGCAACTGCTAACATTTAGAAGACCTCAAGTGTAGCCCGAGGAATATAACGGTTTTAGACGAGACAGTTGTGTGCAGCATTCAGTATTTACACTTGAGTTTTAGAGCAGAGAGGACCTCGTGGGGAGGCTTATTTGTATCTGCTTGCTGATGTCTGTTGTATCTGCACCCAGAGGAGACAGAGACCAGAGGTGAACAAGGGGACAGCTGGTTCACAGTTTTGCCAAACAAATAAATTTTTGGTTTGTTGTGGGTTCAGGAAAGACAAGTTGTAAACATGTGTTTAGTGTAAAACATTTGGCTCAACAGGTAGAGACTGACAGTACAAGTAACAGCCATTAAGGCAATGTTCCCATCTGTTCATATAAATTAAACTCTGACTCACCCTAATGTTTGTTTATCTATCCTACTTTTATTATTATTATGATGGTTAACAAGGTTACTGAGCAACACACGTTTTCTCATAAGGTGCAGGTCTAGTTCAGAGGGTTTATTAAATGCTGTTGTCCCTGGTCTTTGTTTAATGTTAGAATAAGACCAGTGTTTGATGAACCTGCTGACACGGTAATGTCGTCAAATAGCTGCTGTCACAGTTTGTCTGAGACGTGAATGTTTGTCTTGGGAGTTGGTGTGGAGGCGTCATCGGGACGGATGTCACTTAAATCTATGGAAAAAAACTGCTGCTTAAGATCTAACACATTATGTCTGAGGGCAGTCGTTAATAATGCTTTGTTTGTGTCCTTAGACCCAGAGGACAAACACATTTACACTCTGCCTACACAGCACATTGCTGAGAAAACACAGTTTCCTTGAATGAGTAATTACACAAGTCATTTGAATTCACACAATAAGATACAAAATGAAGGCTCATTACAGCTTCTACCTTTTTTTCTAATGTTAAAGCTGACAAAACATTTTAAGAATTAAAGGCTGGGTGCCAAAATGAGGTGTAATGACTTACTTTAATATGCCGGGACAGTTGTGAGGACAGTATGCAAAATGTAGGGTTGCACAATATTATTGGAACAATATCTGATGAAAAGGATCAGCAGATATGAACATTTTTGCTGATATTTGAAGCAAATATTTTGTTATTTATATATCCCATATATAGGCTGTGAAAGGGGCATGTTGTACAAATCTATCATAATAGTTTACCTCATTGTGTCTTTAAGTCTACTGTAATAAATCAAGAATGCCAGATAAAAATGTTGTTTTTCTTGTTTCACATGTTTCCAGCACAAGTAGGCCATCAACAAGAAAAAAAACAGGTCAATTTAAGTTAAGTGGATTCGTCGTATTCTTGACAAAAAAAATTACTTTTGATATCAATGTCAGTATCAGCGATAATGAGTTTGGAAATATCTGCATATTGGATATTAACAATCCAATACTGTGCACCCCTTTTAAAATGTGGAGTAAAACAAATCCTTTACAATCTTCAATTCAAAACAGCACAAAAGGAAGATATTTACAAATAAAAAAATAAAAAAAAACATTTTAATTGACACACTTTGAATTTGATGTCTGCAAAATGTTTAAAAAAGATTGTACTTGAGAATTTTTGTTCTGATCTGTTATGATCTGTTTGATCAGATTCAGTGTTTCCAAAGTCATTTTGTAGTTAATGCTGCCACCTTACTAAGTTGCCCTCTCTACTTTAACTGCTGTTACCAAACACAAAACAACAAAAAAAATCTATAGGTGCCCAGATTGTATCGGCACAGATCAGTATCAGCCGATTCCTGTCAAAGACATGGTCAGTTGATCAGAATGAACGCCTGAAAACTCTGATACATACCCCAATCATCTGTGGATTAACCTCATGTTTACTCATGGACACCATCTACTTGTCTGCTGCTCTGTCCTCCTCTTTAATAAACTGGAGCAGTCTCCAAAACTTTGTCTTCAGTCCATTATGTCCAAATTATTAATCCAGTGTCTAAGTCTGTACTGACATTCACACTGAGACCAACAGAATAAAAGCTAATCAGCTAAGCTAAGTGAGCGACACATTGCCCTGAAACAAATTCTCGTTGTGTTTAGTGATGCACTTGAGTTCCAGTCTGAAAACACTGTGACGTGTTAATGCTGAGTATTTGATCAAGCTAAGAGTATGATGTGTTAAAATGTATTTTACAGAGTTGGAGATAAAGATTTTCGCCAAACCTTCGAAGTTGAGTGGGGGTGAAATTGTTTTCTTGACATTGTGAAATAATAACATTAGTTACTTTATGTTAATTGTTTATATTTTTAAGTGTATTCTTTTGAATTTACTGAACTATCTGCACAGTTTTGTCTGTTGGATTGAATTAATTAGTAGTCAGTCTGTTAATAATTTTATTTATTCACATTTTAAAAACAAGTTGTAAATGAGTCTGTTTATTATGTAATTCAGATGTCCTTACTGTCGGATAGTATTGCATTGCTCCTTGAGATATTTTATGTTTGTTTTGCTGAGCAAACCTTTTGACCAATTGTTAAGAAAAAAAACATGAAACATTATCGATGTATGCGTCTGCCAAACTCACAAGCAGATGATTTGTATCGGCCAAGAAAATCCTGATCTGGGCTTTCCTACAAAAAACCTAAAACGATAAAATCTCATGTATTCATAGTTTAATTACATTTTGGGTCTTAATAAAACATCTAATTCGGGCCCCACTTTGGCCAAAGGCAGTTTCGTAGTCAAACACACACACACACACACACACACACACACACACACACAGCACTTCTGCCTAAAATTGGCAAATAAGAACATTTAAATCCGGATGTCTCAGTGAATGTCTCTTAAGTGTGATTAATTTCTCATATTGTGTGTAATATGTGCAGGGAGAGGTACTTTATTTGACTGGGGCCAACAAAGCCTGATACCCCATCCCACCACCATCATCCTCACTGGAGGTTTTTTTTTTTTTTACTGCTGCGATTTCTTCTCACCACATTCTGGAAGCATCTTTGGGCTGAAAACATTAGTCATCTAAGTATTGGGAGTGTAATTCAGTCCCATTTCTGCTTGATGCACATTATAAGTTTTTCAACAGTGCTGAGCTTGTATTGTATTAGTATTTGTTATTTGACGCTTCATAATGCCCTCATGTATTTTAAGTGGGAGGAAGGTCCTGACTGCTGAAGGCCTATTCACATATCAAGAGGTTTTTCTCATCGCTGAATAAAACAGATTGTGCTTCTACTGTGAAACACGCTATTTAAGTCTTACAGCCTTATGCCAAAGAAAGCTAACCTGCACTGAGTTATTCCCATCATGCACACAGCCTGAAACCCCATGACTCAACATTGAACTGTTTTATCCCCATTATTCAAAAATATGAGAGAAGGTGAGCTGAGCAGTGGGGAAAGGCCTGGGGGGGGGAGTGCTCCTTCTACACGGCAGAGCAAGCATGGCATTCAGCTCTGTGATCATAAAATGATGATTACTCTGTTTTTGTGATCATGGGAGGCCTTTTTTGTAATTTAAAGTCACCAAAAAGTATCGATATGGGTATGGGCGAGAAAAAGTCTGTAATAAGTTTAATAAAGTGCATTCCTGCTTTTTATAATAAAGAGGGTCTTGGAACAGGTCTCAGAAGTACTCTGTTTAACTTCAGACTTTCTGCGTATGCTGTGACTTAGATATAAATGTCTCTAAACCTGATTGACAGGTGCTTCAGTGCTGAACAAGCTCTGATTCTCTTGAAGTGACAGCTCCGTTTTTTGGAGAGTTACTACTTTAAGACCTCAGGCTTTGCCGACCGAAACAATGTAACCTGATACAAAAATATGATCACGAACTACATTTTCCTTCTGTTATAAAGAGAGGCAGAATACACTCACCTTTCTGTGAATATATGTGTTCTCATGTTTGTGTGCTTTCCTGTTGGCGTATCCGGGTGTGAGGAGCGTGAGCAAGCCACCAGGTGTTGACTTTGTTAAATAATGTGGTGTGTATTTATGGGTGTGTGTCTGTATGCATAAGGGGCCATGATGGCAGAGGGCTTTTCCCAGCTTGTCTCTATCCAGTAACCCTATCATCTTACCTGAGACACAGGCTCTTTGTGTGTGTTTGTGCGAGTGTGTAGTGCAGAATTATCACCAATCAGGATCACATAAAAGGGCCCATGTGACCTCTCCAGTAAGTCCTGTGTGTGCTGAAGGAGAGGTGTATCATTTCTGCATCAGCAAGGAAAAATAGTGTGTGTTGGTGTGTGTGTGCGCATGCACAGAGGATAAGGTTCTGCTTATTCATGCTTTTTCATGCAGGACAGGTGTGTTTCCTCACAGCAGCTCTGCAAACACAGAAACAGAAAGTTCACTCACACCTTAGAGTAAGGGCTGGGTCTCTCTCCACTACTGGCAGTTTATCTTTATGTAAATGCGACTGTTTTAGGAGCAGATTTTGCATAATTCTTTCTGTCCATTTTTTTTTGCAAACAGATAACCTGCTTAACTCATCCAAACCCCAACATAGTATATGTGAATGCTGAAACGTGTGTTAGTTATTTTGATGTGCTTGTAGACAACATAACATAACTATATATATATATATATATATATATATATATATATATATATATATATATATATATATATATATATATGCAGTATATATATATATATGTGTGTGTGTGTGTCTGTGTGTATGTATATGTGTGTGTATATTTATATATTTATGTGTGTATATATATGTGTGTGTATATATATCTATATAGCTATATATATAGCTATATATATAAAAGCGTGTGTATGTATATGTGTATATATGTATGTATATATGTGTGTATATATGTGTGTATATATATATATATATATATATATATATATATATATATATATATATAGTATATATATATAGTATATATGTGTATATATATATATATATATATATATATATACATATATATATATATACATATGTGTGTATATATGTGTGTGTGTGTGTGTGTGTGTCTGTTACTGTTGACTAAAGATAATAAATGCAAGGGCTAATGCTCAGAAAAAGGGTTGTTTAGAGCAAAACTGCAAATCATATGCGAAATGGCCACAGATGAATTTTGTTTATAGAGCATTAATAACATTTGTGAAAATCAAATGTTTAAGATTTCTGTTTTGTCTCACTGCAAGGTGCTCATTCAGTAGTTCAACCCACTTAGCCAAATGTTACCAAATAATTTGTGCAGTCTCCCTTAACCTGACACGGCAGATAGACGGTTATATTTCTATCCATCCACCATCGACCACTTTTCCCCTTTGAGGTTGTGGGGGGCTGGAGCCTATCCCAGCGGACATTGGATGAGAGTCAGGGCACACCGTGGACTGGTCACTGGCCAATCACAGGGCCGCATAAAGAGATGGACAACCATTCGCATACTCACTCACACCTATGCGCCGTTTAGATTTTAACAGTTAATCTAATGAGCGTGTTATGGACGATGGGAGGAAACTGGAGTGCCTGTGCAGACACGAGGAGAACAAGGAGACTCCACACAGGAAGGCCCTGGCTGACATGGGGAGACAACCAAACAAACTTAATGCTGTGCAGCAGGCCTACTAATCTGGATATCTGTCTACCATGTGGTGGTTGTGGTGGTGGGGGTTGTGAGAGGAACAAAAATATCTTTTTTTTTTTTTAGTGTTGTTCTTTGTCTTTCTTCTACTGCATAACTATTGTCCATTTCTGATAAAACTGCCGCCACAGCAGGCAGCGACCATGCTAATCTCTATATGTGCAGTCATGGTTTACAGGCCTGCATTTGCCTCTTGCTGTTGAGGTGCTCATGGTCTAAAAGAACACTGATTCTGCAGACTGAGCTCCAGCTTGGTGTTTTCAAAGGTGGATCTGCTTGATTACAGCTATTGAATCAGGGGGCTAATCTGTAAAGCTGTCTGTCTCTTTCTATGTTCAAAATATGAGCAGGCCAAGGCAGCATATTAATTTGACTGAGTAATTCACATTTTTGTCGCTGACTATACAAAAAATACATTTTTTTTTCTTTGACTTACTCTGCTGCTCATTTAGCCCCCTATAGGTTCCCACTGTTGACCCCCGTCCTCATGTCTATATCCAGCAAGCTTGTAAGTTGTGGCATGTTCAGGATTGATACACTGAAAATTGAATCCGTTTTTATAAATATAGGAGCTGTCATTTTTTGTACAGGCATACTTCTAGGCATGTATTCATTTTTTAATAAACTAATACAATGATAAATTTGATTTTAATGTTTGTGAGAATGGTGAAGCTTTTAATATTGATGACCTTTCCTATATCCAAACTGCTAGTGTCCCTTTAATAGTTTAAAAAAAGCATGAACTAGAATTCAAAGAGGAGTATTCAGTTTACTTTAATGATGTAATTTTGATGAAATTTAAACAAAAACTGTTTTGAGTAATGTCTCTTTCATTGATTTTTTTTTTCTTTGGGAGGGAAGAATGGAAGTTCAGTTGTCTTTTTTATTATGGTTGAAATATTGACATTTAAAAGTACTGAAATATTACATATTGTGTACATGTCAAAACCAAGCTACTACATCTGAATATTACTACCACTACATTCCTTACTATATCAATATAACCCTATTTGAAAATATATCCATTCATCTGAAAATATCTCAGTATACTTCCCTGCCTCTGTATGTTTCATGCCCATAAATATGTGTGGGTAAGGGTAAAGCTCCAAGTGATGCCACAGATACAGCTCCTCTATTTATAGCTGATATAAAAGCATGCATCTCTGCTGATGCATGTGGAATGATAAATGCAAATGTGGAGACCTGACGCTCTCCTCTTCTCTCTGACTCTTTGCTATACCATGAAAGATGGTGAAGAGAAAGTGTGGCATATTCAAATCAAGAAACAGGCGGCCAATCATAATTATCTTTAGTGGTGTAATTATCAGCAGACTCGTAATCATTGTAATCATTCCCCCATGCCATATTTATCAGTAATGACTTCCATATCACAGTGGAGTCGCAGCTGTAATCACTCACTCCAGACTTCATTATCATCATCGCATCATTTATCAGCACATGACTCCACCACACACAGCACACATGTATTTAGAGGGGTTTTGTTTTAATTAAGACATTTTGAAGGCTGTCAGGGAGATGAACTTAAACAGTTTTTCGTATTCTTCTCCCCCCGGTGTTTCCCTCAGGAAATTTTCAAACATTTCACAATAAAATATTGGACCGTCCGGTACATTGTTCATGGTTCAATAGGCACATGTGGCTCACATTTTTTTCAGTTTTGAGCTCAGACTTTGTCCATTTATTGTTGCTTTTTTTTCTCTCCATATTTACGTTGCTGTATTTGATCTCATGAGTCAGAGCTCAGGAGTAAGGAAACTCCTGCTGCAAGTAGCAATGCACTAAAGTTAGGCCAAGGAACCTTAATACCTCCTGAGCAGAGAGGCAGCAACATGCACCCACACTTGCAATATAAGCCCTCTTTCTTCTAATCCGCATTCGAAGAAGATCAACAATCTGGTCCTTTAATGTAGAGAATGGTGGCCCTAAGGTTCAATGTTTGCATGTGATGTGTTTAAGAATTAGTTAGTAATTGTGTTGCATAATTGTGATCCTTATATCTATCAAATTAATGTAATGAATGATAAAAGTTAGGCATTAAAGGATACACCCTCTGCTTGTTCCAGTGCTTTGACTATGACATCTATCAGCACAGTCAGCCGCAAGTCATCAGTTTATCGTAGAAACGGAGTTCAGAAAATACTGATGGTGAGGTTTGACCACTGGTCATCAGTTGTCAACAAACATTTGATGATGGCATTGATTATTGTTTTTTACTTTGTTACCTTTACCCTCAGGATTTCTGCCATATTTTCAGTGTACTTCTGGCACAACAAGTTAACCTATTGAGGTCTTTTGCACCCTCTTGTGGTATCCTCCAGTAACACATGTCCCTTACAGGCAAGTATAGCAACAAAAACGCTCATGACGCGAACAGATGTAAACACAAACACGGGGACAAGCTGCATGTATATCTCCAGCTTAAATCATAAATTGATAAACTCTTGGTCAGCAAGAATATATAGTGGTATATATAAAGTGGTTTCCCTTAATCATGCATCAGGATGTAAAGGAGCTAATGAAAATACAGTGAAGGGCAAGAGAGACTGGCAGGGAAAGAACAAAGTAAGTGGGGTGGTGTATCAGGGAAGGAGAGATTGTGGGTTGATTTAACGCTTTCATGCATGGTGTCCACTGCAGCAGACAGATATTTGGAAAACATTTTATACCCTTTAGGTTGTAGTACCATGTCCAACTACCAGGTGGTGAATTCCCAAGCCCTTGTCTAAAGTTTCATAAAAATATTATCTTTGCACATTTTACCATATTAAGATATTGCATCATAAATCCAAAATAGCAGACGCAGGGCAAATTGGTTATTATGCCTATATTCAGATTTCACATGATTATGTATTTTTTATTTTAAATTTTGGTGTAATTCACAAGTGAATCGTTTGATTAAACAACAATAATACATTTACTTCAAATTTTACTTTTTCTTTTATTTACTTTTAATAAATGTTTGTCAAAGACATGTGTTTGTGAATCTTTATTAAGTTCCACTAAATTACTATTTATACCATTGATGCATGGTGTCCACTGTAGTGGACAGATGCATAACTCCCTCAAAATATAAAATTGAAAAAAAAAAAAATGAACATGATCTTTAACTTATTTGAAAGTAAAAACAAACATTTTAAAAAGTATTCATTTGTGATTTAATAATTCATGCATGAAAGGGTTAAAAAAAAACCCTCACCTTTCACACCTGTAGGTTGTCTGCCTCTTTGTTTTCCTATGTTCTTTATTTTTTCTTCTCTGAACTCCCTTTCACCCACCTCTCTGTATCTCCATCTCCATCTTGCTTCATCTGTTGACTTCACTGATTTAGTGCGTAGTAGAATTATGCCCACGTGTACTTAGCTGACTGTTTATCTTCATCCTGCACTGGCCGTCATTTTCCACTGCTCTCTTTTTTCTCACCTTTTATTTGCCTTCCTCTCTTCATGCTACTCATGTTTCAGTTCGCCTTTGGATGCAAACCATCCTCTATTCTCCCTCCTTTTGTCTGACCTACAAGTTTTAATGTGTCCACACACACACTGATACTACTACTGGTGCTTTGTCCTTTATTGCTTATGGCTGCCTTTTGTTAACATGAAACACTGAGCATTATCAGTAGTATCTGTTTTTCTTTTTAGGTACATGAACATGTAGAGCTTTGCTACAGATAATGGGTGCTGAATTTGAAAACTCGTCTCTGTTAAGGTTGACAATGTAATATTTAACAGATTGGTATGGTGTATTTTAGGTGGAGTAGTACCAAATAAATTCTGAGTCACTAATCTCTAAAACATTTAAAAGTTTTGCCAAAATAGACTTTTTGACCAACAAGCCATTTTGGTAATATATGTACCCATTTGTAACATTTTATAAAAATAACAGTGTAGAAGTTAGTCAAATACTATGAATTTTATTTGAGCTGTAAAGGTGTCAATCGAGAAGAAATTTAGGTGGGACATTAACAGATTGGTTATTTAAACAGCAGTAATTGAGAGATACCTTGCAGTCTTGGCCATAGCTAAGCTAACCTTATAGTGCAGTAGCTTGATAATGCTCATTGCGTTGCCTGGTTTTCAAAGCGATGGAAATAAAGACGCTGTTGCTCCTTCAAATGTCTATTTCACTTTAAAGGTCCCATATTATGCAAAAAAACACTTTTTTAAGGCTTTTGAACACATTTTTGGGTATTTGGCCTTCCCCCAGCCCACAAAATGTGATAGTAGACAACAAAACCTGTATTTAGCAGGCTGCATGAATGTAAATTCATGGTATTTGGCGAGGAGCTGTTGAGTCTGTAGATATACTGTTACATAACGATATATTTTCATTTGCAGTAGCCTAACCTGATTTGTCTACCTGTGTATCCACCCCCACCTCCCGCTGGAGATATTTCTGTGCAAAGTGTCATATTGTTTACATTCTTATTGAGAGATCGGTGTACACCATGTCTAGACCCAAAACCTATCACTGCTCGGTTGTTGGCTGTAAACAGTCACATATATCTTCACATATGGGCTACCAGCCTCGGAGGACCAAAGGGCCCAGTGGATTAATTTTGTTTTTGAAAGGAATGAGCAGCTACAGTCGGCTGTGGGTGTGTGCTAATCACTTCACATCCAACTGCTTCAACTTCAGTCCGTTCAAAACAGGACTGGGAACTAGACTTTTCCTGAATCTGGGCTCAGTATCAACAATATGTTGTCAAACCTGATGAAGGAAATGTGAGTATTTTAATGCTGTGTAGTATTTATTTCGCTCATTGCTCCAAGCTAATGCTAACAGGGGTAACTTCACATGTTCGTCAATGTTAGCGTTACTTGCTGAAAGTCTGAAGGGTAAATTTCAAAGTACTAACATTCCTACATTAGTCAAGAGGAGTTTAACAGTTGGCTGAATATAATCAGTCCTTTACCCACCCCATTACCCCTCCGTTTGTGCTAACGTTAGCCCGGAAGGTAGGCTAAGTTGCAGCTGTCCCACTGTGATTAGCATGTTGTGCGTTAGCCTGTGATGTTTGGGGGAACGAACGCTGTTGTAACCATGTTTGTGGTAACCAGCATGAATTAAGGGTTCGTATGTGTTCCGGACTGTAAGCAGCATGTGGCTGGAGCGCTCTGCTTCGCTTGAGTTACGCTGCAGGTCTATCGTGAATTGCTCTGACTCATTAGCATGTATTAAGGTGATTGCCCTCAAAACCAGCCGTTCTGAACAGAGCGGTTATGTGAGCGTGGAAAGAATGCAGCTGTGCTTTATTCATAGGCTTTTTGGACTAAAGCATGTTACTAACAAATTCCACACAGCTAAATTGCTACAGCAGTATGGAACTACATAAAAGTGCAAATGCTGTCACATTACCCTAGCATCGTAGGATTTTAGGTGCCATTTGGCACATGCACTTGTTGAGGGCTGAAAATGGAGGCCCATGAGTAGGGCCAAAAGCTGTACAAGTGTCAATTTGAGTCTGGCTGCAGGGGCCCTGGAGGTGTTATGATTGTGTGTGCCTGATTAAACATCTTTACAACCTGTCAAATAACAGCATTGGTCTAAATACATAATACATTCATGTGTTCTCACTGTAAGGGGTGAAGTTTTTCCATGTAGGGTCTGATTTTGATTTATTGAGAATTTCCAGTCTTTGAAATGGGGACATGACTGACATGTCAGATGGCCTTAAATCCTGCCTCTACATTTGAGAGAAGGATGAGCTTAATATCAGTTGAGATAAAATATGCAGAATGGCAACATCCATTACAACACATCAACAGTGTTCCAAAAGCTCTTTTGATAATCAAGCAGCTGATGTCCCATGCTTTATCCACTTATTTTTACAGTGTGCAGTAATAACCTGCAAATTAAAGATTAATCTGCACTGAGGCTGGATCTGGTGGCACTTGCATTTTGAGCTATTTGTAAACATATACTTATACACGATATTGTAGATGCTAACCAGTGAGGAGGACCAGAGGCTGGTGGTGGTAGCAATGCCAACATTAGCTGCAATCTGCTTGATATTGTCAGTGAACGCTAGGGATGGAATTGGAAAACCAATTCAAGTCAAGAATCCATAACAGCTAGCTAAAGGAATCGATATCTTTAGTCTTTTTGTGCATCAATTCCCTTATGAATTCCTCCCACTCCGTCCTAATGCCTTGTAAATCAAGGATGTCACACTCTCCTCAGAGACAGTCAGCATAAATTATTACTAAGAAGTCAAAATGTAATTGTGGCAGAACAGGTGCAGAAGCAGTTGAAATTGTGGCAAAGCTTTTGTCAAAGAAACGTTACTGCACAACATTTAGCAAGTGGATTCAGCAACTTGCAGAAGCATTCATCTTTGCAGCACAGCATTGAACATCCGAAGTGACATGTCATTGAAAACCTATTCTTTGCAAGCTTTTGCCCACACAAAAAAATCCAGAAGAATAGATGAGGGAATTGTTAAAGAATTGGATTGATATGCAGCATCGATAATGGCATTGTTATCAATAAAATTGTATCAGTTCCTATCCTTGTGAACACTATGTTAGTTTTCTTACTGTAACGATATTTAGCCAAATCCAAGCCACATTTCCTCCTCTTTGGTTTGCTTGCCTTGGTCCTTGTTTTGTTCAAATTGCTTCTCTGGTTTGCTTGGAAGTGAACCAAGACTCCTGTTTTTTGGTGGACCAGAGTTTGGTTCTTTGGTTTGGACCAAATATGTTATGTGTGAAGGCACCCCAAGTTAGGATAGCACTGGTTCAACTGTTAAAGCCAATATCATCAATGAGTACATGTCTTTGTGTCTCTGTGATCCTAAAATAAACCTGTAAAAATTGCCTCACAGTGTCAGTATAGTATATAACACAAAATCCTGAGCTGTCTAACAGTTGATTAAAATTGGTTTTGATTATTGGAATTAAGTTAATTGATCAGAGTTTAAAATGATACAAACATTTTACATCTGAGTGTGTATAAGTATGTTTTAATAGAAACATAGTGTACAATTTGGAAATTTCTGACATGAATACAAATGCGATGAAAGGTATTTTGTTTATTTCCTGATTAAACATAAATAATTTCATTTATAATCTTTTAATGAATTTCATTGTACCAATTTGATAAAATATAAAATGCATGGTGGCACAGAATGTAGTGCGTGTGCCTCATGGCAAGAAGGTTTCAGGTTCAAACCCTGTGTTTGTCAGGGCCTTTCTGTATGAATGTTGCATGTTCTCCCCCCTGTGCATGTGTGGGTTCTTTATGGGCACTTTGGCTTCCTCCCACAGACCAAAAACATGCTCATTAGGTAGATTGGGGACCCCAAATTGTCCTGAGGTATGAGTGTGAGCATGGATGATTTTCTGTCTCTCTATGTGGCCCTGCGATCAGCTGGCAAGGTGTACCCCACCTTTTACCCACGTTAGCTGGGATAGGCTCCAGCCCCCCACGACCCCAAAAGGGATAAGCGGTATAGATAATGTATGGATACACAAACATTTAATACAAAATCACCACTGCTAATGGTTGTACCTTTTAAAAACATGACCACATCAGCCATATTGTGACATTCACCTGCCCCTAACATGTCTGTACAAACAGATTTTAATGTCAGCATTCACTTTAAATTCACTTTTGTATCTTCCTCCAGTCCTTTTTCTAGCCCACCCTGCCTCACTCTCAGTTTGTGTTTTCAAGTTTCAGATTGCCATTTTTGAAATATCATTTCAAGTTAGTCCTTTCAGTTCCTTTGCCTAATAGTGAGGCAGTTGTTAATGTGTAAGGCTGTGAGATTGAGGTTTTCTTTAAGGGCATAGAATTTGATTAGACAAAAGCAAACAGGGAGCAACAAATTAGCAAACAGTAGCTTTTTGTAAACAGTGAGACTGTTGCAGTTTGGATTTAGAAGAATGACTGTTACATTTCTGGCACAAGTGCGATGAAACAAGAACAAGCCATTCAGGATGTAATGTAATTCCCAACATTGTCTCTCATTTCCCCTTTTGTAGAACTCATTTTAAGAAAAGGGAAACAATGGTCTTTTGTAAACGAGAGTATGTGATCCAGTCATTATGTGTGGTTATAGATGTACAGTGTATACGGGAAAGGCTGCTAGGATGGATAAAGGTGGAGCTTTTAGTTCTTGATTATGTCGCAAAATTACACCTGCCAAGCTTGTTAGACTTACTACACATTTGTTAACTCTTAAATGAGAGATTTTTATTTTATTGGAGAAAAATCAAGATTGTGGATCCATCATAAGCACTTCAGTTTAAGTTTTAAGAAGCTAGTCCATATTTGATTCCACATGCTTTCATCATAGTACTTGTGAAGAGATAGAGCGTTTACAGCTGTACAGATAAATGTAAAGTGAAGTCTCAGATAATTTCCTTTAAATGAAGCCCCCAGGGAGCAGGTGAGAGAAGACGGAGCAGATTGAGCCATAAACCCTCTGGACTGCTCCGTAATGGGAGCTAAAATCATCTGGGACAGACAACAACCCTTGGCCCATTTCTGTCTCACTCAGTCTTCTCTCCTGTTTTTTTCCCCTCAATATTTGTCTCTCTATGTCGCGCCCCTCTTCTTAGAGTCTCTTTGAGTCACTCATCCTCCTCCTTTGCCATTATCAGTCTTTCTTCTGAATGCAGCTCTCTTGTCTTTCTCCTCGTTGTTATTATTAAGACTAATCCCCCCTGGCAATTGTAACTGTAGTAACAGCTTTTCTCTGGAGCTGTCTGCAAGCGCTGTCTCGACACAGGCTTATGAAAAATGTCTTCCACTTCAGACCTGATGCCCTGTAAGGCAGGAGTCCCCATGGGTTTTATTAATGAAATGTGAAACACATGTACAAAAACTGTCAAATTAAAAAGTGGGGATTTGAAGCAACAATATGTTTCTTTTACACATTAAAAGAGTATTTTTAAAGTAAATCTAAGGCCTGTATTTACAGTCATATCCCACTCCTTACTCCCTTTACAGAAGGCCAGATGTAGCTCATTTTGAACACTATTACTAATAACGCTGCACATTTAATATGTGTAACAACATCTGTGGATAAGTAATAGGCTACAGAACATTGGATTATTGAAATTTACTGAGTAACTTACTATACTGAATGTGTTTTCACTGAAACCATAAAAAAGTTCTGTGAATTCTTGTTACATCTCTTTTACGCTCATAGCTGTTATCATCATAAGGAAAAACTCATTACTCCCGCCTAAGTCCCATAATTTTTATTCAAGCAGATCAAGCTTAAAGATTTCAGTAAAAATGCCTCTGAATATTAAACATTGTGTGTCCAACAGGAAACAAACTTACTAAAGCAATATTTCAAAAACATGTTTAAAAGTAAAAATGTTAGTCAATTGACAAACATACTGAAGAGGAATGAGGAATTTCAAACTGAATAAATTTTTTTATACCCTTGAATAGCGACCCACCGTCTTCTCTGAGAAGTCAGAAAATATTCAAGCACGACATTCAACCCCTAAAACAACGTTTCTGTTCATTAATACAAGTAAATAACTATAATATCACATCTGAATCAAATGATAATTTGCTTTAGTATTTTCTGTTTTCTTTTGTAAAACAGAAAATAAAAAAGTTCATGGATGGCAAATAATCATTATATTTTAACATTAAATATAACATTTGGTTAAAAAGCTTTTATGTTCTTTACATTACAGAAAAATAAAAATATTATTAGTTTTAACCAATGCTGTTATTTTCTAACACCTGTGTCCTAAACCTTACATTTGGGTGGTGGCCTGATAAATTTGTTAAGCACTGTATATTCACGCTGCTCACTCTACGGACTGGGTATGAATATCTTAAATAAAAATATTCAATGCGTGCTGCACTGAATTACAACACAGATTTGATGCTTTTTTCAGTACTAATCACTGAATGCCAGGACCTTGACAAGAGGAAAACTTATGAATGCTCTTTCCAGTTATGTTTTACTTCGAGCGCCAATGAAGCAGCGAGACAGTCTCAAAGATATCAGTTCAGTACTGGTATATAAAAAAACAAAACAAATTATATCCAAAGTTTGTTGCTCCTCTTATCCATCATCTTTTGCCAATTGATACCATATCATTCCGACATCCCATGGGCAAGATACTGGTATGTTGTGTCATGTGTCCATTTATGTAATGAAAAAATGACTGCACAGGAGTATTTAGCTTGCTTAACATCATCAGAAAGCTAAAATCCTCAGCATTTTATGCTCTCATCTACACTCATCTACCAATCATAATAGTCTAACAAAAATGGTTGTTGCTGAAAAGGATCCCCTTTGCCCAAGTCCAGTTAAGTTTTAGTCCAAACACATGATTTCATACATAAAGATCAGTCGTTTACTGTTTCTAAACCCGAAGATATGAGCTGAAGCACACTGCACAATTTTACATATTAAGGGAGAAATGCTTGACAGCAAGAAAATATACAGAAATAAGAGCTGAAAAAGTCTAGTGAATAAAAAACTCAACCAATTTGTAATGTGAAGATATCTTTATTATCAGTGTTTTCAATGTAACAGCAGCCATATTTGACTAACTTATTCAGGTATAGGATCAAACATAATAAAACAAACTCCTTTAGAGGGTGTGCCTTCGTCTTTCTCGTTTTGTTTCATTGTACAAATGAATGGTTGAAACTAATGTGTGAATTTGTCCTGTCCTGAAGCAAAACAGTAAAAATATGGTAGGCAGACATGACTTACCCTCATACCTTGCTTCGTGGTACACCCCTCCGGGCACAGAAAGTTATGTAACCCAAGTTGTGGCTCTGTCTTGCAACTAAATAAATATGTAAATCATCTTAAAAGAATCTTCCAGGTTAGTTTTGTCATTTGCAATCCTACAATCATTTAATTTGACTATCTTTAAAAATTATAATTCTATACTGTTGTAGCAATTTAGCCAAAAAAAGACATAATGACAACAGTTTGAGCACACAAACACACACGTGCTGTAGACACCAGTAATGATACTGTAGCTTGTCAGCTGATATGGTATTTCAGCTTTTCACATCTTCTTTGCCAGCTTTACCCTGTTGGTCAACACATACATATCGTATTTTATGAACAATATTTTTTGTTGTCAGCAAAAACTGCAGTATTGCCTGATACTGACATTCAGCTTTTTGGCCAATACCTGTTGATAGCGATATTGTAATTGATAATATTGTGCGTCCCTAATTAGTAGAATAATCAAGTAACACTAAAGCCACTGCACTAGGTAATAAACTTTAGCCACATATATGGGAGATATTTTAAATTAATTTTGCACCAAAAAAACACAAGTATGGTCTCTGGGTTTTCATTACAGACACAAGCTGCACATTTGTTAATTTTTATCATTATAACATTACCACTTAAGAGGAGGTCCGTGTGTTTGTACATCAGATGAAAAGCAAGCCTGGTTGCTGGTGTTCCTGCCCTTTGTTTTATCTTTTTAAGGCACAACAGCCGCTGAGAATCTGCTGTTGTTCCTTCTGCATCTGCCTAATATTGGAAATACTGCAATAAACACTTTTACTTTTCTTTTTTACCACCAACACTACATTCATAGTTGGACTTGTCATTGCCCACTAGCTTGTTCTAAACTGTAACCTCAGTCATGTGACAGGTTTGCTGCAGCTACAAGTAGAGGATCAGTTGATCTTATCTGACTGCCACTCATCTTTGCAGCCCTGGGTTGAAAAAGCTGATTCCAGGTCACTTTTTTAAGCTTTGATATTTTCAATTTATGTGGTATCTTATCATTATAAAAAAAATGTGTAAGTATATTTTTTGACAACCTTGCAAAACCACAAGAAGCAAACAACATCAGGTTGCATTGATAAATGTTGATGTCTCTCTGGTGTTATCCTTATTTCATTTAAAGTAAATCTCTGTTGAATCCAAGTTACTGCTTGAAACAAGTTGGTCTGATATGTTTTAACACTTGCAGCACAAGGCTATTTTATCACCACTTTAAGTTTGCCTGGCTTTTTATTGTAATAATGCATGTAGATCCTCAACACTTTCAAGCAGAATTAAGTTATTGACACCGTTTTTTCAGGACAGTCTGGGCAATCAGAGCACTTAGAATGTTATGATATCAGATTGGTTTATTATAAGTTGCATGATCATGAAGACATAATAAAAAATCAAATAAAGTTTAAATCTCCCAGAAGTTTGCAAAAGTAACGCAAATATTAATGATGAACAAGCCCTCTCACATCTGAACATGGTTCTGTCAAGCCTTTGGGTATTAGAGGAACAAAATTTAAGTATGCAAAGATTAGATTTTAACAATTAAATCTCTGGATGTTTTTGGCTCCCTTTAGTCATTTATGTAACTTTTTGGTGGCATTTTTGTCTCAAATGTTAAAAAGGGCTGCAGAATGTTACTCAAACATCCTTTTGATACTTTTTAGAAATGGCAGGTACATTTGTCTGCTCTTGATTAGACACTACCATCAAGAAAACAAGAAAATCAGACACTGGGACATTTGATTGGTCAGTAGATTAACAGGATGTTGTCACTTTCTCTGTGGGTCAAAGTAAACATCACTGTTATGTTTTCATGTTAAAATATGCTGGGGGGGGGGGGGGGATCCCTATTTTCAGATTTATCACTGTGGATCCACAAAAACAACATTTCTAAAAAACACTGCGCTTCATGGCTGGATTAAAACAGTTCTCCAAGGGACATGTTTGACCTGTAACCTTTTTAGGTTGACAACAGAGTGAGCTTCAAAACACAGTTGTCCACATAAGACAAAGACCCAAGTCAATAAATTGAGTGTCACGGCTTGGGGGCGCAGGTGAACCCATGGAGTCAGGAGGGTGAACAAAACAACTTCCCTCCAAACAGTAGGAGACGTGGACAAGCACTCATATGTCCTGTTACCCTGTCACTCTCCCAGACCATTTGACAGATTATAAATGTGTCTGTCTCTCGGTGCTCTGTACTGATTGGGTTGTTTCTCATTTAACAGCTCTGTTCTAGTAATGACTCATCTGTGGTCTGACTGATGCTCTCACTATATTCTCTTTTTTTTTCCCGTCACGCGCATACTTTCTGCTCTCTGACTCGGGGCTTTCTGACCATCTGAGGCCTGATCATTCACATCCCAGTTGTCATATCTCTCTGAGTGTTTGTTTTGAACTAAATGGAGGCTCCCTTAACATTAGTGTTTAATCAGATGATGTGTCAAGCTATACCCCACTCCCCAGTTGCCCTTTTCTTCATTGAATATTTATGGCTGCAGCGTCATTGAAATCTGTTTGATTTGCAGCCTCACACAGTAGCTGATGCTGAAATGAGTTTCAAGAAAATTAAGGTTTTGTGTGGAAGCATAGTTTTGTATTGAATATAAGTGCCTAACAAATCCAGTTTCTTTTAAGACTCATTTGTGTTTGTGATTTATTCTAGATACTTTCATTTCAAGCTTAAATATAGCTCCTCCTTTGTCTTTTTTTCAGTGTCGGATGGTGTGTAAGGAAGTGTGTGCTGAGACCATGTATGATGTCCTCCATGACATTGAATACCGAAGGGAATGGGACAAAAACGTCATCGAGACCTTTGATATCGCCAAACTCACAGTCAACGCAGATGTTGGGTACTACTCATGTATGTATAAAGCTCATGTATTAGCATTACATGTTCGCAGAAGCATTCACTTGTTAGTAACGTGATTCTGGGCTGTGAGAGGAAGCGGAGATACAGTTTGAGGCACACATTTATGCAACAAAGTTCAGGTCAAGAGTTTTGTGTGTCGACAGGGACTTGTCCAGGACTGCTTAAGAACCGGGATGTTGTCACACTTCGGTCCTGGCTGCCAATGGGGAAAGATTACATCATCATGAACTACTCCATCAAACATCCTGTGAGTATTCGGAAGAACACACTCACACAAACATGCTCACTCACACAAGAGTAACATATGCTTAGCTTGGGCCCTGCTCATTCACCCATCCTTAAAGGTCACATATGATGTAAAATACACTTATTTAGTGTTTTTTTTTTTTTTTTTTAATACATAAATATGTGTCCATTTCCTGTCTACAAGCCTCCCAACATAATAAAAGTTGCCGTTGCTTGCCCAGCCTTTCAGAAAATGTGTGTCCAAACAGTCCATTCAAAAGATATCTCCTTGTAATATCGGTATAGGATATGCCAGCTCCTCTGGATGGTAGAGTCCCTGAGCCAGGTGTTTGTTCAGCCCACAGCAGACTGCAGTTAAAGGAACATTTATAGACATGTCTGAACAGCCACAGTAAGCCTGAGAACACAGCAGTAGATTGCCAAGCCACATCCACTTCTTTAGAGAGCTGTGGTCAGACACAGCTCATGATGATTTACACTCAACAGCCTGTTTTGAGCAGGCCTGGAACAAAGGGGTTTAAAGGCTTGCTAAAATCAAATATTCAAAGGAATTTTTAGGCAAGAAATTTCAACATCTTCTTCAGGAAACATCTGAGACCAGTGCAAACTTGTTGAAAAGGACACCAGTGCCGAACCTTTAACAAAATTTTGTCTGTACTCCTCCAACAAAGTTTGGTTGATTATCCTTTAATAATAATAATTGGTGTTGTATTTTATATTGTTGGAAAGCCTGATTAATCACCTTTACAACAAGGTACAACTTGAACGGATCATACATTCATAGGGTGGACAACATAGCTAAATGTGTGGGTAGAGCCCAAAAAAATGCCAAAATCCCCTCCTGCCCTGGAGGATCGCTGCTGTCCCTCAGTGAGGCAGGGGTGAGGGACCTCATAAACCTCATTTTTATAAACCCCTAATAATTGTACAAATCTGTAAAGCACGACTAGACTTGCCTTAAGGCGCTCCACTGTGCCCATCCACACCACTGAGAACGACTGCCTTAAGACATATTACTATGACTGGATATCAGAACCACTCTTAAAAATAAGGAAGTTGAAAAAGATTTTAATTTTTTGAAGACAAAAAAACTTGAAGTTCTTTAGATTATATAGTCACCAATTAATGTGCAAGCATAAAAGCATCATATTAACATTACAGAAATGTTTTTTCTCAGTATGCTGTGCTGTTGAACTTTAGGACAGAAATATCAGGGTGTTGTTTTTTTCTGAATAGCCCCAGTTTACAACATTTTTTGTCTCAGGGCTCTCAACAGCAAAGCTAATGACTTTGAATATGATTTCCTTCCACACAGTTTGCTATCACATTCCTCATAAACACAATCATGGTTGACTGTGGTTTCTTATAACTTAACCCCTTTTTTCACTAAAAAAAATACGTATTTGGTTTTGTGTAAATTTGTGACTTAATATTAAATAATCAATCTTTAATCAGAAAATTGTTTGACTGTTTTTGTATATCATTTTGAAAGTAGCACAAACATGCCATCTAATTTACTAAATGAAAACCAATGTTCACTTTTTGTTAACTTTTATATATTGCTATTTGAGTTGGACTTGCTGGTAGGTGCTGTGTGAGTCTCAGAATAGTTTGCACGCAGCTTACATTGTAAAATGGTCCACTTTTAACGGCTTTTTTCCTGGAGCACTTGGCAAGTGTACAAATGAGAGCACATTGAGTGAGCTGTCCTGATCGCTGATCCAGCTCAGCAGGCTTTGCAAGGTGCTGCATAAAAAAGAAATCTTTTAATATTTGTGGAAAGTCTTCAGTACAAATCCGTTTGTGTTTGTCAGTCATTGAAACATCTATCTGTCTTCTATAGCAATATTTGTCCTGAAAGTAGAGTCTGGCAATTTTCCAACGAGAAAGTACTTCTTGAAGCTTTTACCTGCAGGAATGATCGATGCACTAGGCGCTGAAACTGCCTCACTTCAAGTGAGCGACAGTAATCCAGTTCAGTTGACTGCATTGTGTGTGCGCTTATGCTTTTTAAGAACACGAGTGATTTAAATGCCAAAGGGCAGTTAAACAAATAGACTGATTAGAGAACCCCGAGACTGTGTGAGTGACTTTCCTTTTGGATTTAGTCCCAAATCTTTAGCCTTAGGTTTGGCTCAGTTTCTGCTTTTCTCTTTCAGCTGGGGGAACAGGTCAGGATCTGTTGTGTTAAAGGCCTGATTATGGTCACCCCACCATGAGGTGGCAATCTGCCAAATGATCTGCGAGTTGTCTTTGCTTGTTTAAATGTGAGAAAATTGTGAATAATGCATTTCAGAGTGCCACTGAATTCTTGTTTTATCCAACCTAACAAAACCAGAAGATATTCCAAAGAGATACAAAAATCTGCATCAAGAGTAAATACAAACCCAATTTCAAATAAAGTTGGGACGTTGTGTAAAACAAATAAAAATAGACAATGATTTGCAAACGCTTTTCAACCTACACCAATTGAATACACTACAAAGACAATATATTTCATGTTCAAACTGATAAACTATGTTGTTTTGGGAAATCTCCATTCATTTTGATTTTGATGCCTGCAAAACGTTCCAAAAAGTTGGGACAGGGGCAACAAAATACGGGGAAAAGTTGAGAAATGCTCAAAAACACCAATTTGTACAATTTCCCTCGTGAGCAGGTTAATTGGAAACAGAGGAGCATCATTAGTGGGTATAAAATGAGCATCACCAAAAGGCTCAGTCATTCACAAAAATGGACGGGGTGAGGTTCATGACTTTGTGAACAACTGCGTGAGCAAATTTTCCAGGTTTTGGAGCAACATATGTCGCCATACAAGCAATGTTTTTCTCAGGGGCATCCATGCTTATTTCAGCAAGATGTCAAGCCACATTCAGCACATTACAACAGTATAGCGTCGTAGTTAAAGAGTGCTAGTAGAGACCGGCCTGCCTGCAGTTCAGTCATGTCTTTCATTGAAAATATGTGGTGCATCATGAAGCCTAAAACACACAACTAAGACCCTGGACTGACGTTGTACATCAAACAAGAATGTTACAAAATTCCACCTACAGAGCTTCAACAGATAGTGTCCTCAGTTCCCAAACACTTATTGAGTGTTGTTAAAAGGAAAGGTGGTCTAACACAGAGGTAAAAATGCCCCTGTCTCAGCTTTTTTGGAACATGTCACAGGCATCAAATTTAAAATGAGTGAATACTTAGAAAAAACAACAAAGCTTATCAGGTGAACATTAAATATTTTGCATTTGTATTGTATTCAATTGAATATGGGTTGAAAAATGTGCAAATCATTGTATTCTGTGTTTAATTATGGTTTACACAATGTCCCAACTTCATTGGAATTAGGGTTTGTACTTTTCTGAAACACTTTAAAACATGTCAGGGCCAAACATCCCTCAATCTCTCTTTTTTTTCCTCTTTTTCGGGCATCATGTTTCTTTGCCTTTATTCCTTTTCAAGTTTCTTTTCTCCTCTTAGTGTCGCTCCCCACAATAATGTTTACAGAGCGATAAGACCTCTCATGTGACTTTTGGCTGTTGACTTCCGCCTCCCCTTCCGCATTCCTTCATCAATTAGTGGTTACAAACATAATAGACAGTGTGTGGGTGCATGTTTGTGTTCCACGTGTGTGTGTGCGTGACTCTCTGTGTGATTACCCAAGGCCTCTCTTGATAATGAGTGGATTTTGAGAGCTTGACCTGTGGTTTCAGCTCAGAGGGATACATCCTGAAGTTCATATGCACTGCCAGGAGTAAGCCCACTTGTACAGAATTTGACACCTCTTTCAACTGTGCTCCTGTAGCTGGATCGTCACATCAGCTTTTTTTAGCCGTACTCTCAGATGGGCTGTCAATGCACTGGAACATTTAGCTGCTGCTTTCTGATTGTAGTTATTTTTTATCATGGAGCCACTTGCCATTGTGGAGATTTAAGAGGGGTCTTAAAAACCCCATGATTGTTGTTTAAAATGTTTTGTACATGTGATAAAAATAGTCTCAGTGTTTGAATGTTAAGCTTTATATTTTTCTGACTTCTCAGGGAGGCCCAGTGAGCGGCTCAAATTTAGGAATGAAAAGGTGAATTTTGTCCAGAATAACTTATTCCTGTTCAAAATATGTATCAAAATATTTAAAATATTGGTTTTTATGACAGGTGAATAAAAAAGTATACAAGAAGAAATTATAGATACTTTCCAATAGAAAAATCTATAGACTCGTTAAAAAAAAAAAAATCATGATATAATGTTTTCATGTTGTTTAATATTTCTTGAACTTAGCTGAACCTGTACCCTGTCTTTCAGAAAAGCCTTTTAAATTCTTTGAAAAGCTGCACTTGTGATGATCAGTGGAAGCTGCTTTGTGCTGCAGAGGGCAGCAGAAATTCCTACACTGTGATGTGTCTGTAGATGGAAGCTGGCACCAAACATGAGTCAAATATTAGAGACAAAATAAAGCTGCTTCTGAAGTTCTCCTCTGTTTAAAGCCTCTCAAGCAGACTGCAGCTCTGTGTGCTTCTTCAGAGAGCCGCAGAGTGCCTGTCCCAGTTAGCAGAGGCTAACCAGTGCTGTACCATCATCATGAATAATTATCCTTAGATTTATCGTCAGAGGAGCCAGCAGAGGAATGGTGGGCTGGAGCTGGCCTTTACTTCTGTGTTTTTTTTTAACTGGGAAGTGCAGACTGGATATACATCAGAGAGCTGACTGTAATATCAGAGTGAGAGGCAGCAGAAATCACCCTCATGCTAACCCTGCATTAATTCTGCTGGTTCGAATGGAATGAAAACCTGGAGTCAACATGTTTGTTTTTATGTAGCTGGGCTTTTTATATCTGTACAAGGATGCATGTTCATAAGTGGAGTGAATACACGACATTTCCATAATAAATTATTTAAATCTTGAGTGAACGTTTGGACATGAGTGATTATTTTATGGAGCTCCTAGTCTTGTTCAAGGCTGTCAGTCAAACAGTGGGGGAGGAGGATGTTTAATCTAAATGTGTGTGTTTACGCTGTCTCTACAGAAATACCCTCCCAAAAAGGATATGGTGCGAGCTGTGTCCCTTCAGACAGGCTACTTAATCCAGTGCCAGGGACCCCAGAGCTGCACTCTCACTTACCTGGCCCAGATAGACCCACGAGGTAACAACTCTCTCCCACACGCACACCTGCACTCAGAAAGCAACAGAAAAACAGACTAAAACACAAAGGTATAAAGACACACACAGACTCAATCAATCCAGGTGCTTAACACACACTCAAAGTTCTAATGAATGATTCATTCCCTGCCTTTTATGTCCAAATGTGTCCCCATAGAAACCATATGAAGGACAGAGTCTATTTCGCTTGGCTGCCTCTCTCTCTGTCCTCCTTTTTCTCTTCTTCTCTTTTACTCATCAAGCTCTTTACTCTTGATCCATCACTTCCCTGCTACTGTCTAACATGCAACTGTGAATGACTTAATCCCCATAATCACTCTTTTTTCCAGTGTGCATGTTTTTTTAAGAGTGACGGAGCATCAGGGTATTACGAGTTGTATGTTAAAGAGCTTATCTTCAATGTTTGTTTAAACAACTAGTAATAGAGAAAACTCTAAATACATCCCTTTTTCCCAGTCATTCTTTTCCTCTAAAACATTTTCCTGTGGCAAATTAACTCTAAGGTTTGAAGATGCAGGCAATCTTACACTAGGGGTGGTGGTTTTATAGGTGGCTGAGCGGTAAGCAATCAGGCACTTCCCATACACTCCCTATCAAAGTCTTAGGACCAGTTGAAAAACTGGTAATTTATTGAAAACTGCATTACAGTCAAACACACTTGTGACAGCTGATCAAAAGTTGTCTGCATGAGAGTTCCCTTAACATGAGTTATCTGCAGGGATGGAAATTGATAAGGTTTTAATGATACTGACGCTTTTAGCGATTCTACTTATCAATCAGGTTCTTTAACTATTCCCTTATCAATTCTTGTGGATTTCCTGTGTGGGCAAAAGTCAGCCGAAACAGGTTTTTAGTGGCAACAATGTGAAACACACGACACTAATGATATTTAACACTGCGCTGCATGAATGAATACTTCTGCAAGTTGATGGTGTTTCTTCTTACTGATAGCAAGCGTTTTTTTGTTGAAAATTAAGGCACAATTTTGACCACTTCTGCACCTGTCTGCCATGATTTTTGACGTATTTGTTGTCATTTCTGCTGACTGCCTCTTATGAGAGCATGACATCAATAATTTACAAGGTTTAGGTTTAGGTCTTTATTTCATTCTGTAAGTATATAAAACATTTAATACAAAAAAAAAAAATCTCAAACGTGAATAAAAAGAAGCAGAATGAAGAAAAATCTTATAGAGTCTGCCCCTTTGTCACAAGATATTTATTAACTAAACACATAATACGAAAAAGGCATACAGAATGAAGTGGATTGAATTGATAAGGGAGTTACTAAGTAAAAGGCAAATGATATGGATTGATATGGATATGGATCAGTTCCCCGCTTGATTGGTTTTTGATTTCCATCCCTAGTAATCTGCTAACAAAAAAAAAAAACACAAGCTACACAAATGCAGGTAGTGTGCAGAGATGTGTTCAGGGTTCAGTTGGAAACATTATGTTGCGTTAATGTTAGCTCTGAAAAATGACTATCTGAACAAGATTTGTTCATGATGTGTTTTAATATAACTTCAAGAGAAGGACATTTAGGCTTTGCTAGGATAATGAAGGTGAAGGAAACTTTGTTTCCTAAGCATCACAATAATTTCACTTTAATGAAAGTAGGTTAATGTTCTGGGACGTTCTACCTTTGATTTATTGTATTATTTGCATTGTTTAGCCTACTGTATACATCTTTTTTTTTCCGTCAGCCAATGACCATATTAATTCACACAACACATCATCTTAAATCGTCCTAAAGTGCTATTTTTACTTCTCTGTCAAGCAAACTCTTAACCAGATTTTACAAAAACACAAAACATGATCAGTATTGGTATTATTGTTATTGGTATTTGCCGATCTCACGAATTGGTTGCAAATAGCCGGATCAGGACATCCCTATTTTTACATACACAGTGGCTCTTCCACTAAGTTGCTGCTTCAGAGCAGCTCAGAGGGACCTCAGGGGTCTACCACACAGTGAGCTCAACACACTAAGGTTTTCTTTAAGTGAACTGGCTCAGCAAAGCTTTAGGCTTCTGTTAGGAATATCAGTGTACTATGAGCTGGTTATGAACCTTCTCTGTTACCTCTGGCTCTCTGCTCAAAGCTTTGTGTGCGCTGACTTTATTCAAATAAGCACTTAGAGTGTAATTTGATGCTTCCTCCTCGAGAAAAAGGAACCGTCAACGGCTATGTGATTCTGTCAGATTAAAATATGAAGAAGGGATGATAGCACACGTTTTTTGTGGTCAAAACACCACTGCTACTGCTACACTGAAGGACGAGACACTGTGGTTTAAAAAAAAGTGCATTGGTGGTTTTACCATTTGATGACTGTTGGTGTCTCTCATTAATTTCTGATGTGATCTCTTTACACATTTAAACTCTTCAACTGTAACAATTAAAAACATAATTTAAGCTATACAATTAGAAATAGTTATTGAGTCTGGTCATTTCTCTAAATAAAAATAAGAGGAAACTACTGCCTACTTAGATTAAATCAAATAATTTTGCTTGAATATATTTGAGACATGATAAAAGCTAAAGTCTAATCGATACTAGTATCAGTGTTTTTGTTGTAAAGGGAGCAGCATGTACTCTACAGACTTCACAGGATATTGGGCTCTAAGATAAAAATGCTGTTTCTTCAGATGTGGAGTCCTCACTTTTTTATTATTAAGGAGATGATCTGCTGAAATAAGTATTAGCAGGTAGTGCACATGCCTCACAGCAAGAAAGTTGCTGGTTCAATACCCCTGTTGGTCCTGGTCTTTCTGTGTGGACTTTGCATGTTCTCCCTGTGCATGCGTGGGTCCTTTCCTTGCACCTCAGCTTCCTCCCACAGACATAGAACATGCTCACTAGGTTGACTTATAACTCCAAATTGCCCTTAGGTATGAATGTGATAGTGAATGGTTGTCTGTCTGTCTGTGTGGCCCTGTGATTGGCTGACAGCTGGTTACGGGTGTTTCTCGCCTCTCACCCAGTGCCAGCTGGGATAGGCTCAAGCCCCCCACGACAGCGAAAAGGATAAGCGGTATAGATAATGGATGTTTGGATGTGTTTATCTGTTAAGGTGTGATTTGTAAATAAGCTCACATTGGGTTTCTGCATCACTTGCATGTGACCTAATCTTATTTACTTTAGTTTCATCTACTTTTTTTTGAATATGTGCATCATTGCATTGAAATAGCAAAAAAAAGCAAATTAAAAAGACTAGCATGTCATGGGCATTGCTTCATACCTACCTACCCAGGGGTTATTTTTGTAACTGAAGAGGAAAGTCTCAGTTTTCAGACTTTACTGGTCATGTGTGGACAGAGCATCATGCTTTGAATAACACAATTAGAGTTTCAAATGTGGTACCAAAATATAACCCAGTCGCAGAATCAGTTTAACTGTCTCCAGGTGTAATAACAGCAGAGCTTTGTTGAAGTGTTGTTGCAGAAATTCACTGTGGAAGCATCTTTTTCTCTTTCAGTTCCATCTTGACTTCACTCTCTTTCTTCTCCTCTAACTCTGTCTTTTATCTACAGGCTCATTACCAAAGTGGGTCGTCAACAAGTCAACCCATTTGCTCGCTCCTCGTGTAAGTCATTTTCAGATAAACAAGGAATCTGTGGGTGTTTTATGATGCTTTAATCCAAAGAACCTGCATTGAGATGACAGTGTTTGACAGAATCAAAAATCTGGATCTTATATCGGTTCTCTCGGTGCTCCACACACTGACGATGTATTTGTTGTTTAAGGGCCTGAGCATATCTAATGAAACAGAGCAAAGCTTCTCAGGGGAGGTCTCTGGGCTGACTGTGTCCCTGGATGATCGGCATAAAAATACAAACCAAGGGAGACACATATCTGCTGAAAATAAACATGTTGATGGCTCCACAATATCAGTTTAAGAAGTGGGGTCTGCATTTTTATGTTTATATTCCTAGAGTTAATAATAATAAAACATAAAATACATTAATAAATATGATTATCACAATTTTAATTGAACTGTCTTAACCAGAATTTCTGAATTGAAGACATACTGTATGACTAAATATGATTTTGCACCTTTGTTACAATATATACTGTTGGTTTATTAAGGTTAGAGAAACCCAGATCTTGATTTACCTACCGATTGATGCACATTTTTATAGCAACATTTATTTCAGTTTTCTTCTTTTTACTTTCAGCTGTGTCAAGCTTTTATCATATTTTTAAGAGTTAATTTTGCCTTTAGTTTTTTTTTATATAAAATTAGCCGATTTCTGAAGAGATCAATTTATAAGTCTTTAAAGTTAACAGAAAATATAGTCTTGTATTTGAGCCTCAGATGGTTTGAAAAAAGTTGATCATAAAAAAGTTTTAATCAGAAAGTTTACAGCATTCTGTTTGCTTTTCTTGCCCTCAGTGCATCATCTCTTCTTTTGCACTTTATTTACAATGTCCAATCCCCACTAACAGTGACTTATGATGTAATCTTAATGGATTATATTAATGTCTATTATGTGTACAAATGATAACAATGTATTGCAAAAATGACCATTAAACTTAATTCTTAAATACAGTCAGTGACTTGCATATTTGTTGATTTAACACCTGCGGTCATTAATCTTTAAGAAATGCTCTACAGTGTGTCAGATTTATTGTGATGGGGCATAATGGGCATTCAAAATGTCTTATATTGTTCTAATGAGTTATAAACATATACATATTGTATTGAATTTTGCTTATACCTATAAAAATTATAAATGTTCATTATGCCTCATAACAATATATCTGGCTTTCATCGAGTGCCAGATTTATTTTCATAATGAATTATGGATATTTATGCTTTCTTACAGGAATTGCAATATAACTTTATATAAGTCTGCTTAAAGTGATTAGCACAATATACAATAATGTCTGCAGTATTAGATATAATAGCATTATAATGACTTGTGATTTCTATTATGGTTTCTATAGCAGTGTAAATTCTGTATAATGCACCATAATATCTTGTAAACTTGCTTATAATGTGTTTATTATACATAATAAAGGTGATTAATGTTTGTTGCAGGAATTCAAAGAAAACATTAATGTTACTCTCATTGTTTTATCTTATTTCCCTTTTTAGGCCATGAAGAAGATCAACAAAGCCTGCTTGAAGTATTTAAAGTGGAAACAGAAGCATAACCCCAGCTTCAAGCCCTGGCTCTGCCCCGAACAGAATACATTACCCACCATCCCACTCTCCGAACTGAGCATTCAGCACGCCGAAAGCCTGGAGAACATTGACGAGAGCTCCCTGGCTGACACTCAGGAGAGAGATGACAGCGACTAACACACACAGACACTCACACACATGCATTCATGTATTCATACATACACACACAATGATGCAGAGTTACATGCATGCCTGATACACAACCATAACACTTATGTGACTCTATATGTGAATGAGTGTCTGTCTGCATACATGCTGTCCATGCAATCACATATACAGTCACATACATGCATGTAAGCATTCATGCAAACAGACAGACTTATAGTTGACCATCTTTGTCTCTTACTTACATACATAATGTATGATTACATCACATAAATATGAAACATAGATGCATTCACATTTATACATCCACTCACAGTGGGGCAGTGAGATTTCTGTATTTATACAACTCAGTGAACTACTAGACATTGTTGCCAGAAAAGGGGCTAAAACAGAGATTCTTCTGTGTGGTTGGAGGTTTTCAGCGTTTTTTAATTTGGACCTATGCAGATTATTGTAGCAAAGTGTATATTTTCATCATGGTTCACTGTCAGAATGTTTACAAACCTGTCTAACAGTACACATTGTGACCTTCAGCATAAAAACAATGGGTCTCACTAATATCCTCATCTTTACCATCTCTGGCAGCCCCTCATCAACATTAATTTGAACACTCACACATAAGACACATTATGGCTGGGTGAAATGGACCAAAAATCATCCCTTAATATTTTGTAGCTAAATGACAGTCCATAATACATGTCATTTTTCTGTTAAGAAATAAAAAATAAGTTCTACATGCGTCAAATCTCAGCTGTCACACGGTCTTTGTTATGAACAGTCACCGGCACCTGAGGGTCTCGTTCTTCCATTTCTGCGAAAGATCGCCACCCTGTTTTCCTGTTTATGTTTGACTCTGTTTACATGGACTTTAGGATGGCAGATTTCTCATGATGCCTGCAAGATTTACTAAAACTTAATAATATATTGCAGCTTTGATGCTCATTCCCTGCTCCGAAGAGCAAACAGGAGAGGGGTTTCAAACTCTACGTGTGGTACTTACCCTTGTAGTTATAGAGACAACTGGAAATGTAGAGCTTGAAACCCCTCTCCTGTTTGCTCTTCTGAGCAGAGTTACAGGCATCAGAAATACATAGTGTTGTGTAGTTTTGGTAAATCTTGCAGGCACCTTGAGAATCTTGCCATCCTAAAGTAAATGTAAATCGAGCCAGACATGTACAGGAAAGCGGGAAAGACGTCTACAAGCTTGAGTACAGAGCCCATAGAATAGTCAAGGGCCAACCCAGATATCAGCACTTCGTTGACAAAAACCCACGTTTTTTTTCATTGAGTTTCTTTAATTTTAGCTGAAAATAAGATCAGTAGTTGAAAAAACGTTTGATGCTGCTACATTTCCTTTATTAACATGGTATTTACAAATGAACTACTATTAGTTTTGAAGCTTAAACAAAACTGCCTGAAGTGAAAAGCCATTATCAGGCCTCTGCTTTGAGCTCCCAACTTTTACTTCACGCTCTCAGCTCCTCTTTCAAAGCCTTTCTCCATAGCGTGACCTGATCCAGGTAGTGATCAGGACTGTGCCAAATGTGGGCCTAAATTTAAGATATAAAAACAATCATAATGTTTAATGTCCTTGATAAACCATGTAAACCCAGTCAGCCACTCGTTAGCAACCAGCCTTTTTAAGACTTTAAAACTCACAGGTAGAGTGTCTCTTGATGTATTTCTTTTTTAGTAAAAACAAAAACCCTCATTCTTGTGTTTACCACAGACGTTATTCCGATCAATTTACCCAAAAAACACATCCAAACACCTCAGAGGAGGAAACCAGAGTGCTAAAATGCTAGTTCAATTCTACATTTCAGAACTCATTACTGCACCTCTGTATTTCAATATGTACATGAAAATAACTCATGTATTTTAAAAAACCCTGTCATGATTTATAAATGCCCTTGAAATAGAATAAGTCGATCATTTTACCCTTAAGACAAAGTAATTCTTAAAATTTACCTAATGGTCAGTCATATCTGTGTATGTGGTTCAGAGCATTGGGCCTGCTATTTATGTTTTTCCATTATATTGATAAAAAAAAATTCTAAGATTCTCCCCTTTAATAGGACAAATTGGTATTGTATTTTATATTGTGTGAAAGCCTGATTAGTCTCCTTTACAACAAGGCACAGCTTGTAAAAATCCTGCATTCATTGAATAAGTAACGCAGCTGAACGTGTAGGTGGTACCTCCCAGTAAAAGTGCCAGAATCCCCTCTTCCTCTGGAGGATAGCCTACTGTTCCTCAATGAAGCTAGGGTGAGGATCTGGTGTTCTTGGGGATGCCCACTTTGTTTTGGACTTCATCAGTCTCACAGAACTTGGTCCAAAGTTTGGAAATGGTACCAGGGCTGACACCAAAAAATGCTGCCACTCTGTATACCAGAACAACCCTGTCCCCCTGCAGGGAATTCTGGCTGCTGCCCACATGTTTAGCTGTGTTGCTTGTTCCAGGAATGCATGATCCTTAGCATTATCAAAGGAGAGGAATTATCCAACTAAACAGCATTTCCAAACTTTTTGTTGAGTAGTGTATACCCTAAAACTGAATATATTGCCCAGCCATACTTCACACATTCAGTTTGTTGTCTCTGTCACCCATCATGTGTCTCCATCACATTGTTGTGTAAGCACACTATAAAACAAATACAGGTGTGCAGAAGGCAGCTGGACGCCCAACCCAACCTGCAGCTCCTCTCATACACACACTCACACAGAAACAGATTTTACACTCACATGTACTGTCTGCTCCTCTATTTGAGAGATGTATGAATGTATGTAGAGTTTAAAAATTAAATACAGATTCCTATAAAGGTTTTTGACTTAAACCTGTGATCTGAGTCCTTTATTCGACATGTGTGTGTGTTTTACATGCCTCTGCTTGGATGTGCTGATGCAAACTAAGTTTGAAGAGTCACTGATCTGATTTACTGGTTGATCTGCTGATTTTCACACTTTCTTTCAGCCGTACACAGACATTGGCTCCTAAACTACACACCCAGGATTACATCAGCGGACAACAACATATTGACAAACAGTTTGTCACTTACCAAAAAGTGTGTGTGAGTTTGTGTTTGTGTGCGTGCATCCATATACAGCTCTGTGTGTACAGTGGCCTAGATCAGAATTAGGAAACCCCCAATCTGCCAACATGCCTACATGGATTCAGCAGTAAAGGGAGACACAGGGGCGAGAACTCGGTTGTCAGAGAGTAAATGACTTATTGTGTGTATCCCCTTCTGCTCCAGTGTGTTAAATTTCCCTGAATAGCATGAATGAGAGGGTGGAATACTATTCATGGGATAATTTGAAGAAAAAAAAAACCTCAGTGAATTTGGGCTCAGCTTTTAAAACCTGCTTTAGTGCTGAAAACCCTCTCTTTCAACTCTATCTGAAGTTGCATGCTTACATTTTCTGCACTGGTGTTTAAACCTTTTCTCCTGCTCCAGTTAAAATAAGTTTAAGATAACTTAAGATAAGCTTCCTGTGTCCTAGAGTAAGTAATCTAATTAAAACAATATGTGAATTTTCCACCACAAGAATAGCTATATAGTTAATCTTAGAGGAAAGTAACTTTCAACACATTCAGACCCTGGTCCCCTTAACCCTCTACTGCAGCTGGATCTGCCTGATTCATTGTAATCAGACAGCTTCATCTTGCAAAGCTCCAAGTCAGAACGATTGTGCTCAGTCTGCAGATGCACTGCCCAATCAGTGTCCTTTGAAGCAGGAAGAGGCGGGAGCAACAAGCATGACGACAGCATGAAACAATTGCACCTGCAGAGATTAGCATAGATGCTAACAGCTTTCAGTAGCAGTTTTACCAGATTTGGACAGCATTTCTTTTTTGAGCAACTAACACTTAAAGTATATCTTAGAGGATATTTTTGCACAACTTGTGGAATGTGTTGGCGAGAGTGTGTACTACAAATTGGCTTACACCGTGGCAGTAGCACCTGCCTACTACAACATCTGATTGGCCTTTAATGAATGTGATTGACAGAACAATCATCCAGTCACCTGCCGAATATGTTTTTGATAGATTCTGCTCCCCCTAAAACTTTCTATGGGCTGTTGCCCAGATGTGAAATATATTCTGTATAGTATATTACTGAACTGTGATCCCCACAACATAAGAAAATTCCTCTTCTCCCTCTGTTGCTTGCACTACTTTTTAGTCTGTGCTCAGTCTACTTCAAAATTTTCCCTCTGGTGATGTCATCAGGGGATATACAACCTCTCCAAGATGGGAGACGCTCCCTGAGCCACGTGTTTGTTTAGCCCATAAGTTGTTACAGTGGAAGGAACATGTCCAGGTATGCTTGTGTGGCCACAGTAAACACTGGAGCACAGTGCGTTTGAGAGGGGTGAGTTCAACCACAGCCCATGATGATTTCTGCTAAAAGGAGGATATGGGCATGCCAAAATCTAATGTCTGACTGAATTTGTATTGAAACTTAAAAAAATGCTCTGGGACCAATTTTAACTTAGTGAAAAAAATTTGACCATTCAAAGGAGCTCTCAGTAAGGTGTATTTTTAAGGGATGATCATTAAGCATTAACTTTATACTATAGAAGGCTTATGACTTGACCTCTTTTATTGCCTTCTCCTTTCAAAATTAATCAAAGAGATGGCCTTTCTAATATTTTTAGAATATCAAATTATTAGTCTTATAAAAAATGACAGAAACACTACAGTGGAGCACAGTTTAAGAGCATCAAGAGTAACTGCCCATATGAGACTCTGGACAGTAAATCTGTCACCACAGCAGACGGACCAACGGTGATCTGCTGACCTTAAACTTTTTGTATTAGATGGTTTATTGCAGCAGTCAGAGAGAAAGACCTGAAAGTGCACAGAAAAAAAAATCCAAGAGCTGAAGTTCCAGAGGTGAGCAGAGTTGAAGCACAAGCTCTGGAAACTTGAGCAGGCAGACATGCTGAGCAGAAACAGAGCAAATCCATACACAAAGAGGAGGCTTTTTAGCACAAAAGCAAGATAGGAGCACACATTTAATGTATCCGGCTGTCAGAGTTTATATCAGAGGCCACTGGATGAAGAAAGGAATTTGTCCTGACAGTGCATGCAAATCCTCAGTGAGCAGCATGTAGGCAATTGATACTTTTGCTTCAAGAAGCTTTTAAGTCATAATGCAAATTCACAGCATAGCATGATATCAGTAATCGGACACAATTTTCAGTCATTGCTACTTTATAAGGTGCACCCTGCTGGTACCAGGTGGACCCCCTTTTGCATTCAACACTGCCTTAATTTTTTATGGCATAGATTCAACAAGTTCCTGGATGCATTTCTCAGAGATTTTGGTCCATACTGGGTTGTCAGCATCTTGTAGTTGCGGCGGATTTGTCAGCTGCACATCCACAAGGCCAATCTCCTGTTCCACCACATCCCAAAGGTGCTCTGGTGCAGTGATTTTCAAACTGGTCTTACTCTAAGCAGCCCTAAAATCAAACCCAAGTCTCAAGGCACATCATATTCATGCAAAGCAGTCTCATTAATATTTTAGTATATCATATATATCATATTAAACCATTTATGGCTTTTTTTTTCTATACTGTGCTGTTTAATGCATAATTCAGCCCCTAACATCAACTGAATGCCAGTTTTTCCGATTTTCTGTTGTCTAATTTTGGTTAGCCTGTGTGAACTGTAGCCTCAGTTTCCTGTACTCAGCTGACAGGAGTGGTACCTGGTGAGGTCCTCTGTTGCTCTGGCCCACCGGCCTCAAGATTCGACATGTGCTCTCAAGAATGGTCTTACCTTCGCTGCAACAAGTGGTCATTTGAGTTACTCTTGCCTTATATAATTTTGAACCACTGTAGCCATTCTCTTGACCTCTGACTTCAACAAGGCATTTTAGCCCAGAGAACTGCCACTCACTGGATATTATTTCTTTTTGATTCCATTCTCTGTAGACCCTCGAAATGGTTGTGCGAGACAATCCCAGCAGATCAGCAATTTCTGAAATAGTCAGACCAGTCTGTCTGGAACAACAACCATACAACGTTCAAAGTCACTTAGATGACCTTTCTTCCTCACTCTGAAGTTCAGTGTGAGCTTCAGTGGGTTGTCTTTTCCATGTCTACATGCCTAAATGCATTACACTACTGCCATGTTATTGGCTTATTATTTTCATTTAAATGGACTAAAACGGTATCATGGACCCAAGCTTATATTTAGCAATTTCATCATCTACAGTCCATAATATCATTAAAAGATTTTAAAAATCTGGGGAAATCTCTGCAAATAAGCAGCAAGATGGAAGCTCAATATTCAACAGCCGTGACCTTCAGTCCCCCAGGTGGCACTGCATTAAAAACCAACATTATTCTGTAAAGAATATTACCACATAGGCTAAGGAACATGTCAGAAACCATTTTCAGTTAACACAGTTTGTCGCTACATTTACAGGAACAAGCTAAAACTCTACCATGCAAAGCTAAAGCTCCATATCATGGAGGTGTGTTAGTGCCCATGGCAAGGGTAACTTGCATATCTATGAAGGCACCATAATAGCTGAAAGATACATACAGATTTTGGATAATCCTATGCTGCCATCCAAGCAACATCTTTGTCAGGGATGTCCCTAATTATTTCGGCAAGACAATGCCAAGCCCTATTCAGCACGTGTTACATCAGTGTGGCTTCATAGTAAAAGACTGCAGGTACTAGACTGACCTGCCAGTAGTCCAGACCTGTCTCCTGTTGAAAATGTGTGGTGTATTATGAAGGGAAGATATGGAAACAGAGACTCTGCAATATTGAGCAACTGCAGTTGTATATCAAGCAAGAATGGGGAAGAATTCTACCTTCATAGATTCACCGATTAATATTCTCAGTTCTCAAACTCTTAGTCAGTGTTGTTAAAGGTAAGGTGATGTAACACAGTGGTAAACATGCCCCTGTCCCAGCTTTTTTTGGAACTTGTTGCAGGCTTCTTATTCAAAATGAGTCAATATGGTTTATCAGTATAACATTAAATATGTTGTCTTTGTAGAGTTTAATTTAAAATGGGTTGAAAAGCATGGTGTTCTGTTTTTATTTACATTTTACACAATGTTCCATCTTCTCTGAAATTGGGATTTGTTCTTTGGAAATCATAAAGAACATCAGATGGACCTAAAAGCTGAGTGATCATCTATCATCCATTGTATTGATATTATTCTGACCTTATGTGTATTTAAAAAACTTTGCAGTTTTTCAGTTTGACTTTTGTGATGTCACAGTGGAGTACATAAAGAAAAGATAATTATATTTTGAGTTTTACTAATATTGTGCAGCCATAGCCATCAGTCTGTCACATATAGAAGAACACATTCTCTTCATTTGGGGGATGGAATAAAACAGTTTTTGTTGGTCATTCTCTGTCACTTCCTTTTCACAACATCCGCTTTTATACATCTAACACCCAATGATTTGTGAATGATAATGCAGAGGGTATGTGGAGCTACACGTCATGCAAAGCCCTGGTCCTCCAGTTGTCTTTTCTACTTCTTTACTGACTGTCTATGCCTCTGCTCTTGTCTCTTAGCATCCATCCATCCTCGTAGCCTTAATGAGGCCCTTGCTTAGCCATCATTATGTGTGTGTGTGTGTGTGTCAGAGAAAAGGCAACATGCAGTAATGTCTGTGCGAACCCTGAGTCCCAGTGGCATCCCTGCATTGTCTTCCATCCTCCTCCACAGCAGGAGGAGACGTATAAGCAGCGTGACGGCCGGCATCCCTCACAGAGTGTGTGTGTATGTGTGTCTGCATATGTGTCACACTGCCACCCCCACAGCAACCCGGCCCACCAGGGCTGGTATCCTGGTGATGACTCATCTCCACCCCACCTCCTCTTCTTCTCCTCTCCCTCCCTCTCTCCATCTTCTGCTTTCTCCCCCTACTCCTATTCCTGTCCCATTATCATCTGCCCCTCATCTCTCCTCCATTGAGCATTTTCTGTGCCCTTATTCTTTTTTACATATTTTTTTTAACTTTTTATCCTTTCATCCATCTGATCATGCAGGGAACTCTGATCCTGTTACCCATCTCATCCTTTCCTTTTCTGACCTTCTCCCCTCCTTCCTTTCCATCCTCTTAATCAAACCAGGGGTGGACAGCTGGCTTCCCAGGGACCACATATGGCCCTCCACTTCATTCAATCCATCCTGCCAGTCATTTCTAAAAACCAACATATTTCAAGTGTGATGAAAACATGTCTCTGAATCTGCCAAATGTGATTAACCTGAAATACCAATACAATGCCATGCACTACCTAGGACATATGATATAAATATCTCTGTGTAACCTTAGATTGCTAAAATGTTTTGAGCTAAAATATTGTACTTCAAAAACTGCAACAAAGCAAAATCTGCATAGACACATTGACACTATCAACGTCAATATTAACACATTTTAAGAATCTATATAGGTCCACACCACAAAGTGTTGTTTTACACCATTTTTTGGAAAGTTGGGGCTTTAACTCACATTAATTGTTGACTCTTTTTGGAGATAAAAATGTAAAACTTTGTAACACTTAAATGTGTGACTTTTGATCAACACTTCTATGTATTGTTGGGAATGCGCCCTCTGAGAGTGTATTTTTAACTACTTAATTGTTAACTCTATATTAAAAACAGCAAAGTGTAAACATTACTGATTTTATTTTCTGTGTATTATTGGGGAAAATGGCTGAAATAAAGATACCATGTTTGGTTCGAGCACATACATTGAAACAAAAACAAACATTTGCACTGCAGTTTTCATGATATGGGCTTGTGGCATCTGGTGGTGTTTGTCCAATAATGCAGGACGGATCGGATGATTGACTCTACAAGTGTCACCTACAGGTTCAAAGTGAAAAGTTTAGAGTAAAAAAACCTATGGGGACACCTACTGATTTGATTTACTGAAACATAACTTTTACACTTGTTTTTGACACCAACTATTTTTCAGTTGAAAGTCAAGGATTTGACTTCATCCAGAGTATAATTAATTATAATTCTGCACTTGCTGAAATTTTGCCAACACCAAAATATTAACTCAGTTTGCTTTGGACACACTCATTTTGTTGCATCTGAAGAAGCCTAAAGTAGCTCAATTCTGTGTCAGACTCATTAAATCATGTATTATTATGTACTTAAGATATTTATGTTAATGTTGTTATGAAAATTTCTTTCTGAAATGCTCATTGGTATGGTTCTGGGTGTTTCTAGCCCTGTAGGTTGCGGGCCTTTTGTGTTTCTTGGACCATGTTGGGTGCTTAGACCCACTCCTGGATTTGAAGCTTCAATCACATTCCTTGAAATGTTTTCCTTCTGTGATCACCTTTGGTCTCACTCTCTCTCTTCTTAGATTGTTAATGTGCTTGGGTTTACTCTGCCATTTGAGTATGTTTGTAAGAGTTCTTTAAATTAAACTATGCTTTTCGTTGGTAAGTCCTTTAGAGTTTACGTGCTTGTGCTTTGTCTTCTGTATGTTCCTGTCTGTCTGTCAAAGCACTTTGTAAACCTCTGTTTTAAAGTGCTATACAAATAAAGTTATTATTATTATTATTAAAGAGTTTACTGTTGCCATCTTGGTAATCAAAGTTGCCCATCCCCGATCAAAACCATTTGTTCACCTCTTTCTATTCCTATCAAGTCCTGTTCATCTCCCTCATATGGATTGCTCCTTGTTCATCCTCCTCCCTCTCCCACCTTTTTCACTCCCTTCAATCTAACACATTTACCACCTGTTTCCTCCATCTCTCACTTCCACCGTCCCCTTTTCCCAAGTCGATCTTTCCACCACAGCCCCCTGATCTTTACCCACACAAAGTAAATCACATCAAGTGATAGACTTGTCACACACGCACTGTATTTTCCATCCAGGCTCCTAAAGGCTAAAATATTACCCCTTTAATCATTTAGAGCCTCAGGCGACAGTGCCCCTGACTGTGACCCAAGGGTGCACAATACACTGAATCATCTATGACACATATAGAAACACAAAAGCCCATAGAAAAAGTGTATTCCCATTTCAGGTCTGTGGAAAAATGGAGCAGCACAGCCACAAATGTGAGCTTTTATTATTCATGTAAACTTCCAAGTGGCATATATGCAGTTCAAAGGGTCTCCTGGTACATGACTGTGCACAGTGCTGGAGGAAGCCTGAGGTTCAGATTTGGTTTAGCTCAAATTTGTCAGCCGTCCTCTCGCTAGTTCTTTGCTCTTGAGGTCTTCTTGTCAGTGTGGTTGAAATAAATTCAAAAAGATCCTTTTAATAATTTAAGGTCTATTTAGATGCAGAATTCTCTTTCTACTTTAAATGCCAGCCTGTTTTCCTGTATTACTCAATCATTTTTCTTTTTTTTTTTGATAACTTGATGACTTGAAAATTTCCTCCTCCCACGAGGTGCAGTATCGTGATGGTGAGTGGTTGCCCTCTTCTGGTTCCTGAGGGAGCCTACAACCAGCACATCAGGAACCTTTTTGATTTAAGCACTGGTGAAGGCCACATTGGAGTCACCTCAGTGAGAATATGTTTAGTAATATTCATAGTCACACATAGATTTTCAAAGATTACAAGCAAGCCCACAGTGTTGCATGCTTCATGCACATTAGGTATATGTCTCACTTCTTGATGTTTTTGTGATAAAAGAAAAAAATTGTTGAGGAAATAATTTCTTGTTGAAGTTCATTCACAACCCTCAGCAAAAGTCCTCCTCCTGTGGTTTAGCGTCAGGACCCACCACCACTGACTAATAGGGATGGTCCATTGTTTTTGAAGTGGGGTTGTGTGAGAATCATTTCAATGTCAAATTCATTAGCTACCAAGATTTTGATCAGCTCCTGCACTGTAAGGAAGGAACCAGCACACAAGATAGGCCATACATGGCTGCAGTTGGTGTCAAGATATTTAACAGAATTTCTATCAAAATGAGCCTCATACAACCCCAAAAGTGCTGAACTATCCCTTTAACGAAGTATCAACTAAAACGTACATTACATCGGAAGACCTGGGAGGACATGCGCTTTTACGAGGGGCTGCCAATCTAGGGCCACAGGGGTCACATGCAGCCCTCCTTTTTACTCAGTGAGCCATTAAGTCAATTTCATATGTAAGTAAACTGTAAAATATGGATAAAACATGACAAATTCTGTCATGAATGTATGAAACACTAAAATAGTCTATGATTAATGATATATTCTTAGCCCTTAAAAAGAAAATAGAGACATGATTTGCACATTTCATAATAATATGTAATGTAGATAAAAAAAAAGTTAATACTGACTTTTGTACATTTAATAAGTTGCTTGAATTTGCTTTAATTCTGTGTTAAGCTCATTAAATTGAGCGTAACAGGTGCATTTTAGTTAAGTTTGGCATAAGAAGTTCTCACAAAAGCTATAGTAGATCATCTTGGTAAAACAAATAACAGCTAATGTGAAACTGAGGGTGTCCTGTCATTTGTATCACTTGATTTCTCTGGCATTGAGAAAGATGTTTATTGATTGATTTATTTATTTATTTGACACGAGCATATAGTTACCTTGGTGCTGTAGGATTTAATAATGCACATGTCCGAGATACACTGCTTTAAGTGTTTGTAGAAGATGCTAATTTTCAACACCTGTTCATAGGAGGGTTTTAGAAGTTGTAGACATAAGGGAGAGAATGTTAGAATAAGTAACAGAATATTAGGAAACTGTCCAGTGAAAAGGACAACTAGTAGGAAAATAATGAAAAGTACAATACAAATATAAAAAAAACACAGCAAAGTTAATGATGTTAGACAGACTAAAATATAAATAAGATGGACAGCCAAGAAGACAATAGACATCCTTGTGCTTCTTTTGTTTTACATATGTGAACAATCAACAATATTAATGTGGTCCTCACAATAACCAAATGTATCCTTCCCAGATTCATAAATTTCATTTTACTGCTTTCCTGTGATAACATTTCAAGTTTGGTTATTACAACATAAATATGTGCAGAATGTCAGAAAACAACCAAACTGCAAACTCTGGTGGTGAAAAGTAAGCGATTGTGGAAGTGAGAAAACTGTTTCTCGGGTGTCCACTGGAAGCTGGTTCCAGAAACACTCGGGTCACATGAACATTAATGTTAGAAAGCTAGTATTTTCCATTACGAAGATTTTTAAAGTCTGGTTTTTAATAAATAGACCCAAATGACTGAGGACAGGCTCTGTCAAATTTTTTAACAGTCTTTGAAAGCAACCCAAAATTTGCCACCATTGTGAAAATTGAGAAAAATCGATAGTTATGCTTCAGCAAAATGAGTAGTTATGTAATTAGGGCTGACGTACCTTGTGTCCTTTTTGTCACCATTTTTTCCCCCAGGCCCACAGAAAGCGCAGGAATGAATTGAAATACATGGAACACAGTTAGCATTTAGCGCTTCTGGGTTCCCAAGGCCAAAAATATATGGGATTAAGAATACCCATTTTGGATAAATGCCTGAAATAAGGTACGTCACAAAAACACATACACAAAGTTTTAATGTTTCATCTGAAATTATAAAATGCATCTGATTTTGTGCACTTTTGACTTTTAAAGCATTTTTGTGTGTTTAAAAGGACAACTGATGACAAACTGCTGATGAAAACTACAAACATGGTAGGAGACCCTGACGCATGAATTTTGATTGTTTTTTAAAAAACAATAATTCACACCATTGCCATAACCAAGTGGACCAAGTTGACCAGAGCACTTAACTATGATTAAATTCTCAAAGGTTACAGTATGATGTTACACATCAAAAACAATGCTACAGATTTTAAGCCATATCACCATGTTGTACCAAAAAACCCGTTCAAACAATCTGCTCCTGTCAGCAGTTTGAAAGGGTCTAATCGGCTTTTAGACTCGGTCGACTCCTTCTTCAAGCAACACGGGTTTTTATCGGCTCGCCTCCGATCGGCTGCAGTTAGAACATCACACCCGGGTCAACTCGCTAATTTACATCATGACATCGGCGGAATGTGCCCACGGCATAATATTGGGCCCGTCCCCTCCGTCTGTAATTTCTGTGACTCTTTGCCGTCTCAGCAGCAAATTCCATCTGCCTTTGTATCATCAGCGCTCGAATGTCCTTCAGACTGCACTGAGTTTGTACATTTTTAAAGAGGGACAAAAGTACAAAGTAGCCTACAGAAAACTGCTGACCAATGTGTCCATGGCCTCTATGCTCCTTTCCATTGTTTACATGGTTGTGTTTGGGCGCGCTGATGGTGTGATGACATCAGCTTGACGCACCAGAGGAAAAAAACAGCCACTGATCACACACCCTGATCAAAGGCAGTGGCTCATGACCTAGACTGTTATTACCAAACCCCACTGACTTTCTTTTTAAACAGTTTTTATTGATTTTGTAACATAGTCCACAAAAATTACAGACAGTATATTGTAAATAACTTACAGTTTACATAATAAGAGAATACTTGTAACACCCACCCCACCCACCCTCTTTCAGACAGAACATCAGATACTCTTTTCAAACACTGACTTACAAGAAACTAAGTAAACAAATAAAAAAAGGAAAAGGAAATCTGTGCATGCATTTATTCAAACATAAGCCTACAAAATATAAATAACTGAAAGATTTCAATCCTGCCACAATCACTCAGATAAATTTCCATTCTCCAACTAGCCCAATCTCAGTCTCTTTCTTGCAGATGCTCTCCTATGTCCCCATTTTTCATAAAGTCCTCAAATGGTTTCTATATTTCTTCATAAAACTGTAACTTGTTTTTCAGAATATATGTTATTCTCTCCATAGACACAATATATGCCATACTTTTAATCCAAGCACCTAATGAAGGTGCGACAGTTTTCTTCCAATTGATAGCAATCAGTCGTTTTGCCTGAAGTATAGAAAAGTCAACAAACTTGCATTCCTTTTTCATTAACTTGAGGTTTGATGGATATAGATGCAACAATATCGTTTTAGGTTCTAATGAAATACTTACAGATAAAATTAATTTTATTTTGTCAAACACTTTCCTCCAAAATGTTTGGATTTCAACACATTCCCAAATGCAATGTATAAATGTTCCCTGAAAATCCCTGCATTTGAAACACGTGTCAGGTATATTATTGTTATATTTATGTAATTTAACAGGGGTAATATAAGTCTGCATGAGCCAATTGTATTGAAGAATTTTTAAATTGGTATTGGCTGTTTTTGTTTGAGCCTTCTCACAGATCTTGTTCCATTCACTATTTGTAATGTTCACATTCAAGTTTGTTTTCCATATTTCAAGTCTGGGTATTGAGGATTCATTTGAACCAGACATAAGCCAGTTGTATATTACTGAGATCAAACCCTTACCTTTACAGTCCTTGATCATAATTTCTTCTAAAGCGGAAAAAACTGGAATTCTTAGTGATTGGTTTTGCATAGAAAATATGAAACTTCTCAACAGTAAGTATTTAAAGAAATGTTTCCTTCGGATATCGTATGTTAAAGATATGTCCTCAAATGACATGAAAACATTTTCTTTAAAAAGGTCAGATATTTTACTCAGTCCTTTTCTTGCCCATATTTGAAATCCACCATCTTGCCTGCCTGGCTCAAATGAACTGTTTCCCCAAATTGGACTAAACTGAGACAAAGAATTACCAATACCCATGTACGTCTTAACCTCATACCAAACATTTGTCATATTGAGCACAATTGGATGAGTAGTGTGAGCTCTTAGTTGTTTCAGATTTGCAAAATATAAATACAAGTGTATTGGCAATTCAACTGAACATGCCTCTATATCCATCCAAGCTGGAATATTTTCTGTACAAAAATAAAACATTATCATTCTCAGTTGTACTGCCTGGTAATACAGGTAAAGGTTTGGACATTTCAACCCTCCAGCATCAAATGGGAGATATAACAAAGAAAGACGAATTCTAGGACATTTTTTATTCCATATGAACTTCTTGAGAAGCGTTGTAAACTTTTCAAACATTCCTTCAGGTGGCACCAAAGGGATATTTTGAAAGAAATATAAAAATTTAGGTAATATATTCATTTTCAATATATTAATCCGCCCAATAAGGGATATTGGCAAAGACATCCACCTGTCAATAGATTTAGTTGTAGAATCCATTAGATCTTCATAATTTGTTGCTATTATTTTTCCCATCTGAGGGAATATTTTAATTCCCAAATAAGTAAAATAATTGGAAATTTTAAAAGTATATTTATGATGTTCAGGACCTTGTCTCTCATTCTCATTCAGCAACATGAGTAATGATTTAGTTGTATTTACTTTCTAACCGGAAATTATACCGAATTCTCCAATTAAATCTAGAAGTACAGGAATAGAGGTACTTAGTTGTTTTAAAAACAAAATTACATCATCCGCAAATAGAGCTATCCGGTGATCTCTGTTACCAATTTTATCTCCATTAATATTTTTGTTGCCTCTAATTGCTATTGCAAGGGGTTCTATGGCTAAAGTAAATAAAAGAGGCGATAAAGGTGATCCTTGGGGACAACCTCTTGTTGTTAAAAGGCTCTGATACAATTTTGTTTGTCAGCACCTCAGCCATAGTATTAAAATGTAATAATCTGACCCAGTTACAAAAAGTATTTCCAAATCCGAATCGATTTTTAACCTCAAAAAGATAGGGCCATTTGATCCTATCGAAGGCTTTTTCTGTGTCCAATGTTAAAAGCCCTGTATCTTTTTTTCCTTTTTGATCAAAAATAATATTTAAAACCCGCCTTACTTTATGAAACCCTTGTCTTCCTTTTATGAACCCATTTTGATCATCCATAACAATACTTGGTAACACACTTTACAATCTTCTTGCTAAGATTTTGCTAAGAATTTTTGTGTCTGTGTTTATTAAGCTAATTGGGCGCATATTTTCACATTTATTTTTACTTTTGCCTGGTTTTGGAAGCAATATAATAAAAGATTTTCTCATTGTTTCTGGAAGACATCTATTAAACCCCACTGACTTTCTACTGTGCAGAACACTATGTGATGTTTTGAGCTACTGGATACTTGAATTTCCCCAAGGGTATGACTTAAGTATCTATCTATCTAACCATAAACAGAATAAAAGCCTATGGGATTTTTCACTGTGTTTTGGATCATTGCTGATAATAAGGTCTGTAGCAAACAAAAAGATATGAACATTCTGTTGTAATATTAAGGAACGAACCTACTTTTCATGATTCTTTAGGCTTGAATGTAATCAGTGAGCATACATTGTTAAGAATTATTTCAAAAAGCAGAACATGTAACTTTCTTATATTTCATGTGCACTACAGAGCTTATTATCAGCAATGGTACAAAAACAGTGAAAAATCCCATAGGCTCTTAGTAGGCTAGTTGAGAGAACTACAGCGATGCTAACCTCCGCATTAAGACATCCCCACCACTCTTGGTGCGCTCCATTTACATTGGAACTGGGAAGAGGGTAGTAGGAGTTACGTGACTAAATTCAATTTAATTTGCAACTCTCCCAGTTATGAGATCAGTTGGATGCACCATTACACCCAGGGCAGCCTTCTTTGATTGTCAACTTGGGGGTAGTGAGGATTCTCCAACTTTCCAACTTGGATTTCTGAGTTCAGGGGACATTCTGGTTGAAATTTCCCACTGGGAACTGGGAGATCCCAACGACCCACTTTCGGGTCCCCACCAGCCAGTTGACAACCACTGGCCTAGAATCCGGATCAGAATCCAGTGTGTAGATCATAATAACAACTGAATTTCTTTATTCTATCCTAAAATTAGGGTATATTATCCAAAAGCTGATGTGACACATAAATGCATGAATGTATTGACATGACAACACACCGGGCAGCTCATTCCCACTCAGCGGTCACATGACGGCCGCACGGAAGTTTTTTCATTGGTGGGTGATCAAAGTTAACCCGAGCTAGCCGGGGAAACGACGGAAACAGCCTTTTAACCCTTAAAACAAGAGCCTTGAGCTTTTCATGTTAATAGTGAAATTTATTTTGAAAGTAGTAACCGGAAACAGAACGTCTCGTTTCCGGTCACTTGACCCGTCTGTCTGCTTGTTTCTGCTGCTCTGCTTCATCCGTGTGAAAAATGTTATCCGCTACTTGGTGTCGGGGCTGTGACCGACAGACTAACTTAAAGACGAAACCTCAGCCTGTTCCTGTGAGTTTGGAGCTTTGAGCGACTGGAGACGGTAAGTCAATGACAAGAGCTTTTTCCTTTATAACTGCGGGGAAGTTTCCAAGAGCAGCAGATAAGAAAAGTCTCTTTGACTTAACAGCAGTAAAGCCGCACAAACAAACTCTGAAAACCTGTTTACGAGGAAAACAGCAGTGACTTTTAGCTGGACCTGCAGGAATGGAAAAAACATTATTTAGTGAAATTAACTCAACATACGGGCTTACACCTAAACTTTGTCGTGCAGACCGTTATTCGTGTCCAGTTCTGCTTTTAGTGTCCTGGTTACTTCATGATGAAGAAGAGGAAATATCTGACCTTTTGTCGGTTCATTTTTCTCAGCTTTTCTGGTGTTTGGCTGCCCTTTTCTTCTTTTTGGGGTTGCAAAGAGGAAATGGGTTGACGGGCTTGTTTATCCCCAGTGGAATTCATTATTTTTAAGCTGGCTGAGAGGGATGAATGACCATTAAACTGCGGGTTTAATCCACACCTTCAGCTACGACTGGAGGAAAAGAGCTTATCGTCATGTTTTTATTCTCTTATTCGGGCTAATGATTTGAAGCAGGTGGAATTGTGACAGGTGGGCATCAAGATCCAATACAGGGATGAGAAAACTTAACCAGAAAGATCTCGGAGAGCGAAGACCTTTGCCAAGGCAGATTAGTTTAGAATAACCCTAAAATAAAATAAAGTATTAACGTGTTTTGTTACATGTCTTCTGACAGAAATGAAATCCAGTTTTTGGGAAAGTACTTCATTATTGTATAATACATGTAAAAAGAAATCACAACCACTATTCTCAACCAAGATCGCAATTATTGTTGAAGCATTTCATTTAAAAAAATGTATATATATGTAAAGAAAAAAAAGGGAAATAGTTAAATATAGAGATGGACAATATTGACTATTGGGTCGTCCATACAGATAACAATATCAATATTTCTGTCAAGAGCACAAGGCCTCTACTTTCCAAAGACTGTTCCTTTCATGGTGACAGTCTAATTGTGTTAGACAAAGATATAAAGCAAGAAAAACATTTTATTCTTGAATAAATGTGAATTTATTAAACGGGACAAATAACTGACAATAGGTAAACTTTTAAGCAATTACAGCCAATATATGAGATATTTTGGCCAGTTTATACCTGGAAAATATTGACTATAAATATCTGCAAAATATGTCATATCTGCCAGTACCCATATTCAGCTTTTTAGGGAATGAATGCCGATACTGATTTTGCTCAGATAATATTGTACATCGCTAGTTAATTATAATGGTAAAATTTGTAGTATTGTGATATTCAATGTTGAAAAAAATGGAGATTAAAAGGTTCCTGGTAATATATAATAAATATGTATGGAAAGACAGATACAAAACTGTAAAGAGATTTGTGTGCTATGGTGGTGTGTTCAGGTTCCACTGGTTGTTCTCAGGTCCTCACACACTTTGATATATTTGGCTACAATACTCTCACAGTTTTACATTTCTCCCAGTAGTTATGGAATTTTCTGAATATCACCAGTATCCAGCTTATGATATTCTCAACAGCTTTATTTGTTTTTCGAACAGTAGCCATTTTCCCATGAGCCCTATAAATCTAAGCATTGTGGATCAGCAGATCCAGACTAGCATCTGTCTTCCACCACAAAGACAGACTAGCATCTGTCTTTGTGGTGGAACATAAAGTTATCCTGCATTTTTTTTTTACAAGCATTTTTACAAGCATTATTTGTGGAGTTACAAGCTAAAATGTTGAAAAGCGCCCTATCCCTCAATGGTAAAGAATGCCTTAAAGGCTCCTGGATCCAGTTGGTGATCCTGATGACCCCCAAACTCAAATAGGTTAGTCCTTGGCCAATTTCAGGCCTATCCTGAAAATGTCATCAAATTCCGTTTCATAGTTATTTTAAAAATTAAGTTAAACCAACTAGAAGTACTCCAAGAGCTCAAACCTCCGCCAAGGCATTTCCAACAATGTCGGGTGAGTAATTGTCAGAAATGTGGAAAAACGGCTCTATCCTGCACAGTGAAGAAACCCCTTAATCCTTAAATCCTGGGTCCACATCCACGTTTGAATCACCACTGAAATTCTATTATTTCTTTCTTGTGCCATGACCGACATTCCTAAAAAAGGTTATAAAAACACTCTTAACTTTGTGAATCCTGTCCACAAACCAATAAACAAACAAACAAACGAATTAACTAATAAAGCCGGCAAAACCATAACCTCCTTGCCGAAGGTAACAGCCTTGCATAGCAGGGCTGTGTTATCTTTTTAAAGGCAGCTCATAAGGAAGAGGTGATAAGGTGTGATAAACAGTGAACCAAATTATGCTATCAGATGTTTAGAGGAACTTGTGGTAGTTTTCTGTTTCTCTGCTAAATGAAGTCAAAGTCAAAGTCAAAGTCAACTTTGTTGTCAAATATGCTATACATGTTTGACATACAGCACAGATGAAATTTCAGTCCTCTCGGACCCACGGTGCAAACAGGCAATATAGAACTAAACTACAGTATAAAATAAATAATATAAATAAAAATGGCCTACTAGTTTTGAAGTGATAAAAGAATAAATTTACTATGAACAGAATAAAAGAACAGGATGAATTTACTATGAATGGAATAGAAAATTTTTTTTGTACATGTATGTAAATAGAGGAAGTGTTTTGATCTGTAAAGTGGAGTCTATTTTGCATGACTGACTTGCTCAGTAGACCTTTTGAATTTGCAAAAAATGTGGAAAGTTCAATGTTCTCACAGAATTTTAGCTTCTAGTGAGGATATGTGATACATTCAACTCACTATTTTGATCCTGTACTTACAGTACAATAACAGAACAGTTTGACATGCAGTTTTATCACAATGCTGGGCTCACAGTGGATTGCATGAGCTTTTTTTTACAGTTTTCTTTTTTTTAAGACATGAGATTGGTACAAATATATCCACTTTCCTTTGTTTCATGATAAATTAAAGTCCTGCTTTTTAACCTGGAGGTGGTAATTCCTTAAAAAATTGCAGATACATTGTATGTTGTTTTTCTTCAATACAAAACCTAACAATATCTGCCATTAGGACCTTTTTGAAATGTATGTTTCAAGTATCAAAAACAAATGGCTGCAAAGACTAAGGATGGGAATCTTAAACCAGTTGCAGTTGAGAATTGGTAACATTAAGCCTAAGGAATCAATATCATTAGTATTCATGCTTATCAGTTCCCTCCACTTTGCACTGCATGCTTTTGGCATGAAAGACATCATTCTTTTATCAGAGGCAGTCAGCAATAATGACAGCATTAAGTCAGTAGACAGAAGACAGAAGGAGTTGACAATTGTGTGTTTATTTCACATGATGAGATGCTGACTGTGTAAACTCAGTGGCTGTGTCTGTGTGGTGTCAAACAAGGATTTAATCCCCACGATGTTACAGAAGAATTTGTCTTTGCAGTATGTTAGTCTGTACCAGGAGTGCTATGTGTTTGACATTGTTGAAAATGATAACGTGCAGGCCTACCTTTTTCCATACAGAAGTTCCACAGAAATCAGTAAAGAATTCAATCGATAATTGATGATGGCTTTTATATTTAACAAAATATTATGAACCCCCTTCCCTTAGAAAGAGTATTTCAGTGCATGTTTAAGTTAAAATGTGTTGGAGTTGGATCCTTTGGTAGCTACGAGTAGTTGAAGTAATTATGGAGGGTTTTTTTTAATCTGTGTAGTCCTGAAAGTCCAGTCAAACGCTGTGCCCAAACCGTAACATAACCATCCACCACTAGCCAATGCCATTACTGTTATTTCAAGGGTGGGCAACAGGAGGTCTGAGGACAATGTGAAGCCCCTCTCATCAACAAATTCTTCCCTCAAGCTGACGTCAAAAATCAATAAATTGAAGACATGATTAAGCCTGTCACTTTATATTTTAACCCCACATTGTCAATAAAGCAGTATGCACAAGGATCAAACTAAACTGCTACATCATATGGAAAATAAAGATTGTGTCTTTGTATGAAATTAGTTTTTATTTTTGCCGTTCTTTTAAAGATTAATAACATGACTTAACTTAAAATATATTCACTGGAGATGAATGACAATTGGACCAATACCGTTATCGGCAGATAATTGCCCAATAGGTTGATTCTCAGTTTCGGCAGGTATGAACATTTTGGCGGATATTTAGGTCTGAAAAGTATCATGTATTATGGAGTAAAATGTTGTTTTTCTTGCGTTAGATCCATTTCATAAAAAACAGACTGTCACCATGAAAGGAACAGGCCAACTTTTATGACGTGGAAGATTTGTTCTCTTGACATAAGAAAATGGTATTGATATCAGCATCGGTAATAATGAGTTTGGAAATATTGGCATACTGGATATCAGCAAAAATCCAGTGTTGTGCATCCTCAATGTTTTATAGAACCAGTACTCTAGTCTCTGCACTAAATAGAGCTTAAATTTGCTTTAACTCTTAAAGTGATTTAAACTGTTTAAATATCTTTTAATATTAAGTGTAGTTAGTTTTACACTTTGCATTTTAGTTGAAAAATCTAAAATGTTGGGCTGATAGATATTAGTACAGCTAGATATTGGTTTCTTTTGGTTAACTTACATTCATAATTATCACAATTACTGTTCAATATTTGGCCATTTTAAATTGAGTTCTGATTGAGTGTGGCACTGTTGATAAACCGAGTTGCCGGCCCTTGCATTAGCACTGCTGCCCTCTGACTGTAGCATAATGCTCTCTCTATCCAGATGTAAAGCACTTTCAGTGGGATTACATCTTGTGCGGTTTAGCACTACTTTGAAATTGAAACGGGAAGTTGTATGTAGGCTGTTTCAGGTGCTCTAACATACAAACACTTAATCTAAGCAATCTGTATCCTAATTCAGTTCAGGCATGTGGATATTAACTGGCAAGGAGGGTTGAAGGCTGGTAGTGCTTGTGTTGCTGACATAAGCCACACATCAACCATCTTCACATGGCCTACCCGCTCATGCTGCAATCCTGTGTTAAATAGACTGTGCTGAATCATGACTGTTTTCTGAGCTCTAGACTGTCAGCTAAATGCAATTAACATTAGCAGTCAACCAGACTTGAAAACATTCACTATGGAGCATCACTGGCTTCATATATTTCTAGCTCCTGGACCATAAAAATTGTGTCTTCTTTAGTTATCATGCATGTTATTCTTCTACATATCTCCTATAAACCTTTTGCCACTTCTTACTAAATCTACTGCCTTTATTTGGCCTCATAACCAGATTTAGTTAGGCACATTCAAGTGCCCGGTGACAGGACGTTGCTTACAAAGGTAAAGATGCTTTTGGCGGTTTCTTACCCCTTCCACTTTGATTTATTTCTCAAAGAAGGCCAAGGTGCTGGAGTTCAGCCAATTTCCACCATTGATCTAGATTCAAATGGGTTGTACTTCTTGCTGAAGATGCAAACTCTGAATTATTAATCAGTCTTTGATACTGAGTTGCAGTGGAAAGAATTGTCCTTCTGTCCCTGTCTGTCTTTATTTGTCCCTCTTGTGTCCACCACTTACTCTGTTTCCATCCCTCTCAGTACTTTCACGTGATTCCTTGCTTCTGAATCACTCCATAATGAGGTGAGAGGGGGATTATCTCACTGGTTCAGGGGATGCATCATGCAGGCTGACAGCTGAATCATATTGGCTTGAATGAGAACCAAGTTGTGCAAGATATGATTACTGTGGGCTTTGACTTAGATAACCTTAGAGAGCTATTCTTGGACAGTTTCAAGTCTTTTGAGTGAATGTGTGTTTTACAGGCGTCAAAATAGCTTTGGATTTGCAGTGATTTGCAAGAATTGTGACTTACAATTTTAAGTGCTAATCAATCATGAGAAACTAATAATGAACCTACGATGACTGAAACTTGTTACACTTTGTCTTAAGTACGCCATTTAAAATCCCCCCTCAGGCTTAATCTCTGGTCATATGTTGCTCTGTAGACTGTTCATTTACAGAAGGAGAAAACAAGAAGCTTAAACTAGGTCCATGCTGTAAAGTAGTTCTGTAATAAATTCTACCCATAGGTACGTGATGTTTGTATTGAGTTTTTTGATGGAGGTGCTGATGAACTTTATAGTTATTATGAGGATGTGGTTTGAGTTGCTTCATGATGACGGGTGTCAATAATTTACCTCTCTTATGACATGCACTAAGCTTTGAACATCTCCAGCACACATCAGTGTTTAACATTTTGGGGGATATTTCTGGCACAGTTAGCTGTAACAGTTGCGAGAGTGGTGAAGTGCCTGTTTGAAAATGTTGTCTTTGTGGCAGGGATGGGCAACATTGGCCACCAAGAGACCAACATCTACTAATCTAAATTTGAGTGTTACAGCAGCACAGGGCAAAGACACATGCAGAAGATAATAGTATAAAATATTAGAAGAAATAAAGTGACATACTTAAAATATAGCTGTAAAATTCAGTTATCATACAACAGAGTATGGTTTTGATACTGGGCATTATGAGATATTTTGAACAATGGATTGCAGGTTAAATTACATTAAAGATATGCTCTGCAATAAAGGTTCAGTGAAATGAAATAAGGTGACATAATGTGCAGAAAATGACAACAGACATGATATTTAGAAACAACAGCGCTGCAGTAGGACGTTATTCATGAAATGGAGTGTATTGATCTAGTGTGATAAGGTAACACAATAATACAATACACTGTGGAGCAATGGTATAGCTGAATGGCTGCTACCAATTAGCTGCCAAAAGCTAAAGTACAATACAAAACAAATCTCCTGAAGTTTTATTGGATAAAAATGACAATATTGCACTAAAATATCTATACAGTATTGGGCTGCAAAATATAATGATTTTTTGGTGTATTGATTTATTCTCATACCCCTAAAATCTGTAAAGATGAGTTATAGAGAAGTTTTTCCCCCTTGCAACTAAAATGTCATAGAATGTAAAAATAACTGGACGAGGGGTATGTGACGTCAGCTGCTTGATTATCGAAGGGGCCTTTGGAACATTCTTGATGTGTCAAAATGGACGCTGCCAAACTGCACGTTATCTCAACAAACTTTAGATCAACCTACTCAAGATATAGAGACTGTGTTGAGGGATTTGACCAATAGTGACTCAGCGTGGACGTGTAGTCATGTCAGTCATATCACTACTCGAAAAACAAACAAAAAAAATCACCCCTCAAGTAGTGAGAGCACTTAGATGTAGGGCTGGGCGATATGACCTAAAAATAAAATCCATGATTTCTTTTCCACAAAATTCCATTTACAGTTTTTTTCTTTAATATTACTGAAATGTATCTCAAACTAAAGTAATTTTTCCTTTTGTAATTAAAGTTCTAGCTGAAACTTTGTTATCAAATGTTCATTATGGAATTGGGACACAGGCAGGCTTGTCTACATAAACACCACAGGCTGCACTACTTTCACATTATATTAACATGGAACTCTTCTGTCAGTATTTAATCTCATCAGAAAAAAAGACCAACAAATACATGCCTAGAAATGCCTTTGTGTACAAATGGCAGGGCCTACCATTTCGAAGTTTGTTGTATTTATATTTTCAAATCCTGCCACGACTCAAAAGTGGAGTTAATGTGAGTCAAGGAAAAAAAATCTTGATTTTGAAATCTTCTGCACAAAAAAAATTTGAATTAATCGGTATATTGCCCAGCCCTACTTAGATGTATTATATATTTAGACCAAAGCCTTTTGTAACCTGTCTGTAAAGATGTTTATTTAGGCTGTAAAAAAAACCACCTGTTTCCCGCACACAATCATAACACCTCCAAGGTTCCTGCAGCCAGCCCCAAGTGGACACTCGAGGAACTACAGCTTTTGACACTTAGCATGGGCCTCCATTTTCAGCCTTAGAGGTTGCTGCCTGTAAGACATGACCCATACTTGTTAAAATGTTTTTGAACCAGGCTCCAGGTACATTTATTTCTGTAAAATTGTCATTCTAACAAAGAGTGTGGAACTCCTGGTGCCTCTACAGCCAGCCGCAAGTGGACACTTGTGGAACTGCAGTTTTTCTCACTGAAGTAGGCTTCACTGTCAAAGTTGGTGGTTGCTGCATTGAGAAGAGGCATAAATATCAGATGATTACTTTTTAGTCCAAACCTCAGACCAACAGAGAAAGAAATAGAGGTTATGTATTTGTGGTGTTTACCAATATCAGCTGACATTCACTAACGCAGACCCCTGGGCCTCTGTCAGTAAAATCAAAACATTGTTTTTCGTCCCAGCCTGATGACATCATCCCATTAATAGGCTAAAAGGTTAAATGTGGTTAGTTAGCGGAGGGTTACCATGGGAAATATTATGCTGTTAAATGAAGATTTAGAGGCACACTCACAGACTTTTTCAGCAGTGGAGACATTGTTCAGCTGCATTTCTTTACTGGCAGGACTGAGTCACTACTCAGTCTTAATTGAAAGTGGGCTGAAAAGCAGCAGTGTGTCTGGTGGTGGGTTTATGAGTCATGTCCCTTGTGTGTGTGAGTGTATTTCACAGAAGTCCTTATGACAACACCTTAATGGAAATCCAAAGTTTTGAGGAATTCTGACTGCACCATTCTAATTGTGCATGTGTTAGAGGTAAATATTTCCAGCTTGGGTAAATTAACACTCCTGCCTAAGTTATTTGGTTATTGGCTAATTAAAGCCCCATCCAGTCTGCCATTCAAGCTGTAATATTCTCGCCACTTTTACCCTTTTCCTCCACTCTGAACATCAGGGCTGAAGGCATTGGTTTCAGGTTGTCTGTTGATCTGTCTACCTGCTGTCCATCTGTCTACTTGTGCCATTTTGTGAATGCAATCAAGAACGCTTTGAGGGATTTTTCTCAAACTTTGCCCCAAAATATTTGCTTCTGACTAAGGGGGTGAACAGAGTCAGTGTGATTAATGAGTTTTAAATAATTTTTGTAGGTCATAGGTCAAGGTCAGTGGGCCAGACATGAAACTGGTGTGCTTCCTGGTTTGCTGAATCTCTGAAAACCTGGACGAGATTCTTTGCTATAGCACAGGCCTTTTGCAGCTGCAAACTTTCACAGCAGCTGCCATTACTAGACAACAGTATACAATAAAACTTAAATTAGTACACATTGCTTTGTTGGTGCTGCTGAATATTATTACAACTTAATGTGATTTTAGTCAGAGGACTCTTCATGTTTAGAAATTTAGGAAGTTTTCATACCTAGGATCGTTTGTTTTCATAAATGAACACAACAGTCGATACCTGTTTCTTCAAAAATAACCATGCCAAACTTCCCTAAAATAGGTCTCTCTGCTTTCTTCCAATTAACCTCTGGGGCAGTTTGTCTCCAGTGAGGACACAGTTGACCCATCAACTGACACAAACAGGATAACCACTCATCACACTGCTGTTGTATAAGCAGTAATGATAGTATTTTGGATCCCAGAGAGTCACTTTCTGTGCACAGGCTCAACTTAACTTGAAAATAGCAACAGGTTAACTTTACTCACCGTTAATAAACAAATCATCACAGGACACGACAACAGCGACTGACTCAAAAAATTGTTTGTTTACATTGTTTAGTCCAAGTTATTCAAGCAGAGTAATTTGTCTGTTTTAAAGCTCTTGTCCACTGCTTCACATTGCTGACAGCTTCTGTGCATATGCTTCTGCAGGTGTTGTGTTGTGATAAGTTACCATGCTATATGACGTCCTCTGTGCTCTGCTGTATGCACCAGCGAGTCTTTAAACGCCCCTCTTTTCCATGAACAGAGTTTTAACGCTTATGTCTTAAGACTTGTCACACAATGATAAATATGGCCACCTCTAAGATCTTACATAGAACATTTAATCTCTACTGTAATTGTTATTATTTTTGAAGTTCTGTGGGTAGCTTAGTCTGCTGGCTTCCTTCTGATAATGCAAAGCGTGACCCGAGTCAAAGCAGTTCTGTCTGTGAGGTAATGACACAAGGCCAGCACTGGACTTTTGTGCGACTCAGAATGGTATTGGTTTGACTTGGCCTGGACTTGGCCTCTTTCAAACTACTGCTGTGTGAACATAAACAATCCACAGGAAATGTGCAAATTTGTGGGTTTTTTGAACTGAATCGGACAACCTAGCTGCAAGTGTGAAAACCGCCTTAAATTTGAACAGCTCCGGTTTGTGATTTCTCACACAGTGTTGTTGTGCTAGGCTGGCTGTCCAACAAAGCCAGATCGAATCACTTTGTGATTAATTCCTTTACAGTATTCTAATTTTTAAAGTTAATTATTCTCCCACTCTTAATGTGCAGTTCTCCAATGCTAAATGTCTTTGATGTGATTGAATTCTTCCTGATAATAATCAAAGGTCCCTTTTACATTAAAGGTAGGGTAATGCTGTAGACTGAAATAGAGTTAGGCCTGGGTTAGTAATAGATGTTTTACTGTAGATATGATCACTTATGTATGAAAACAAGGAGGTCTTAAAGCTACACCTAAAACTAAGACATGAAAATTCTGACTGTTAAAATACCAAACTTAAGGCTCAGACAAACAGTGTGAGAAATAATTTATGACTTTACAGTGGATCTATCCACTACTTAATCTAAAGTTATAATTCAAATTGTTTCTGCATTACAGTGTAGTTTTATATTTACATGGTATTAATCAGCTGATTCATTTTCCCTAGTATTTTGATAACAATTGAAATTTAAAACTCTCAGATAGTTTTTCTTCTACACTGTAAATTTTTGACCCCCCCACAGTCGTAAATTATGTGCTGATGTCCCCTGCACATTTGATATTACAATCTATCTCTTTTTATACTGAAACTATGTAATGTGGAATGAATAGTTAAGCTGAATCTTGAGTGTCACCTCCTTCAGCTCTGTGAGCTTTCAGACTGTGAAAGTGAGAGGAAGTTAAAGGGGACATTACGTGCATAATACAAGCACACAACTAAATATACATAATATATATATATAAGATTCTTTTAATACATCTGAGGACTAAATGATCAGCACAGTAGTTAGTGTACTTCTATTATTGTTACGGTGTTCTTTAATGTCTGCAAGAACGAAACAATTTTGTCACACTGCTTAAACAAACCCAGACTAAAGAGTATTTCCTAAGTTCATGGCCAGTAAGCCAGTGCTTTACCTTCTGTAATGCATTCAACATTAAAGTGTCAGCTGAGCTCCCCTTAATGAATGTAAAACTCTCCTGGTTGTGGGGGTTGAGTGTGTCTGGATTACTTACTGCCAAGTAACTCCATTCATACCATATTCAACTGTTCTCCTATTAACCAGCCTATATGTGGTCATTGGTCATCCAAATTAAGACGAATCGACATTGTCTTGTAGTTTGGTAATGTGTTAAATAAATAATTTTAACCCAGTTTCTCATTTATCACCAGAGGTTTCCAAACTTTTCTTAACAAGGACCACATGCAGAAAAGTACTTGAATGACAGGGCCACCCTGACGTACCTTTTGAAATCATGCATATCCGTCTTGCCAGCCTCCATCGTCCAACGACTTCACTCCGGCTGGAATCTTATTGGCCCAATCAGGGAAGAGAGGCGGGAGAGGCAGGAGCTGCGGGAGCAGCTGACATGACGATAACAGGAAGTGACTGCATGTTTGAAAACAATGAAGCAGTCTCAATATCTGTTTTTTTTTTTTTTAATCAGAAATTGACTCAATTTATTATTTAAAAGAGGAGGAAAGAATGTCACTTGAAGCTTTTCTTTCGAGAAGTCATGTTTTTGCTCTTCTCCTGACCGGGGATCACTGCTGGGAAACTAGGAGAGAACGCGGAAATCAATCCACGGACATGCTGGTTAGTCTATGGTCGTCATGGTTATTCAGCGATACTTGGCGAAATATGCTCTCCTTAGAAGTTTACTGGGAAAACTTGGTAGGGACAGTCTTTGGCAAGGTTTGTGTCACATATAAATGTCAAATGATACATCTGTGTGTTATAATTTAATGTGAAACAATAGTCTTCAGGTAGTTTAAGCTAACGTCTAACTGCTAACCCCCCCCCCCCCCCCCGTCTGCATTCACTTTCGCCAAGGGCGAAGAATGCGCTGCCAACATGGAGGGGAAAAGCGCCAATCTATCAGAGGACCTTGTAGACCTTAAAGTTAAGTGTAAATACTGCAGGAAGACCGCTTCGACGACCGTCTGCAACATCACCAATTTTTTCCTACATAGCATAAAATAATCGTTCATTAATCGTAATCGAGGTAGGAGCTTCAATTAATCGTGATACTGAGATTAGGTAATATCGCCCAGCCTTAGTTTTGATTTGATTTGATTTGATTTATTTGATAGGGACGATGCAGTTTAACATAGTTCCATCATTGAGAATTAATCTGATGTGCTGCACAGAGAGTTTATAGCAAATGCTAATTTCCAACTCTTGTCCCTAGTTGGGCCTTTGAATAAACAAATCATAAAATTTACAATATTTAACAGCATAAAATAACACAAAAGTTTACAAAATAAACTTTGATGTTTAACCTGGCACGCCAGACGGACAGTTCCATATATCCGCTGTGGAAATATTTCACTAGTCCATCTGGAGAAGAGCCCATAGAAAATGTTTTCAGAGGGCAGATCCTTACCTTCAAAAACATCTGCAGCTGGTAATTGGACAATCGGTCTGCCAGTCTTGCTCATCACAGACCAATCATATCAAGCCACAGTATGACGTAGCAGCTCGACCCTGTTGTTAGGTGTTAGCTTAAACTACATTTCAGTCCTTATGCTATCGTCTTACGTTAAATTATACCACACAGATGCATGATTTACCACTCATATGTGACATGAACATCGTCAGCGACAATCCCCACCAAGTCCTCCCGTTAAACTTCTGAGGAGAGCAAAGCCTATTTCACCAGGTATCGTTAGTAACCATGACTACCATATTGACTAACCAGCATCGTCCATGGAAGATTTCTGCGTCTCTCCCAGTTTCCCAGCAGTGATCCCCGGTCGGGAGAAGAGCAAAAACATGATTTCCCTTAAGAAAAGCTTTGAGTGACATTCCTTGCTCCCCTTTTAAAGAAGAAATTGAGTCCATTTCTGATTGAAACCACAGATATTGCGTTGTTTTCAAACATGCAGGCACTTCCTACTGTCGTCACATCATCAGTTTCCACCTCTCTTCTCTGATTGGTCCGTCCAGCTTTTAGCTGATGGAGTCATAGGAGCTTGTCAAGATGGATCTGCATGATTTCAGACAATGAATCAGGCAGGTCCATCTGCACTGCAAGGTTACTCGATGTTGTCTATTTACGCTTAAGTCACATATGATCAACAAGAATTAAAGCTGTGAGAGCCCCCCTCATAGGTAAACAAGTCATTTGGTGATGCGCTATGGCCCTCCCTTTGTGGCACACCACACACTACAAGGACAAAACTGTTATATGTCATTATTTGTCTTCATGTGTGGGATCTCTCACTGTAAAAGTTGGCTTAGGTTTTACAGATCATTGTGTGTGTGCCAGGCCAAAATCACCTCTACTTAAGATTGTGTACAAGATGATGTCTGCAGTTCACACGTCTCTTTGTCTTTTCAATCCCTGTAAATACAGTGTTCAGAAGTTGCGAACATTGATAATGAGGACTGAGCGTTGGTGGATCAGAGCCTGGCATTATCAGACATAAATCATTACTGGGAGAAAATTGAACATCCAGGCTGCATTTGTTTTTGTGCTGGCTGAAATGAGATTTGAGACCTCCTGCCACATAAACTTTATGCTCAGTGTTATGAGGTGAGTGCTTGTTTTGGTAGCGATTGAGCAGTGGACTCCCACCATGCGTTTTCCTCCTTCTTGTCAGTGTGTGTGTGCTCGCCCAGCCAACAGAATGCCCCATTGTGAAGAAAGCACAGAGACCCTGTTATTGGCTGCTCTCTGAGTGGGAGGGAGGCAGAGCACAGAGCAACTGAGGGAGGGAGAGATGGCGAGACAGAGGAATTGAAATGTCGAGGAACCAAAGTGATTGTTTGAAAATGTAAAAATGAAATAAAAGCACGAGGGGTCAACAGATGATTTGCAGAATTTGTTGTTGTCTACAGTTTTTCCGCAGTGAAGAGATCAAGGGGAAGTTGTTTGTTGATTTCAGCGTATGAAGGAACAAGTTAGAATTTTTTGCATGTACTTGTTTGCTTTCTTGCAAAGTCAGATGTGAAGATGGATACCTTATCAGAATTTTAAACAGCACACACAGGAAGCAGGTCATCTTTGAAAATAAAAACTCAAAAAAAGTGCAATACTGTTTGCTCTCTTACTACAATCATACCAAACACATTTTAGGACATAAAAGTTGGCCTTGTGTTACACTGAGTTTGGACTGCTGGCAAGTAAAGAAACCCTTCTAAAATGCAAGTTGGAGATCAACCTTTAATGTAAGCCATGAAATAAATTTCTCATGAGTTCAAACAGACAGAAAGCTAGGGCTGAACAACAACAACAACAGGAAACTTGCCATACATAAGCTGTTACTTTTTTGGGTGACAGATTTATTTTCAATGAGCACCCCTGTGTTTTAAACTACTAAAGATCACAATGTTGGGCAGCTAAGCATAATTTTTAAAAATGTACAGTGCCTGAACGATCATCTCTTTGTTTAGATGTTCAGTAAAAATACATATCATAAGTTTGTTTATAATAATGATAAAAAGACAGCAAAATAAGAGAAACAAAAGATTAGAAATCTACATTTAAATTGGTAACTCTTTTAACTATAACACCATAATGTCTGTAACGAGTGTCATCTGTAGCCAGTACATCATACATGCAGGTTTTGCACAAACTTTGCAAAAACATGGTTTGTTCTTTAAGTGAACCTGACAGTGATACAAGATAGATGTTTTTCATAAAATGTCAGGGAATGAGATGTGCATCATTAGAAAAAAAAAGTACCCTGGTTCATAGCTACTGAAGTTGTAATGTTCTGTTTCTTTTTTTCTCTTTTTTACATTTATTACCTCCGCCAAGGAGGTTTTGTTTTTGGGAGGGTTTGTTTGTCTGTCTGTCTGTTAGTTAGTTAGCAACATTACTCAAAAAGTTATGAACGGATATTGATGCAATTTTCAGGGAATGTCCAGATTGGGACAAGGAACAAATGATTAGATTTTGGAAGTGATCCGGATCTTCGTCTGGATCCAGGAATTTTTTAAAGGATTCTTTAACATTGGGAGATAGGGCCATTTTCGACATTCCTGCATATAACTCCACAAATAATGGTCAGGGCACTTGGGGAAAAAAAATACAGGACAAGTTTCTAACATGCTCTACAGTATATCAAAGACTGATCCGGATAAAGGAATAATTCCGGATACTATGATGGAGAATATGAAAAAATAGGGGACCTTTGGGATTTTCATCATAGGAAGAGAACAAATGAAGCTATAAACACGCAACAAAAACCATTAAATAGCCAAGGCATTGTGGAATTTGGAAGGTGCCAACAGATTTGCTGTATCTTCAAAAGCTGTGGAACTAGATCCAGAAGAAAACCACCATTACGGAAAATGCGATTTTAGTGACTAACTGCTGAACTAATGTTGATATCATTATGAATTCAGTTGCCAATGGTATGTTTTCATGGTCAAGGAATCTAAAAATGTAGTCAAAATAAATGTGGGACTAATATTTATGGTGCAAATAACAAATAGGGGGAACTGTGGCGCTTGGTGGAGGTCTGCACTCTCCAAGTGCTTTCTAGTTATTATTATTATTTTTAATTTATTCATTGTTTTGTTTATTTCACTATTTGCTACACTGGAACATGGTAAACTCTCAGTTTTTATGGTCATAACATACGAGTAAATGACCTCTAATTCAGGGGCACAGTTTTATTGGTGTATATAAATAGGTAAGGTTATTTTATTACTGTGATTTTAGGTGAAAGATTAAAGAAGGTTGTCATGTGTGACTTAAAGATGCAGTATTGGAGGGAAAACAGATTCAGTTATTGTGTACCAGATGTATGCAAAATATGTATTAAAATGTTCAATGAAAAAAAAATTAGGGAAAAAAAGAAAACCTGTTGTGTTTGGTTTCCATCAAAGAACACACAAATAGCAGCTTGACATGCTTCAAGTCATGTGACTGACATTGTATGTTCTGCAACTACTGCATGTGATCCCATCACAGTTGTGATGTCAAACCGTTTTATTGTTTAGCTGTACAGAAATCCCTTAAAATGCCTTGAATTTATCCATGCGAGCTGCATGTGAGAATGCAAACTGGTCTTCACCCAGACTTTACTCTGAAATCACCCTTCTACCCACCTACGATTAGTCTCCTGCTCTTCCTGTCCATTAGCTGACATGCAAGCTGCAGGAAATTCTCTTGTTATGAGGGATTGGTTTTTTCAGGAAATTTCAGTTTTTCACTCATGCTCACAATTCCTAAATGCTGGACATAGGGTTTGTGATAAGCACATGCCCATAAGATTTTGATGTGTTACTGAGAACAATGAAATGCATCTGATATTGGCTAGTTCTAAATTTTTATTTGTATGTGTTTCAAAGGATAGTTGCCGAAGAACTGCTATCAACGACTATGAAAAATGGCCTGGTGACCCCAATACAAACATTTCTGAGCATTTTTTACTAATCAATAATTGGTGCACCACAGCCACAACCAGTGGGAATAAATAACTTCAAGTCATTCGAATAATATGACATTTTCAAACAAGAGGTCAAAACAAGATGTTATACATTGGAAATATTGTAACTGGTTCTAACTTTTAAGCTTACTTTTATGGCTAAAAAAATAATCAAAGTAAGATTCATTCATCAAGATTATGACATTGTACAAAATGTGTAGGTTTTTTAATTATTTGATGGCAACAGACCTTATTATCAGCAATGATCCAAGAACACAGTGATAAATCTCATAGGCTTTTAGTTGAGAGAACCAGTGTGACGCTAACTTCTGCAAGAAGAGAGAAAAGATATGCAAGCTTAAGGAGACCTCACTTCAAGATGTAAATTAATGGGATGGTTGATAAACAAGGAAGTTAATAGGCTTAAAAAATACTTTGATTCACTCATGAAATCTTAACATTGCAGACCTGAGAGGTTGTTAAGTTCCTGGTATTCATATTTCTTTTTTTGTGTTTTGTAAATGTTTTTAAAAGTCTTACAGTATAAGTTGAAAAGTGTGCAGCTACCATTGATCAAGCAACTGGAAACATTTTAGGCGTCAAAGCTTCTAAAATTGCAGATATTTTCCAAGTGCATTTGTCTTGGCTACAGACACAGAAAATTCCTGAAAATGTGCAGCTTTTTTTGTGGGCAAGCTGCATGTCAGAATGCCAACAGCATGAAATGTTCCCTCATGTTTTTTTTTTTTTTTTGCTATGCTTTTTAGTAAATGTCCCTCCCAAACCCTTTTATTACCTGACAGGGAAAAACGTTTTGCTCTGAGACTCAAATGTGTCAGCAGCGTTTCTGTCTGTCTAAATGTGAGTCTCTGGTCTGTGGTTGTTGCTGTGAATAGGTCATACACAAAAGTTTAAGGCATGTGTGAAAATGCTGTTGAGTGAAATTCTTTCTTGAGTAGAGGTGTCGATAGGTTTCATTTATTAACAACAATTCTTTTTTAAGCTGAAGATAGCTCCTAATGAAATTGGCTGTTTGTTTTAGGTTGTTACCTGCTGCAGATTAATGTTTTTGTGCAAAGCTGAGTATGCTGGCCTTCTGTCCACGATGGAGGTGCAATTTTTCCACGAAAGACCACGTCTGGCCATACTCCAGCCAGTAGGTGGGTCTCACTGATTTTTGCCAGAAAGCCCATACTATGAAGTCTTTGCCTTGTAGAGACCTTGTTAACATAGTATACATTGTTGCTTGTTGCTGTGATTTGTCTTGCCATGATTTATTACCTGTAACATAAAACTATCTCCCACGACCTCTGTGGTAGAGTTTGGCTGTTTTACACTGAGTTTTAAGCCTCCTACATAGCTGTTTATTTCTTTTGGCTGCTGCACACAAGACCTTTCCATAAGATTATTTTAGCATTTACACCAGCACCAGTGGGCCACATGACCTTGCATATGAAACTCGCAGTCTTGTCCATGTTGGCCTTTTTCTGCACCTCTGGCCAGGCCTGTGGAGGAGGACTCAATCACACAAGGCTGAACACTCGATAAGGTACCTGCTCCTCTGTGGCACTTTGGTGGAAGCCTGTTAAATGGACCAAGGATTTGTTGTAGATGAGGAGTTAGCCAGCAGCTTTGCACATAATCACCACACAGCCTGATCTTTGTTTGTTATTTTGCTATTGATGGTGTGAAGTGCTGCCACAGAGTGGCTTTGCCTTTCCCCCACTTTCTTGAGTAGGGGTGTCCTGATCCGATATTGATATCGGATATCAGTCCGATATCAGCAAAAAAACAAATATCGGATAATATCGGCCTGCATCTGAAATCTCCAATATAAGCTCTCCAATACAAGCAGTCCATTCTAATTTATTTTTTATTTACTTAATTCAGTTTTAGAATATGCTTATGTTTAAGTTAAACACAGTGGTTATTTTGCAATTTAAAAATATATGTTTTTGTTTTTATTGGATTTATTGAGGTTACTTTTCAAGGTCTTCTAGTTCATTTTTTATTTATTTTATTTAATTGTAGTATATTCTTATGTTTAAGGTTAAAATTTATTAAACCCATTGGTTAATAACAAATGGGTCAGTTTTTCTCATACCTCCCATTGCTGACTACTGTTCTCTGTTTGAGTTATCTCACTTGATCAAGCCTTTTCTCACAGTCCATACTACAAACTAAGTAATAAAAGTATGTATGATTCCTGCTGATATCGTATCGGATTGATATCGGTATCGGCCAATACTCAAGGCTGCAATATCGGTATCGTATCGGAGGTGAAAAAGTTGTATCAGGACACCCCTATTCTTGAGGTCTGCTTCCTTGTTAAGGTCAAGAGAGCAGTGGACAGTGGTTGGGCTGGTGGTAGTGCTTTCTGTTGGACCAGGCGGTTTACTGCTCCAGTCACCCTAATATGCTGCTGCACTGTGTATTTTTAATTCGAATGCATGTTGACAGTTCAGAAACTGATTTTTAACCACACAAAAGATATATTGACAAGTAAACATGACAAAATCTGCAAGAAAAAATAGCAATATTTTCAAAAAATGGAGCTATGATTATTTCTGTTACACTTTTATGTAAAGCATTTGTAAGGCACCATAAACTTCAATAATCAGTAAAAACTCTGTTTCCTGCTTTGAGAGAGTAGCTGAATTTGTCCTGAATCCCGAGTTCAGCTCATTATAGTAGTATCATATTATTTTATTAGTATAAGCATTTCAGTAATATATAAATCTTGATATATCTATTCTCGAGAGCTTTTTTGTTTCTTTTGTTTAATTATAAGTACCTAAGATTTTAAAAGAGAGCATCCTATGATTGCTACAATTTGGCTCTCTTTGACAGTAAGAAGGAAACTAAGGGGTCTCATAATGACCTAAGTCGCCCATCCCAGGTTGAAATACTGATGGTAGATAATAGGGTGTAACTCAGAGCTGTTCAAACAGAACAGTCTTCTTTGTTTTTCTCACCCTCTCATCGCCCTCTTTATCATATTTAGCACTTGTATGAGTCTGTGTCTCCTTTTTAAGACACACGAACAAAGCATAAAAAGCTGATTGGGGGCTTTTCTGGGCCAAAATGCTGAGATGATTTTTTTTCTGCTCAAAGATGCTGAGACTTGCTTCTTAAATCTGTTTGTGTATGTAAATATGCAGATTTTTGACTTTGTGTGTGTTTATTTGTGTTTGCGTGTTTTTATGGTTCATGAGTAACACACTAGTGACTGCTAAAAATCCGACATACTGTAATGCAACGCATGGAGTGTTTCTGAGTTCCTCAATTTAAAAATAGGAACTGTGTTTGATCAGAGATGAGATCGACTGCCCCTGTGTGCTCAGCCCTGACAGAGGAAACACTCAACAGGAAATGAAATGCTCTCATTTCAGCATACCCACACACTTTCTGGGGACATTTCTCGGACTGGATGTTGGGGGTTTCTGTACTTAGACTCAAGTGCCCTCACTTCAATTACCAAGTAAAATGAAGTCCACTCAGTATTTCCAAATTTTACTGCTTTGTGCAATCTGGTAGAAGTCAGGCACTTAGTGAGTACACTGTGTGTGCTGATTACAGTATAACAACATGGAGTGGAACAAAACACAATCATATTCTGTTTTTAATTATTTGTAAAGGCTAAATGATGAAAAAACATATTGTAGTATTTTTGTACACAGTGTTTATTTAGGTATCTAGTAAGAATGTGGTTTAACAGTGAATTCTGTACTAGAGTATTGCCTCACCAATAACCCAGTTATTAATGAAATAATAGGAGGAAGGTGTTCCTACAAAGGCTGCTTAATTTATTGCAACTGTACTGTTATTACAGCATGAGCATTTGCACAAAACACGTTGCATCAGTCTGAATGAATCACATGACTTGGTAACAACTTTTTTAATGTGGTCAATCAGAGTGTTGTGATAAGTGGGCCCTGGTTTTACACCTTTGTGCAGTCAAACAGGCTACCTTTAGATTTATTTGTACCAGTTTAGTGAACCGAAAAATTCTTGGATTATTTTAAATTTAGAATAATACAATAATGTATCAGCATTTTAGTGCAACATCCTGATATTATTTAAAGACGTTTAAACGTTTAGACATTCAGGATATTTGTTTTGTATGTAAGTGCAGTCTCAGGCTGCTTGTTTGCAGCAAACATCCAACTATTTAACTCCCCCCTGTTATACTTGTTGTTGTTGTTTCTTTAACTGGGGCAGAATAAAAAGTCTAATAATGTTGCATGGACCATGCTCTCTATAAAGAAATACACTGATTAGAAACTGCGTTTTTATACATACAGATTTGAGGGTTTTAATGCTACAAAAATAATAGTGAAAAAAACAGGATGCATTACCCTGTTTATAATTTCCTGATAGCTGTGTCATCTAAGTATTGCGATACATATGGTATCATCAGATAATCTCCAAAACACACCCCTATTTTTAGTGGTAGCGCTATAATATACTATCCTTGCATGTAAGATTGATATATGATGTCGTTCCTAAGAAAACATATTAGCACTGTAATCTGTGGTTCTGTTAGCAGTCATCTCACATCAGTGCCTCTCAGAATAAAGTCAACAGCAAGATACAACTCTGAGCAAACAGCTGAGGGCCTGTTATTTATTGTCCAGCCATTTGAGAAGCATAATGTTTTCAACCAGGATTCAACTAAACTCCAATTTACTGATTTAATCTATCCCAGAAGTTGCCCTAGGGAATCTGTTTCCCACAAGCCGTAGCTGAACTATACATAATAAGTTTAGCAGATGCATGGAAAGAGACTCATTTTAGAGTGGTTGACATGCAGTTAGTTGGTTTAAAGTTAACTGGAGTCCAAAGTACACTATTTGCAGATGGTAATGCAGGAAAAGAGATGGAGATAACATCTCTGCAACACCAATTTTATTTGATTGGCTCTAACATTATTGTCTATCAGCCTACAGTGCCATGAAAAGTGCCCCCTTCCTGATTTCTTACTTTTTTGCATATTTGTCACACTAGTATGTTTCAGATCATCACACAGATTTTAATAATAGACAAAGATAACTTGAGTAAATACAAAATGCAGTTTTTAAATGATGATTTTATATATCAAGGGAAAAAAGCTCTCTAAACCTGCATGACCCTATGTGAAAAAGTAATTGCCCCCTGAACCTAAAAACTGGTTGTGCCACCCTTGGCAGCAATAACTGCAATCAAGCGTTTGCGATAACTGGTGATGAGTCTTTCACATCGCTGTGCAGGAATTTTGGCCCACTCCTCTGTACTTAATTGTTTTAACTCAGCCACATTGGAGGGTTTTTGAGCATGAACTGCCTGTTTAAGGTCACACCACAGCATCCCAATTGAATTTAAGTCCAGACTTTGACTCGGCCGCTCCAAAACCTTAACTTTATTTTTTTAAGCCATTCAGAGGTGGACTTGCTCGTGTGTTTCAGGTCGTTGTCCTGTTGCACAACCCAAGTGCGCTTGAGCTTGAGGTCACGAACTGATGGCCAAACGTTCTCCTTCAGGACTTTCTGGTAGACAGCAGAATTCATGCTTCCATCAATCACAGCAAGTCCTCCAGGTCCTGAAGCAGCAAAGCAGCCCCAGACCATCACACTACCACCACCATGTTTGACTGTTGCTATGATGTTCTTTTTATCAAATGCTGTGTTGTTTTTACGCCAGATGTAACGGGATGCACACCTTCCAAAAAGTTCAACTTTTGTCTCGTCAGTCCACAGAATTTTTTCCAAAAGTCTTGGGGATCATCAAGATGTTTTTTGGCAAATGTGAGACGAGCCTTTGTGTGCTTTTTGGTCAGTCATGGTTTTCACCTTGGAGCTCTCCCACGGATGCCATTTTTGCTCAGTCTCCTTCTTATTGTTGAGTCATGAACACTGACCTTAACTGAAGCAGTTGAGGCCTGCAGTTCTTTAGATGCTGTTCTGGGGTGTTTTTGACCTCCTGGATGAGTCGTCGTGCTCTTGGTGCAATTTTGGTAGGCTGACCACTCCTGGGAAGGTTAACCACTGTTCAGGGTTTTCTCCATTTGTGGATAATGGCTCTGACCGTGGTTCGCTGGAGTCCTAAAGCCAGAAATGGCTTTGTAATAGACTAGTAGATTTCAGTCACTTTGTTTCTCAATTTTTCTTGAACTTCTTTGGATCGTGGCATGATGTGTTTCTTTTTGAGATTTTGTAGCCCACTTCACTTTGTCAGACAGGTTCTATTTAAGTGATTTCTTAATTCAACAGGTCTGACAGTAATCAGGTCTGGGTGTGGTCAGTGAAATTGAGCTCAGCTTTCAAAAAAATGTGGTTAATCACAGTTAATTCATGATTTAATGGGGGGGGGGGGCGCAATTACTTTTTCACATGGGGTCATGTAGATTTGGGGAGGTTTTTCCCCTTAATAAATAAAATCATCATTTAAAAACTGCATTGTGTATTAACTCAGGTTATCTTTGTCTCATGTTAAAATTTGTGTGATCTGAAACATTTAAGTGTGACAAATATGCAAAAAGTAAGAAATCAGTAAGGGGGCAAATACTTTTTCATAGCACTGTATATCCAGTGAAGTGTCATAGGTAGTAGGGCCCGACCGATACGGATTTTTTGAAGCCGATGCCAATATCTGGCAGAAAAAAATACCGATTACAGATTAATCGGCTGATTAATTAAAAAATAATATATAAAATGAATTTTAAAAAAATGGTCCCAAAACACTTACAACAATGAATATATGAATTACAGGCAGAACATTTTACTGTTTTACAATACTTTGTCCCTAAGTATTTGTTTAACTTTACAACAGAGAGGAATTTTCAAGTACAAAAACATGCAGAAAAGCATTAAACCTCTGGGGAATTAATTATAAAACCTTAAAAAAGAGTCACTCTTTATCTTGTACTTCTTGTTGATGAAAATAATAAGAAGGTAGGTTATAGTTCAGGTAGAACAACTTTTAAAAAGTTGTAAACAGGTCATTGTGAGAGGAAAGCAACAACATTTTTTTCCATAAGCTTCTTTTATTTTTCTACTCTGCAACTTTCAAGAGCAAAGAACTTTCAAATACAAAATAAAATAGTGGGCAAAACTGCAGTCAATTCCTGCAAAACAATATAAATAACCTTACTTAAAATGTAAATGTATAGATGAATTTTGAACTCTGTCTTGTCACATCTGCCTTTCAGTCCCAGAGTCCTGATTAGTGTATTAGAAGTAGGTTTTAGCGCAGGTACGACCACTTTTTTATTGTACACATGAGGTAATATATGTGAGGAAATCAAAATATTTTGAGGGACACTGCACATATTGCAGAAATTTATTTAAACAGGCCTGATTAAAGTTTCCAGCTATGATGAGTGTCTGGATGAGTCCGCTGCAGCCGGCTGATGACATTGTAGAGCTCTGAGGGAGCTATGCTAACGCTAGCATAGTTAGCTAGCTAGCTAGTTAGCTCAACTGCAGCATTGGTGAAGCCAGGTTTCAGTAATAATCATCACAGAAAAGTCACGAATAAACTGATCCCCTGCCATCAGAAGGTCCAATTAGTCAGTTTTGTGAACGACAGATGGTCAGGAAAATGCTCGGCGGTGCCGGTCTGTGAGGCTGCTTCTGTAGCCGAGCAGAGAGCCCGGTGGTCTCACTGTGTCCAGCGGTATATTGTGGACCCCTGAAAGTCACTTGTTATGTTGGACTTGCTGGCAAAAACAACATTCAGCAACTCTGTGTGAGTGTAGGCGAGTTTTGCCCCATACACTCCATCATCCATACACACAGCATCAGTAGAGCTCAGAGCCACTGCAACATCGCGGGCCGCCATCTTTCGCAACGTCATCATTCTGTGCAACATTCTGGACACCGAACAGCATTTACTGTTTTACGCCAAAGTAAGAATATATCGGCGTTACATAAAACTCTGACCGATGTTGAATACTTTAAAAGGGCTATAATCGGCTGATTAAACTGGCCGGCCAATATATCGGTCAGGCCCTAATGGGGTGTATAAGGATTGTAGCTCTCAGTTTGCCAGCAGGTTTTTATTGTGTTTGCTGGAGTTGCATTGAGGCACAGTTGAAATTTGAAGGGGGCCAAATTTGAAGGTTAATGTGTGTGAAGTTAAGACTGTTTGTGGGTGAGCCAGGATAACCAGCAGCTTCCTTTGTGGTAAGAGGTGTGAGGCAGCGAGATGAAACGCACTGAGAGCAGGAGATGTTTGGTTTCATGTTTCTGAAAGCAACAAAATGGCTTTCAGAGGTCCAAAGTTACTTTAGCATCATGCTGATGTTTTTGTGGGAGCTCTGGCTCATGCACCACAACAGTCCTTCTACTGTGGCATTACTCAAAGTCAGGCAGGTTTTCATCATGCAAACGCAGGGAGCTGGCACTGCCTGCTGTTTGCAAATCAAGACCTGACATTGTGACTGCTGTGCAAACTGAAAACTTGAAAGCAAAATGTTCACACTTGGACAGTTAAAACGCTGGCAGGATTTACATTATACATAAATGCAGATGTACAAAAAAAAAACAAGAGTGAACGGGATGAGGAGGGATGAGGGCGCTCTCTGTGAAGCTGATCTTGGATCCCCTTGTGCAGCCTTCAAGTGTGTTTGGGAGAAATGAGCCAGTCTGTGAGGACGTGCTGTGTGTGCCAATGCTTGTGTCAATAACACTTCCTCCCATAGAGGTCTGTGGTGTGATAGTTGTCTGTTTATGTCCTACTGCACAAAAATCTACACATTAAGTAAATGCGTAGGTTATAGAAATATTAATTTAAAATGTTGCACAGGGCATATATAACCCCTGTTATTAACTCTCTCTGGTAAATGCTGGCATGACTGTGGTATGAGAGGTGCCCTCATTCAGCCCCTGCTGAGATCTTTCAGATTAATGCACCAAAATGTCTTAAAGTGTGCTAGTAGGAGACAAAACAGATTAAATATGTAACTTCAGGGTGTCTGACTTTTAAAAGGGAAATGATTGTAAACTGGAAGATTCAAACTCCGAATTGTTTTAGCTTGACTAGTTGGTTAGAAGAGCTTATAGGTCTGGGATGAAACCTCAACTGTCACTTGAACTTTGAGCAAGGTCTGGAGGGACTCAAGGACACAGATCTTTCTGAATGCACTACAAGGGTAAATAGATTATATTATGACCATTACGATTATGTTTAATGTCCAGTGATTAAGCCATATTAATTTAAAACTTATCATGTTTCTTGTAAAGAATAAAACTTATAGATGCCTCCTCTTTTTATTTTTAGTAATGTATTCATCTCTGCCAAGGGAGTTGTGTTTTTTGCGGCGTTAGTTTGTTTGTTTGTTAATTTGTTAACAGGATAACTCAAGAATTATGGATGGATTTTAATGAAATTTTCAGGGATTTCATGGCACATTAAGAAGTGATTTGATGATGATCCAAATACAGATGCAGATCCAGCACATTGCAAGATAGGGTTTTTTTTTTTTGTTTTTTTTTTTACATTTTTGCCAATAACTTGTTCAATAATGCAAGACATGCCTTGCTGGAGGTCTGAGCTCTTGGGGCACTTATGGTTTATTTCTTTCTTTCAGTTTTTATGTATGCTTTTGCTCTAGATATTTCATTTATTTTGTGATTTTTTTTTGTCCTTTTGCTCTATTGTTGGACATTTTACAAAAAATAGTTAAAGATTTGTTTTTGTATCATTGATCAAAGGATGTCCCCAGACCGTTTTTTCTTAGTTTGATAAACTCAGAATTACATTCAAACTAAAAGACTAATCTGAATGCTAAAACAACCATCAGAAATAGTACAAAATGAACATGTTTCGTTAAAAGATTTCAGCATGTAAACTTACAATGGTCAACGGTGGTTTTAAAGCTTATCATAGCAGTTCCAGTAACATCAACACTCGGTTAATGTTCCCATGCCTGTACTTAATGTGGTTACACAATGTTATGGTCGATATGCCAGTTTATATTTGCACAGCCTACATTCATGCTTTTCTCTCTAAACCCTCTTAATACAAACACATCACTGCACTGCTGACACATGAGGCTCTGTTCACTGTATTGTTGTCACAATACCAAATACAAACAGGAGCAAAAATTGACATCTTTGACATCTAAAAAATGGCTAATTTAGTTATTTTGATGCCCAACTGGCATATGATAAACAGTCACCAATCATCAGACTAAATCAAACACACTGCTAATGGGAATCAAAGGATGATATGGCCTGAAAATTATTTTTTTACACCATGGCATGATTGATTATCCTTCCTGTTTAAAAAAAGATACTACGTGGAAAAACGTTATTGCTTTATCTTTTGTTTGAAAATATTTTGATAGTTTTCAAAAGCTCTGTATACTGTATCTCTCAGCCCTTGATTGGACTTAACATGCACATCCCTACTTCATATTGTTCAGATGTGTGGTTATTGTATTTATTATGCTTCAGGAAGGGGTTGAAATCAATTCCATATCATCTGACCTGAGTTGTTTCTGACTGCAGAGGAGTGGGTAAGAATTGTGGTGTTTATTATTGTTCTAAAACCATTAGACCATCTTTCCGTTGAGCACAACTTCCTCCTTTTGCTAAGGTTGGAGTCACAGCTATGATACCATTTTTATCACACACAACTTTGACACATTCAGTTGATGAAAACACCCAGCCTGTGACATTATCATTAATCTAGTTTAATATTGGACTAACATCAGTTTAAAGCTCGTGTTTTATGAGTTGATGACAGACTCTTAAACTACTTCCTCTAAAAGAAGCCAAAAAAACCCCTGTGTTGCATTAGTAGTTTCCTTGTCTGGAATGGATGTAATGTAACTGCACATGTTCACATGGTCATTTCTGTCTCTTTCACAGTTTGTATGCGCCATGGTTTGAGTGAAGTCAGCCTCTACTCTGTGGATATAAAGCTGCCCTCACATGCACCAGTCATGTCTCAGCCTGAGTCCAGTGTCACTGTGTCGGACTGGTTATGTGTGCTTCGACTGGAGCGGTATTCAGAGGCATTTAGGAGCGCCGGGCTGGCAACATTGCAACAATGTCACAGACTTACATCAGATCAGCTGGAGCAGATGGGCATCACTCTGTCTGGACACAGGAGACGCATTCTGGCAAGCTTAAACAAAACGCTTGATAATGATGAAACAAAACCTGACACACACAGTCACCTGGTGCAGTCTGAGAGAGATCAGGGTTTGGAGGAAACACGATCTAGTATAATGTCACAGAGAGACAGCACTGTGCCTGTACCGGTGGAAACAAAACCTGTCCCAGTCCCCAGGGAGAGACAGGTTTCTAGGATGAAAGAGGAAAGTGGAGAAGGAGCAGAGAAGACGCCAGTTTCTGGACAAAGACAAGCAGCATCAAGGGAAGTACGGGAAGTGAGCAGTGGAGGAAAAGGTAGAGAGAGGGAAAGGCCTGTGCCTAAAGAGAGGACAAAGTTTCGTTCTAGTGCTCTGTTGGACTGCCAACCAGCTTTACAACTTCCTTCATCTTGTGACTCCTCTCTACCCCCTGTCCCTCCACGCAGCACTCCCAACTGCCCTCCACAACGGTTTACCTGTCCACTGAGCCCCTCACCTCCTCCTCGTACACCTGTATCACCTAAACTGGACCAGCTAGACATCACAGCTCCACCTGTACGGAACAGGTCTGCATCCAACCCTACTGGCACCCCAACCGATACACCCACTAATGCCCCTCTTCACCCCCCAAGCTTCCCCTCAGTTCCAGCTCGGCCTGAGACCTTAGCGATTCAGCTCCCTGCTCATCATGTGGGCAGTGATGGAGGAAGAAAATCCTCTCCCAAGTCCCCCATGGGGTCCCCTTGTGATGATAGGAATGCTCCACCCCTACCTCCGAAGATAGGACCTGGACCAAAAGGCCCTCCGCCCATCCCTCAGCGCTATCCTGCACAGTCTCCCATAAAGAACAGGTAAGGGTTATCTATGAATTTTGACTAATTGAAGAAAAGAAATAGAGTTGTGGTTTTCTGTATAAATGTGTTTTTATTTTTGTATAGTTTTCAAGGAAATGCCTTATGTGCTCTGGTTTTATGGTGGCCCTGTACGGCAAAACACAACAACAAAAAGAACATGCAACAACAAATCGCAAGCAAGAATATACCTAAAAAATGCCAAAAAAACCCCACATTGACAAATCAAAACAAAACTCTCATTTAACAAATAATATTCAATAACAAATAAACAAAAACAATACAACACATGAAAACCCTGCAAACACTTCCTGCCCCACAAGCCCCTGTCACACCTGGAGAGTCAGGTTAGCACTGTGAGAGTCAGATTCTTTTACTTCTCCCATGCTTTCACCACCATCCAACTCTACCTGCTACTGGATATGCAATTGCACCTGGACACCACAGCCTGAGTCCTGGACTACCTCACTGGTTGGCTGCAGTACCTCAGGGTGAAGAGCTGTGTCTCTAAAGAGTTAGTTAGAAGCACTGGAGTACCCCAAGGTACTGTTCTGGCTCCATTCCTTTTCAAGCTCTTTACTTCTGATTTCCACTACAGTTCTTTCCACCTCCAGAAGTTTTTTAGATGCATCAGCAACAGCAATGAGGTGGAGTACATAGAAATGATGAGCTTCTTTAAGTGGTGCAACCGCAACCACCTGAAGCTCAAAATCAGTAAGACCAAGGAGGCAGTAGTGGACCAAATAAGAAATAAGGAGGCTCCCTGTCCCTTTCACCTTCCAGGGGGAAGAAGGGGAGGGGTGGACTCATACCAGGGGATCCACATCTATCATAACTTGGACTGAACTCACGATACAGGTGCCTTCTGGACAGAGCACACTTTTCATCCCGAGGAGACTCAGATTGTTCGGCATTAGATAGATAGAGAGAGAGAGAGAGAGAGAGAGAGAGAGAGGGAGAGAGAGAGAGAGAGAGAGAGAGAGAGATTGCAGTGTTCTTTGCTGTGGTGTGCTGGTGGGTTGGCACCAAAACTGGGGAGGTCAACAGACTAAACAAGCTGATTAGCAAGGTCTGCTCTGTGGTTGGTTTATAGCCTGAGAGTCTGGAGACATGGGCCGACAGGAGAATAGAGGTAAGGATCAAATCCATCTTGGACATCCCCTCTTTGTCCATGATGAGCTGTGGCTGACAGGAAGCTCCTTCAGCCAGCTCGTCATCGCACCCCGGTGCTAAACCAAACACTTTAGACTCTCTTTTATGCCCACTGATACTAAACTGTACAACAGCTGCAGAGGCTTCAGTCAACCCTGAACACACCAGCTTCATGGACACTTTAATTCCCATCCTACACTTAACCATTGCACCCTAATGTACTGTGTTAAACTTTAACCTAATGTCACACTAGATTTATCTGCTCTGTTTAATGTGTACTGTAGCACTGCTGTTTCTTTGTATCATGTCATGTTTCCTTTACTGCACAATATATTACTTCATTTCATCTAACTGGACATTTATTATTTTCTTGTCATTTGCTGCTCAATATTTCACTTTCTTTTATAAGCTATTTAAACAATAGTATCTGCACCATTTAGATAACTATAAGCTGGTAATAGCTTTAAAAGGTGAACTATGATAAAGGCAGATTTTAGAATTTCTGCCAATATGTACAGCTGATCGGCCATACACATTGTCGCTGTTAGACACAAACCTATATCCAAATGGAAAAAGTGCTCTTGTATCAAATAAATGCCTTGCCTTAATATCACGGTATTTCTACAACAAAAATCAAAAATCATCCCAGTATTGTCTATTGTAGAACCAAACTCATTTTTCTTGTACCCTCATTTCTTGGCATTAATGAGATTGGAAATATTGACAAATCAGATATGAGAAAAAAAAAAAAAAACAATCCTGTGAATCCTAATCTTAATTTGATGTTGCGTGTCTGATTTGCCCCTAATTTCTTCTATTGACTTGTGACATTTTTATTGTCATCGTGTCTTCTTTCTTGCAGTTTGTTTTGTTTTTGATTTATTTTTGTATTTGTTTTCTTTTTTTAATATATTTTATTTGTAGTTTTTTTTTTACTTTGTTGCATGATTTCTTAATTGGTCACCTTTTTTTAATCTTTGACGTGTCTTTTATTTGTTGTGTTCTGCTTATGTTGATGTCCCCACATTTTTTTCACTTTTTTTTTGTTAATGGTTGTTTCTTTTCTTTCCATATTTTTCATTTGCTTTTGTTTTTCATTTGTTATCTTTTTAATTTGTCAGGGGCTTTTTCTGATTGTTTTGTTTTTCTTTGCAACTGTTTTTTCTTTATGACTGAGTTTTCTTGCTTTGTTTTCTTGTGGTTGCTTTTTTTTTTATTTATTTGTTGTTGTGTTTAGTAGTTGTAGTTTTACATTATTGTGCTTTGCAATTAAGGGTCACCACAGGTTTTTGTTTGACTTGCTATTTTGAAGAGGTCCATTGAATTATCTTTTCACATAGCAACAAGGAGGCTTATAGTCAAACCATGACACAAGATGATGTGTGGAGACATGTTGTCAGCTTCACTCATATCACTCATATCTGCTCCTTATGGTATTTGTGTTTTTTCCAGTGGATTTTAGGGAGGAAAGTTCTCTTGCACGTACTCTTGTTGGCTCGTTCTGCTCCTCATCCAAAAAACTCTCTTGGGTTGCTTGCAGGACAAAACACAAAGGCTGCTTTTAAAGGCTTTTCTCCATCATTATTAGAAACACATAGCTCAACCTGAATTTTGAAAATTTTTTGGAGTTATGCTTAAAATGCTCATGATTTGCCAGATTGCAGCATTTTAGAGAATTAAACACAAGATAACTTTATATAACAGAAATAAGCCTTTCTGTAACCCAGCTGAATCTTCCAGATTCATGAAACTGTCTGTCTGATATGTCTAGTTAGTCTGTGTACCCAAACCCTTGTTGATAATTGACCTCTCGGACTCTTTACTCCTCTTATGATTTTAAGTATTTTTGCTTTTCCTCCCCTAGACAACCCTGTTATTTCAGCAGAGTTTTATATGCATGGTAATTCATCTTAAACTGATTGGAAACAGAGTTTTACTGACATGCCAATCCTCCAAGTGTGTAAGGGGTGTCCCATTGGTCAGAATCGAAGTTGTGAGCTGAATGTCATGAGTCAGAAATCTTGTGCATAAAACAGTTTGTATTGTCAGAGTAGTGCTGCCATCTATTGAGCAAAAAAGAAAATCACAAGTCTTTGTCATTTTGACTTCTGCTGCAGCCTCTACACCCACACACACACATAAATGTTTTGGAGGTTAAAAACACTTCCTGAAGCAAAAGAAAGATTTTTTTTCTGAAACTGAAAGGCTGAGACATTCTTACCAATAGAGGAGACCTAAAACAGTGGCCTGTAGGTTACACATAGATGTGAAAAAGGTTTGCTGTGTACATTTCTAATTGAATCTATATGTGAGGCTGCTGTCTCTTTCTGTGGTTGCTCATACCTGACCTCTGGAGTGTGTGATATGCTTGAGTGTGCTCACTCTCAAAGGCTCTGTGGTGACCCTGATTCAGCTACTACTCCTACGCAGCATTCAAAATGTCCTTTTCTGTAGGTTGAAATGTTTTGCACTGGTAGTTTCTTGGCTTAAGTAAAGTTGCCTGTGTAGGTTCTCAGTCATCCAGGTCATGGTTATCCAACGCTGAGCGGCAACTGGACTGGTTCAGATTCTTGTAGAAGCCTTTTGGAGAAGAGGTGAAATGTCTGCAAGAATCTGGACCAATTGGATCAGTGTGGATAAGGTTGTTTTTTCCAAAGATGGGATGCTCTTGGTGTTCGTAAGAGGCTTCTCCTTTTATCCTTCAGCAACAGACTGTAAACACAAGCTGGTTTCACCACTAAAGCCATAGCAGCTTTTTTTGTACTGTATGTTGTTTTATGCAGTTCCAAGGAAGAACATTGAATTCCTCTTCCTGTGTGTTTTATCACCATTGAGAGAAAAGAAATTTAAGCTTGCTCCAGGCTACAGTGAGTTAACTTCTTACTCTGTGCTTTAAAGGTAAATCAGCTGTAAGAAGATGTAGAAAGTTACAACTATGAACTAAACAAAGAGGTTAAAACTTCTAATAGCCCCTGTGATTGACAGACATAGAAAGAGAGAGTGAACACAAAAGATAAAAGTCAAGCAAGTCATTAATAACCAGGAACTACCTACTCTCTCTGCAGCCTTTGACAGCACGCATTTACACACTCACTTGTTTCCTTGTCAGCATGCTCTGTTGCCTCCTCCCATCGTCTGGTTACCCGGTCATTTCCTCCTCTTTTTATTCCTCTTTCTCGGTGCGTGTTTTTGTGTGCCTCAGCTTATGTATCATTAAGAAAGAGGACTTCCTTTGAACATGTCAGAGCAGGTAACGCCGAAACTTATCTCATCTTTACTGTTACTTTTCAGTCTGTACTTGTCTTGAACCTGCACTCTCTCCTCCTTCCTCCCCTCCTCACTCTGTTATGTTTCAAACAAGGAAACCTTCCTTTCCTCCTTGTTCATGTTTTTTGCCGTGCTTTAGTTTGGTTTAACACATTTTTCAGTGATAGAAACTATGCTTTTAGCCAGTTCACATGAGACAATTCTATGCTAACCAGGTAGAATTTGAGCCGTTATGAAGATATTGTGCTTGCTGTATGGCTGGTAGCAGACATTGATATATATGTTATTTTAAAATCCAAGTTTGCTCATGCATTTCTTGTGTTAAGCTGTGGTTCTCCCATCTCTCTTTTAGAACTCCTTTCTTTAAACAAAGGTCATAAATAACATGCTTTCATTGTATATCACACAATAGTCCAGCCTCTGCTATTGTTTGCTAAAATGCTGCGTTTTGCTTTATTCAACAAAAGAAACCACAGCAATACAGACGTTAGCTTGACATGCCTCTCATCTGTCACCACCACAACAATAATAGCTGCTAGCTGTTATAGTTCGATAAAGGATGAAGCTTTGCCAAGGATTAATTCACAGACATACATTTAGCCAGAAGAAAGTGGTAGTCATTGTTACTCCAGCTTTCTGCCATTCATTTTCAGAATACACTGTTAAGTATAGCATCAAGCTAACAGCTCCTCAACCAACACTCTTCCTCTGAGAAAAAGGAGGAACTGTGTCAACAGGTCAGTTTCCCGTCATTGTGAGCTATGTCCATCCTTTTGTGGTTTATTTTTCAACAGAGCTAATGAACAGAGTACATTGATTTAGAGCAGTGCTTCTCAAATGCTGTGGCAAAGTAGGCAAAACCAGGTGTACCTTTGGATTTTATATATTTTCATGTCATTATCATGTCATTCATTTGTAAGCATTTATTTCCATAGACAACTACAAATTTAGATTTTAAACAAAAAATTCAGGGTTTTGTAGTTGATAGCACTGTGATGGAGGGATTCATTCACTTAAATAACTTTATATTTGTGAGATGTCAGGTTTAAATATATGTTGCTGGATTTATGACACTTAACAACGTTTTATGAAAAAAAAAAATATTGCAAGTATAATACTGATATTAATCAAACTATTAGGCATTGGTAGAAATAGTCATATACAGACTGTTAAGGTCATGCAAAAGGGGTTAGTTTTAGCCAAAAGACAATATGGCTTGACTGTATTTCATTTTTCTTGACTTGTAGCCATAAAGCAAACTTGTCTAGTATATGCTCTGTTTGTATACATATTGTCTCAGGGTGTGTCTAACAGGAATTAAATACATGATTAATTGTTCTTGCATGATCATCAGTCATCTCTGACACATTTCATTGTCCAGCACTGCACAATCATTCAGCTTATAAGACAACAATAAGTGACTTAAATTTGACTTGAGCATGACGTAGGCATATAACTATTAACAACTTAACAAATAAAGATTTGTCTGGAAAAAGAGATCATTCTCAATGTCATTGCCTCTGGCTTTGAGAATTATCATCCAAAATCTCAGCACTGAATGTGTAAACAGTGGTTGTTTTAAAGAGAAGGAAATTCTCAAGTCGCTAAGCGGATCTTACACAACTCTTGAGGGATAGACGCAAAGCCTGTGTGCTAATTCTTGACTTCCCTGTCAGCAAAAATTTTTTTTAAAAATGTTAAACATTGTGGGAATAAGGTTATTTCCCAATTAAGGCGTTCTTTGAGTTGTAATGACGCACTAAAGGAGTAATAAAGTAGACAGGTTCACTGTTCATGTTATACATGTTAGAGAAGGAGACATACTGTACTGATCCTATGACATGGTTTTGATTTTAGACTTCTATAAAGTTGTTGAAGATTGATTTGAAGTTGTTCATGAACAGAATACAGTGTTGTATTTATTAGGCACTGCGCTACTTTGCATCGTCTAAAAGCGGTCAAATGCACATGCAGAGACAAACCTGAGCTTTGGTTTTGTTTAATGAATCAGTCAGCATGTAAAGTTATTCCTGCTGAGCTGCAGATGATAGTGTTGTTATTTGAGACCACAGCTGGATTGTGACTATTTGCATAAGGAGTTCAGCTGTGTTTAAATTTTATTTGAGGTGTTTTCAAGACATGGGAGCAAGACTGTATTAGATTAACCAAGATCATGTACTGTTAAGTAGTTCTATTTTTATTACAGTCTGTAAAATGTTTGAGGTTGATGTTAGAGCTGGGCAATAAGGCAAGTTTAACTTAATATTACATATACAGCTTTATATGATCATAAAAACAATTATTGACCTTCAACATCAGTGTACATTCTGATGTGTTAAGCTGGGTCACTTTGTTGTTATATTTTGCCCTGTGTGGTAAACAGAGTGCACCTTCCCTTACTGTACAGTTCTGACCCTTTCATCAAAGCTCTCATTTCAGTTTAGGTGATTATGGCTTGTATAAGTTAGTTGGTTTGAAATGTTAGAGACAGACACTGGTTAACAATAAATGGTGGGACATCCACAGCCACATGGAAACACTTGTTTTTCCGAAACAACGTAAAATAGTTTCAGGAGTTGTGACATGGTTTTGGAAGCCCCTCAAGGAAACACACTATTGTCAAGTGGTATAACACAATGATGGCAACCTCAGTATCAGTCAAATAATTGTGATTCTTATTTTTGCCAAAGCAGAACATCCTCCATCCAGTCAATAGCTTAAGTGCAGATTGAGCAGACATCACTGAACAAGCTCTATAACCTCAGTAAAAATGGCAATCAAGAAAGATTTATTTACTTTTAATTGAAACATTTCAAAAGTAGCTGGTTTTCTTCACCATCATAGTAAACAAAATGGTAGAATAGCAAGTGTTATCTGGAGAAGATTTATAGAGATGTTAGGGATGCAATAATACACTTGGCTGAGAGTTCAGTAAGTACTTCAATTATCCTGTTATGCTTTTTAATTCAGTTTTGACAGCTGCTGCTGGAGTTTATGTTGTTGTTTTGTACGCCATTCTTTGGCGTTTTAAGTGAGTTTGCAGAACCAGAATGGAATATTGAGGAGAAAAAGTTACCTTATTTTATGATCAAGCTGACAATATATTTTGTAGCAAAAAAATATATTGCTAGCTTGATCTTGTTGTGTTTTATGATACTAAATACATAAAAAAGAGACATATTTATAAGATGACCCTTTCAAAAGACAAAGAACCCATTGGCATAGATTGCTCACAGCTTTTATATCAGTTTTTCTAATGCTGGAAAAAACAAGTGTCACCCTAGAAGAAGTGTAAGTATCTATCAGGTACATCTTGGTGCTTCTTTATTCAGCCACTTGGGGGATGGCTGTAGCTTTCAGTCAGGAGAGGATGTCATCAAGTGATGTCCAGATTTCTTCAGATGTTTGGCCTCTGAACCGCAACGCCTTCTGGCTTGGCAAAAACTATGTTTTCTTTTTCTCAATGTGTCATTTGAACAAATCACAATAACATTATATTTATTCACCCAATAATATTTTTTCTGATCTGGCTTTGACAAATCAGAATGAAACTGTATCAGCTTATTATGTAACCTCATCAACATTCATCCCAATGGTGACTGAAGGATTTTAATTTTAGGGGGGCTCAGCTCGTACAGAAAACAAATTTACTCATAAATGTTTAACTTTTTTTATAATGATATTTTTATTTGAATTAAATAGTGCAAACAAAGTAAAAAAACATGCTCAATTTTTACATGAACAGTAATTCTGAAAATAATACAAATAGTATGTCTAAATATAATAATAGTGACAATAATGTAAGTGTTCAACTCTCTCAAACAATCCACTTCAAAAACAACAAGTATCTCACAAAATTGGAGACTTTAAATAATAAAACTAATAGTAAGATACGGTAAGATGAGTTTTCCACCATTATAGATTTTGTGTAATGTTTTCCCCAAAACTAACAAATTGGTACTACTGGTGCTTTCATCATTCATTTTCAACAGTTATTTTCAGTACACCATTGTGTTAGTATTTCAGCATAACAGGTGAGTAAACAACTTATTACTGAAAGTTATTTAACATGTCTTTTACTGTTTTTTGAACAAAATTTTGAATGCAGGATTTGTTGCACTGTATTTCCAAATTTTGCATCGTAATCATTAAGTCTAAAGGTTCACTTGCAAAACTTTTTTTTTCATTTCTGTTTAGTCAAAGAGCTGTGAAACACATCCTTTCTTACCAAAAACAATCCAGCTTTTGCATAAATAACATCCATTTACTACTGCAGCCCTATTTGATTTTCCTCTGCAGCCTGTCATAGAATTATCACTCTGAATTTAGGGATCTTTAGGGACCTTTACAAAAAAAAATGTCATATACAGAAAATCTAATGGGGCCATGGCCAAAAGTTATTGTTATCAAAGATGGGCTAAGATTAAGTTTAGGGGAATTCAACCCCCCTTAAAAGGGTCTAAGATAACCCATGATTCATCCTGATGATTTCATCAGGTATTTCAGCATCAACGACTGTTTTTAACCAACAGCACTCACTGCTGTTTCTAGTCCACTGTGGGGTAAACAAGTAACGGCAGTTTTGTTCTTCTCTGAAAGGCCTGAAGAATGTATGTTAAAATGATTCATCAGTCATCTAACCCACAACACTCTATAGCAGGGGTATTCAATTAAGTCACTGAGGGCCAGTTAATAAAATTTCCTCCAAGTACACTGTCCGAACCCCCCTATGTCCACATTTTCATGGTTTCAACAACATTTATTGTCAATTTTCAAAGCAGGATATGTTTCACTGAGTGAACAGCTAGCTCTTTTACCATAAATAAAGCAGTAGTCCCAGGTAAATACTTTTAAGGCCTTTATTTCAGATTAAAGAGAACAAAAACCTCAGAATAAAATGAATAAAAAAGGGCAAACAGAGCTGAATAACCCTTTTTCTCTTAAATTAAAGTGGTCCCAGCCTAAAAAAAACAAAGACCTACACTTCAAGTAAAAAAGTCAACATCTTCATTAAAAAAAATAAAAGATGGCCCTTTTTAGGAAAAATGTGCGTACAGAGCATTGACTAAACATTTTCTTTTTTTTCTAGTATTAAAGAGGTCCCAGCCTAAAAAAATCAAAGGCCTACACTTCAAGTAAAAAAAAGTCAGCATCTTCAAGATACAAGAAGTACACTTTAAAGTACAATCATCTGTAGCCTGTGACTGCTTTTCTGTTGTATTGTTGCAATACAATGAAACAGAAGAAGAGCTATGGTCAACTCCAATTGTAAACAATTAGATAATGAACCTGACAAATGAACAGGATCAACACTGCAGAGAGTGCAGCACGAATACTGCACAAAAGCTCTCAGCCCTCATCAGCATTTCCCACAAGTCACAACCCTTGCAGGTGACAAGGGTCTTCTTTTTTTGCACAGGCCCCGCTAAATGTATCATTATGTCTCAGTCCTCAGCCGTCCATGCAATCGCAGCAGCAGTTGGAGGTACAAATGCTCAGAAATCTTTAGGGCTTCATTAGACAACCTTATAAGCCTCAGAAAACATACAGAACATATATTTATGAAAACTCATGGAATGACAGGCTTGTGATCAGACCGTAAGACCGCCGTAGCGGTTCTAGTGTTACCTGGAGTAGCAGCGCTCACTGTCTTTAACCGGGATTGTCGGAAAAAAAGCTCCATTGAAATCTATTCTTGTGGAGTTTTTGGTGATTGGTCACGGGTCTGCACAGAACCATCACTCAATCTGGATCCAGACTGAGGTTTACCATTTGGTGATGCCTGCTCTATAGTTACGTTTCCAAGCAGAAACGTTATTGATATGAAGTTACAGAACTATCTCTATCCCTACCCACACCACAGAGTTATTATGCCTCCTTATATCCATGCTTCTCCTTACCACTTGACATTAGGGCTGAGTGATACGGACCAAAATGGATATCTTGATATTTTTAGCTGAATGTTGATAGGAGATATATATCTGGATATATTCTTCCATCAAGAAATAATGAAAACATTTCCAGTTTTAAGCCAAGGCCATGTGAACTAAATGGCAATTCTTACACAGGCATATTATTAACCCAGTTGAACACATCAACATGTACATTAATATGACATGAGAAGAAACTACACGTTTATAAATTAAGAATGGAATTGACTGAATTAAAAAAAAGATAAGTGAGGAAAACAGCTTGTTTGAGTGACAGGCACTTTTGACTCTTTCTTCCATGTAATATTGGTACACTCACAGGTCCTGTTTGACAGCATGTCTGTGGTCAGAGTGAAGTGAACAACTTTAACGAGGTGTGTGGTGAGGCCCTCAAGGAGTTTGGTGTATATTTTTATAGTTTCCAAGTCGCTCTATTTTTAGTGCAACTTGGCAACTGGTATTTGTGTTCAATAGATATCTTAATGCAACACAAATATCATTAGAGCTGTACATCTGCACGGCTGGTCTCGCTGCAGCCAAGAAGATGCTGGCCCTCAGATGGCAAACGCCACATTCCTTGGCTTGGCAGCTGAGGGCCAACTCATTTCTTGAAATTTATTGATGGAGTGGACTGTGGCCCGTACACATGGGGCCAGCCATAAAACTCTGCAGGCGTGGGAGGCAGCACGCAAGTTAGTTAGACAGAGGGTGCAGCTCGGCTGTCTTTGATTTTTTCAGTTATTTCTTTTATTGGGGGAGAGATCCTGGGTGGGAGGTCCATAAGGAGTTGCCATAGGGAGGGTGGGAGGGATATTGACTTTCTTTATGTTGTTTCTTGCCTGCAGTGTATAAATAGTTTTGTTTGTCTCTGATTTCCTCTCTGTTTGTGTTTTTACTCACTGTGTAGCGAGGGGAATAAGAAGAAAATTTGCATATGATGTTAAGATATATATTTGTACATTTTTTCAAAACACATCTGCACTAGTCTCACAATTTGATTTGATTTGATTAGATTACGATTATTAAGTCAGTGATTCAGTTTCATATCACGATGCAACGCAGTGAGTCGTTTCCTTAATTTTCCATATCACTGCACCAGGCCACTTTTACATAAAAAAAAATACAGGCTATCAGATTTATTCAGTGTCTGTAATCAGGCAGATCCATTTTGCCAATCTCCAATCTACAACGATTGTGAGCGGGCCAAAGTAGCACGGCCCTATAAGAGTCCTTTAGAGCAGGAACAGTTTCATTAGCAGTTTTAGCAAGTCTGCACTGCACTGCACTGCACACTACAAACTACTCAATAAGAAAGATATTTTTCTCTCCACTTCCAACATGTTTCAGTGATAGTTTGCTCTAGGAAGTGGTTCATGTTCTGTCTTTTACACTGCAACAGTAGCACCTGACTGTTACTTTGTCTGATTGGTCAGTAATGAATGTGAACTGGATATGCTATTGAAGAGTTCTGCCCATTTCCAAACACTTCCTACGGGCTCTTTTCCACATGAACTAGTGGCATACATTCAACGGTCCATCTGGTGTGTCAGGTTACAGATGCATAGAAACTCCTATAAATTAGAAATGGCTTTTGAGATCAACTGCAGCTAAAATCTATTTTAATTGTAAACTAAAATAAACGCATTTTATAGGTTTCGTCTTCCTATACTTTTTTCTTTCTTCCTCAGAAATAAAACTGATACTGCAGTTTAGCAGCAGCCTCTGCAAGATTACACAATTATTAACTTATAATTGGCGTCAATGCATCTTTATCTAAGTCTGCATCCTATGCATCGATTAAAAGATTATTTTGAAACCCTAATACTGATGTCTTAAAAACTCAATATAACATCCAGCCCCACTTGCCATGTTAAAGAAAATTCTGATAGCTTGCCCACTTTGGCAGGTTACTTGCAGGCAGGAATTTTCTCACTCCAGCTTGCTGACTTTCAGGCACAGATTAAACAGAGCCATTATGAAGAGGAATATAAAGCATGTAAGCTATAGTTGTAAGCTAAACTGCTGATATCACAAGCAAGTATTGGACTGTAGATGCTGTACTCATATGCTTTGAATTGCTGTATAACCCCTAATAGAGACAGAAATGGTGCATACGTGGCCACTGTTGAGTCACTGTTCCCTATTTTAGACATGAAATTACACCATGTCACGCCAGTATATAACTACATCTCCCCAGCACAAATACTGTGTGTGTATGAGTGTGTTTACAGGGGATCCAGAGGTATGCTGGTGTTTGCATCCAGACCTTGCAGGCCATGCAGGTTCAGACTTGTTGCTTTCAGCAGAATGGGGAGGTAAAAGTGGAGCAGAGGGATGCCGGTTAGATCTCATTCTTGTTTCAGTGAAGAGGAAAGAAGGGTAGCTGCAAAAAATGTGGACTGACACAGTTCCCAGAGAGGTTTTAAGGGCTCTGACATTTTCCTGCTCCTTTCTAATACTTGTGGATGTGCTTTCCAGACTTTGTTGTAGACACTGTGATGTTTTTAATTAGGCTTCAGTGATAGGGTCTTCAGTGTGAGTTTGACAATGGAATAAGAAAAGGAAAGGAAGGAGACAAGACCAGGAGAAAGACTTCCTTCTCCAAAGCAGAGCATGCATAGACTCAGTCGTCTATTTGGGATTTTCTCCAGACCTCATAGTGCCATGGTGTCTGATGATTTAACGCCTGCTCTCCAAACCTCAGATGACATGTCTTGTACCTCTTCGTCCCCCAGCCCCTCTCCTCCACTACCCACCAGGACGACTGCTGATGACTTAAAGAGAGAACAAAGTCCTTTGGTCCCACCTCGCATCAGGACACCCCAAGAAAACAAACCACAGTCAACACAGGCTGATCTTCAGAAGAGCCTGCCAGATAAGAGGGTCTCGCAACCCCCACCTAAGTCCAGTGAGTAAAAACATCTGTGTTTAATAGTTCTTTGGAGGATGTGACATTTGAATACTTTATCTAAGGCATGACTGAGAAAGAAATATACATAATATTTAACAAGATGCAGGTGATATCCATGGTTCAGTATCTTCAAGCCCTGAACTACCTGTGCTACTCCAGTGGTTCTCAAATGGTGTGGTGAGGTGCACTGGTGTGCCTTGGTAAATCGCACAACCATATGGTATTATTAAAACAGTGCTACAACGCATGAATGATTTTTTGATTAACTATTCATTTTAATTGCTATGATTGTTTTAAGTATGTTCATTTCTGATTACAGCTACAATTTCTGTAACTGTTCAAATTCATTAAAGAATCAGGGAAACACTGTATTTTGCTGTCAGTGAGTTACAAGGTAGAGGGAATTATTCCATTTCATTTTTCTTTTTATTAGTTCCCCTTATTTAAAAAAAGTCAAGTTTTAATGTGTCATGCGAAATGAATTTAAATAATAGTCCAAATGAATACCTGGATAATTTATTAATAAATATTTTATTAGAAACACATTTTTTGGACAAATCTGGTAATTAGCAGATACAAATAGAGTTTAACAAACTGAAAAGATACTGTACAGGTGTTAAAAAGACCTTTTCTGTCACAGTATCAGTCGCCATTTCTATGCAGATGACACACAACTGTGTATCTCCTTTGAAGGTAAAAACATAAATTAAACCATCTTCTTATGTGCAGTGCAGATATAAACAACTGGATGGTAACCAGCTTCTTACAGCTAAACTCTGAAAAGACACAAGTCATTGTTATAGGTCTAGAGTCATCACAAAATGATATTTTAACATAACTTCAGACCCTTCTGTTTACCATCACTGACTCCTGGAAAAGCCTTGGCATCATCTTTGGCTCACGCCTTAATTTTGACAAACACTTGAACTCAGTTGTCCAATAATGTTTTTAATCCTTTAATAAAAAGTATTAAAAATGTTTTTTTCTTTCACTTAAAACATGAAAACAGTTGTTCATGCATTCATTTTACCCCAGTTAGATACAGTATCTCACAAAACACACCTCCAAGACGACCACTGCCTTGTTAAAGACACTGAGGGTAAAGGTGATGGACTCACCAAGCACGTCTCCAGACCTGAACCCTATTGAGCATCTGTGGGGCATCCTCAGAAGGAAGGTGCAGGAGTGCAAGGTCTCTAACATCCACCAGCTCCGTGATGATGTCATGGGGGGGATTCCAGTGGTTAAATGTGAAGCTCTGGTGAACTCCATCCCCAAGAGGGTTGAGGTAGTGCTCAAAAATAATGGTGGCCACACAAAATATTGACACTTTGGGCCCAATTTGGACACTTTCACATGGGGGTGTACTCACTTTTGTGCCAGCAGTTAAGACATTAATGGCTGTGTGTTGAGTTATTTTGAGGGGACAGTAAATTTATACTATTATACAAGCTGTACACTCACTACTGTACACTGTATCAAAGTGTAATTTCCTCACTGTTGTCCCATGAAAAGATATAATAAAATTTTTGCAGAAATGTGAGGGGTGCACTCACTTTTGGGAGATACTGTATCTGCATTACCCCGTACACCAGGCCTACCCTCAACCGAATACAGCCGATTTAAAATACTGCAGAGAGACTCACAACCAGGTCCAGCAGGAGAGAACACAGTGCACTGGTTTTAAAGTGGCTTCATTGGCCCCTAATTCATTTTAGAAGTTTAAATATAACTTTTATGGCCGAAAGAGTGTTAGCCTCTGATTACATTGCTGACCTCCTGATCCCATACCAACGCTTAAGTAACCTGAGGGCCTCCAGTAGATAATTGCTAACAATTCCCCAGTCAAACCGAGGTGACCGAGCTTTCTCTGTCTGGGCCCCTAAATTATGGAATGACCTGCCTGAGGAGATCAGGGAAGCTAAGACGCTGACTTCTTTTAAATCACTCTTACTCACTCATTAATTTAGACTTGTTTTTTACTGATTCTAAATTGTATTTCTCTGTTTTATTTTAGTATGTTTAACTATGTTTTGTGTTTTATAATATTCTGTTGCCTCTGTTCGGTAATTGTTTGTAAAGTGCTTTGAAACTTATTTTTAAAAGCACTTTTCAAATAAATGTTTATTATTACTACTATTATTATTATCATCATTATTATTATTATTACTATTATTATTTTTTAGAATGTCAGTGTAGTGCGTCTTGAGAATGAGGCTTGATTTTTGGTGTCCCTTGAGTAAAAAAACTTTGAAACCACTGTGCTACCCTTCTCATAGTGAGGCAAAACCTTACTCTTGTTTCTGTTTGGATGGAAATGGGACAGAAAATAAGACAAAAGATTTCTCCACCATTATTTAAATTACCATAGAAATTGATTTAGCATCCAACTATGAAGTTCACCAAAAGGAAATGAGCCCCTGCACACTTTTGCTGAAATAATATATGAGTTACTTTTTATGTTTGTTGTTCAGACGTAGCTCAGAACAGGCTTACACTCAGTAGGTCATGTACTCTGTGTAATGGGGGAACATGGTTAAGGCTCTGGCCTGACATGTTTTTGTTTTTTATCATAGTCATCATAGTTTACAGGAAGTTTCTGTCATGTGCCTGTGGGCCCATCAAACTGGAGAAATGTTTCTTTTCTAATTCCAAATAATCCTTCTATTGAGTAAAATCAATCTTGAAAATAATTTTTTGATATGCTGCTTGATAGTGTTAAGAACGATAGTGGTTTTATTTAGATTAATATAGATTTTCAAAGACTTTATTTCTGCAGAGCAAGCATATCTGCTTTTTTTCTGTGATATTTTTCCATTTTTGTCTTTTTTTAAGGATAATGATAAACCATTTTGCCCCATGCCGTAATTAGTCATGCACAAGAGTGGCATACAGCAATCACAACCAGAGCACAAATCGGTCTGGTACAATAGATCAGTGGCACCAGACTTTCTCTACTGAGCCCCCTTCGGCAGATGGTAACACCTTTCAGCCCCTTCATTTTTAACCACGCAGACATAAGCATACATTGATATACACAAACAAACTGTTAGTCACCCTTTGCAACAAATTCTTGTGTTTTAAGATGCAGAGGGTGCTGATAGTGAAGCAGTTAGCAAACACACACCATGTAGAGAACTCCATGGCTGATGTGGGTCCAGACCTGGGACCATTGCCCTTGCCTTCCCCCACTCTTTTGCCCCTTTTCCATCTATGTTCACTGTATATCTAAAATATAATTAAAAATAAAAAAGGGTATTATTGTAACATGAAAGTACCAGGTTTTCTATGACACCTTAAAAGATGAGGCAAAAGGATGAAGTGTGTTTCTCTTCATTACCCACAGTTGTACTGGAGAAGCCAATAATGGGATATGACTCATATTTTCCAGTCATTGTTAAAGAAATGGTTAAGTATGGTCATGCTACATTTACCTGAAAGGTCATTCACAAAATTTTCCTGAGCCGTGCCAGCCTCCCCTTGGCCTTTAGAGTTGGGGACCCAACTAATGCAAGCACTGCAGTAGAGATAAATAAGAGATGCATCAAAGACAGCGAGGTGGCCTAATTGCCACAAGACAAAATAGAAATACATGGAACTTAGTTTAGCTCAGCTTATGTTTCATCTACGCCAGATATTGAGGTATTTTGTATTGCCCTGCATACATACAAGGCAAAGTGTCCATTGATCAAAATGAGATGAAGTAGCCCATAAAATTCAACGTAGATTTGAACAAATATGAGAGACCATAAAAAAGCAAGATAAATCAAGAAGTGCTTTTTTAACTGGATGGCAATAAAAATTACAGAACCAAATTAAAAACAGAGAGGTGAATCAAGTGAAAATAACAACAACAGAATTTCACATCAAAATAAAAGTAAGAAGACAAGGGCATAAAGTAATCAATCCAAATGTAGGTATTCAAGATAAAGTTAAGCTGTTACGCAACAGTTGCATTTCAGCTGTGTGATGACTGTGGAGCAAGTGAATTTTTATTTCAGTAAGTCAACATGTTAACAAGTCTGAGTATTCAAACTGCTGTAGTGAACTGCATGTCTCTTATGTCTCAAGTCTTTAGAATAGCAAATGTGCCTATTTTACCACATGAGCAGCGTGCATATGTCATCCAAAATATCCAGGAACATGAAAACTAGAGAGCCTTATTTACCTCGGTTCAGCAAAAATGTGCATCCACATCAGCAAATTATGTTACTGACAAATTAGACACATTTTAATCATGTTTCCTCTGTTTGTTCATTTCTGCAGAAAAACTCCACTTGTTTGCACAAAGTACTTTAATACTGAACAGGTTTTTTCAGATCAGTCATTGACTGGATAAGTCACTTGAGAAAAGCTTTATTGTTCCTAAACATTAAATTCTATTTCACTGTTGAACTAATAACTTTTTGCCCTTTTCTACACATTACTATCACATTTAAATCCAAGAGCATAAAAAACGTCCTTTGAAACCTTTAATGAAGTCAAACTGACGGACAGATGGGGGTTGCTGACAAAATGTAGCACACACCATAAAGTGTGTCTGAGACGGATGTACCTGCCTGCTTTGTAATGCCTTATGGAGGATAAGCGTCATAAAGTATATAAAAAGTATCTACCTTCCTTGTGCCTGTCTGATAGCATCTCTCTCAAAGATTAATTAAAAGGCAGAGTAATCTTCATGGCAGTTTTCAGTCTTAGATGCACACTGGACTGAGAGCAAGCAGAGCCAGGCTGCCAAGCTGTCATTTGCTAGGTGTCAAACATCATCTCTTTAGTTTTGAACTGTTAAAATGAGATGATGCCTCCCACAACAGGTCCGACAGTAACAACAGCGAAGAGAGTAATTTACTGCCTTAAAATTGATGTTTTAAAGTTCATATTATAAGCAGTATTATGTGTGCCATGGGAAATACAGTACACATTTTGTTTGTTGTTCCACTTGAAAAACTAGATCATTTAAACACTTAATAATAACTGATAAGTCTTTCAGGAGATCTTTTTGACCGGTTTGGTTTATGTTTGCATCAATCTATCAATCTTCACAGCTAACAATTCAATGTGAAAGCAGATATCTGCAGTAACAGGTATTATCAGAGTTACAGTTTACTTTGCTTGCATCATATTTGCGGCCTGATGCTTGCATTCAGGAAATATGATTGTGTTTTGTAAGAGTGGCCTGAAGTAACCCAGAGAACAAAAGCAACCGTTGAGTGACCTCAGGTGCCAGTCAACCAGAGTGGCTTCAGATGGATATTGAGCGTCTTTTATTTGTATTTCATCTGCTTTGCCTGAGTTGTTTGTCAGTTTAAGTCAGATTTTATGAAAATAACAAATAATAATGTAACAGACACTAAAAACGGATATTTCCTCTGTGAAGCTCCTCTACAAGCACAGAAAACAGAGACAGTGTGATAAATATTGGAGTATTTTTGTGGTTTTTTTTGTGGTTTTTTAAATTTGTGTACAAAGCTTGTGTTCAAATATTATCCTACAAATTGAGTTAAGCTTACTAAAGTACTTGATCTCAGGGTTGGATTCATTCGATGATGACTCTGATAACTACGAGGATCCAGATTTGTTCTACCCCAGCATTCATCGCATGAACGCATCAGACAGGGTGAGTGAGAATGCTTCCCCTTTTTTACACTCCTCTTCCTCTTCTGCACACTCTTAATGACTGTTGTTTGTCCTGTAGGATATGTCCCTGCAAGTTCCCATCCTGCCAAAGGGACGGTACAGTTCTTTGTGCAGTGACGATGAGCTGCTGGATGACGACGAGTGAGTCACACATCGACACACGAACACACCAGTGACCCAAATTTACACTCTAATGAACAAGTACAGCACAGTTGGCTAACAGGATTTCACATATTTGTTCTACAGTTACTGAAGTTCATTTACAAGTAAACTCCTTTGGTTTAACTTATCCTAGCCACATAGTTTTGGTTTAATATAAAAACTATACTTCAGTGTGGATGCCTGACTTGGAGACAAAGCAACAGTTGGACCTTTTCAGAGAGTTGCAATGTTTTGAGTAAAACAGATACAATTGTGTCAAAAGGTGAATTATTGCAGCCTTATGAAATCACAAGTCTCTGTCTCTATCTCTGTTTTTTTTTGCCAAGAATGACTTATCAATCAAATGGGACATGTCAGATAAAAATAAACTAAATGTTTTGGTTTTTTTACATGTTTGTGGTGCACTTAAACATAAAATTTGGCAGTCTGTTCAGAATTTGGGCTCACTGGGGTGCAATTCAAGATGAATGGCATTCCCCAAATTTTAATTTGATGGTCAAACTTAGCCCTTCTAAATCCTCATGTTATCAATTTACTATGGGACAAACTGCAGAAAAATTGTTTTCATGTTGTAATTCTGAAATCTGAATTATTTAAATCATGGCATTTCTGACTCTTCAGCTGGTCAGATTATAAGCAGCAGTTGCTCTCCTGTAAATACTATCAATATGCAGATCAAGGAGAAAATACCTATAAAACAAGTCTTAATAGTTCCTAACAGTTAATGGTTGGTGTACACCGACTTCTGAGTGTTGATCAGAAGAAGAAAAAACTTGACCTCAGATGAGCCTTCTGATCCACTGGAATGCCCCTCCAGCATACCTGTATACAGCCTCGAAACAGCAATTCCTGCTGCTGCAATTCATGCTGTTCAGTAAAACAAACAAAATTTGCTGTCATAGTAGCATGAGGTATTTGTACCTGGTTATAAAGCTCTGACTAAAACAGAAAACAGTTGAGGTTATTGCAACACTATGTGGCATGTAGGGCGACAAGAAGAGGATTGGAAAGCATAAAATAATAATAGTACAAAAATGTAAACATAAATAAGATGCACACACTTTACATCAGTAAGTGAACATTATCTTGTAAATGTTAGGAAAGCCCACATCAGTATAGTACCTGTTTAATTTGTCCATTCCAAGCATTGTGGTCGCTACTGATATACGAACACAAATAAAACCATCTTGAGCGTATAAAACCAAGGTGGTTGGATTGTCAGAGTTGCAAATTAGATACGTCGCTGGGAATGGCTCTCTTCGATCAGAATTTCTACTCAGAAAATCAGACGGTCTTCAGAAACCCAGACTTAACCATCTTGTTACTGGAACACATTAAACTGGAATGGGACATTATTCTGAGGTCCATGTCTGAGGTGTCCAAGGTAGATTGAGCGCACCATATAAATTAGCAAACTGATCCATATCGTAGACTTTATAAACTATACACCCCCAACCTTCTGCTCTGGGTGCAGCCAGTGTCAAGTTACGGTCTTCAAGTGTGCAGATATCAGGATGCCAGACAAGTAGAAATGTAAGCATTCTCAAAAGAGGATAAAAAAGGTAAATCTCAAAGGGCATTCTTGCATTAAAAATGCCCTCTGGTTTTAGAGTTCTGACCAGAAATATCTGACAACTGAACATTCCCAAAATGCTTTCAAGAACTGGTGTCTTAGCTTCTCTATTGTTTCCTGCATTTTTAATCTTCTCCTGTTTAGCATGGTTTTAGTTTTGGGGAGATGAAAAAAAAATCTAACAATATCCTTCCATCCATACTCTTCAAGTATGTAAGTTTGTTTATTTCCGCTGAAGTCACATAAGTTCATCCATTCTTCCCTTAAGGTGATGAGGTTGTACTCTTCCTCCCATCTTTTTAGATATACTCTGTTTAGTTGGGTTTTTCTGTTGTCATGAACCCTCATGTCTGGATAAGAGACCCCTTTTTCTTTTTGACTTTAAAGGCTCCAAAAATCTTAATTGCCATTTTGTTAATGTGAGAAAATGTGAATTTTCTTTTTGTTGATATCAAAAAAATAACTGTTTCTCTGTTTGCGTCTTTCTGTGTGAACATAGGTCTACCCTATGGCAAGATGAGGTCCTTGCTAAAATCCAAGGCAGTGTCTACCTTCCTAGCTCAGGCAGACTGGCTCAAGCCGCTAAAGAGGATAGCTCTCAGCTGGCTGCTGTCATCAAGATGGGCTGGCTTGACAAGAATCCACCTCAGGGGTATGAATATAGACTTGCACTAACACAAATCTGAGGTTCTGACACAGGAGTACACAACAGTATCTGGCACTTGCCCCTCAAACATGGTAATTTTATGGAAGATAAAGGTTTGGGTGTAATTTTGACTTTTGATAATGACTTGAACTGAATAATCCGACTGAACACATAATTTTTAAACATAATGCTGTTGTATTTTTCTGCTTTAGTTGCAATGCAAACAAGTGAAATGATAAAACACATTGGAATACTTATAAGTCCAATATGGCAGATCCTCTGTGATAGATCTTCTTGTGTAACTTTAAGAGAAAGGTTGCTTTGCATAATGACTCTTTCTGGATTTATGTTCATGCACACAGGGCCCTGTATTATCAGAGGCGATGGGTAAAGCTGGATGTGGACTATCTGAGATACTTTGACAATGACAAGGTAACAAACAATAATGCCGATCAGCATGTCATTCAAGAAGCCAGTTACAAGAAAGCAACACAAAGCATCCAGACTGTTAAGTCCACACTTACTGAGACCCCTGTTATTGGACCACCTTTGTTATTGTAACTGAAACCTTGGCTATGGCCACTGCTATCACACTAACAACATGATGACTGACAGCAGTAACCGACTGACCAACTTAATGCATTTTGAAGAGAAATTCACCAGAAAGATAAAGAAAAAAAAAAACAAAACAGAGGCATGACAGATAATTACAGAACTGGTTCATAATGTTAATAGTGGGGGATTTGTGTACAACAACTCTTTATTACAAATGAAAATGTGGTGAAAAGGTGGGTGTCCTTTGGTGACAGGCTTGACACATACATGTCTTCAAGTCGGGGTGGATTTGTCAAATGGGAAGTCTTCTTGAGACATGCATATGGCAGGTTGGTTTAGGCTCAGGTTTTTGCTTTGTGAAATGACTCTTCAAAAGCATTGATATTTTAAGACCGACTGACGCTTATAAGAACATGCACACAAACACAGTCAAGCATTTCCTGCATGCTATATGCTAAAAGTAGATCTATTTTAAGGCTTAGCTGTGGTTGTGTGTTTGGTTGTAGGAGGTGTATTCAAAGGGGATCATCTCTACCGCTTTCATCACTAATGTGAGCAGTGTGGGAGAGCTGAAGTTTGAGGTGGTCACAAACAACCGAACATTTATCTTCAGAGCTGAAAGTGAAGGTCAGTCTGTTTATTAAATCTGGTTATCTGTGTCCATGCATGTTGACACTAAGATTATAGCTGTTGGTGATTTTTCTTTAGTTTTGAGATTTTGTGTTGACCTTTTGTTGCTTTTAAGTATAATGTTGATTCGTTAGTTTAGTTCTGTTTTTTGGGGAAACCTTTAGTTTCACTTAATCTTTTTTTCGAAGTTTCATTTGATTTCATTTTCCGTTTCTGCATCGTATACATCTTTAAAGAGAATAAGGGGTAAAGCTGTAACTTCTGCAGACAGCAAGCTCATACAAATTTTAACCTGAAGTGCCTGAGACAAACTCTGAGGGTAAACTATGTAAATCAGTATGCTCATGCCAAAGATGAACTCTTTAACTTTTTGTCTGTACTTTTAATTTATTTGAGTAATATTTGTATGTATCCAACAGTTTCAGTTATTGCTTATTAGTAAAACCTTATTTTTCTGAAAGTTTTGGTTGCCAAATTGTTTTAACATAAAGTTTTTGTTTTAAGTGTCATAACCCTGTCCTACACAAAAATGCATATCCCTCTGTTTATGCTTAGATTAGATTAGATTAGGTAGATTAGATTAGATAGAGCTTTATTGATCCTTTTTGATGACTCCTTCAGGAAAATTGATATTTCAGCAGCATTGTACAGTATACAATGTATAGTATACATATGTACAGTATACATATGCTTCATCATATGAGTATATATTTTTTCTTCATGTCCATCTAACACATATAAATACTTTTAATTCATCTTTTTTTTTTTGCTTATTTATCCAGCTGAAAGAAATGACTGGGTGACAGTACTGCAAGACTGCACTAGGGGGCGCCATCTACGTAGCACCATGAACCCTGGTTCACCTTTGGCCCCAGACTTTCATGGCTATCTGGAACTGAGGGGGATACGCTCAAAACTTTATACCGTAGTTGCCTTAGATAAAGTCTTCCTGTATAAAAATATAGAGGTAAGGACTCTTAGATGTATTTTGAATTATTGTACAAACTCTGGACTCTAGTGTGTGCAATCTGGTGTCTTTAACAGGTCAAATGGTGTGTGTAAGAGGTAGCCGTATTTTTGTGATGCAGTCAGTATTTGAATTTATTTTATTTTATTGTATCACTTTTAAATCGCCATGTACAACACTTTGACCGGAAGAGCTTTATAAATGAAGTTTTTATAACTATTACTATTTCATGATTAAATCTTAATGGATTTTTCTTGATTCATTCTTGTCATAGAGTAGACTATTTTGGAAAGTTTTATTTAATAGTTTTCCTCTACACAGAACATAAAAGTTTTCAAGTGCTGTTAAAGTTATCAAACCCAGAATCAACTTGATGTGTGATAATTTGGAGCCCGAGTTACTAAAATAAGCATACATTTTGTCTATATCCTAGTTTAAACTGATTCATAACAAAGAAAAGAGCTTTTAACTTACATGATTTTATTTCCTCTGTTCCAACTCTTCTTACCTTCTTTTTCATTTTATGTCAATTTCCCCCTTTTACTATTTTAGACTTTATTGTATTTTATTCTATAACATTTTTTAATTGCATTTTATTGTATTTAATTAATTATCAGTTTTATCTTCTTTAATCATCAGTTCTCATTTTATGCTGCTGTGTTTGGTGATCTCTAGTGTTCTATGTTGATGTATGTGTTTGAGTTATCTCATTGCCTGGGTATAATTGTATTGGTTCTTTATGTTATAGTTTGGTTTTTACTTTTCTTGGTTTGACTTCTGTGTGCTTGGGTTTTTGTGCTGTGTTGTTATGTCTGTTTTTATTTGTTCTCAAAGCACTTTGTAAACCTGTTTTAAGAGCTATATATTAATAACTAAATTATATATATGTCTCACAGGACTACCGGTTAGGAGTGGGCATCACATCCATAGAGATGAATGTTGGAAATGTGAAAGAAACGGATCGCCGTACTTTTGATCTTACCACACCTTACCGTATTTTCAGGTACTGCATGCAAGCACTAAATGATATTGCGGAAAGATTTTTTTATTATTATTTTATTATTATTATTTTTTTTTTTTTTGCTTTATTTTTCCTCCTGCAATATATTGTCTGATATTTTAAAAGGAAATTACAATATAAATGCCTTTTGTATGCCTTACAGTTTGAATATGATTGTTGGAAATATTCTTGAAATCACTTGTTCTTTTTCCGCACACCGAGTCCTCTGCAGGGACTGAAAAACACACACATGGGAGGGGTGTGAAATGACATGTTTCTTTTTATACTTTACCAATGAAGTTGTGGCTTACAATTACACTGCCTGTAGCCTGTTATTAACCATTTTTGACAATGTCTCAAATTAATTTTCCATGAGCAGCATGTTTTTCGTTCTTCTTAAAACTCACTGGGTTGCGATTGTATGCAGTTGTTGTAGTTAAAACCATTTTTTGTATCCTGATAAAAAATTTTTTTTACGATGTTCCCTTATGACATATGTAATATTTTTTTTAAATTAAGGTTAAAAGAATGAAACAGAAAGAGGGAAAGAAAGGCAGCATGATATGTTCACAGCAAAACCAGCTTAGACAAATTAACACTATCAGAGTTAATATTAACACCTATTAGGTGTCTATATGGGTCCATATCACCAAGTGCTGTTTTCACACTTTTTTTGGGAGAGGTGGTACCTTAACTCTAAATAAGTTTAGCACTTTTTTTTAACACAAACTCTCTTTCAACTGAATAATTTGACTCCATCCAAACTACTATTATCTCTGCACTTGCTTGAATCATACACTTTAGTTTTTCTCAATCTCTGTTTTGCTTGACTGACATTGTTGACCTGTGATGAGACTGCTGTTGCTGTTGCTCATTGCTGTTGTGATGTTAAAATGATAGATTGTTCAGCCTGATTGCATGCACACAAAAATGCAACACACACATCGACAAGTAGTCCCTGCTATAGTGTGTGTGTATCATCTGTTAGTTAATTTTACATTTGCATACTTATGCAAGAGCTCAAGTTTGAGTCTTTATATCTCAGCAATCACGTTTGTGTTCAGAAGTTGAGTATAAAGATTTTATTCTTTGTCATCAGTCAAATTGAGTCTGAGCGCTCAGTTTCAGGATACTTTAGGAAATAAGATCATGTTATTTTACTGAGAATTCCCACCATCCAACTGTCCTTAGAGTCCTCAGCTTGACATCTTTTTCAGAACAGAAGAAGCCTTTTGTATGAGCGAGTGAGTGTGTATGTGAAGAAGAGTGAGGAGATGTGTGTGTTGATGTTGTGCGTGTGGTCTTTTGGCTGACAGTGTAAGAGCTCAGCTTGACAGGATGAAGAAATTTGAAAAGGCTTGTGTTTTTGTGTAAGAGTTGGGCTGTGAGTCAGTGTGTGTCTCAGTCTTAGTGTGTACTTTTCTGTCTCCAGTTGGTGGGAAGTGTTTTCTTGTGTATTTAGGAAAGAGAGAAGCAACATGATGTTAGACGGATAAGGAGAGAAGGAAGTGTCATGTATAGTTTCCAGTCTTTGACACAAATACATTTTGCAAAACACGCCCAGCATAAGAGTCAGAATTCAGTGGATCATGAGCAAAGAGAAACACAGGACAAACAAAGACTTCTGAATATATCTGATTCCAGCTGTTGTGGACGCCATCATGTCAGCATTAACATTCGGTCGTTTGTGTTACTCTCTACGCAGTTTCATCGCAGAGTCTGAGCAGCTGAAGGAGCAGTGGGTGGGCGCCATGAGGGACGCAATAGGTGAGGCCTTGTCGAACAGTGAGGTGGCAGATCGAATCTGGGCGGAGCCTAGTAACAGTCTCTGTGCCGACTGTGGAGCTCCCAAACCAGAATGGGCTGTCGTCAACCTTTGCGTGGTGGTCTGCAAACGATGTGCAGGTTTGTTTGAATTTGAATGTATATTTGTTCTAACATTTAGCGCTCTATGCATCTATAATATCACATAATTCAGCGAGAAGACTGTGAACAAATTTTAGAACATTTCTGCATGAATGGTTTTGAGAAGTGGTTCTTAACCAACAGGTACGATGAAAGATGAAAACCAAGAATCTGTTCCAGTTGAGAATCTTTTCCAACTTCTTTGAGGACTTGATAATATTTGCCACTATGCTTAACAGTTCCCTTATGCTTTCCACTGTGGTCTGCAGAATTTACAAAGCTATGATGCCTCACTCCTACGACAGTTAATCAAGGTATATGACAACAAAGGAAGGGAAAAGGTAGCCAAGTCAGACAGGAGACTGAGGTCATCTAAAAATTGGTTTAATTGTACTCAAAAATAATGCCAACTGTGCTGTTAACTCAAGAGACACTGATTATCATGAGTGCCTTGTGTTTGACACTTCTGGCACAGAAAAGCTGTGTAGGAAGACTATTTTTTAAACAACAACCAGTCCAGAGGTATTGTTCAGTGAAGAATTGGATCAATAAGCAGAAACAGAAAGGTCATGATATCAACACAATGTTCTCAATTTCCATCTCTAGTCAGGACCCAAAACTGAATCATAGAGAAAGAAAAACTGGCTCAAAGTTTTGGATCTACCAAAGCCCTAATTGTGTGTGTGTATATATAAATATATAGACTTTATTTTACTCTATTTGCCAAAATGTTCAAATTTTGTTGATTTGTTAAAACTTTGATTTATTTATTTATCATGTTATGTTTGTATAACACAACTGTTTTTCCTTGATAATGTGTAAAATGTATTAAGATCAAACAACTACACTTTACATGTAATACCGGGGCAAAGCAAGTAAAATGTGGGCATTCTTTCAGAGCCTTGGTGATGATGTTTCACTGGTCATCTGAAAAGCAATATTTTTGTTGAACAGACTGAACCTGGTGAACTGATGGCCAGGCCAGTTGTGAACAACTGATTACGAGTAACTAGTCATGATTTCAAGATTTGTTCAGAATTACACATGTACATTATCTTTATTAATTTTTTGCTGTCTGTTGCATTGACTGAATGGAAATGCTTTTTATTTTTTTAAATATTTTAATATTATTTCTACAATCACTATTCCAATGAAGTTTGGACATTGTGCAAAACTTTGTGTCTATATTCAATCAAATATACTACAAAGACCAGATATTTAATGTTCAAACTGATAAACTGATAAAAGATTTTTTTTCAAATAGTCACTTAATTCAATTTTGGTGTTTAGGACATGCTCCAAAAAAGCTGTGATGGGCATGTTTTACCACTGTTACATGACTTTTCCTTTTAACAGCACTCAAAAAGCCTTTGGAAACTGGGGACGCTATTTGTTGGAAGCTTTGTAGGTAGATTAATTTCCCCATTCTTGCTTGATTTACAGCTTTAGTGTATTACAACTCTTTTAATAAGCAGGGACATCCCTGAAAAAGCCCTCACATATGTGCAAGTTACCCATGCCATGGGCACTAACCCACCCCCATACCATCATAGAGACTGGCTTTTGAACTTTGTGCTGATAACAATCTGGATGGTCCTCTTCCTCTTTAGCCCAGAGGACATGACGTCCATTACTTGAAAAATTAAATTATTAAATTTTACTGTCTTTCATCAACACTGTCAGGTGTAATTGCTCTTGTGTTTTTGTGTTTGTGTTTGTTTGTAAACTCATTACAGGAGAGCACAGAGGACTGGGTCCAAGTATTTCAAAAGTTCGAAGTCTAAAGATGGACAGGAAGGTCTGGACAGAGGAGCTGATACAGGTATCCACACTCAAACAGAAAAAATGCAGTCTAAAAAAGTCTGTTTTGCAGTTATTGGTTGGTGGTTTCATAGGAAAAGAGCTGCGGGTAACTTTATTCCAAGGTAAACTTACCTGATTCGACTTGTCCATCAAGACTGAATCAAACTTATCAGCCCCTGCAGTTAACCTTTGAGGAGTTAGTCTAATTATTTATGCCTGAGAATTAATTTCTAATGTTATAGTTGTTTATTCTGTTGTAAAATGTTGTGTTAAACAAACGGCATTACACTTCAATCGAGGGAATACTTACAACTTCTCACTTTGAAAATAAACAATAAATCTTGATATCTCACAAACTGCATGGGGTTATTATCAGTAGCCCACAAAAATCTTGCACAAGGTTCAACTTGTTTACACTTGCTTATACACTTGTACTAATGTGTAACTTCATCTCCTAACCTGTGCCTGTTGTGCAGGTGTTCCTGTTATTAGGAAATGAGCGAGTTAACAGTTTCTGGGCAGCTAACATCCCCCCGAGTGAAGCCCTGACACCTTCTAGCTGCAGTGATGAGAGGCGGCGCTTCATCACCAATAAATACCGTCAAGGCAAATACAGGAAGTACCATCCTCTGTATGGGAACCAGAGAGAGCTCAACAATGTGAGTTAAAGTCACTGTTTAATTGTTTTCTTTTGTCTGTGTTACTCTGATGTTTGGATTTGAAGCTGTGCGTGTACATTAAAGATTCTCTGAGAGTTGGGCAGCACCTTTTGAAAGAGAGGTAATAAGGATTTAAAAAAGGAATTGAGATTGTTGGTTTCGCAATCAAAAATGTCTCAATGCTTGCAATCACTTGTTTCAGTTCAGACACCACCTGTTGCTTTGTCTTACTTTAGCTTTTTTTCTGTTGGCTGTGTGTACACGTCAGATTGAGGTTCACAGGCTGAGGTGTGACAAACTTTAGCGAGTGCACATTCTTGTACACATACAATTCACCACACATCTTCGCACTCAACACCACTCAGACCATGACTAAGAGTCTAAGTACAAAGAAACAACCATACATTCCTGCACTGACCTCAGAAGGACTGCAAAGCAGAAAAACAATATTATGGCTTCTCCTTTGAAAAGTCTTGAATGAACAAAATACAAATTTCTAGTCATTTAGTTTGAATCCAATTTTCAGGACCTTGTGTTGGTCTAAAGGAGAGAACAAGATCTTTGTAGTTAACTGTTAATGCACCCAGAACACTCACCCCAGCTGTCTGAACAAGCAAGTATGTTGTCTCACTTATGTCCAGCCAGTCAGTCAGATTTAGTAAGGTTTTATTTAAGTCTCGACCCCAAAATAGGGCATATAAGGAACTGGACTGAACTCCTTTAGGTTAGATTGAACCTTGTGTCCTTGTATTACAAGCTGACTGGATCCCTGATCAAGCCCAGCATGTAAAGAAGTCTGCAAGTTCTGTAATCCCTAATTACAGACAGAACGAGCCTCAAACAGTTGTTATTATGTTTATGGCGGTGTAACTAATTAACTCAAAAATTCTGTATTTTTCATAGTTATTGTGTATCTGACATTTTTCGTGAATTTCCCATTAGTGAAATGCAAACAATGCATGTAGTCACGGATCCAATTCTGGTGTCTCTGGTTTAAAGAGGTAGTGTGTGTGCAATGGTGTGTAATTGCATGGGCTGTTAATTATTCAGATTGAGCTAAAATGCAGCCTTTTAACTGTTGGGTTGTCTTCTGCTGCTGCTGCTGCATCAGTCAACATTGTCCTCCACCCAGACAGCCGTGGTAAAACCCCCAGCCGTTGAGTACATCTGATTTGTTTAAAAACAGCAACCCAACGTTTGAACCTGTGCTGAAATTCTTGTTCAAAACAAAAGGACATGATTAATGTTAATAAGCTTACGAATCAATGTAACATAACTTAAAATTAAGATATGTTAAAGGTCAGCCTGATAAAATGAATGTTAAAACTCTGTCATAACATTTTCTATAGTACCTTTAAGGTTTGTCATGAAATTTGAGCAACTACAGCCCTTTAGATGTGACATTTGTTTTCCTAGTAATAATAACAATAAGAAAAATAATTAGTTCATTATCTGGGACATTTTGTCTTTTATTTATTTAGTCTATAGGTCAGGCATATCACTTTGTAGAAATAGTTTTCTTTTTTCTTTTATCTCAGACATGTATTCTTTTCACGTACCGTAGAAAAAAGAAAAAAGAAAATTATTTCTAAGAAACTGAAGACATAATGAACACCATTCAACTATATCATTTTGTAGTTTTTTGATAACGTAGAATCATCATATTGTGTAATTTAGTTGTCCTAGTTGTTTCGCTAAAATTTTAGCATCATGTAACTTTTGTTTCCTCTCGTTTACTTTTAATGTGACACCTGAAATGTTTGAATACTTCAATATCTTGAATAATATGTGAAAATACTTTTGGTATTGGTCCAAATAGAAGTCATAATAATGTAACGATTTCATTTATTTGAACGTATCTACTTTTTAATTCATTTACTGTCAAATCAGCTGCTGTAATCAAACTTCTGCCTGTGACAAGCAGCAAACACACATGTAGATGGAGGCTGTACAGCTATTAAAAAATAAACCCAAGGTGTTTTAATGAGGTTTATAACCACAGATATAAAGTTTCAGGTCATAGCCCTTCATCAGACATGAGCAGATGAAAATGCACACCTCCATTTATACAATTCAGGGGGTCACCTGACCTGCAGTTATGCTAATTTAGGGGAAAATACAAAATTGTCAACACTTGCAAGTTTAAATAGCAACACCATAGAAGCTATCACTTCAGTATACAGGACTATATACAATTTACAAAAGTATGTACAACCATCTGAAAGGAACAGAGTGCCTAAAGATATTGACACCTTGAATCACATGACTGAACATCAGAGAGAACTGTCATAATGACAAGCAATATAAGGGAAAAAACAAGTGCTTGACGCTTTGTAAGAGGCACCTTAAGTGTATGAGTAAAGGTGATAAAAACCCAGGTGACCCCCTATATTGTATAAATAGAGGTGTGTATTTTCAACTGTTCATGTCTGATGAAGGGCTAGGACAGGAAAAGTCACATTTGTGATGATAAACCTCATCAAATTGACTTTGAAGCAGCCTCGAAGGTGCAGAACTTTTGCCTCTTTTTGCTACTACTTTTTGCATCTAGCACCCAGTATTTAACCTTTATTTGGGATAATTGTTCTTTCTTTGGTTCTTTCTTTCTTTCTTTCTTTCTTTGGTTCTTTCTTTCTTTCTTTCTTTCTTTCTTTCGTTCTTTCTTTCGTTCCTTCTTTCTTTCTTTCTTTCTTTTAAACCCATGAAGTAAAAACCAGAGCCTTTTAAGGGGCATTTTCTTTAAAGGGGCATAGGGCATTTCCATGTGAATTGAGAGGTTAGTAATATTGTCATGTTCTGCTCCTCAAGCCCCTTCTAACAACACTGAAAGCAAAGAAAATTGATTTTGTAGGACGTGAAGGAAAAGTTTGGCATTTTTTCGAGTTTATGATTTCATACGTTGTTTTTGCTCTATTTTGTGTGCTGTAAATGTCACTGTGTTCAGACCTTGTTTGGTCAGTCATTAGCTGCTTAACCCACTTACCACGAACAATGTGGACTGCTCACAGACAAACTGAGTGTGTTAGTGAGTCACATTAAGCACCTGACTGTGGCACTATTTTTCCTCTTTCAAGCGCTCAGCCTTATGTGTAAGTGTTTGTGAGTCACTGTGTTTGGGATCAGCAGAAAGAGATAACTGAAGTTTGCTTTAATGAAAATACTACTCCTCTAAACTATTCTTGTTCAGCCGATCCTCCCCTCTTCATTCATTCCTCCTTCTTGATGCTATCTCTTATCCTGTTGCTGCCTCCTGAGACTTTGCCCACTTTGGGTCTGCTTAGATGTTAAGCTTGTAGCCCTTCAACAGATATGTAATGATTGCTGATCTACCTGTTCATCTCTGACCTGAATTTAATACTTGGAATATTTCAGTTTTGCATAGCTGCTGTTTTTTTCGGGTGTGTCTTTAAAATAATAAAACAATGCAATGTGCTTAAGAGAACTTTTCCATGACAGAAACAATGACTCAAATCAGTGTGTTAAAGTGTAAAGATAAGTAGATATCTCTGTGACTGTGAGTTATATACCTACTCCTAGATTTTTATCCCTACTTCTTTGCTCTCCTTTCCTCTGTTTTTCTTTTTTTTCACAATGTGACATCACTACTCACTGCTGGAATGTGCTGAAACCCCGCCTCTTGCTCTCTTCTCCTCCTCATTGTTTGGCCGGGTCTGCCGAGGAAGAAAGTTGATCTCTTCACTCTTGGCTGCCTTTTTCTTGTTTGTAAGTTTGTATTGAGCTCTTAACTTTTTCTAGCAGGAACAAACCTCACAAACCTGGTGTTTCTTTGCATTTGTGGCTCTGAATGTCTACCAGCTTACATCCAAACTTAGGAGTGACTGGAAGGAACTAAAAATAATTACAGGTAAGGTTGTGTGTGTTGTGAGCTGCAGGGAAGGGAAAGTAGGTGAGGTGTGAACATTGACTCTCTGACAATGTGTGATTTTAGCATTGCCTGTTACACAAACCCATATTTTGAGTGTTTGCGGGGCACAGTTATGTTGTGGGTCGGTAAGCTCTGTTCTACTTTAGCTCTATGCCAGTGAGCACATTAGAGTTATTGTGTGTCAGTGTATGTCTGTCACTAGAGTAGGCTGAGAAAGTTTAACATGCATATTTATGTGTGTGTAGGCATGTTTTTGAGCCTTCTTTGCATTTTGGGCTGAGCTGATCCCTACATCTGTGCTTGTGTGTGTATCTGTGTGAATCCATGTGTTGTCCAAGTAGATGATAGGCTCACCTCCATCAATGGATATCATTGTGTGTCTCACACTTGATCCCCTCTTGCTTTGTCCCCCCTTCTATTTGCTTGATGCTTTCTTTTCGCCTCTTCATGGAGTTCAGTTTTGCTCATATTTATTGTATTAACTAGATTTGCAACCTCATAGTGTATGTGGTTTTAGGAATATTAATCCAAAAAATGTGTTAGTGATTAATAAAAAATGTCTCAGGAAACTCAACAGGTTCCTTTCAAAAGGCAAGAAACCTTTTGGTGTCTTTAGTAAATCTCAGATGTTTGTGTCTAAACCTTTTGACTAGGATAGGAACTTGTTTAAGTGGATTGGTTTTTGGTGATTTAAGTCATATTTACCTCTGCAAAGGAGGTTATGTTTTCGCCAGGGTCTGTCTGTTTGTTTGTCTGTTAGCAAGATTACGGGAAAAAATAGTGGGTGGATTTACATGAAAATTTTACCAGGGGTGTAGTTTGGTCCAAGGAAGAAGCCATTCAATTTTGGTGGTGATACAGATATTGGTCTGGATTAAAAAACATCCAAAATTAAAAAAAAAAATCCCACTGGTTATTATTGGGCGGAAAAAAAAAAAAAATCACATCTCTGCCACTTCTCAACAGATTTGCTTCCAATTTCACAGGATAATATGGGGTCCATGTCTCTATCATCAAGGTAAATTTCATCTGGATCCAATCCAGATTGATATTTGTTTGATAATAAGTGATGTTCCAAAACTCGTGTTCATACAGGATAACAACCTCCCTGTATGTGCTGAGTTTGGTCCAGATCCTGGCACTGTTCTGGACCTGGTGATCCAGAATTATATCTTTTACAGGGGTTGTGGAAAAGCCACTGCTGGAACTGAGCTGCTTGGCTGAGGTCTGTGCTCTCTGAGTGCTTTTCTAGTTTTATTTGGATTCCAGTGTTTGTACCTGTGGTGATGCCAGCTGCCAAGCTTAGGTTCTCGTATGGGGATTGAACAGGATTCTTGACTCTGTTAGTCAGGTTTGGGGAGCCTGTTGCCTCATCCGTCTTTTTTCTATTATTTCAATGGCCCCTGGTTGTAATGTGATATTACTCCCAGACATTGGATGTAGTTTATCTAAATCCTAGGTTACCAACCTGGGGTCTGAGCCCAGGTTGGACTTCACCAGAGAGTCTCAGGGCTCTTTCAGCTTTGAGGTTGTCAAAATTTAATTTACATATATTTTCAAAAACAGTGAAAACACACCAGTGGCATACTTTACTTTAAGGTCTTTGTAAGCCCTTTTAATTTTGATTTTTATCAATGAACACAACAAAAATTTGAGTTAATTTTGCACAACAACATGTCAATTTTTTTCATGTAGGTCCCGAGTGGCTCAACCCTTTTTTGGTACAACTAGCAGGGCTGGTCTACCACTGGTCTAAATGTTATTTGCTAACAGCAGTAAACAAAAGACAAATTATGTTGTTCAGGGAGCTCACACAGCTTTACTAGCCATTCAGATGCAAAGAATCAGTGTTGAGTATGAGAGATGAGAATTAATAAGTGTTTAATTATACAAGGGGTTGGAATCACCAGCGCTTCCACAATGATCACATGAGATTACCAAATGCGAGAGTAAAGGCCCTGGATGTTGGTGAATGAGTGGGTTGGTGTGTTGTGTACTGTGTCTCTCCTTTGTGGCAAACTGCACACTAAAAGAACAAGACTGTTAATTCTCTCACTGTATAAAAACCTTGTTCATGTGTAGGCCAGGCCTAAGTGAATACCCGAATGTCATCATTGCACTTGTTTTTGGTCTGAAAAAATAGTTACCACTGCATCTTTTATTTTTTGATACTTTCTTTTTCAACAATTAGTTCCATAGATAATTCAACAAAAATCATTTCCTCTCTATGAATTTTGAATCATTACATTAAAAAGAAAAAAAGAGTGAACTCAGGGGACATTATGCAAAACCTACTACAGAACAAAAATTGTAAGAGCAGAAACAAGGCAGGTTAGGGTAGGTGTTGCAAGAGTAGAGGATGGAGGGATAAATCTCTAAATGAACCATTGAATTAATTTTCAAATCACATTATTTTACATCTTTCATGGGTACTGACATGCTACATACACAAAAATCATCCTTACATACATTGAAATCTATGCACACCTTCACAACCCACATATGTATTCCAACATGTAAGTATACATTGGTGGCTTTGATCAACATTTCCATTAATGTCATTTGATCATACATCCTAAACAGACATGTATGTTAGCTAAGGCTGGACGATTTGGCCAAGATTGAAATTTCTGATTTTTTCACACAAAACCTGATTTTTGATTTAAATAACCCTTTGACTCTCAAAGAAAAAAACATACAAATGACAGCAAAACCTTACAAATCAAGTTTTACTCCAATCCCATCAAAATATGTCACAACTGTTAGCTAAGTTTCCCTCTGGGGATTTTAGTGTGTGCTGTACTTTCATCATAAAGGATGCAAGGAATCACTTAGTTTGGATGCAGGAAGGCTTGCCCACATCAACTCTGAAAGCTGTTATACCGTAACAAAACATCAATATAAAACACTCACCATTATTTAATATTTTCAAAATACAATCCTATTAATGTGCCTCCATCAGGCCCTACCCTCTATAAGACTAGTTAACGTTTTCATAAAATCTTTGAACTATAAAGAACTTTCAGAGAACAAATTCATCTTTAGTTTTTAAATCTTCCACAACCAAAAATTTGATTTAACTGATATACTATCTCTGCATCGTTTAAAGGTAGCAGAGTAGCTACTGAATGGGAAGTGATGCCTGCAGGATGTTTTTTTTAGTAGTTTTGGAGTAACTTATTTTGGGGCATTCTGAGTAAGATCAAGCATGTTTTTTTCACCCCTTTAGATGAGTTACAATCTCCCTACCAGACATCCACTACCAAGGAGTAATCCATCTTTTTGAGCTTGTGTGTGCTGACTGAATGTGGGTATCAATCTGCATGCTGTTTGTACTTATTTTAAAAGACTGACATCACAGAGAGGGGTAGTAAAAACTCTTTATTGGCTTGTTTTTGTGCCTTTATAGATTTTGGAAAATGGTTTTCCGTATTAGACCAGCTCCAATTGCCTTGTCTCTCACCATCTCTGTCATTTCTCTTCTACTGCTCCTTTTTTAAATCTCAGCTTTTATTCTGATTTCAGGATTCCTTTCTTTTTCTATTAACAATAAAGTATTTTAGGTCATTAGGCCATATGAAATAGGATCTTGTGTCCCATTTATTCTTCAGAGCTTTCCCTTTTTTTTCCTTTTTTTCCATCTCCTCTTTCCTTCATATGATTTTCATCCGTCTGGATTTTCACCTCCATCTCTCCCTCCCTCACTGTTGCTGCAGACTTTTTCTGGTGAGGTAATGATGGAACATATGTGGATAACCGCTTTCCTCATCTGGATTTAATATACAGGCATGCTTACACACACATATAAATGTGGGTGTGTCCTTGATTGGAAGTTCAAATTTGGCTTAAATGGACAATGCAGACCCTGCTGTACGCATGTGTTTTGTGTGTGTCAGTAGGGGGTCTGGGTGTATTATGTTTAGTTTGCTGCCAAGTACAATCAGTCTGATTAATGGGCCTCACTGTTATGCTTTCATCTTCCTTTCACAATATTTTTCTTTCTTCTGTGCCCCTCATCTATTTCTTTTCCTCCACTGTTCTGTCCTGTATTACAGCAGAGACCAGATGGAGAGCTGAGATTTTTCGCCACACCCAGATAAAATCTCTTTCAGTCTCTCCTCCTCTGTCTTCTCTGGGGAAAACTGGGAAGGATTCTTGAATTCCCCTCTCTCTCTGTATGTGTGTGTTTTGTTACTCTCTGTTTCAAAGTCAGCAGATGTTGGAGGTTATGAAGTCTTCACACCATCTAACCCATTTCCTCATTCTTGTTTTTCCTGAATAGTGCAGTTCCTATTGTCAGAGGACATGTGGGTGGCTATTAATACACCTAATGACACCGATCTCTAACATGTATGTTCACAAAGGAGGGCTCTATTTATGGAGGAAGTCTATCAGGCCTGTTTTTACGTTTGTCGTTGAATAACATATATTAGGATTTTGTATGGCCTATAACATAGTGGTTAGCCTAAAGGGGTTGTTTAAAGTATTGACTTTTCTTACAGTTATCATATGCCTTAGGCAAAAGACTAAGCCTATGCTCAAAAAATCAATACAACAAAATATTGTCACTTACTCTTTGCCATAACATGCATTAATTTGGATTTTACAGAATCAATACATCCCCAAATGTTGTGGGGATGTTGTCAGGAATTCTGTAAAAGGCAAGGTCAGTGTCAACTGCTTATGCTTATTACCATATGTATTGTATTGTCGCCTCTGTATCGAACAAGCACCGTATGGTGAGGTTGCTAGAAATACCCAGCCCTTCATGGCTGTATTAATAAAAATGGGTACCAGTGGATGGGCATTTTTTCCTCATGACTACAATTATATAGATCAGGCTGGATCTGTGCTTTTAGTTGTTGTGCATCATTGTGAATAGTTTTTCAAGTTTCAGGCTGCGCTCTGACTTGATTTTTTGCTCCAGAAATAGGCTAACATAGTTTTGCCAGTTTCTTTCATGATAGTAATGGGGGAAGTGAATTAAATAACAAAAGAGCCCGGTGGGAAAATGTAGGACACTGCAGTAAATTGTTTCCCAGACTAAGAGAGAGTCGTGCCAAGTCCAAGCAGAAAAAGGTGAAGATACAAAACCTCCAGGGATCGGCACTCTTGGTTTCTCCATTGATCCAGTTTTCCAAGATCCTGTGCCAACTCACTGGCACTTGTGTACTTTTCCTACTGGTCTTTCATGTTGTGGGCATTCTGATTCTTTCAATCTTTAAGCTCTTGAACTCTTACCTCCTTGTTTTTACTCTAGTTGGACTTGTTATACCTTTTTAACCCTACCTTGTGTTCAAAGCTTGGGTTAAAAACTTCAGTCCCAAACTTAATACTCTGAAGTTTGGGAAGCATTTTTTTTCACTCATTTATATTCTTTAAGGGATGCACTTTTCACAGTATGATGTTATCTCTCACTATTTAAAAGGGCTGCACTGTTACTGGATACACTTGATGTGTATTCAGTAATAGTGAAGGTAATTGTCTTAATAGCATCCCAGCAGTTTTAAAAAGCTCAGGCTACAGATGCCACCTTAACCTAGAAAAATGTAGTTTTGGGAAAAAAAATACTTTGCACCCCAGGACTTTAAATCTACCATTTTGGTTTTTGTTTTTTTTTAAGTAAAAGTCTATTACTTTTTGGCCATTTCCTAGGTTCTCTCTTGGATAGGCTCCTTCTAAGGCGTTCATCAAATCCAGCTAAATTTGATTTACAGCTAGAAGACACAAAATGATGAAAATCCTGTGCAAAATCTAAAGGGTAGAGACGTGGTGAGTGTTTCACAGCTAAACAGGAAATATCTATCTTGGTTCATAAGGGTCTGTGCCTTAACAAGCTGTACAGATTTGATTGTAATTGATATGTGTAATTGTGTCCTCAAGTGGCAACAGCTATTGTGTTTTTACTCTTTGAAGTGCATCTCCTAATCTGTTGAGTATTGATCAAATAAATCTCATGATGTTGGTCCTGATGTAGATCAGTCCCTAACATTAGGGCAAAGGACCTTAATAAGGTTGCATAGGGAATCTTGATTTGGATTTGCATGCAGCACTGCTGTCACAAAAGTAAAATGCATCCAGTGTGAAACAGCCATAAGGGTTACAAGTAGACAAAGCCCCCAGTTTGTTCAACATATTTGTTTTTCTGCTGCTGTCATAATATATAAACATAATGTAACAGCAAACTCTTTTGGCCCCCCAGCCTTCCACTCTGGTCAGTAAAACATTTAGAAAAATAACACCCATTAAAAAAGCAAGTGTTCAAGCAAAATAAGCAAAATACAAGTAAATGAGGGCTTTTATTGAAGCAAAAGTATTCTTTATGCATTATACAATATTTGCAACTCTTGATATAAACAATAAACTACATTTTCTCTCTAGGGATAAGAGACAGATTCTGCTTTTTTTTTTTTTTTTTTCTAATTTTTTTCCTTTTTTGCAACACATACCTTATGTAAACATACCCACAAGAATGTACAATAGAAAGTTGCAAAGTATAACCAAATATGGGCACACAAAAAACCAAGACAAAATGACAAAACAAAACAAAAGCAATATCAAAACAGAATATCTTTGGATGGAAACTGCACTTTTCTAAATAGTTTGCATAGTCACGTCATTTTAAGAGGTAAATAGGAACGAAACATTGACAAATAATAGCCTACCAGCTCCTTGTTATCTCTTATTTCACTTATTAAGAATCTCAAACATAGAGCAAGCCACTGACTGTTTGTTGTCTGAGTGAAGTGTTTACCAAGTATCTCAGGATTCCAACTATCTTTACTTGAATTACATCTGACATGTCAACATGAGTCAATGATTAATAAAGGTTCGGAAAGATTTTTGGAAAGGGACAATCTTGAAATCCATTTCCTCAATTAAAGTAGGAGTAATTCTGGGTTGTGACCTACAAAAAAACATTTATCTGCATATAAAATCTTTACACTGGTTAATTAAGTCATCTGCTACAAGGTCATGTTCAAACACCTTATTATTTACTCCATATATAATAAAAAGGCTTGTAACTGTGGCGGGTGTGAAGCACCTAAAACACATCAAATGCAGCTGTGAATAAAAGAAACAGTATCAAACCCCACCAGTGTAAGCCCATTCTTTATACATACATAACATTAATTTCCCTTTGCTTAACTGTCTTACCCACCGGTATGAAACAATTGATAATGACAGATTTGATAAATTGATGAAAAGATGCACTGTTGCGCTGCTGATTCTGTTCATATTGCAGTCAGGATTTTGCAGCAGTCCTTTAATATTCTGCAAGACTCCCCAGCTGACCTGAAATTTGTACTAAATGCAGAAAAAACCCTAAGCAAAACATTTTCTCTAGGGCTACAATAACATACACAAATAATACCGGTGCTGTTGCTATAAATGGGCTGCCGATTTAGAGAGTCACAGAATATAAATATGAAAGAGTTTGATTGATGAAAATTTTTAAATTTAAGTTTCACATGTCTCACAAGTCTCACATGTGTTGAGATTTGTTACGGGGATCCTTACAACACACATCACTTTACCCTGTGTAGCAAAATTGGTGGTCCTCTGTCACTGACATGATTTGCATTGACATCCATTTTTTCACAAAGCTCTCACTGGAAATTACCATCATATTTAAGTGAGTGCTTACATTTTTGTGTTGAGCCTTATAGCAAACATATGCTTCCTGATCCACTGTTATTGTGTGTTCCAAGGGTCAGAAAAATCACTGTTTTCTTACTCTGCACTTGACCCTTGGAATTAGATAAAACATCTCATTGAGGGCAAAACACTTTTAGCTTTGGCAGTTTTAGAAAACAGATTTCAAACCTTCCAACCTTAGTTTGTAGTTTTTTTTTACATAATTGTATTTTATCTTTTGTATTCGTGTTAATTGTTTACGTTGAGATCACCTTTTATTAACTTTTTACTATATTTAAAAGCTTTTCACCATGACATTTTTATATCTTCAACATTGATTTGACACCTCTGTATTTAATCATTCATTTAAATCATTTTTACACTGTAGTTTCTTAATTTTAGCGGTCTTAATCATTTTCTCTTTCTCTATGTTAAATTTTCCATTTGTTTGTTCTACAATACTTTGGTACATGTCTGTTGATGGTCTTTGTAAAGATTCAATGCCATTGTAAATTAGGTTTGCTCCTTGATGATCTCTTTAGTATAAACTAGAGGTGCTAAGAGAGCACAAACGACCTCAAGGGCATTTTCAACATTGTTGGGTGAGTTATTGTTATAAATGTGTAAAAACAGCCCTGTCTTGCACTCTTAAGAAAGCCCTTGAAAAAATTCCTAGGTCTGCATCCAGGTTCAGATCACCATCAAATCGTATCACTTCTTTCTTGTACCATGACCAACGTTCCCTGAAAATGTCATCAAAATCCATTCATTAGGTGGTGTTTACATGGAGCCAATTTTCGGCCTAAAACGGAAAGTTTTCATTGCGTTTTAGCCTCCTGTTTACATGAGACCGGTGCCCGGAGTGCCCGAATCCACAAACTTTTGAAACCAGGGTCCAGGGTGGAGAGTTTTCAAAGCGCACCTCCGTGCTGCTTCGTGTAGACGAGAGTCAAGCGTTTCAGGGTGAAACGCTGACGTCACCCCATGCGCAGTACCCTTTCGCATGAAGGCTGCGCGCGCATACCAGGAACAACAACAGCTTCAGCCATCTACAGAGTAAAGGTGCGTTCACTCTGAATGCGACTTTGCGACCAAGATCGCGTCGCAAACCCAAGTCCCGTCGCCTGTCCATAGCTCATTTGTCACCATTACCGTTGCTCAGTGACGTCACGCCCGCTAGAGTTTCACCCCGCGATCATATCATATATCATATAATAGGCCGTATTAGCTAAGATTATTACAGCTGTATCCTTTTCACTCACCTACCAACCACAAAACACTGCAGCTGGCCCTACAGCAGCATCTTCTGTGAGTTCTCTGCGGTCCATCCAGGCGGAACTAATGTACTCATCAACTAATGTTCCCCACACGGACATAGATTGTCACTCTATGGACCGGAAAGAAACAGTCTGCCTCGGGTGTCAATCACGCACCCACACAATGCTGATTGGCTCTCATGGCGCGACATCGCCTGAAAAGTTCAAATATATTACTTTGGCGACCCAGCATGGCGCCCTGCTCCGCATCCAAAGCGACTCCAGAGTTCCCATCTGCAGCAACAGGGGCGCCGCCACCATGTCTCCAAAGATGCGACCAAGTCGCCCAGAACGCGTCCGTCACATCGCGTGAGATCTGGTCGCGCGTGGTCGTGGCTGATCGTGGCTGTACATTGATTTTGCATGGAGAGTGGTCGCCGAGGTCGCCAAAGTCGCGTTCAGTGTGAACGCACCTTTACATGTGTGCTGCTTACCGTGCTCGGTTTGTCATCCAGACAAAAGTATCCAGACAGATTTGTTGTCCAGACAAGAAACTCCTGCGTCTTCGTGCATCCACTCGCCATTGTTTTTTTGTGAAAAGTTTTTCTTCATATGTGTGTTGTAACACTGCAGTTTCTCTGCAAACCTATATCGCCATCTACTGGACTGGCATGCACACTACAGCATTTTAAGTCCTTCTTCCGTCTTCGTGTGGACGCGGATCGTTTTTGAAAATGCAAAGGACAAAATTTTCCATTTCTGGGGAAAACGGCCTAGTGTAAATGAGGCCTGTTCATAAGCTAACAATCAAAGAGGGCAACAAGAAAGCACTCAGAGAGTGGAAACCTCTGCCAAGGTAGCTCACACATTACTGTTACATCTATAAGCAATAGTTCCATGATAATTTTACCATCATAATATTATTCCTTGACCCTGAAAACACACACCTAGCACTCAGAATCATGTTGATATCATTATTAGTTAGACAGTTACTGAGCATAAGGATCGTTCACTAATGGGGGTTATCTGGATCACCACCAAAATCTAATCATTTCTAAGTTTGGCCATTACCAACATCACCTGAAAATTTTTGCAAAATCTGTCCAGTAGTTTTTGCATAATCTTGCTAACAAACAAACAAACAAACAGATAAACATACACCGGCAAAAACATAACCTCCTTGGCGGAGGTATGAAAGGTTCAATAAATGAGTGAATTCTATGTGTGGCCCTCATTTGACCCGTACGATAAGATTAGTAAATATTATTAGAGTGTTGCTGATTCATTCAGGATGGTTGTCTTGTTCAGATGTTAAAATTGTTTAGCAGGGCATTGAAGTTTCTCTGTGTTGTGTATGTTTGTACAGAGGTATCTTGTGTAATATTAATCTCCGTTAATGGATTTGTTTCTGTGCAAGTGTGTGCAAAGGCTCAACAGTGTTAAAACAGAGGAGGGGCTCTGTCTGTGTGTGTGACAGAGTGCTGTGGAATTTCTCAGTCAGATCCAGAAGAGCTTATTGGTTTTAACAGAAGGCAGACGTTTGTGTGTGTGGGTGTGTGTGTGTGTGTGTAGCTGCATGAGTTGTGTTTCTCAGCTGTAAAAACACTGCAACCTCCTTTTCTCAGTCATAACATCTTTCCTATCCGCCCTCTCCTTCCTCTTTCTTTGCATTGGCCAAATGTGGCCAAATCTTCAAGCCTTTCAGTCAATATTCAGTTTGATTATAACACTAAGTTATCAGGTCTAAAATTAGTACATGAGTTACAATCAGTATTCTTCTGTCATGATTTATTTTAAAACTGTATTACATCTTAGTAAACTCTGGCTGTGGTTAGACTTTGCTCTTTGGTGCTTGTATCTGTGTTTGTGTGCCAGAGAGTGATTATGTTTTGATTCCTCCCCTGGATCTTTTGAAGTTTGCCTCTATTCTTTTGTTTGTATAGCTTGTTCTTGCACATTCTATGTTTGACTTAAGTTGGATGTAGTTGAAACTTTGCAGCTGTCTTGATTGTACCCTTAGTGAAATGGAGAGGAACTGATAGATGTGAGTCCTCAGCACAATTAATATAATTAAATAAATTAAGTGTGAAATAAGGATGCACACAATAAGCAATAAAATATATATATTGATGGCTCTCACATGGCGTTGCATACCTATGAACAAAACCCCTGGCTTGCAAGAAAGGGTTCCCTCTGTCATACAGCTCCATCACAGAAAAAAAATCCACATGGGGCAAATAGTGGATTAATACTGTCATATGCTTCACATAAAATATTGTTAACGTGATCAGTGTATGGCGGGGTTTAACAAAGTTATTCCCTGAACACTGACTGCATGTGACAGCTGACAGTGATCTTGGTGCTATTGTTAAATAATGTTTTGCTATAGTTAGCTCGTCAGCACTCACCTACATTTAGATGATGTGGACTCCCTTGTTCCTCACTACCAAACAGCAACATGGTGGATCCAAACATACTGAATAAACATAAAACTGCCTGTATGTCTGTAGATTTAAAGAGGTGTAAGCGGAAGAATAACCCAACTTGACATTCTGTAAAACAGCACAGGAGTGACAGAAGTAATTTTAAAGTGCTATGGTTGCTGGATATTAGCGCTAATTGCCTGAAACTATGGTATCATATAACCACCTGCATATAACCGACATACAGCCTGGCCTTTTTTTACATTTCTCCAGTGGCGGTATGGAGCCCACAGTGCTTTCACGGAGGGGCTTTGCCTGCCAATTTTTTTAGGTGAACTGCCTGTTGTTGAGGTCGAGAGAGTAACGGACAGTCTTGTTGCACTGAAGCACCCTCTGTTGGATTGGGTGGTTTACTGCTCCAGGTGCCCTTATCTGCTGCTGAGCTGTACATTTTCAATTCAAATGCATATTTGCAATTTGAGAACTGATTTTTACCCGCATGCCCAAACAGATATTTGAATATTGAGCATAAGGTGACAGCCCTACAAGGTAGCTAGTACCACAGAGAGGGTAATTTTCTGCATCACCTGCGCTATATTATGGAAGGTTTTACAAGGCATATCGCACTGTTTGTCCTATAAAACCAACACGTGCATAAAATACAGCTGCTTTGTAGAGTTTTCTCTTGTTTTGTGTCTGAATGTAAAAATGAGCTGTAAGCATCTGCCCCAAGCTATAGAGCTCTGCTCTTTTCCTGACCATAACCCACTCGTTTTATAGTCAAAGGAGAGCCTCCTCCTGAAAGTGTAGGTTGTCAATGTCCTTTGACTATAAAACACTTGCTTTTAGATTGTGCAGATCTTAATCCCCGAAGAGAAAGGTTTTATAGAGTAGCTGGTATACAAGATCTTTTTAACAGAGTCAAAGCAGAAGTAATTTTAGAGTTTTTGAAAGCGGCTAGACTTTATATACGTTTATAAGTTGTTTATCCTGGATCAAAAAATGTCTGTCTAATTTGCTTTCGCCATGAAGATAGCCTTGGTTGTCAACGTGGCGTTAAACCTCTATTCATCCATCCATCATCCTGACCATGGAAATTTTCAGTGGTAGACAGGGGTCGCAACAGTCCATGCCATCTGAACGCCTACCCTAAAAGCCTTAGCTTCTGAATATGTGGCCCTGGATTAAGAAAAGTAAGGAAACTACTGATGTAATCTAAAGAATTTATCCAAACTTCTTTTCTAAATTCAACTTAAGACTCAAGATTCTTTTATTGTCTTCTGGTCGATGCTAGGAAAACAGAAAGTGAGAGAGAAAACCTGATGCTGCAGACTGTTTGTCTTGTGAAGAAGTGCTCCATCACGTCAAAGAAGCATGTATTACACACATAAAACTCAAAAGCTCAAAAAAGGCCTTTACAAATACTATGTCATGGTAGAAAAGTTACCTATTATTGCTTTAAGATAGTTAAATAATTTGCCATGTTTTTCCAGGTTAGTTCAGAGTTCATTTCTTCAGAGCACATCTTGAATGAGACAAAAGGTTCACTGTGACTTAGAGACTCATAGCTAAAAATGGCTGCAGGTTGCATTGTCATTAAATTTCATTGAGGTGGATTGAATTGGCTCAACAACTGGCACAAGACTATAAATGCTTTAAAAAAACTTGACTGTTATAACAATAACCCCCACAAGCTACATAAATCCTGAAATAATTGCCTGGTTTACATAAGAGTTTATCTGTTTTCAACAATAACAGAGAGCACAAAGCATAATTTTCATGAAATAAAAGCAGAGCAATGAAGACACGGCATGTCTGCTTCAGGAAGCTAATTGCACTGTGCAGTGATGTTCTGATTATTTTATGAAGTTTTACTACACAGATGCACTGAATTTGACCTCAGCTGTTTCCTTTGTAACAAGCTGACAGATGATCACATGACATGGTTTAACACAGGTCAGCAGCTGCAGGACCAGGGTACAGAAGTCATCCCTTATTTATCTTTTTAATATGATTACTGTGTATTTTGTAATCTCTTTCTCCTCTTTGTCATTGTAAATTTATTCCTTCCTTGAAAACTCTTTCTTCTATGTTCTGTTTTCAAATTTATCCTGCTCCCAAGACATTTACTCTTATAAAGCTTAACTTGTGTATTTCCTTCTTTAAATTGGAGGATTTGGATTTACTTGTATTTTACTTTCTGTTTATCTCCTCAGGCTCTCTGCATAAATGTGCAGTGCAGTGATGTTCTGGAGACGCTGAGCCTGATTTTCTGCGGTGCTGATGTAAATTGTTCAACTGGTATGGCAAGTTGGCCCACTCCTCTATCCCTGGCCAACGCACACGCACAACCCTTACAGGCTGAACTTATAAGCCACAACCTCAACACAGGTAAAGTGTTAGTCTGCTTGCTCAGAATCACATAATCAGTACAGGATAGAGCAGTGAAGCGTCACCGATGTTTATCTCTATCTGGTTTTATCAGGTTTTATTTAGATAAACTTGATGCAGTTTACAAAAGAGGTCAAGTGAAGCAGGACTTGTATAGGAATTAAACCCTAATGTCTAGTTTGAAAATAAGTTGCACATAGCATGTTAAGTCCCATAATGACTATATATTGATACTATTATCTACTCCCACTGTAGTTAATATTTTCACCAACTGAATTCCTGTTTTTATATTAAAAAAAATTAAAAACTTTCAAGATGTAAACCATTGTTATTTACTTAGTCCACACAGTTTCACTGATATTTTTATGATAAAAAAATATATTGTCCAGTATCAAAAATGCTAAAAGGGTTTGTTTGTCTTTGGATTGAGATAGGATTGGTCATGGCAGAGCCCATTTGTACTGTGCCATCTTGAAGACAAAAATCACTGCATAAATTCCCTGCTGGTCAGTAGAAAGTCGTATGTTTTTGGTCTGGGGTGCTGAAATAAGAGATTACAACCATCTGATGTAAGATATTAAAAACTACATGTTCATAGCGGTGCATGCAAATTGAGAGCATATTAAAAGAAATTACAAACGTTTTTTTGCTGCAGCTGTCATATGCTCCAAAAATGCTGACACAATGTATTTCAATATTCCATATTTTGGCCCTAATGTAATTAGTGTTACTTTTTTAAAAAATATTTGAGCATGGTTGGCCTTTTGAAAACAAATGAACCCTGAGTTTTGAACCCCAAAAATCAATGGAAAAAATGCAGAAATCTACAAGATTACATCATATGAAAAAATAAACTGATATAGAAAACCTTGTTGTCATCCAAAAGGGACAACTGTGACCTTAGGGATAAAAAGATATTCCAGAGCGTGTCTTAGAAATACATCTGGTGTCTCAGTGACGTCTGATTCCCAGTAATGTATGGTATTTCTCAATGTTACATAACCAATTACACATTTCTGCCATGCTAAGCAATGTTTTGGGTGTTTGAGTAATGGGTATTTGTTATGCTGAAAGGGTAACACACCCAGCAGATGACAGCTTCTTGTTTTTTTGTTGTTTTTTTTTACTTCGTTGTTTTAACCATCCTGCAGAGCTGCCGAGGTCAGAGGTGGGCGGGGACATGGAGACACTTCATTATCTACCACAACCTTGTGTTTCTCATAATGGCTTCCTGTTCAAGACAGCATCCATGGCTCGGGCCACCACGGAGCGCAAGTCCAAAGAGGGTACTCATAGACACTTCGCCAAAATCATTATATTTTCCCACAAGAAATTTTAACCAAAGGCAGATATTACATCTTTAAGGCAATGTTATGGTTACAGTCATGTTGATCCCAAACACTTCCCAAAGAAGACTATTATAAGACATCTGTAGATGCCGTCTGTATGATGATTTGTATCCTTGTGCTTGTTTTTTATGCAGAGTTCAGTCGACGCTGGTGCACGTTGAACGATGGCACCTTCAGCTACTATGAAAGTGACAAGAATTCAAATCCTAATGGAGCTCTGAAGGCTTCAGAGATTGTCTGTTTGGCTGTCGATGTTCCTGAGAAACATGGGTAAACACAAACATACACAAACTGGTTATATGACTTCTGCACAACATCTGCTGAAACACGCAGAAACAGAAAAGATGTATGGCTGAGAGGTTCTCCAGTTGATCAGAAATGGATCTTTATCTGCATATTCTTACTTAAACTCTGGGACTTGTGGGTAGAATGAAGCTTGTAGTCACAGTGCCAATCACTTGTGACTTATATTCTAGTGTCATTGGTTAGCAAAGCTCTGTGCCTGGGGCCATTTAATAAGTACTTCAGAATAATTACTTACCTGTCAACCAAATAGTCAACCAATAAAGCACAATGGAATTGTGAGCCAAATTAAACTGACATGCTTTACCTGTAAACATTGGTTTGAAAACAACTCCAGCTCCCTCTCTGCTGTTGCTGCTGCTGCTGCTGCTGCTGCTGCTGCTGCTGCGATCCAGGCATCCACTTGATGCAGCTTTTTAAAGTTTTTACTTATCATGGGCTGGAGAAAATCTAGTCAGCTAACTTAACAATGTAACATTGTGGTGTGTTAAGGGAAGTGGTTTTCAAACTTATTTTGACCAAGGCACACTTAAAGGCAGGTCCACATCTCAAGGCACACCATATTCATATCCATAGCCTCTTAAACATGTGTATTGTATAGTATATCATAAATTTGTTTTTGTCTGCTAATGCCTAATTATTTTTGGCAAACAACTGACCTACTCGTGAAATATCCCTTTCAAAAAATAATCGTCAGTTCATTTGAAATTTTGTCAAATTTCATACATTTTGCAGCAAACATTAAAAACTTACAGATTACAATTATAAAATCAGCAAAACTAACAAATAGGAGGGGAAAAAAAAGTTTTTTACAGGGGAGGAAGGGAGCAATACAGGTTCTTAGAACTGTAAAAGACTCAACCTGACATAATTACTGCCTTACGTTACAGAATTTTCAACTGTTTATGGAAATCAATGCACCTGAAACGAGATTTACTTACAGACTCATTCATCAGTGGTTTTATGATTGTTATGATAACTCATGGTAACCTCAAGGCAAACCAGTGTGCAACGACAAATCATTTGAGAATCATCGTGTTGTGTTCAAATAAAATTTAATTAATGTAAAAATGGGAAAATTTAGGTTCTGTGATGACGTTGCTTTTTGCACTGTTAAATCTGCAAATCAAGGTTGACCTTTATCTAGTATGGTAATATATATGTTATTTTTTAACTGATTAATCTTCACATAGTACACGCTAGTTGACCCTGCTGTAGGATACTTGTTGAAGGGCTCCTTCAGACGCTCAATCTCACTCAGAGGTAATCATAGCAGCAGCAAAATCTGACCAGGGCGTCCTTAGTATAGATATATATAGATTAGATTTGTAGCTTATTATTAAGAATCAGCTATTAAAAAGCCAAATGCATGTGTGGACATCTGAATACAACTGTTATCAATATCTCTGCCTGTCCCTCTGTTGTTATCCTTCAGGTATGACCACACTTTTGAACTCTACTCAGAGTCAGAGCGTCTCTACTTGTTTGGCACAGATGACCCAGACAGCCACAAAGAATGGGTCAAGTCTATCGCCAAGGTAATCGAAAAATGACTGCCCACTTTCTCCTCACACGGTCTGAGAATCTGATGTGGAAGATTTGATTCGGACAATCTTTTTTTGCTGCTTTTTGGGAAGTTCTGCTTAGTGGTCAGGACAGAACTGACCTATGCTGATATGTTTCCTGTGCTGCTTATTTTCCAAGCTGCACCCTTCACAGCTGAAATGTCTGTCATCTGCACGCTGGTATGAAACAAAAAGTTACTTTGATCTGCTCACATCTGTTGAAAGTCAATATTGAAGCTTGAGCAGATGTAGCCAAGTATGTGTTCTGCAGTCATCTGTAAATCTGCCTGTTATCCTGAAAGTCATCCAGCAGCATAACTGTGCTGGATGAGCTAAAGTAAGAAGTATTTGCTTTTTTCTGTGAAGATGACAATATTGAAAAACATAAGTGCCATAAAGTTTCAACTAAAAATCTTTATCTTTCTTCTTACCTCTAAATGTATATTGGTTTTCATGAAGGATCCCATTAGCAAACAGACTAGAGTGGTTCAGTCTTATTGGGAGAATAATTCTGTTTGAATTATGGTTTGTGTTTTTTTGTGTAGACTTTCATCCCAGCCTCTGCAGAGCCTTTACTAAGGTTAGGCTTTGAGCGGATTGGGAGGCTAAAGTGTAAAGATGGTTTGAATCTACAAACATCCAAGGTCGGCTGGTTTGCTCTGGTGGGCTCAACTCTTCATGCCTACCTGGCAGACAACCAAGGAGAGGAGATACACCTCCGCAAGCTGAATGAACTTTGTGAGTGGTACAAATAAACACAAACACATGCATAGGCATACAAACATATATTCTCACTGCATATGCAGTACATTTCAATGCAGTGTTAAATTGTTACAGCTCAGTCAGAATATTTAACTGGACCATTGTCCTTGTTCCAGTATACACCAGGGAGAATCCATTTATTAAGGAAGGTGTGTCTGCTACCTTTATCTTAGGTAGTAATATGACCCCTTTATAGTTAGTTATTATTGACTTTTTTTTTATTGAACTCACAAACAAATTAGCAAGCAGCTCACTGGTTCATGACAAACAGCAGAAAAATGAACAACTTTACAGCTTTATCATCTCATACTCACTCTTTACACTCTCTTTACTGGAGATACCAGTGAGTTGAAAACTATGCCTTGGTTGCCAATGGCTCTGTGATCATGTCCTAAAGCATCATGTACTAAGGATGTTGTCCTCGTTGCAAACAGTCTAGCCCGGGTCTCTTTCATGTCCCCTACTGCCAGTCCTGACTCTCTGAGTCTTTACGATGTCCTATCCTCTAAATAAAGACAGAAAGGCCCAAAAAACAAACCATTTAACTAAAAAAGAAAGAAAGAAAAGAAAGCTTACCCTTAAGCTCAACAGTTGGCAATTTTAAGCCTGGGGGTCACATGCGGCCCTCTACTTTATGTAATGTGGTCCTCTAGTTAATTTGAAATTGACAAAAATATGCCATGAAGTAGTTTAGTCAGACTTGCCATCATGACACTATGTGTACTGGTAAAATGCATTACAGAATGACAAAAGTAAATTACTTCTATAGTATTTCATAATATAATATTTGATTTTTAGAATATCTTCTTTAATTCTATTTCTTACTCGAAATAATGATATAATTTTCTACAGTGGTCTTAATGTTGCAGTACTAATGCATTTGAAAAAAGTAGAACAATTTACTTTAATAACCACAATAAAAAATGTTGTTATTTTAGCCAGACTACTTCTGAAAATATTTTGTTTTTCCTAATGGGTAAGATAAAGGTGAAATTAATTATTTAATACAGAATGGTTATACTTTATGTAAGACTAGATACCTTTAAATATGTGTCTGTTTTTAGCTTGAAAATATGAATATTAGTTCTGATAAATGCTAAAGCAAGGTATTTATTATTTTGTTAAATTACTGGTGTTTTTAATAATCTTTTTCATGGCATCCTTTTATTTTTAACAATTTGGCCCACTGAATCTGATAGTAACAATAATGTGTATTCTAAGTTGCCCCCCTCTGCTTTAGCATATGGTAATATCTGAGGGCAGGTAATAACACAACTTCTGGTACACCTATCATTTCTGCTGTTTGACCTCAGGGTCGAGGCCTGGTGCAGAGACTGTTGAGCATTCTCTGAACCACTGCAGCATCACCTTAGGCCACATTATCTGCCCATGTTACTCAAGCTTTTAGAAACTTGACTTAGTGTTATGTCATCCAGATGAACAGGACTGTATGTGTCACGTCACATCTGCCTGATGTGAGAATGTGACTGTAATCTGATGTTTTCAATCTGTATGTGAAAATATATCTGAAACCATCATGTTTTCTTTTGTAAACACACATTGACAGTGAAGGAGTACTCATGGATAACAGATAAAAAGTAGTTTAGAATAAATCAGAAACACACAGATAAAATAACACAAGTGGCACAGATTGTTCATCAAGCTTGAAACTGAATGATAACAATGAGTTTATGTTTTACAGCTATCCAACAAGACAATGAGGTGTTGGTGCTGGTGGAGAAAGGCAGGTAAGAAGATGATAACCAGTGATTCATAAACAAAATCTAATTTTGCATCTTTAAGTTTAATAGGTCTCTGAGTGGAGCCTTTATAAACGATAAATAGTTAGAAGTTTTTTTAAGTATTGTCATAAACACATTGTTTTTCATGTTTTTCCTCCCTTTCCTGCTCTTATTTACCATCTTTTCCTTTCTTATTTAATATTTGTTCCCCTTCTTATCCTCTGCTCTCTATGAAGAACTCTGTACATTGAAGGTGAGAGGAAACTGGACTTTGCCGGCTGGTGTGGAGCCATTCAGGCTGCAGCAGGAAGCGGGGGAGACACGCTGAGCCAACAGCAGCTGACAGAGACAGACATCCCCATCATTGTACACAGCTGCATCGGCTACATCACACAATGTGGTGAGTTGGGATGGGTGCCAACTACCAACGCATCCAGTACCTACTGAATTAAATCTCAACACTGATTTAGGCGCTTTTTAAGTACTTCTCACTAAATTTCTGCCCTCTCTGCTGAGTGAGCTATCCAAAATTGCCCTCTATCTTACGAAACAGACATTAGAGGTAAAGGATGCTTTATTATAACCTGACAAACCAGATGGACCATTCAGTATATTTCACTAGTCCATCTGGGCAACAGAACAGAGAAAATGTGTGGGAATGGGCAGAACCTTTTAAAACTATATCCAGCAGGTGATTAGACGATCATTCTGTCAGTCATAACCATTACGGGCTAATCAGATAATGTAGTATGTGGGCACATGTCAGAAGCGGAGGGAAGGTATAATTTCTATTGAGAAGCACTTTCAGTGTTGTTGTTTGATTTTCATGTGATGAAGAAATGTTGTCCAGAGCTAGTAAAATACCAATAAACCTGTTAGCATATATGCTAATTTCTGTACAAGCAGTCGCTTCTGCTGTCATCACACACATAGCTCCCACCTCTTCCTACTTCTAAGGTTGCTGATTGGGCCGAGCACAATCGCTGTAGATTGGAGCTTGGTAAAATGGATGTGCCTGATTACAGATATTGGATCAGATCCAGCTGCACTGTAAGGTTAGCTTTATTATGTGGTCTTGGACAGGAGTATATAAAGCCTTTACTAAAGAGTGGTGTAGGATTGAGTTCATAAACGCATAAGTGATTTAGCATCAAATTCCCTTTTCAGTTAAATTCTTGAAATATGATGAACATACACACACAAGATTTAAATGTTTAATCTAGAATAATAAAATACATCTGATATTACTAGATTTTGAATTTTAAAGTGTTATTGTGTTTTTAGAAGGACAGTTGCTCACAAATTGCTATTGCAAAAGCATTTTCTGATCATTTTTAAATAATCAGTAATTCACACACCGTTGCCACAAGCATGAGAAGCAACTTGATCAGATCGCTAGAGTGTGAGTAATTTCTTAAACAAGAGGTTATAGCATGGTGTTATATGTTGGAAAGTGTGGTAGTTGCCTCTAACATGAACAACCAAGTTTTAATTTCTTATTAGCTTAATTATAGCTTTTTACTCTTGCCAGTTATGTTTTTTAACTTTATTTATAGCTTTTTCACAATATGGACATACGAGATAGATGAAGACACCCAGCAGTATCACAAAAATTGATATAGATAAAAAGCAAAAAGAGACAAGGGGCACACATCTAGATGTCCAAAGCTGACAGCAAAAACTAATTCAAAAAGAGACTGCCCCTCTTTTAAAAACTGTCCTGGGTAGAAAACAAATAAAACAAAACAAAAACACACACACGTATGGGTGGGAGTTGTTCATAATCATCAGTCAGTATGCCAAATAAGGCGTTTTTTTTTACATAATGTGGACATGACATAGCAGCACAGACCATATTGAATATATTTAAGTTTTATCCAACATTGCCAGAAAGTGTTTCCACATCAAAATGAAATAGCTGTAAGAGTTCTGGCCAATTATGTTTAAGCTTAAAAAAATCTTGAAAGTCAGATTCATTCTTAAAGATTATCACATTGAACAAAAAGTTTCATCATTTTTGTTCACTGTAGACCTTATTATCATCAATGAACCAAGACCCCATAGACTTTTTAGTCTAGAGAACTAGCATGGTGCCAACTTCTGTGTTTGCCTACAAAAGTATGTAATCCCTTCACCACTCCTTACTCAAATGCAGGGGTGAAAGCAACAAAGAGAAATGTACACAGACTCAGGCTCAACTGTGTTTGCATAAAGAAACACACCAGTGCCCAAAGTCATTCTTCTTCTCTCTACCACACATATGCATTGATATCAGACATTTTTTATCCAGGCTACACTGAACAATGTTAAAACAGAGCTCTTTCTTGCTGTGTGTGTACACTTGGCACTGTCATTGTTTTTGTCCTTGTGCGACTTGAATGGCAGGACTTCTGGCTCTGCAAGAGACCAGCAGACCTCAGGACAACAAAACAACTCTGTTCCACCTCCGTTCCCGACTTTGCTCCTTGCTGCATATCTTTCCCTCTCTTTTATTCTCTCTTCCTTATCTTCATTCTTTGTCTTCCTCCCACCTCAAACAGCTGACCTGGCTTCTCTCACTCTGGCTGCTCTCTGCTTCACTTTGATCCTCTCCTTCTCTTCTCTCCTCTCACAGCTGCTTTTCTCCATTATCTTCATGCACCTCTGTTTCCACAAGTATGTGTAGGCTATGTGTTTTCAGTGTGCCGAAGACGTTGTTAGGCTGATATTCTCTATTTTTATGTCTGTAATATTATTCCCTTTGGTCAGCTTTCAAGGAAAGGAGGGCTGAATGTAATAGCTGTGGTCATTTATGGTGACACAATATCTGATGCAAGGCAAGGCAAGACAAATTAATTTTTATTGCACGTTTCAGCAACGAGACTCTTCAAAGTGCTTCATGCAAGACATTAAAAGCATCATGACAAATGGAAATAGAAATATTAAGAGTGCATTTAGAAATATTCAAAACCAACTATTAAAATTCAGAGGGAAGATGAAATAAAAGCAGCAAACACAGGGACTTTAAATGTAAGACAGAATAAAATACAAATAAATGTTTTGTTCTTACATTCAATTTGGGTGAGTCAGGCTTTCTGTCACCTCTCACTTGTAGCATAACTAACCCTCACTCAGAGCTGCTGTTGCTTTCCCCTTGAAAGGACCCTGGAAGGCCTGGTCGGTTACTGACCGAGAACAATCATTACAGGCTTAAGCTTCCCAAAATGGATCTGCCTGATGAAAGATTCAGATACTTTGTAATGTTACTGACTTAAGAACTTCCTTTATTCTTCTGCAGTTCAACACTTTTTTTCAAAGCTGCAGTATGCAACTTATTTTTGTGTCACTGGCATGATTTATGATGACCTATCAACATCTTATTACTGAAGCCACAGGTGAGGCTATTAGACATCTGTGCCCCTTCCTGGCTCTGTATTAAGACTATTAAGCAACATCCAGATTTGTTCCTTGGTAGCTTGTTTTATTTTAAATGCCTTTTCCCCCAATTTTACCCACCTCTATACTAAGGGTGTCTGTAGGGGTCTGAAAAACAAAGCTGATAAATCAGTTATCAAAAAACATGGCCTTTTAAAGAGTTTTAGAAGTCCATCCATCTGCCTATTATCCATATCACCTACACCTAAGGGCAATTTAGAGTAGAAATTAACCCAACAGGCATGATTTAAGTCTGTGGGAGGAAACTGAAGTACCTTGAGAAAACCCTTTCATGCATGGGAGAACATACAAACTGCACACAATGGCCCTGCCCAGCCTGAACAGGGACTTGAACCCCCCTACTATAAGGCATGAGCACTACTTGCTGCATCATTTTGCAAGTTGTGTGAGAAGATCTTAAATGCAAAATGAAAATAATCAAATAATCAAACAAACATTTTGAAACTCACTGTCAGTTTTGTCTTCTCTCTTCTGCTCATGGCAACATCATGCCTTTGTTGTGTGCGTGTTTGTTGTGACGTGTCTCAAAAAATATCAAAAAGAAGACGATTTGGCTCAAAGTCAGCTTCAAAATGGTGGCTGAGACTTCCTACTGATGTAAAAATTGTCTCTTTCAAAAATTGTGCTTCTGTGGAAAAAAGCACGGAAGGCTGACAGAGTCTGGTGCAAAAGTTTATTAAAGATTCAGCAATAATAACTTTTAATAAACCAAATCATAATAAGTCATCAGGATAACAACTCTTAGTGTTACAGAGAATACATTTTGTGTGATTATCATGATTATTGTGTGAAGTTTTATAGAGCTTTAAATGCTGGTGTTTGAGGCCTGTATGCTATCTACTACATTCATAAATCATTGGAACACGTGATTAGCTATCTAATACGTTCCAAAATCATTAAAACACTCGATTAACCATATTGATTGCTTTCAATGAGTGATCAACATTTATCAGTACATAACAACATACAATTCCACCACAGTTGCTTGTGTTTGTTTCTGCTTTAATAAATTAACCTTTGATTGAGTCAGTTACTCAACCATTTATCTTTAGTTTTGTTCCAAAAGTAGAATTGTTCTGTTTTGATGTTTTCATTCCCATCCAAGATTTTAGTCAAGCTTTAGTCACCAAACCAAACAAAATAAGATTTAGTCCAGCTTTAATAAATAAAAAAGCCCTCACATTTGTTTGATGTGTTTTAGCTCAAATGTCTTCTCTCTTTAAACTAACTTTTATAGCCCAATTTTAAAAGTTATACTCCTCGAAAAGTTCAGAAATGTTATTTTGGTTGATCATTTCTCCCCTTTAATAATAATGATTAGTATTGTATTGTATTTTATACTGATGGAAAGCCTGATTAGTTACCTTTACAAGGTGCAACTTCCTTGGAATGAATAACACAGCTTAACGTGTGGGCAGTGCTCCAACAAATGTGCCAAACTTCCTTCTTCCCTTGAAGAAAGCCTATGATTCCTCAGTGATTGGTTAGAAAAATAACATTTCCAAACTTTTTTGTGGAGTGTATGTATAAAATACTATATTAAAATGAGTTTCTTACAACAGAATGAGGCACTTATGACTCTGACGCCAGTGTAACAAGTAAGAAATAAAAGACATGGTGGGGTCCTTAGTAAGTGTCACACAGAGGCCCTCTAGTGGTCTCGCTGTGAACTGGACTGTTCTAGGCAAAAGCAAATGTATCAGTACTCAAACACACTTATTCTGCACAAGGGCAACCAAAGTGCCCTTCAAATTTAAGACATAAACAAAGACAGAACATTTGAAAGAATAAAGAGCATGCAAAGAAAAAAAAAAACTTGAAACATGGAGTACCAGTGAACAAAAATCTTTGTGAAAGTATCAGAGTAATTTGAAAAGCTACTTGTAATGTCCCCATAACCAGTCTCTACTGTGCTTGAAAGTTTATTTAAAGCTTTTTCTTCATAAAGTTATCATTATTGTGGATTTTGTACCTTTTTCTGTACTTGTAACATTATATAATTCTTTGTCTCTTAAAGGCTTAACATCAGAGGGGATCTATCGGAAGAGTGGTGTGAACTCCCGTGTGACAGCGCTATGTGAGAGATTCCGTCAGGATGCTCGCAGCCTCCGTCTGAAAGAAGGAGAGCACCAAGTGGACGATGTCTCCACCACTCTCAAACGTTTCTTCAGGGAGTTAGAGGAGGGACTGTTTACAACAAAGGATGCCCACACCTGGCTCAGTATTGCTGGTAAGGCTTGCTGCACTGTAGTTGTTTTCTTAAACTGTGATTTGAGGATGGGTCACTTCACCCACAACGTAAAACACATTTTCCCACTTACTTACTTGAAGATGCAGTATGTGTCACTTATACTCATTCATTGGTCTTCCTCTCACCTGTTTGTTTCACCCTTTCATCCTGTGCCTTTAACCATCTCAAATATTTCCTGACACTCCTTTGATCCTGCTTGTCTTACTCTGTATTCACATTTTTCTTCATCTCTATCCCGTACTCAAGCCATGCAGGATGAAAGTATGAAAATCTCCCAGTACCAGCTACTTGTTAAGAGACTGCCTCGTGTCAACGGGGCAACACTACAAGCCCTGATAAACCACCTCTATTGGTGAGAAAAACACAAATACATATAAAATCCTTCTTGTGCATTTTTCTGTGTCTGTTAAGTCTAATTTATTTCTTTCATGTGTTTTAGCGTGCAGTGTTTCTCTGATCTGAACCAAATGAACCTCCATAACTTGGCGATAGTGTTCGGTCCCACACTGTTTCAGACGGATGGAAAGGATTACACTGCTGGCCGGGCCATAGAGGACCTCATTCAAAACTACACCATCATCTTTGAGGTCAGACTCACCTCTCTGTGTGCTCAAAGAGAGGGGAGGTGTTTGTTAAGATACTGTATATCATAGTATATTTTACATAAAGGAAAATTTGCTATAGGCAATATCCTGAAATTTCACAAAGGATAAAATCGAACTGCTGCCACTGCCGGGCATACAAATGTTTGAGAGTGAAAGTACAGCAGTAGGTGAAGAAAAAAGACTGAAACTTTTTTTGTCATAAGCAGAATTACAGAGCTAGTGAAGTGTATGAGGGTCAAACTGATGCATAAAATGACAATTCATATAATCAGAATCTTCTTTACCCAGCTTTTTAATGGTGTTGTGCGATATGCCTTTTCATATTTACACCTGCCTTTAATTCAGGTATATCACAGCCCACTTTGAAGCCTGTAAATTGTTTTGGGCCCAAAAGGACTAATATATAACATGAGACTTTAAGTATTTAACCTCAAATTCTCATTTCATGAACTAGAAGTTCTCCGATATTAAAATCTGATTTGCCCATCTTTCTAGACTCATTAACACAAAACCTCCATTTAACGAAAATTGACCTCCTCCTTTCAGTGTTTACAGTATCTTTTTGTTAGAAACAGATTTGAAACAAGGAAACAACATTTTGTTCTTAAATAATTGACACATTTTATTAAAATTTTACATTTAATGACGATGATGTAAACCATGATAATGCATCTGTAAATTCTGCCAGTATTGTAACCAAAACATGTGGTATTTGCCATTGTATCTTCATATTATGCAAATATTAGCAAAGACTTTCATATCTGCTGATATAGATAATCACAGTTTTAGGCAATTATCTGCTGAAACTTATATTGTTCCAGTAATATTGTGCATCTCTGTCACAAACAGACATTTTTGATGTGAATGTTTAGTTTTGCTTATGCAAAACAGATCAGATATACAGGCCAAATAATGTCCGGCGAGGCTCAAGTCCTGGTTGCATAACAAGAGAGACAGGTGTTACAGGAATGCAAAATTCCTGCAGAAAGAGCAAGTGAAAAAAAAAACCAAATCTGATATTAAGATGAAAGGAAACCATTCATCATTTTCATGTAAAGACAAACACTTGTATACCTGTTTCAAGTCTGACTAAGTATGCAATAACTGTATCGTCCATCACAGCAAGGTTTAGTGCCAGCATTGTGATTTTTCATTCAAGGCAAAAAGTGTGAAGGTGTCAGTAACACAAAGTCTGTTCTGTCACCAAAGCTCTACGTCAACACATGTGAAGCGGATAATGTGTTAAAACATTTTAGATATTCTATGATCATTAAACTGTTACAAAATCCAAATTGCATTTATTTACTGCAGTGACCTCATGGATCACCTGAAGCAACTTAACCCTCACTTTGGGATTCACTGTTCCACGGAGGTTTAATCAGACTGGAGTTACTTAAATGTGTTCACACAAAAATAAAGCTGTTTTGCTTAAAGACTGTAATAAAAACATTTCTAAAATGACATAGCTTCAATATGGAATAAGGTCACACTGACCTTAAAAATCGCATCAGTTCAACCTCAGGTCGAAGTTTCAATTTACACCTCATCTTACAAAAATCCCTTTATGCATTCTTGAAAAAATGTGCTCACACGTGACCTTGACCTCCAAGGTATAATCAAGTTATCACTGAGTCACAGTTGACATTTCTGCAGTGAAGAAAATCCCTCGTATTGTTCTTTAGGTAATGTATTGACAAAAGTCAGACATATGCGCTACATTTTATGTGAAGTGATGATAATTAAAGCATGTACACTTCACTTGAAAGAGAAATTTCTAGGTAGTTTCATTTATCCATGATTCTCCTTGAAGAGAGAGAAAAAAGCGATATATTTTTGTTATTTTATGGAAAAACATGATTTTCTTTCATGACTTACTTGATGTGAAATTAGGTAAATTTTTTTACTTTTTTTTACAATGAGATTTTTATGCAGAACATAAAAAAGTTAGTCCTCAACAGAAAGTCCAACACTGGATACATAAAGTATACCACAACTGACTTTATCATGAACATCAACTTCATTGTTACTGCAATTGAAAATGCAACCAGAATTGACCACATATTTCCACTTCCCATCCCCCAGTATTAATTCTCTCCAGCATGTGCTCATATGATGAACTCATAATCTCATCATCAGTCCATTTCCTCACAGCACAGCACAGAGTTCCCCCAGTATTGCAGTTTGAGTCTTGCAGCCATGTTAGGTCCAACTTTTAAAGCATTTATTATGACTTATTTGAGGAAAATTATGCAGTCATTATTCAGTGTGGCTTTCCTTTAAAGAAAACACTTGAAGAAACGTTAGCTTTATTTTAAAGACATTAAATTAGTTTTGATTTGATTGTAAAAACAGAGCCTCATCACAGGTCTGGGCTCAAATAACATCAGTATTAAATCTCTGATTCTCTTTGGGATTCAACAGGAACACTAAGTAGATAATGAGGTTTGAAAGGTTGCAGGGGGTTTCTGCCAAAGATCTGAAGATTGTCATGATGTGTGATTATAATACTGTATCATGCCACATGGTTTGTTATTTGTCTGCAGGTGGATGAAGAGCAGCTGAAGAAGCAGCTAAAGGAGATTACTGTTATCATTCAAGTGCGAGAGAAACTCAACATGAAGTTTCCTGTGAGTCACACAAACACTCAAATCAATCAAACAGTCGAGTTTATTTAAGATAAAGACTGTTTTAATTTGCAGCTGCTTTGTAGATAGTCTGTTTCCTTTTTGTTTACTGTTTTATCTTCAAGGATAGTGCACCATAAAAGTGTTTTGGATTAAAATTATTGTCTATAACAGCACATCTAGTGAGAATTGTAATTACATAATAAAGAAATGTTTGTCATTTGTGCCTGTTAGAGCACTGAACCTGGAGGCCACTTCATCTGCACTGTTTACCTAGAGGAGAAGAAAGATGCAGCAGAACAACATGTCAAGGTAGCCAAACTGCATGGTACTGCACTTTGTATTCGAGAATTTTGACACTGGTTCTTATTTGTGCTATTACCAAAAAGTGCTGCTGGAAAATCTACCAGATATGTCTGTTTGCTCCCTCAAGTAAGTCACAAAACATTGATTCAGCAATGGATCCTCATCTTGACTCATCTGATGCCAATTATCCATATTAATTAAAACTAAAATGTATATACTGGTAACTTAATTATTTACCTGTGTTACTACTGCTGGAATCCGTATTGTTGAACATTTAACTTGAGTAGTTGAGTCAGTTTTCACTGAAGTTTATAGCAGGATAAAACAAGACAAGTGGCACCTAAATGCAGTGAATAGATATATTAGTCCTGTTCTTTCAGGACAAAGTTTAAAAGAGTGTGCCTCCCATAAAAAAACATCATCTTTGTTAAGGTTTTAAAGCAATATATTTCAAACAACCTTATTTTTATCAGTCTATATAATACCCTAAAATAGTTTGGAAATATTCAATATGTGTATCTGCATTTTTTAACATGACCATGTTTTCAGTTTTTCTTGAAAATTCAAAATGAAAATAAAAAAAGGCAGCTTCAAAAAACGACCATTTCATATCACAAATTCTAAGGCCTGTTTAAGCGGTCAAGGTCATTATTTAATTTTTAAAACAACAAATGTGTTCTTACACGACCCGCTGATGGACTGTTTTACATATGCATAAGATATACCTTACTGTACAATATCAAATTTGAAAATTTTACTTTGTATTGTATAGAAACATAAACTGTCATACCTTATTTTATCACTTTGTATTGTATAGAAACATAAACTGTCATACCTTATTTTATCACTTTGTATTGTATAGAAACATAACCTGTCATACCTTATTTTATCACTTTGTATTGTATAGAAACATTACCTGTCATGCCTTATTTTATCACTTTGTATTGTATAAAAACATTACCTCTCATACCTTATTTTATCACTTTGTATTGTATAGAAACATTACCTCTCATACCTTATTTTATCACTTTGTATTGTATAAAAACATAACCTCTCATACCTTATTTTATCACTTTGTGTTGTATAGAAACATTACCTCTCATACCTTATTTTATCACTTTGTATTGTATAGAAACATAAACTGTCATACCTTATTTTATCACTTTGTATTGTATAGAAACATAACCTGTCATACCTTATTTTATCACTTTGTATTGTATAGAAACATAACCTGTCATACCTTATTTTATCACTTTGTATTTTATAGAAACATAACCTCTCGTACCTATTTTATCACTTTGAATTGTATAGAAACATATCATGCCTTATTTTGTCACTTTGTATTGTATTGTAACATATCCTGTCATGCCTGATTTTATCAGATTTCAACCTATTGTGCAATCATTTATCCTACTCTTCTTTCCACTAGCAGCTACTTTTCTGTTCTGTGAATAACTAAGTGAATTTCTCCTTCAGATCCCTGGTTCTATGACGGCAGCAGAGCTGACCTGTGAGGTTCTGGACCGGCGTAACATCCCAGTTAAAGACAAAGAGTACTGGAGCTGCTGGGAGATCAGCGACAAGGAGGAAATGGGTAAGAAAGAGAAAGAGAGTTTCATCATATTTTGGATAAAGGTACATATAGATATTTTCTTTTGTCATGTTTTATTGTTGAGCTATCTTTTAAATCTAAATCCAAAATATGCTCCTCTTTTCTAAGAGCCAGGTGCTCAGATTTATTATTTACATAACAGATAACATGACCAACAGCAATACAAAACAAGACGTGTGCATAGCTCTCATATCAACCTGCTGCCTGACCTACCCAAAGTGACATACAGTCTCCAGAGGCAAAGAGATCATTCTCGGCAATGTGGTGGTGCAGAGTGGTTTGGTTGGAGCCCGGTATGTGGGCCATCTGGTTCCCTACCAGGAAGCCTGCAGGTGGCATATCAAATGCCAGGAAAGCTCAACTCATCTGGCAAATTTCCTGTCACTTGTCAGAAAACCCAACCCACTGGTTGAAGAAAAGATAACAGGCATGATGCTGAGGAATGGTTGGAAACCAGAAATAACCATCAGCTGCGGGGAATTCTGTCAGTCACTTGATTAAAAAAACAATAACAGACTATTTTAGGGTTTGTTATGTACGCATCAGAGTGAAAACGGCAGAGACGTGAAGTCACACTGTTGTAGTCAAAATCATCTCTCAATTGTAAACTTAAAAAAGAAACTCAACTTCTCCGTAGCTTTTAAAAGTATTGTGCACCAGCGTCAATCATGGTGTCAGGAACTCAGAGTTCTCTCCTGAGAATGACAAGCTCCTACACTTTTTGTAAAACCTCACTGTGTTTTTCTCAGAGCGTCCCCTGCACTATCAGGAGCGCGTCTTACCCATCCTTCACTCGTTTGGAACAGACTCCCATCTGCTCATCAAGAAGCACCTCGCGATGGATACGATGGTCGTCTACCTGGGTAAAAACAAGACAGAGCAGGAACAAATAGGATTTTCTGGATGTTTACATTGTCTTGTAGTAAATAATCTTTCAATCAACCCCTCAGCCAGTAAAGGGGATGCATCCAAACATGGAAATATGAAATTCAGAGAAGAGCGAAGCATCCTGGGATTAGGACTGTCCTCTGGAAGTTTCCATGACCGATATTTCATCCTCAATTCCAGCACTCTGAGAATGTACAAGGAAATTAGAGTAAGATTTATGAAGTTAATCTCTATTAATCCTTCTAGCTCTGTCTCGCTCAGATTCACTCACTGTGTTTCTGTCTCTCTCTTCCTCCTCAAACAGAGTAACCGTGCAGAGCGCGAGTGGCCAGTTAAAAACCTCACAGTCTACCTGGGTGTTAAGAAGAAACTCCGTCCTGCTACATGGTGAGCTCCTCAAACACTGATGTCAGTTCATATTATCGTCACTTAGATTGAGGGACAGAGCTGCAGGTAGAAAAACATGAGCCATGGTCCCAGACCAGGAGAAAGAAAGCTAAAGACCACTGGAAACAATATCCTGTTCAAGATGTTTATTGTCATGTACACACTAAAACACAGCTTCCACTAATGGGCAATGAAACTCTTATTTTGCAACTTCCCACCACCACATAACCCAAACAAACTGTATAAATAAAATACAAAACCTAAAATATAAAATAGAATATAGACACCTGACATATACACAATGTAAAATTTGAAGTTTAAAGTGCACACATACAATAAAAAAGGACGGTTCAAATGTGCATTGTCTTGTCTGTCACTCTCAGTGTCTGAACAATCCTTGTTACTCATGTTGAGTTTGACATTTTAATGTTGGTGTAAAATGGTTCTTCCTAAGGGTTTCAGTACAATAATCCTTATACATAAAGACCTTAAACTCTTTAGGTATACCTGTGAAACTGCTTCTTAAAAAAAATCTGAACTCTATTCAGTTTCATGGTGGTAATTATGGATGCACCAATAGAGGTAGCCCATGGTTAAGTGCTGACCTTGTTTTTGTGATCAGAAATTTTGGCTCCCTTTGGTTGTGACTGCCCTGACAGTTTTTAGCCCAAACTGATTTATCATTGTTATTCTTCATTGCACTATCATGCTTCATTCACGATATGGTCATTTTTCTTTAGCTTACTTTTAATACCAGGCATAACATTATGACCACTGACCTTAACACCTGTTAGTGGGAGGGATATATTTGACAGCAACATTTTGTCCACTAAGTTACTAATGAAAGGACTGAAGGGGGTTTGACAAATTACGATAGTGACACGACTGGGTCAGAGAATCTCCAAAAGCTCTTGAGGGGTGCTCCCGGTCTGCAGTGGTCAGAATCTTTTTTAAAGTGGTCCAAGGAAAACTGGCAACAGGATCATATGTGGCCAAGGCTCATTGATGCGGGTGGGGAGTGAAGGCTGAGCAATGCAGTCTGATTGAACAGAAGAGCTCCTGCTCAAATTGCTGTAGAATTCGATGCTGGTTCTGATAGAGAGGTGTCAGAATACACAGTGCATTGCAGACCAACACAATATTAGGCAGATGGTCATAATATTTTGGCTTATCTGTCTATTTAGCTCATTAAGTTAGTGAATTTAACATTTATCTTGCAGATTTGAACCCTGATTTAAAATTTGATTAATATTTTTCAACTGAGAAGACTTGGGACGTTTGGATCTGCTTTTCATGGCTGGTTTTAGCAGATGAGGAAGATCTCCTCCTGCAGCAGAGGCCAATGTCATGAGTCTGCCACAAAGGTTTTTTTTCTAAGCCAGAGTTTAAAATGTGTGGCATTTTGGTTTAATTTAATACACAGTGCCAATGTGCATAACAAAACTGCAGAAGAGGCTTTTTCCTTCTTATTTCTTCCAGCACTATAGAGTCATAATGGGCTTACTTCCTATAGACATTTGTACTTAACATATTGAGAAAATTGACATAGAAAAATGTAACAAAATTAGGGTAAAGAAAGATAGCTAAATAAGTACACATCTTGTCCAGTTGAGGGCAGTATAAATTATAATTTCACATGTTCAGTTCAGTGTTGGTACTAGGCAAAATAACACATGGCACATACAATGGATGTCTGCACAGAGGAAACAACCCTCACAGTAACAGTAATCACATGAAAGGTTTCCAACGTGTACATGGGATGTCTTTTTGAAGTTTAGAAGTTATGTAATCGTACTTAGATAAATGTACCAGACTTTTTGAACCCATACATTGTGAGTGGATGGATCTGACTACGGGTTAATTAAACAATACTATGTCACAGGACTCAGTGGCTGATTTGATAGGCTGAAAGATCATTGATTCTCAGATTTCTGGAAATTCCTACACACGCCTTGGACTCAAAGAGTGGTGCCTCTTCATCCTGCTGCCCATCCTCACCATGTTAGATAGTGACATTTTACCCCGTCTTTGGTGTATTTTTGTGACTTTAATTTCTCTCAGAGGGAGTTTTCTTTTCCCAGCTTATTGACTCACAAGATACCACACGAGAATGGCTCCGTATTTATTTGAGAAATGTTGTACCTCAATGCATGCAGGCATTGTGACATGGTCATGAAACACTTTGTAACCTTGTTTAGATATGTGGTATGTAAAAACAGTTATAATTATTATTATTATTAAGAAGAAGTGGGGAGAGAGGTGATTCAAGTGACTTTTAAAGTGCCATGATTGTAAGAGGTTTGGAAGTCTTGTGTGCTGTTTTGGTTACACCTTTACACCAAATTCTGACTGAATCATTTAAATGTTGCTGCAGAAAAAGTGACTTACTGGATTTTTAATAGTTGTGTTTTGTAATAGTTGTGTGTAAAAATCCCAGTAGATCTGCAGGTTCAGTCACCAACAACCACAGCACATTCAAAGTCCCAAATATCACCTCTCTTGCTGATTCTGATGCTCAGTTTGATCTTCAGCAAATCATCTTAACAAAAACTCCATGCCCTTTATGCACTGGTTGCTGCAATGTGATTGGTTAATAGGATATTTGCACAAATGAGAAGTTGAAATGTTATGCCCAACCTTCCTAAATGGCAGTAGTTTTATGTTTTAAGACTGAGAATCTTGTGTGTACACAACTTCTATACCTTAAATTTATTGGAGTTTCAAAACTGGGCACCAATACTCTTTTCTGAGAGTGTTTTGATAAATAAAAAGCGGTATAGAATATAAATAATTTAGATCCAGATCAGAAATCTCAGGCTGCCTGAAGCTTTCAGACTTGTTACTAGTTTTGTCTCTGGTTTTAATCCACACAACAACTGCGCTCGAATGCTCTCAGCAGTCACGGATCAAATAAAAAAGTAAATGACAGCATTTAGAGAACATATAAGGGAATTTTTGCTAATGTTTAGGAAATGATGTGTATATTTTATGTACTTATGTTCATTCAACTCTTTTTTTTATTTGAATCAAACATTTCAAAGCCTCTGGGCTTTCTTCATTATTAATCATTTTTGAAGCGTACACAGACTGAGAGAAAATTCTCTAATCCCTCATGTTTTTGAGCAAAATAATCAGAGGGAATAATGAATGCTTAATCTTCAATAATTCATTTTCCAATTTTAGATTCATTTAATTCTCTGCTGTGTCTGAGATTGGTACTCTTGAACAGATGACCACTAGGGGGCAGACTGAGCTAATGAATCACAGCCACTTGTTACTGTACTGCTCGTTAATGAATTTGACTTTTCTGTCTGTTTTCTAGTTGGGGGTTGACGGTGGTCTATGAGAGTAAGAGGCAGGAGAAACCAGAGAAGCAGCAGTGGTGAGTAGATGTCAGAGGTATATGTGTCGACCTTTATGTATGAAAACATAGCTGTCACGATAACACTGAAAGTTTGGGATTTCCTGTCAAAAATGAGAAAACATGTATGAGGGTAATGTCTAGGCTAATTTAACACAACTTTATAGTCTTTTATTTGAAAATATAACATTTATTTACCAATAATCACTCTGTATCTCCTATGGTACTTTGCCAAATTTAGCATATACATTTTACTTTTCATAAAATGAGTCTAAATCAACTTGTAAATCATTTCATACACTATTAACAGGTCATTCCTTTATATCCATAAATTCATCTTACAAAGAAGAAAAAATAATCAATTGTTTACACTGGGTTTTTGAAATGTGACAAAAGTAAAACTTTTTTTTGTTATAAGCCAAACATCTTCTTGGTTTTATTCCTCCATCTTTGTGGTTTGCTAGGTTCATGACCACGAGCAATGCAAAGTCAAACTCAGCATCTGATATAAAGTAAAGAATAAGCAGTGTTTCTTTCATGTCTTATATTAATTATCTGCAGAGTTCAAAGCAATGCAACACATTATATGTTGTTTATTGCCTCTATTTTATGTCCAATCTTAGCAATGTATATTCAAGGATACAAACACTCATTTGCCTGACTGTCGAAATTTTTTAACAAGAACCTTCAAATTTTCTGAAGGATACATGATGTCAAATTTTGGTACATTTAATCAATTAAAAATAATATAAATACATTAACCTGTGTATATTTATTTTCTAGATCAGCACTTTATCAGATTTTTTTGTACCTCACATGCAGGCCCAACATGAACTGACAGGCACGATTCACTCGATAAGTTTAGCAATGTTTTCAACTTTCTGTGAGTGTCAGAGCATGAATGATCACTCATTTTCTAATAAACAGTTTAGTTTAATAGACACCATATGGTTGGTGATGGAGTACAACTCTGGCCAAGCAATCCTTAATGCCATTTTTTGTGATTGCTTTGATTGTAAGCTCACTTTTGGCTGTATTCACATACTTAATATTAAAAACATTACCCCACACTATAACCAAATTAATTCACTTTCCAAGTTTGTGTAGTATCTTTTTGTGATTTCCCCAGCCTATCAAGTATTCATATCCCCAAAGATACAGAAACCTTTTAAGGTTTAAACCTTTTGTTTTTCTGTTCTACCTCATAACACAAGACAGCTTTGGATCAGTAGTCTGTGCTTCATGGTTACATGCAGTCAGACATTTACTATCCACTCATTTCAGTAAGTTAAATTAAAGAAAAGAAAGAGTTCATTTCTCTGTCCCTATCCTGGAGTTTAAGAATCACATTTTGTATCTCCCTGCAGGTATAGCCCTTGGACTTTACTTATTCACTCCTTCTGTCACTTCCTCTGTTGACGCTGTCTTATTTTCCCTCAGTGGCAGCATAATCACATTTTTGATGCGCATGTAAACATGACCAATGTTAGAAACAGCTAGCTGCTTTCTCTGTAGGCAGAGAAAACGGGTCAGATCCCTGCGTGAGAGTTGGGAAGGAGAGGCATATGAAAGGTCGTCTCCACCCAGGAGGGAAACACACATGAGTACACCTGAAACCACGACTCTAATCTAGGCTCTGTTCACGTAAACATGGCCCTGTGTGTGTTTATTACTTTCATATATGTGTGTATACATCCATGTGCACGCTCAGTGTGTGCTCATGTTACACTGGGCTCTACGCTGTCAGCAGCTGTAGACATCAGTACGGTTGTTACAGGAGTGCTGTTCTCGTCACGCTGTAGGCAGCAGCGTCTCTCGGTTACGCTCTGTGGCCTTATCGCTCCCAGAAAATAAAGAAACACACCTGAGAGGAAGAAGCAGAGAGAGAAGGAATGGAGAGGAAAGATAAAGAAGGCTTGCAGAGGAAATGGGAAAAGAGAAACAAAATGTCACCCAGAATGGGGGAAAACTGTATGTTAAGTTTAATATTGAGCATTAACTTTATGTGGAAATACATTTGTTTGAAAAAGAAAGTAAAAGATATAAAATAGAATGGAAATACGCAAATCTTACTGGATTAGGCTCTGAAATGTAGGCTTTTTTCAGTTTGACTGAGCTACCTTCACTAAATGTGGCTTAATTTTAGCCTGTTACTGCTTCTTTCTACTTATAACTTGTATGACTTGTTAATTTTCCCTCTCTGTACCACTACTTTATCAGCACATGCTTGCAGCAGCTGTCCTTCAACTCAGGGACACTACTCTATCATCAGAGTATTATGTAAATTTGAATCACTGACTTTATGAAAAATGTGCAGTGATTAATGAGCAGCATTTTTTCCTCTGCAGCTGATAATGTTTCTAGATAAGCGACCCAGTTAATTGCACGAAAAGTCCACATACTGTAGAACATTACAGATTACTAAACTGTACGTATGCATGCTTCAGTGGAGTCACTGTCCTGTTTCGTATCCCAACAAGCACTAATGAGCTGTGCTGGCCTTAATGATGTAAACTTGGGAAAAGGAGGAGCTCAGTGTATCTGTGTGCATGTGGGAGATAAGTTTGTGTGTGAGAGGTGTTAGCATGTGTGCCAGATCTCTTGACTGCAGCTAAATTTATGTCTGTGGTGTAAAACCTGCTTTTTCTGTTTGGCTCTCAGGTTTGAAACAGTGTTTTGTTTTGTCTCAGAGGGAGAGAACTTGCATAATTGTCAAGCTCAGAATAATAATAATGATATAAGTAAAACGTTTTTATTCAGCACCATAGCATTGCTGATGGCTCAGAGGACTCCACAACGCCAGCCTGTCAGGCATACAATATGTGCGCACATACACACATACACACACACATACACACACACATCAGAGAGACATATAAATTACCACCTGGTGGACTCAGATGCACATGTTGAACTGCAAATTTACAAATGGTAAAGTGGTAAATGGACTTGTGCTTATATAGCACTTTTTAGTCTTTGACTACTCAAAGCAGCTTCACACCGCAGGTCACATCTGCCCATTCACACCCATTCGCTCTCACATTCACTCACTGATGGTTGGAGTTTCTATGTATGTTATCCATCAGTATCAACTAACACATCCTCACCCTATCACGCCCATTTACACGCCACTGACGCAGCAGTGGGAGCAACTTGGGAGTTAAATGTCTTGCCCAAGGACACATTGCCATGTGACAGCTGGAGCCAGGCTCAAACCTGCAAACTTCAGATTACTGACCAAGCGCACTATCAGACTGTGCAACCAATGTTCAAATCAGTGTGTCTGTTTGTGGAGAGTTAATGAGAGATTAGAGTGTGCTAATTATAGATAATAGATAATAACGATGAATGGACAGTACTGGAGTGCAGTAGAAGTGAAGCCAAATTTTTAGAGCCTCCCCTGCTACCTGGAAGTAGTATAGCCAGAATCAACCATCATCACATCATGCCAGAAGATGAGACAGGGAGTAACTCATGGATCAAAGCTCATGTCAAATGTGTCCTTCATCATGTCATGATACTTGGTTACTGTTACTAACCTGACCCACCAGATGGACTGTTCAAAATATTTCATTAGTCCATCTGGAAAATTGCTCATAGAAAGTGTTTGGGGAGGGCAGAACCTATCAAAAGAATATTCAGCAGGTGATTAGATAATCAATATGTCAGTCACATTCATTATAGGCCAATCAGATAATGTAGTAAGTGGCAGCTACTGCAGTGGTGTAAAGGACAGAACATGAGCCCCTTCGTAAAAGAAATTCTCTTATATCCTTTGTTCTTCATTTAATAAAGAAATGTGGTTCAGATCTGATAAAACAGCTACTGAAGCTGTTAGCATGCAGTTACTTCTTGCTGTCATGTAGCTCCCACCTCTTCCTGCTTGGGCCATCCCACTTTGGGATGCTCACAGCCGTAGATTGGAGCTCAGCAAAATGGATCTGTCTGATTGCAGACATTGAATCAGGCTGAGCCATCTGCACTGCAAGGTTAACTATTAACAGGTGCTCTCCAAATAAAATAGGATTTTGTGTAAAAGGCCATCTGTTCTCCCAAAAGCATTTTTAAACAGATTGTTAATTTTCAAAGTTCACAACGTCAACAGAGGACAACAAGACAGATTTGACTATACAAAAAGGAACAAAAATAAAAAAAAGCTGATAAAAAAAAATAATAATAACAGACAGTTTAGGGAAGACAGCACCAAGATTAAGACTCACAGTCATGGAGCAATACTTCAGAGCATACGTTGCAAAACTAGAATAACACTCATGAAAGATCAACTGTAGTCTGGTAATGTATAATTTATCTTTGTAAGAGCAGGGTAGGGTGGGTATGAAGGATGGAAACAATCTTTAATAATAATGATGGAAAATATTCCAAAATTGATTGAAAAATGAAATCTTTACATTTTACATTAAACACATATAAAGGGTAATATTTTAAGCCTTTTTTGTTTTTAACTTGGTACAAAAGAAGTCAAAGGCAGATGAATCAGGTCTGTGAGGCAAAAAGCAGGGTTTATTGTCAGTCCAAGGTCGGTCCATGAGCATGCCAAAACAATCCAGGAAAAGGTATCAGGCAAACAAAAGGCAAGATAACGTCCCGGAAAGTGCCTCGAGGTTCAACAATCTGGCAGCAGGACAGGAGAAGACATGAGGGTTAAATACATGAGGTGATTGGGGGTGATGAGACACAGCTGGGGGAGAACAACCAGGGATCAAGTGTGACAATGCCAGACAGGAAGCAAAACATAAGAAGACAAAGAGAGACAGGTCTATTTTCAAAATAAAACAGGAAGCATGAAACAAAACATAAAATATAAGAAAAAAACAGGTAACTTTTAAAGACAGCTGAAGCTACTGTCCCTCTGAGAGAATCATAAAACCCTTGTGTACTGATGTGGCATGTATTCTGGATTTTACATTGCGTAAGACTAGTCAAAAAAAGTTTTCATGGCCTAAAAACTGTCATCTTTTTACATGACTTACTGCATGAAGGTGATGTAGCATGAAGATATTTAGCCTGTGGCACTGCTGAGGTGTCATAAATCTCAGGTTGCTCTGGTAGAGTTCTTCAGCTCATCTGTATCATTGGTCTGTAGTCACTTATTTTCCTTTTTGCCAACACTGATCATTTTTATGGGTTTTAAGTAGGGCTGCTGCTCTGGCCAATCAAGCAAAGTAGTAAAACTACAGCAATTGTTTCCATTATATTCAGATTTCTTTTCAAATGCACCCATAAGTGAAAGTGTTCACTTTTCAGATAAGTTTAAGCCATCTTCGGTTCAAGATGCACTGTTGCAACATTTTGACTGACAAGAGGAGGGAAGGCAAGAAGACAGTCAATGGTAGCATATACTGTTTAACAAGGCAATGTTGTAAAAGATGATAAGTCATTATGATTCAATATATTTTACTTCTTCACATCTTCTAGTAATTAATCCCAACTTTCCACCCTGTCTCAATGTCTCTCCTCTTTTCTCTAAAGACCACACACATACTTTTCACACATACATGCCAGCCCCTGTGATTTTTGTCACCCTCACTTTGTCACCCTCTTTATATTTGCAGGTATCTTTGCTGTGACACGCAGTCAGAGATGAGGGAGTGGTTTGCTACTTTTCTCAGCATCCAGGTGTGAAAACGCATACACACACCCACTTACAGTTGTACTCACACTAAAAGAAAATTTGCTCTAATATATTATCTTTGCAAACATTCACTAAGTACTCTATTGTCACTCACTGAAATTTCACAGGTATATGATATCGTACTGTTATTTGAAACCAGGAAATGATCTTTAAAGCTAAAGTGAAGATTTTTTTATCGATTGATAAAACACACTGCAGTTAAAAGTGCAAGTGTCTGTGACAAACCCAAGCAAACAATTCAATCTGGGACAAGTTTAATAATTTTTCAATTCAGAAGTTTTTTTAAAGCATGGAACTTCGTCTTGAGGGGTAAGTGTCAGTCATAACAATTTACATCAAGCTGCTAAAACAGCCTCCAACTTAGATCTCATGCTGTTACCTGTTGTTTCAGAGAAATTCCTCCTTGTATGACCCAATCAAATTAGTGATCATGTTATTGTGTGTAAAATCTTTATTCAAGACAATCAGAAATGATTATGTTTAAGGTCCTTGGTCATTTCTGTAGTCCTTTATCACAGTCTGTTAGCAACAGAACTTTTTAAGATTAAATTATGCTTCAAAATTCACAGGAGGGACAATTCTAAGTGTATTGTATGTTGTATTCTGTGTAATCTCACTTACATGTGTTCTCTGTGGACCTTACTTCAAGTATTTCTCTGCAAAACTTTTTGAAAAAATCCTGTAGCCTTTGAGACAAGGACCTCTGACTGTTTCTCTGTGGACTCCTCTTTAGGTGTTACATTGTAATCAGTTCCCATGCTATCTGGTGTCCTAGATGCCCAGAGTGTTAAAAGCCCTTTCTCTTAGTGCACAGAGTTAATTTTCACTTATTTTGTAAGTCATGTCTCACATTAGTTAACATGCTCATCTGTATAATCTTACATAGGACATTTAATAGCCACTATAGTCGGGGGTAGTTTAACTAGTTGGTCTTCTTCCCATAATGCACAGCGTGACTCATACTCATTGGGACGCTGGCTTTGGTGTAATGACGTAAGGCCAGCTGTAGCCCTTTGGCTTCAAAAAATCGCTTTGTGTACATGAGATGGCCCAAAGGAAATGTGCAAATTTGTAGATTTTTTTTTTTTTTTTTTACTGTATTGCAACAAAGCAACCGAACTTTAGGTGTTAAAAACCCCCACCTAAATAGTGATTTTTTTGTGGGTTCTAAAACCCACAGTATTTTTTGGATAAAACAAAAGTTCTAAATAAGTTATTTTTTTTAGACGTAGTCCCGGTAACTTGGATAAACTTTGCTGTATGTTCCAGTGACAGAAATAACAACAATTAACACAGAATCAAATGGCTTAATATCTGCTGCCTACTAGTGGCAGAAGGCTAAACTACAGTATAAAACACAAACGTACAGCTTTTATAAATATGGAACAAAATGGCTATTCGTACTGCAAAATATCAGTATCGGTAGTATCATGCAGTAATATAGTGTGAAACATTGCTGTATGAATGTTTTTTACACTGACATTAAATATTTTGTCATGTTTTTATGAGACACATAAACACTGCATTATTGATTACTGTTTTGAATTAAGTTTACTTATAACTGAAAATTAAAATGATCAATCAGTACTTTGCTTTAAATCACCCTTTAACCTGCCAGTGATATTGCATTGTTCTAAATTTCTCCCTTCTCCTTGTCTTCCCATATGTCTGTGTCCTCTCCTTGTCAAAGCATGACGGTGACATTTGGCCTCAAGACGGGCTCAAACAAACGCATGTGAACCGTGCGATGCCGACGGACACGCGTCATGGTAACGTGTCACTGATTCCGCTGCGTGGCAGTGAGAATGAGATGCGGAACAGCGTAGCAGCTTTCAGCCAAGACCCGCTTGCTGTGAGTGAACCACCAATCACTGGGACTAATCCTGGACAGACCAGGAAGCTCAATGGAAAGCTCCTGGCTAATCAGAGACCTTCATGCTGTTCAGGTGGTCCAGGCCCTCAACCTTAATCAGACAGAAGGATGACAAATTTACTCTGAGTGTGTGCTCCATGTATTTTATGTACTTTACATTTGGAGAACAAGACTTTGTTCAGACTTCTGCCAGTTTTAATATTTGAAATGCATAATTGTGCATTTTAATTGTCTGTTAAAGCTTAGTATTTGCCTTTTTCTTTAGTTATTAATGCCACCAAAGGAGTGACGTGAGATAAGGGCCTCACCTGAACAGAATCAATAATCTCTGATCCATGATTTAATTCTAATTCAAGCATCATGACAGGATCTGGGTTCTTAAACATAAAAATAGACTTAAAGGCTCTTAGACTCAAATGCGTGTTCTCAAGAGCCGGAATTCCAGCACAAGAGGATAATTGACTCATTTGTGGCACAGAAATGTTTGAGAACCTAGACGATGTAAAGAGGAGGAGACAGCTGCATCTTCATTTTGAAGAAAGTTTGTTTTGAGAATTAATAGAACTGAATTAGAACGAGTTATTTTGGCGAGGCTCTGCCAAAAGTTGCTGCAAAAAACACCAAGCACTGAAGTGAGCTCATGCCTGCAGGCAGACTCTGGTTAACACCGTGTTTCACTGCCATTTCAGCTCACACTGCTGTTTGGTTAGAAAGAATCTGACAAACATGAGCACTGCTTTATCTGGATTGTATTTTAAAGCACTGACATTAAACCAAAGCAGCGCAACAGCCTCAGCATTCTCACTTTCCATCTGTTCTCTTATTTTCATTGGAAATTGAGTGCAGCCATCCAAAAAATATTCATTCGGCACAAAGTCTTGATGCAATCATGGGACCAAATGTCCACAATATGATGATGCAGTTGTCTCCTACTGCTGTTTCAGCCATCACACACCTCTCATTAGTTTGCTGCAGCCTGCAGCAACAGCACATAAGAACTCAGCTCAGTGTCACTTTTATTGGCACCAACACCATGCCAAGGCTGCTGTTGCTGCCTTCTAGATATTTTTCTATATTGATCTCTGTCTTTTCAGAGTATTGACCTGGCGTTATTTTTGTCTGTAGAGTGAAAGGGGGTGTGATTGCTTTGGTGACGGGGCATCAGCAGGAGCCGGGTTTCTTTTGCCAGACGTTTGTGTGTTTGAGCGTGGGGGAGATTCAGCCGAAGGTTAAAATGAATATGGAGTTCTGACTTTATATGTTAAGGCCCTTTTCAACAGCAGGAGCCAGGGACATTTTAAAGAACTCTGTTTGCTTCAACAGCAGGAAACAGGGTCGGAATTTAGTCCTTGAATGCTTGATTTACTCTGCAAAAGCCTTTGTTTGGGAGGAAGTACTTTCCAGTGGCCCAGTGCTGTAAAATAATTTTGTAGCCAAAAGTGATCACTCAAAAATAAAGAGGCCTACTACAAAATTACTACAAACAAGTAGATGAATGAATGATTTAAGATGAATGAAAGTATTACCCTGTTTCTTACCAATAATATCAACAACTAGACATTGTTCTCTGTGATGTTTGGTTTGACTTGAATTTTGATATGTTTCGTTACGCACCACATTTCTGCTCTTTTCTCTTCATACTACAGCAAAGTCTCACTTCTACTCTTTTCTCTTCCACCCTTTACATTCTCCCTGTCCTCACCTCATTTCTCTTTTACCCCTCTTTGACACTCTCCAGCAGGAGCTCCCCCTCCTTGTCATAACCCCTTCTGTTGTTTATCTTTCAGCTCTTTAGAGACGTTCGATAATGGTCGCTAAAACACAGGTGAGATGTTTTTAAATTACAAGTATACAAGCTCAAAGAAATGCTGCACTTAAGGCTTAATTATGACTAAAGTTGAGCGTAAGATTAAGCTTCAGATAATTTGTTGCTTTCAGTGTATCTGCCCTCTGACCCTTGCTTTTTGTGCCCACTTCTTCTCAGCAGTCTAATTTCTGGTTGCCATCACTACCAGACACTCTGAGTCTGGGTGGAAAATATAAGCATCATCTCGAAGGAGAATGTTTATGTTTAACTGGCTCTGGGTTTAGGTGTAAAAGCTGCATGTTTCAGTCTGCTGTAGACGATACAGACGAAAATATAAGTAATAAATGATTTAGCTAAGCTGATTTTTTCCTTTTTGAAGGCAGATGGTCAGCCTGGTCATTCCAGTGACATCATCATTCTGCGACTGTAAGGACCAGAATGACAGACACTCTCACTGTATGTGGATCATAGCATCCCAACATGAACTGGGCCATGAAGCTTAAGGACCACAGGATCATGTAACTTTTATCAGTCTCCTGGGCTTCCTGCGCAGGACCATTCAACCTGTTGTACAGAAATGGACACTTCACAGGACCGCTGAAGATTTCCTGACTGGTATTGTGCTCCACATGCAGGAAGTCAGCACCACACATAAAACTGTATCCATTGTTAAAGTGGCACTGGCACATGAGGCAATCACCGCATTGCATTATGGGACACAGCCATGGAAGAAATGTTGAGAGAAACTGTATGTCTGATTTTTAATACTGTATTTCAGAGAGGACTTAGGTTCATCTAGGCACCAGCATCCAGTGCTTAGCTCTTTTAATAAAAGATTGAAGTTCTTGACTTACAGCTGTAGCTGAATCTAAATTGAAAATGTTTTTTATTATTATTATTATTATTATTATTATTATTATTATTATTATTACTATTATTATTAGCTCTTGTTTTTGTACTTGTGCTTTTGAAGGTAGAGCTGGTTTCAGTGACCTGATTTATTCCAGAGATTGTTCTACTTGGACCAGGATCAGGAGTGAGAAAAAAAAACTGAGGAGCAACAGGTGACAGATCCGTGTTCCTCTGCAGGACTTTTGACAAATACTGTTCAACCTTTTTTCTTTTAAGGGTTTGTTGATTGTTCCTTGTGCCCCTATGTCTGCATATTTGTGCGTCAGTATGTGTGAATGTGTGTTTGTGAATGGGCCAACCAATCAAATGTTGTGTGGGAAAAATCATCAATTTTCACAAGTTAAAAAACTTAAACATAAAAGTATTAGTAGTAGCCCATTATTTTCCTGTATCTAGTGTATTTTTATGTTCAGGCATAACATGATGACCACTGGCAGATGAAGTGAAAGTTCTCTCTTCATCATGGCACCTGTAGTGGGTAGGATATATTAGGCAGCAGGTGAACATTCTGTCCTCAAAGCTGACGTGTTCGAAGCAGGAAAAATGGGCAAGCGTGAGGATTGCAGTGATGCATGTAGGGAGTGAAGGCTGACCCGTGAGGTCCGATCCAGCAGACGAGCTACTGTTGACCATATTGCTGGTGAAGTTAATGCTGGTTCTGATAGAAAGGTGTCAGAATAAACACTGCATCGTTAGTTGCATGTGGGATTATGTAGGGGACCAACGCAATATTGGGCGGGTGGTCATAATGTTGTGTCTGATGTGTGTACACATACTTACCTGTATTTTGAATCAAAGTGTAATTATGGCCGGCCATAGCAGAAAAAATTCTTGCTGCATGGTAATACACAATATACAGTATATTGTTGTTGACCATGAAGAAATAGCAATTAGTTCACAGTGGCACAGTTATATACTTTGATTTTATTCTAGTAAAATCAAATGATATTGTTACCAGTTTGTAATCTTGTTGGATGGCTGGATCTGAAGCTGATATGAAAAGGCACTGACCAGTTAGCGTCCTTTGAGAGATTGAAGCCAGAGGTTTAATTAGAAAAGCACTCAGGGAGCACAGACCTCCACCAAGCAGCTCAGTTTAGCAACCCCTGTAAAAGATACAATTCTGGATCACCAGGTCCAGAACTGTGCCAGGATCCGGACCAAACTCAGCACATACATGGGGGTACTTATCCTGTATGAACACAAAAAGTTTTGGGAACATCACAATGTTTTGATTTTATATGAATTATTGAATGTCGTCAATGGGATTTGCCATTATAAAGTTCAATGGTTTTTTGTGACGTCAATCTGGTTCGGATCCAGATGAAATTTACCTTGATGATAGAGAGATAGACATGTACCCCATATTATCCTTTCAAATTGGAAGCAGACAAATATACACATCACCACCAAAATCCAATCATTTCTAAGTTGGGCCATTACCAACACCTCTTGTAAATTTCAGCAAAATCCATCCAGTAGTTTTTGTATGATCTTGCTAACAAACAAACAATCAAACAAACATACTCCATACTCCAAACAAAAAACATAACCTCCTTGGTGAAGCTAATAACAACAGCAAGAAGCCCCTTAAAGCTTGTAAACACAGTGGCTTGTGAGAAAATCGATGAGGATGCTGCTGTAGTGGCAGTTTTATCGGAGTTCATCAGATTTATTCACCAAAAGAAGAGCAAAGAGTGACAGTGATTATTGTGTAAAATGTATAGTCAGAGTAAAAGTTTAGTTAAAGTATCCGTTAAAATAGTGCATTAAAAGTTTGCATCATTTTTTTAATTCATGGGTTATGTGGACCAATCCATAAAAATCTGCCAACAGCTTCCTCACAGGCTGTAATGAGCTGCCCGTCTCCATCACCTCGTTACTGCTTATGTGTTGTAAAGTTTTCTTATTTATTTAGACAGCTAATGGGACATCGTTATTTTTACTGTTAGTTTTAAACACTTTTCAATGCAGGTTTTGAGTCAAATGTGTGAATGAGTGTGTGTCTGTATGTCCTCTGGTCCAGACTTACGCTGGAGTGTAGAGCAAACTTCTCAGTAATAGAATCACACGCCACATGAAAAATAGTGAAATCTTGTCTGTGCTTTTTTTTTTTTTAATCATTATTTTCAACATTGAATCACATTGAATCTACTATGATCATTTTGTTTTACAGGTCACTGGATGAAGTAAAGTAACATTAAAGTGATGTACAAATCTGATAAATAAATAAACGAGTATTCACTAAACTCATCCCAGTAAGCAGAAATGTCATTTTCATAACATTTATGTATTTAGATTTCATGTTCCCTCTGCAGCACTTTTAGAGTAGGTCTTCAACAGTCATAAAGCACAGGGCAGCAGTCATTCTGTCTCCCACACTGCAGTATCTAAAGGCCTCTCTCTGTGGCCTTTTAACAGCCGTTGTTATACATTTTTATCATTAAAGGTTGACTCTAATTGTTCCACCTTCTTTCTTGTGTCTTTATGATGCTCTTCAATGCACTCTGAGGGAAAGTTCAGTGTATGAAGGTTTTCTCCCATTTTTCTTTAAACAAGTTTTCTCCTTAAAGTTGTTATTCTATAAAAAAAAAAACTTTAAAACGCAGGTTTATCCAAGTTACTATCCACACATCTGAATCATTCATAAGTGATAAATATTATTTTTTGTGGCTGATTATGACCCAAATAGATAAATAATATAAAAGTTAAATGCTGTATAGAATCATGTTGAGCCAACATAGTTTTTGAGAAGTTTTAACTGGTAATTGGGTTAAGTATGAGGCTCTTGGTGGCACCATGTAGAGCTATGTACAGGCTACCTTCCACTCCCTGATAGCTCCACCCAGGGACATAGCTTGCAAGTTCCTTTATTATTTATAAAAACCCAAACTTAGCCCTTTAAACTGAAAGAAAGTAAAGCTCCTAATTCGTAAGTATTAAAAATGTTTCTGAGGAAGGTTTATTTGTCTGCCAGCTGCTGATATGACATGAGAATAACTTCACAATAAAGGTCTTTCCCTTTACTTATTCTTTGGTTTTGTCCAGTGTTTAAATCCCATGTCAAGTCTCTTTGGTCTATTATTGTCATTTCCCCCAGATGGGTGTAAAACATGAAAGTTTCACTTAAATATGTGTGGACCTCATGCCAAATTATTAGTGTTTTTAAGGAATGGTTGGTGTGTGCTTCTTGCAAGTAGTTTATGCTGTGCTGAGTACAGATAGAAACATATGGAAGTTTTCATGTATCCTTTTCTCTCCCTATCCAGACTGGTGCATCTGTGGTACTGAGATGATAAATGGCAGCATGTTGTAGGGCTGCCCAGAAATAAAGCTTCACGTTGGGCAGTGCCAGCCCTCCACAAACATAAGGTAGATCGAGTAGAGATGGAGGCAGTCTGGGTCTCTATTTCTCCAAATGAAGAAAGGATTTTTTAAGTGCTGAGAAAAAGGAGCCCGAAGATAGATCGCATAATAATATTTATGCGCTCTATCATAGAGATAGGCTTTCTAAAGACTCCTCTGCCTCTTACATCAATTGTTCAAAATCGTTTGATACTGCAAATATCAAAAGTTATTTCCATTTCTAAATGAGCAAATCCTGCTGGGGCTATTACAAACTGTGTAGAGTTGGGATTGTTTTCTCTCTTTATTCAATCAGAGTAGAGCACTTTGCCTTAAGTGGACTCTGGAGGAGCTGCAGTTTTGTTAACTTTCAAATTGGCTTCATTTTTTCAGTGCCTTAAAATCCACTTAGATGTTGAACCCCTCTGTTCTAGCCCTGTCAAGAAGCAGCTGCTTTGGTGTAAATGTTCATGAGCTTCATCTTACATATAAAAAATCCTTGTATTAACCCTCCGACCAGTAAAATTTGAAATAAAACCAGGTTGCCGGTGATAGGAATGAGCACACTATTTTGCTTGTGTTATCTTACTACCTTATTGTTATTTTAATACATTTTTGAGAGTTTGAACTTTTGACCCTGTATCCTAAGACTGTGACATATAATTTTAAAAGTTCTAACATTTTTTTTCACCACTCAAATCCCCTCTAAGAAGTAATATGAACACGCATACGATTACAGTCTGTTGTCACACAAGTCCCACAACTCAAGGGAAATATATATGTTTATTTAAAAGGTTGTTGCCCCTTGGCTCTGCTTTTTTGCATGCTAATCCACTTTTATTTACTCACTGTTCAAATATAAAAACACACACACAAACGCAAAGCCCCCTGCAGGCTAACTTTGAAAAGACACACAAACCACACTACACAGAGCACACGTGTGGATGTACAGTACAGACAAATGTATGGAGACTGAAAGTTTTGCGGGCCTGAGGCTTTGATGACAAAGTCATGCTAGCGTGGAAAACACACATTGAGTGGGAGCTTCGAGGAAAAATGTCAGAGGTGCGTGTGTGTGTGTTTTAATGTGGCAGGGGGGTACAGTGATCATGGGGAGAGCCCTGCGGAGGTTTCCCATGTCTGTGTGTGTGGGTGTGAGTCACAGTGGTCCACCAGCTCTTTGTGTGTTCTTCTAAGCAGAGCTGACACATCAGGGTCACTCTGTACCTCAAGACACACACAGGAGGACCCGGCAGGGACACACACAGGAGGTCCTTACCATAAAACTCACAAACACACGCACACAGGAGTGCCACAGGGGGAGAACACACTTTCACACACTAATATGGCCTTTACTACATAGGTTGCAGCAGTTGCATAAACAGAGGAGCTGGAGATGAATGAGCTCGGTTCAGAGAGAGGGCACGAATGGAAGATGGAGATAAAGACTCAACTGAGGAAGAGGAGCTTCAGGTGGGCATGAGGAGGCCACCACCCAGACCTGCGGGCCCACCTGCCGGCCCCCAAAAATGAAATGCAAACTCTCCTGGAGCTCACTGTGTCACCCCTCCTAAAGAAGACAAAACAATGGGAGGGCGAGCAGCAGCCACCTGCCTCCCTCAGAGACCTGGACATCCTCCTGTGAGAGTCAATTTCCTTCATTTCCACTCCGAGCACACGGCAACAGAGAGCAGCGTGAGTGAGTGACACTTAAATTGGCTTTCAGTGCACGCTGCGCTGCATCAGCAGACATGGAGGCTTCTGTAACTTCTGAGGCAAGACGGCAATGAAAAGCCAGCGTGGGTTTGAGAGAATAATGACAGGCCGGGGTTATTGTTGTGCTCAAAGGTACACTACACCTGATTTGTGCACAATGGAGGCTATCATTCTTGAGTTTTATCTGCAGATATACCAGAGCCACATGGTGTTTGGTAACTTTTTCTGAGGGCTTTAGAAATAAAAGAGTGTTAAGAAAGTATAAAACACACTTTTCTGACTAAGGTCCATAGCACCACCATCAGAGCCAAAATGCAAATAGCTTAAAGGGATGTTTCAGTCTTTTTGAAGTTGGGTTTAGTTTAGTTTAGTTTATTTAGATCCCCATTAGCTTTTGCATAGCTGCAGCTGGGTTGTATCAGGTACTTGACAGGTCATTGAAGTGGCTGAAAGGGCTCCCAGCAGCGCCATATCTTTATGGGGATCAAGCTCTGACTATCGGCAAGGTGCTGTTGGGGTAGTTATATCGCGCAATTGTGTGAGTTTGACATTAAATGAGGCCACAAAACTAAGTTGGGTCGAATGAACGATTTGACAGAAAATTCAGAGTCGCTGTGTTAGGCACCATTTTAATTTTACAATTCATCAAATGGCTGCAGTATGTGTTCTTCGGCCTGTGCACATTGATTCCACCAATCTGCTGTTTCACATTAACAGAAGAGGAAACCAATACAGAATCAAATGTGAGTATACAGAAGAAGAAGTTCTTCAGAGTGGGGTCCCGTGGGCAGGAGAACACAGCCACATGCTGCATTGTAAAATAGTTCCAAACAACTGGAGGAAAAATTAACCTATTAAAACAACAAGCCAACGCTGGCGAAGGGTCACGTCATGCAACAGAAAGTGACAATTTGTTTGCTTTTTTACATTTCAGATGTAAAAACAGGAACAACCCAACTTTATAATATCCAGGGAGTAAAGAATGACCCCGCTGTAGCACTCTGACCTAACACCCAATCAGAGTTATGCAGCACGTTGCCAATGGATGGATATGTAGCCCATATCTTGCATTACAAAATAGTTCCAAACACAGGGCCTTTGTTGAGGAAAAGTGGGTTAATTATGAGGCTTTCAATGGCATCACTGGCCGCTATATATTGCCTAACATCAATACTCAGCTACCTCCCCTCAGGGACAAAGCAGTGGGGTCAGATAGCGGTCACTGGAATACAAACTGATATAAATCTAACTCCCTGGATTTTACAAAGATGGGTCTCTCCAGTATTTATTCCAGATATACAAAAAAGCCAAAGTGATGACCAAGTTTCCAATTTACCATTATCTGTCTCATAATGTCGGCCTTCGCTAAATTTGGCTTGTTATTGGACATCAGGACTCATCTTTCTTCAGCGGCACAGTGTTGTGTATGCAGTGCCCATTTTACCGATCAGGACTACGACACATGACAGCAGTTTGAAGGCCGCCTGAAATTACAGAGCTCTGGTGAGACATGCAGGACTCGATTAGCAGCATATTTACCTCCACCAAGGAGGTTATGTTTTTGCCAGCATAATGTTTGTTTGTTTGTTTGTTAGAAAGATTACGCAAAAACTACAGGACGGATTTTGCTGAAAGTTTCAGGAGATGTTAGTAATGGCCCAACGTAAAAATGACTAGATTTTGGTGGTGATCCAGATAACCACCATTAGCGAACAATCCTTTTTGCTCAATAACTGTCTAACTAATAATGATATGATTCTGAGTGCTAGGTTTGGGTTTTCAGGGTCAAGGAATCATATTATGATGGTAACTTTATCATGGAACTATTGCTTATGGATGTAAAGGCAATATGTGAGCTACCTTCATGGAGGTTTGCACTCTCCAAGTGCTTTCTAGAGTTGTCGAAATTGCTCATTTTTAGCTCAGTTTTAGTAAAGTTAACGTTTCGTTGTTTCCTTTGACTGCCTGACCAGCTGATGGCAGAGGGATACATAACACCCACGTCCCAATGTACAAAAGTTCTCAACACAGGGACAGAATCTTATTGCATTATATTGTCGAGCCACCATAGTTTTTGAGTAGTTTTAACCTATAAATGGGATAATTAGGAGGCTTTTGGCGTTTCTGTTATGTTCTGCTATGTACTGACTACCGTGTACCCCCAGATATCTCCTCCCAGGAACAAGGCTTGCTAGCTCCTGTATTAGCAATCTGACTTACTTATGCCATGGGCCTCAAGCAGCCCCATTTCAAGAAAACCTGGACTAACCCTTAAAACCACATCATCCCTGTCAAAAAAAATTGAACTGTGTGACTGTGAACCATGTGGTTTTATCCTGACAAGAGCAGCTTCATTATTTAACAGCCATACCTCATACCGGTATTATTGGTTTGGTTTGAGTTTGATGAGTTGTCTTTCGTTGTAAGCAAAAGTGTTTAAAAAGCTACCTTTCCCACTTTTATGAATACTTTAGTGGTCGTTAAATGAAAAATAAACAGTCTGACTTTAATAATTCATCATCATTACTGGTGTTCTGTTCACCATCACTATGTTGATTTTGATCTATAAATCATATTTACCTGTCATACCATAATGTCCTTCATTGCACCTTCTACATCCACCTGCAGTTTTGAGCTGCATGAGGCGTCAGTCCAGATTTGGATAATGACTCCTCGGTCTGCCAGAACCTGCTGTCACCCCCTGTTCCTCTCTCTAATCCACCAGTAATGAGCTGCAGACAAGTGTAGCAGATACAATCTATCGAATCTGCTCATTTGATTCATATTTATCTCATGTTTTCTGCTTATTGGTACCAGGGAGCATTATTTTATCCTTAAAAATCTTTGGTTTTTGTTTCCAAGGGAACCAGCCAAGCTTCAGCGCAGATGACATCAAAAGCTGGTCCGGCTGCATTTACACTACAGTCAGAAGTCCTACAGTATTTTATTTAATGTTATACCTCTGATCTGTGAGCTTGTGGGATCTGTAAAGCTGCATTAGAAGGTGTTCCTGTTCTGTTTTTCTCTGTTATCTCTGAGTTCAATAGAAAAAACATGTTTGAAGCTTTCAGACAGTGAGAGTAAAAAGGGTTTGAGGAGACATGTACAGGTGAGAGAGGACTCAGAACATCAACCTGCTGCTGACATCGTTGCTCTTTATGCTGTTGTGATCTGTGATTAAAATGATGAGACATAAGGAGTGAAAAAGTCGGTGACACTTTGCTTTTCATCTGCTACGAATAAGACTCTTCAGCTCAAAATAATACAAACCCCGAGTTCAATCAAATCAAACCTGCAGTATAAGAACAAATGAAGAAAAAATTGATGTCACAGTGAGCTTGATCCTTCATTTAAAGTCACTGCTTGATGTTTGGTTATATTTTTGGCTTGTTTCTTACATTGATTACCATTGGTTCTGATGTCAACTTCATTTTCACCTCATTAATATTGTGATATGATCTGAAACAAAAGCTGAAGAGATTTAGATACTGGTGTCTTTAAAAGATTGTGACGATGAGAGTTGTGAGTTTATCGCCACGGACTTTAGAGCTCTGGAGCCAAAAACTGCTGCTAAAGACTGTTTACATAAGACCTCATGTAATTAATACAGCAGATCATCCATCAGGCCTGCTGCCATATGCATCGTTCCATGAATTAATCAAGTGTACTGCTCAAACACGCAGAAGGTCTGCAGTCAGTAAAGACTGTACTGTTAGTCTGAATACTCATATCTAATCCAAACAAAACATCAAAGGTGATATACAATGAGTAAACAGGAGGGTTTGGCCTTGTGGCAGGGTCTCACGTGGTGTCGGTCTACTGCCTTTATCACCTGGTTGTGGTGCCATGTGTACCTCCCTTCCCCAAGGGCTTTAGGGCAGCAGCTTAGGATGTGCTCCAGAGAGCCTTTTGCCGGGCACAGTGGACATGCTGGTGTTTTTGCTAGACCCCAGCAATGCAGGTTGAATGGGCTAAGGAGTACAGCGTACGTTGCCTGGATCAGAAACTTGAGTCTTACTGGTTGTGACTTCCAAAGTTCTGTCCAGGTGAGAGACTATATTCAACCAAATAAACATAGAATGCTGAATAAAACAATTAAATGTATACAGATTTTTACACCTAATTTTGTTAATAGGCATTAATTACAAAACATGACCAATCCATGAGGACAGGAAGTTTCAAACCAGAATAATTTTAGTTTCAAGTATTGTTTCAGTATTGAGTATCATCATACGAGCCTTGGTTTCAGTGCTGAAGACAAAGTTTTTGTGACAACGCTAGTTGCTGGAAAATTTTGTTCGGATTATGTGTCAGATGCTAAGACACATGTAACTGGGTACAATACACACAAAAACATACTCAAGTAAAAGTAATTAAAAAAAAAATTAAAAAAGCACAAGTACTGTATTGAACTGCGCAGTTAAAGTAACTTGAGTATCCAGTAACTTTACACCCCTGGGTGCATGTATCATAACAAGATTTAGGGTCACAGTACCTTGATTTTGTTCATAAAATTTGTTCTCAGATTTGAGTAATTTATGGAAAATGTGAAGAAATTCCAGAGGCAGTAAGCAGATTTTGTTCTCATGTAAAAAGAATGAACATAAGGCCAAAGACTTTGACCCTTGCATGTAACAGCCTAAAGGTCCTATTGTCAACAAAATAATTTTTTTTGCTCTAAATGTTTCAGAAGGATCTTAAGAAGGGTTTACGAGGCAATAGCGACACAGCCTCTGCCAACATGTGTGTTTTCTGCTCATCACAGGCAGATGCCATGACTGTTATAAAAGCCCCCTCTGAAGCCTGTAACCACATTTTCCCTCTTACACCACACATCCTTTGGGAAGCCAATCAGCACAGAGCTCATTAATATATGGCTGAAGCGCAAAACCTTCTATCTGCTAAATTTTCTGATTTGCTGATTTCACTCTGGATGATGAGAAGAAAGGATGCTGCTCACATTCAGTCTGTCTGCAAGATTTTCCCACGCTTTTTTGTGACAGAAAGGTCACATGACAAAAGCCTCCTATCAGGTTTGCTCTGGATATGTTGAAGCGCAAAACCTCCTAACTACATCAGCACTAGACCATGCTGAAACTTGAGACTTCTGTGGTAAGTGGACTCATCTTAATGTTTGTCAGGTTTAAATTAATTAATTGTTTTCATAATAAAACATGTTTTCCATCCTTACCAGTTAAGTATTTGATGGTATCTCTGTTAAGTTAACAATAAAAATTATCTGAATCATGCACGGTACCTCTATTAGCGCTCTGTGGTTCAACTTTTATCACTCCAAGTGGTAGAGTTTATCAAAGTATTAGGGATAATACTTAAAAAAGCACTGTAGAATGTTTTGATCTCAAAATGAGTGTAGCTTAGTGCTGTAAATGAGCATTATTTAGTAAAAATTGTGTTTGCTAACTTAACTCTTTCTAGGTAAAACCTCCTATCTGCACATAGGAGGTTTATCCTTTCTGCATGTGTGTAGATAGGAGCTTCTGGGTTGGACATGTTGAATTTGTGGTTAGAGATTGTCACTGCAGTTTTGATGTGAATGTCATTATCATGATCTTTTTTTTAATTGCAATGAAAGGTCCAAAACAGCCCCACAAGGTTGAGTACCTGAAGCATGGCTTCTTCAAGACATACAATGATCTAACGTACTATTCTTCGATCCGCCCTGGACATAGGGTTGATGATCAGGTTGTCACTGACATCTGTCAGTTGAAATACAAAAAGGGGTCTCTTGAGTACAAACTTAATTGTACTTGATTCAGATTTTCTTCCTTTGCCTCAGAGGTGTAAAGAAAACACTGGTTCAGTCAGGAAGAAATATGCTGAAACACCAAAGATTAAAAAGTCAAAATATGATGACTTACAAGCGCTGAAGGCTGTACTTCCTCATGACTGCCATGCATTCTATGACAATTTGGCTCACAGCACTGCTTAAAGGGACCATAGGGCTGGATGGTACTTCAATGGGCACAGCGTTAGCATGAAGACTACTTACAGATAGTGGATAAATTCCATTGTCTTATGGACACAGATTTAAACTGCATTTTTACCTAGTGTTACACAAAACTGATGTTAAAGTTGTTGTAAAGATACATCTTCTGATGCTAGCAAGTGCACATCATCAGTGATGTATCCTGAGGTCACTGGGTGTTTCGGTTCTTACTAACATCAGACACCCTCGCTCAGGCGACCCAGCTGAGGTTGATCAGTCCTCAGCTTGTGCTCTAGCAGCGTTCAACCACGGATCTGCCCTCTTTATCCAGAACCATCTAAAGGCTTTCTCTGCTGCCTCTGTGCTGTTGTAGATGGCCCTAGAGTGCTGTGTATGCTCTGCAGAGGGACTGTCCTGCAAAGCCTCTGCACCCAACCTCCACGGACATACACCTTGCCTTTCAGCCTTGTCTGTGGCATTCGCTCACCAGGCTGGCGTACTTCTCCCTCTTCCGCTCAAAGGCCTCTTCCATGTGCTCTTCCCATGGCACAGTGAGCTCCAGCATGACAGTGCTCCTTGTTGCCTCTGACACCAGTATGATGTCAGGTCTGAGGGTGGTCTTATCAACATGCTGGGGGAACTTGAGGTTGCTGCCCAGATCGTCTAGCAGCTGCCAGTCCTGTGTGGTGCTGAGAATCCTTGGTGTTGGTCTTGGTGTTGCTCTCGGCTTCTCCCCAGCTCTGATGAAGTTGATGTTGTGCTTCATGGGTCTTGATTTCTGGCAGATGTTGATGGCACTACAGATGCTCTCTGCGATGGTCTTGAGCACCTGGTCATGTCGCCATCGGTATCAACCTTTCCCCAGAGCTTTTGAGCAGCAACTCAGAATATGCTCAAGGGTCCCCTTCTTCAGGTGAAGCAGGCAAGCTGGTGTGTCGGCCAAGCCCCAGCAGTGCAGGTTGGATGGGCTGGGAAGGACATCATAGACAGCCTGGATCAGGAACTTGATGCGGTGTGGCTCTGCCCGCCAGAGGTCTGTCCACGTGATCTTTCTCTCCACAGCTTGCTTCCATCTTGTCCAGGCCCCTTGCTGTCTCATTCCCACTGCTCTGCTGGACCACTCCTCCTCAACTGCTGCTCTCACCCCCTTCTGGACAAGCTGCCCCCGTTCCTTCCCTCGCGCTTTGTCAAAATGAGGGGTTGCGCTGGTCCCCAGTCCAGCCCTTCCTCTGGCCACTGTGCCCACCAGGACACCATGGCGTAGCCGTGACTCTGCCTGCTCCACTGCAGCCTCTGCTCTCCACTTCCTGCCGGTCTTGACTGCTACCCCTGCTCCGGAGACCTTGGGGTCAGTTGACTCGTAAAGTTGCAGCGCCTCCATTGCTTGCAAGACTTTGAACTCCTCCTCAATGGATTTCAAGGGGAGTGTCAGTTTGCAGGTGTTTCAATAGAGGGCGATGTCACTCAAACTCCTCGGCAGTCCTAACCATCTCCTCAGGTAGCGGCTGACTCTCTTTTTCAGATCTGCGATGGTGGTGATTGAAAACTCGTAGAGGAGCAGCGGCCACAGTATCATTGGCAGAATCCCGTGTTGGTAGATCCACGCCTTGAATTTCCCTGGCAGGCCCGACTTGTCAACCACTTTTAGCCATCCCTCCAGCTCATCACAGGTCCTCTTGATGAATTTGCTGTTTTTATTTGTTTTGTTTTGTTTTGTTTTTTTTGCTGTTGCTGCAGTACACAGTGATAAATTAATCTTTGAACCATCCAGTGAACAGTGTTTTGTTCAATTTGAAGTGATGTTTTATTGTTGGTTTTTGAATGAAATAATAAAAATGATATTAACAAGTGTTTGCTTCTGTAGAAGCAAAATGTTTTTGCTTCTACAGAGTTTAATTAGAGCCAGTACAGTGTCATTATTTAGTTATGCAATCACTGTGGCGAAACTCAGCCACTTTCATTTCCAGTAAACAAGGAAGCAAAAACACTAAATCTAATGAATTTCCCACTTAAGGAATTCTGACACAGTTTTTTGACTATTAATTGGCTGGCAGCCATTTTCAGAGCATCTTGGATGATCTTTCAAGACTCTGTATAATATTGTTTTCTATGACTTTGTAAACACCCAAACTACCTAAGAAGAGTGGACTCTCTTGTTTCATATCTCACTTCTTGTTTTTGAACAAAAAAAACAGAGAAAACATAGTTTTTAGTGTTTCTTTTTGTAGAACCTCTTCCAACTTGCACCAAGTGCAATAACTCCTATCTGCAAAATAATCCAGAAAAAAGTAGGAAAAAACCTTCTATGTGCACTTTGCAAGGCACTAATATTGAGACAGTATTTTTAACAATTAATATAGTAACATAGTCTAAAATCAGTGTGATGTGCATTGAGTATCATTAAAAAATAGCATTCTGCAAGAAAACAGAATGTTTTTTTTAGTTTTCTCAAAAAAGTGAATTTTGCAGATAGGAGGTTTTGCGTTTCGGCCATTAGCTTCCGTTGCCCCTTCAGATCTGAGCGTTTCCAAAGGGGAGGGTAAAAAGCTGCACCTGATCCTCCACAGATCTGAAATTTTTATTTTTTTTATTCAACTTAAATCAAATCCTTGCTTAATAGACACTTCAAACATGATATATGTCAAACACACCAGGACATGAGACCTTAAAGTGTAGCTAGTCTATACTTGAATTGGAGTCGACATAGGTTTACAGTTTTAAGAAAATTTCACAAAGAGCTTTCAAGAAACTCAATTTACAAGCAGTGGATACCAATAAAACCTGCTGAACATAACCTTTGACCTTAAGCTTGAAAAATTATAAAAGTATAACCTTGAATCGGTGTGGTCATTTTGCCATTTTTAAAGGAGATGTCCCAAAGCATCTGGGAGATGGATACAAATAAAGGAAGCACACAGCCTGTAGGCCTGCATTGGAATATTTTATTATCTGGTCCATATTCCAGCTCCAACAGCGAATGAAATCGATAAATGCTGATATCTTCATCCCACAGTCCATAGGTGTGTGACTGTCTGCTGACCCCGAGGCTGGCCTTGCTGGAGGCAGCTCAAATAAAAATGGATTGGACTGAACTCCATTGATTTTCAGGGGTTTTGATGTTCTGTTTCCTCTCATAGATTACATTAACACCTCATTTTCAAGCACCTCCAGCTAACAGGCAAACACATAAAGTCTAACGCACACAGACTTCTCCTCCACTTTCTCTCTGCCATCAACAACACAAAGTGACTCCTGTTTCACACTCACACTCTCTCACATAAACACACGTCCTGAGTCCTGCAGCACTTCTTCTGCTGTGCTAAAGCTGTCATGCTTTGCTGCGTCCGGCTCCCGCCCTCCAGCCCCTCCCATCAAATTTATCACCAATTATTGGCCCTAAAAGAGATGAAAAAAGGAAATAAGGAGGTAAAAAGCCCCGCTCCTCATCCCCATGGCAACTGCTCTGCTCTCTTCTTTTTCTGCCCAATCAATCAGACAACGACTCTGTGCCGCTGCCCTGCCTCAGCCCGGCTCCAGAGGATCTAAATATCACCTTCAGAGGTTTGGCTTTGCACTATTTTTGGTCACCTTTGTCCCCTTTGTCTCTGCCCTCCCTCCAGCTCTTTCTGAGTGCGCCTCCTTTTTGCTCAATCAGTCACCACCTTTTTTTTCATTCATAACATGTTTCAGCTGCCAAACACAAATCACTTTGCCCTTCCAATCTTTTTCTGCAATCAAACATAAATATTCAGACAAACTTCCTCGTTCCCGACTGTGTGCCCATCTTTTGACTGTTGCATCTTGCAGTATCAAATATTTAAGAGATGCTCAACATTTTGAAAAAGGATAAATAATTTATCATCTTAAAAAAATGGTTGCAAAGATCGTCCACTCTAAAATCTGTAAAGCTAACAGAACACTACAGCCATTGGCCTGTTGGCTAAGCTTTGCCTAGTGGCAGCAGCACCTCTAAAACCAGGCTGAACTAAATTATTAGCTCTGAAACTCTGATGTAATTTGATGAAATAAGTGTACATGTGTGGTTGCTTTTGAGCCTGTCTACAGTGTTCAGTCAGAACAAGACCCTCTGCAGGGTAGCACAGTTCACAGTTGCTCACAGTATTATGTCTTTGTTTTGAAGGTATTTAACATATTGATCAAAATTTAAAGGCATGTGATCATCCTATCAGACAGAGCAGCATGGTATTACTCAAGATTTATGAATTTCTGTGTGGATAAATATCACAGCTACTTATTTTCTGTGGACTCACTGCACGAGTTTAAGTAGAGACACCGCCCGTCTCCACTGCTCGCTTGTTTTGAAATAAAAAGTCTTCTAAAAATAAACTGTGCTCAAACCACTATATATATGTGTGTGTGTGTATATATATATATATATATATATATATATATATATATATATATATATATATATATATATATATATACATATATGTGTGTGTGTGTGTGTATATACACATATATATGTGTGCATTATATATATCTATATCTATATCTATATATCTATATATATATCAGCACAAGCATCTTTGAAGCACATTGTTAGATTGATATGACGGTACATACACTTCTTGAATACACCACTTCAAATTATTACAGTCCATTCATGTTGTTTGAAGACATAAGTAAGGTCCAAACAGATGAGAAAACACTTTTCAGGTGAAATTATTGGATAATTTGTGAATGTAACTTTCTTGTATTTAGACCATTTTAAGCGTTTAAAATATATATGTGTATCATATAATCAGTCTTTAAAAGGTTTAAAACTTTTGAGGATCATAAATTTGTCTCACTGTATGTTTTCTTATAAACTGCAGAATAAAAGATGTTCTGCTCTGTTTAAAATATAGACTGCATCATCACAAAAATTACCATCTCTGCTGAAGATGTTCTTCTCTGTTTGAACATATCAATCAATCAATCAATCAATCAATCAAACTTTATTTATAAAGCACTTTTCATACATTAAACATGTAGCACAAAGTGCTATACATGTTAAAAAACAGTCTCCATCCCCCAACCCCGTCTCCATCCCCCTTTAGAAGGTGAGGACATTTAATAATGTACTTGTTAATTATTGTAACACACGGGCAGATCATATTATTTTGCTCCTTTTATGCAAGATTTGACTTTTTTGTGTTTAATTTTTCTTTGACCTTGGTAACAACATAAGTATATCATCTAGTCTAGGAAAGGACATGGTATGTGAGGGAGGAAACTGATCTGCTTTTGTATCATATTCATGACTGACTGTTTAAAAATACCTTTTCAGCATTGTTTGACACGTGTAATCTTCTCACAGCCACAACAGTATACATTCATCATACTAATAGAGGACTACTAATATTCCTATTCTAATAACAATATGATTCAAAGTCTTCAGAATATGTATCTTTGTTATTAAAAATCCAAGCAAAAATGATTTGTATTAATTAGACAAAAACCTCAAACAAAATACATGAAAATATGGGACATCTTAATAATTTACTTGTTACTTGTGATTTGTGTTTGCTTTAGTTTAAATCCTATTTTTCTCTTTCATCCTCATTTTAAAGAATCCCCGAGTTCTGTGAAAAGAATTTTTAAATAAAATGTATTATTATTAACATTCCTATACCTCTTACAGTCATTATTATTATTGTAACAGTAAGAAACATGCTGGTTTTAGATGAGAGTGCTGCTGACTGAACAGCAGGATTTATTAAGCCTGTCTGTTGGCCTGGTCTAGAGCAGGCTTGCTGCACAGAATAAATCTCCATGGTAATTTATGTGCCTACGGTTTCGTGAAACCAAATCACAGCTTAATTCATCCAGGATAACTGGAAAATCCTGGCTTAATCCTCTATCTAGGTTTTGTGAAATACCCCTCAGGACAGCTATGATGGAATTATAAATGGAGAACAGATAGTGCTGATGATGTGGTCTGACCTTTGGTCATCAGTTGCCAGCACGTATCTGGTGATGAAATTACATTATTACTGCTCCCAAATGTAAACACAACAACAAACAGCGACTGTATCTCTGGTTTCTCTGGATTTTTTTTTTTTTTTTTTGATTTCAACTAACCTACTGTTGGCTCCAAATAAAAAGTTACAGCACTAGCGAAACAGCGATGTAAATTGATCAATCCCATGTCCTGGTGTTTGACTCGTTCACCAGACAGTGGTAAAATAAAACCTTTGATGAACTCGGACTGTCCCTTTAACGGGATCGTTCATGACGAGCCTTGTTGTGGTTGATGGGTGATGACGTCATCTAGAAGCTGGTTTTGCACGAGGCTGAGGTTATTGAGAGAACGTTTGTTGCTCTCAGTTCAAGAGAAAAGTATTTCTCTAAGCACACTAAGGGGCATTTTCTTTAAGGGGACGTAGCACATTTGTCCTTGAACTGAGACTTTAGTAAAAGGTGTCATTTTCTTCGGCTCCACAAGCCCCTTTTAACAGCATTGAAAGCAAAGAAAATTCATTTCTCCAAGTAAGGGAACCTTAAAGCGTTTCTTTAATGTCTTTTTTCTCTTTTAGTTCACCAAATAAACAAAATAAAATAATGACAAAATAAGTGTTTTACACCCTTTCCTACTTGTTTGTCAGTCAGCCTGGGTCTCAGTTGGTATTCTTTTCAAACCCTTCTTCTTTTCGTGCCCTCGCCAGCCCCCTGTTGTCCCTTTTTGCCTCTGTCCTTTAGTCTGCCCAGTCTTTGCCAGCAGCAGACTATGAGAAACACTTGGTGTTGACACCAAGCTTATCTCTTAGGCTTATGTGGTGGAAATACTGAACAAGGAACGGAGAAAAGAGGACAGAATAAGCAAAAGGAGAGTATGGCAATGTGTGGAGGTATAACTCAAATTACAGATAGTGCTTGTGGGGGGAGGATGATGAGGAAGATGGAGAAGAAGCGCTGTAGATAATAAGAGAGGTGGTGATGAAGGGCTCAAAGAGAGAAAATGTTAAACTTCCCTGATAAGCTAATCAAACAACTGAAAGGAGGGAGGAAGAGAAGATAAGAACTAATTGGCAAAAAAAGTCAAAATTAATGAAGATGCTGTCTCTTAATAATTACCTTTTTATTTCCAAGATGCTAAACTAATCAAGCAAGCCCCTGAGCTGAAATCGATGAAGGAGGAGAACGGAGCAGAGGGAGAGGGGGAAGGAGGGAGGAGGAGGAGGACCTGGGAGACAAGTGCTAATAGTAGATTAGTCAGTCTGAGGATGCTCTGGGCAGGTGCACCTCGAGCCCGAGTGTGTGTGTGTGAATTTACATGTAACACAGGATGCACACAAGCTGACAGACTGAGGAATTCTCCCTGTTATCATTGTTCACTTTAATTAAACCTCATTGACTTGATTAAAGAGCACACACGCACACCGTCATAGTCTCACACACTCTGGGAGTGCCACAGGCCAGAAGATGTCACACTCTTATATTGTAAAGGCGGCGGCGTCATCTGTGTGCTGGCAAACACACTTCTCCCCTGACCCATTGGCATAAATAAAACTTATCTCTTTCAACATTTTGACAGAGAGTCTATCTTTTTTCTCATCTGTTTTATCTCCTCACTATTTTCTCCTCCTGTTCCTGCTCCCTCGGGTGCACAGGCGACACACTGTGTGTTGGCGTGTTTCACTGATGTCTTAATCCTCTCTCTGGCCGTTCACACTCCAGGACAGCCTCGGTCATTAAAAACTCTTGTTGTGTGAACACAGTATTTTTTTTTTTCTCTTGTCCCAGTGTTACAGTGTTCTGGGACATGAGCCATGTCTGACTAAATCTATGAAACAATATGTAGTGTGTGTGGGGTGGGGGATTGGGGGGTGAAATTTTAAGGTCTTAAAGGGTTAGTTCAGATTTTTTGAAGGGGGGTCAATCGAGGCTCATGGCATTAGTAAACAGAATTACCAATAAAACAAATAGGCAGCTCTGTCCCTTTGGGAAGACGGTTGAGTATGGATGCTAGGGGATACATAGCAGTCAATGGTGAAACAGAAAGCATCATAATTACCCAACTTTTAAGGCAAAACTTCTCAAACAAACAAAATCAACTTGACTTGATGCTGCAGTAAGGTTGTTTACAGCATTTCACTTTTTCTCGACAGAAGCCCCTGTGTTTGGAACATCAGCAACATGCTGCTCAGCAGTGGTGGACAAATTGATCCAAATATTGACAATATCAGTACAATCATCAGTATTAAAATTGATTGAGACCAGTGTAATGACAGGAGTTCTTTATTACGTTAAAGTAAAAAGGAAGTGCAGCGATGTCACTGACTGTGTGTCTGTGTCCACACAGTAGAAGGCATAGTTTTTAACTGATTAATAATCCAGAAGAAAATCACAAAAATATTTAAAGGTCATGACAATTCATTCAGGTTTAGTAATTTGATGATGCATCCAAAAGTATACTGGCCCTGTATTTACTTGGTATAGGATTAATACCAAATCTCGCAATCGCACACTGCTACTCCTCTCCTCTCGTCAGCAGTTCAGGTCAGAGTGCTGTGGCAGGGTCAGGTAGCGCTCACTAGAGCACAAACTGTTATAAATCTAACTGTCCTTAATATCTGGAGGGTGGGTCACTGCTGTATTTATCCCTGATGTAAGACCAGGCAAAACAAATGGTCACACTTCTCATATTACGTTGTGTGACGTGGGCCTTTGCCAAATTTGGCTTGTTGTTTTGAATATGGAAATCAGGTTTTCCCCCCTCTGCAGCAACAGGACATTGAGTTGCAGTGCTCAATTTACCGTTAAGGACCAGAAAGATCCAGGAGACACATTGTTACTTAGTCCCACTCATGACAAGCCTCCAGGTTCGTGGGCATGGGTTCACAGCTCATCCATGAGCAGCAGGTAACTTGAGATCTGTCCTGCTCCTCAGTTTCTACAACAGTTTCTCCATTCCCCTTTCTACCTGTGACTTCGTCTGCAAAAGTTCTTCATATGTGTACGTCGTTTCATAAACATATTCTCTCTTACCTATGACTAATGGCATATTGCTGTCAATTGGTTCAAATTCTTTCAGTTTTAGTCCTGTTTTGGTGAAGTTAGTGTTTATTGTTTAGACTGATGACCTGGACAGCTGATGAGAGAACAGCAGTGTTTTGCTGGCAGAAGGACGCCTATGTGATACCCCTATGAGGCACAACACAAAAATTCTTTAAACAAGGGCTTTGTTGAGGGAAAGTGAAACACTGTGAAGATACTTACATGCCAAGCACCTGCACCTGGGTACCTGCCCACAGGGTCATGGATGGCCAGCTGCTTTACTGGCAATTAAATTTACAAGTGCCATGGGCCTCAAAAACTCAGAGTTACTACTTCTGAATATTTTAACACACCTAACTCTTGAGACCAACCAAAAAACATATGCTTGCTTTTGGAGAAATGTCCTTTGCTGCAAACCAAACTATTTTATTCACTGCAGACCATTTGATCACTACCTCTTTACTTAAAGGGCCCTCCTCATATGTGTATTTTTCTATGTACACCACTGGATTAGCAGCACAAACACTGCCTCTGGCTATCATTCACCCCCCCTGGCCTGGGTTCAGTCTGCTTTTGGAGTTGTTAACTGATCATTGTTGGGGTCAAATGCCAAACATAGTTCCCCCTTTTCATACGTCTGTGCAACAGCTAAGGTTGGTGTTATGTTTTCAGGTTGCCCATTCCATCTATATTTTTTATAAATCAAAGTCAATTAATGCAAATTACAGAAGTTACCGGTAAAATATCAGTTACAAAATAGATACATGTAAAGCCTGTTAAACTTTAAGCTTAATTGCATGCTGATAAAGATACATGAGATAAATAGTAGCCAGTTGAATCCTTATTTTTCATAATTTCTTCCTGCTTTAAAGTTATTTGCTATAGAAGGCCAAAAAAACAGATGAACAGTCAATAGTTTAGGTGGGCTGAGGACTCTGCACGAGGAGGTGCTGCATTCAGTAGAGTGACACTGATGGAAACCTGTGCAAAAAAAACGGATGTTTCTGCAAATCTGAAGAGGCAGCCGGACTGTTTGATGGTGTTGTGTTGGTTTGTGGGTTGCTGCCATGGCGCCAACCTGGGGATGCGCCAACATTGTTTGAATGGACTCCGAGAGCTCACCTCCTCTGACCTCTAAACCTCTAGTTTGAGCTTTGTTATGAATTATCGTGCTTTTACTGCTGTAAACGAGCGCTGTCACACAGAAGCAGGAGGTGCTGACAAACACTTGTTTGGTCAATTAATTGACTGATTGATTGCTGATTGGTACTGTTCTATTGTCACAACAGGTGTGGTGAATAGTGGACAGATGCACATAAGTAATAAATATTCAAGGATGTAATAGGATTTGCATACTAAGAATGTGGGAATTTTATCATTCAAATAGATTAAACATGGAGTGTTTTGTCATAGAATACAATAAATATGTTAAAACACTTTATATTAAACAAATTTAAATACATTTAGGATTGTTAATGCTAAACCTGCTACTATTAATACTTGTTAAAACAGTAGTGTAAAAGTAAATTTAATTCAATTGTTCAGGTGAAATGTATTCTCTGTGAATAGTGCTCTTTGAGCTTTATTCTTTCAGCAATGTTCAAACCTGTATATTATTTGTATTAGACATTTTTGTTAAATATTTTGTTTTCTTATTTTAAAGATTTGTCACCTAACAAACTAACAAGCTATCCATCTGACTATCCTGGACAACTGTAAACACTGTAAAACAAAGCCTGCAAAATTAACTAAAATCGCCAAACCTTTCAAAATGTAGGAGAAAAATCACAGTTTCAGTGGAATGCAGTTTATCCTTTGGGTAGAAACCAGTCTTTTTCAGGTTGGGAGTTGCAAAATTTAAAAGATGCTTGATGAAACCAGAGTACTAGAAAACCCACTCATGCACAGGGAGAGCAAGTTAAGTCCTGATCACAGGTCATTTTGAACCAGCTTAACCCTTTGACTGGCATTGTAACCGTGCGGTTGACATTTTGCTGCCTTACCACTGTATTTAAAATTTTTGTTTTTCCTTATTCACCAGTGTTTTTAACACTAATATGTATCCACTGGCTGGCACTGATGTACGTTAATATAATAGTTTGAAAACAAGAAAAAATCAGAAGTGAATCGTTGCTGCATAGCTCCTCAGAAATCTAACAGTAAGATCCACATATTTCCAGATCCTCTAACAATCACAATTTGTTGAAGGAAATAAATGTGATGCCAAAAAAAATGTATCTATGATTCTTCAGGTCAACCGCTACATGTCTAAATTTTGCTCCCTGTGATGTTTTCATATGAAAAAACCCCCCAAAAAAAACAGTTTTGCAGAAATGAAAGAAATCCAGCCATGCCTAGGATAACCCTTAACATAATCTGAAAAATAAAACCTGAAATGTTGCTAAATGAAGAGGAAGGAACACATTATAACCAACAAATAATTTGTTGCAAATTTATTTCTTCGTTTGGAAGTCAAAGGGTTAAAGTGACAGAGGTATTTTACATCTAGGTCAAAATACATGATGAGAATTTAATAAACTAATTTCAGAATGAACAAATCCTTCCTGCATTTTCTGGTCAAATTATGAGTCTAAAAGATTGTGAGAAAAGCTGTAATCCCATCTGTAGGCTTTGAGAGTATGAATGCTCATGAAACTCTGTGTGCCGCATTACAATAGCTGCAGACTGCAGTGTAACACTGGTTGAGCCACAGAGCCAAAAAATAAGACATGAAGATGGACAGCTCACAGACACAGGAGGCTCTCATGCATCATATGTCTGCAGTTAGGATCAGCCCACAGAGCACAAAGCAGCATGGGTGCTGTTCAGGGAACGGGAGAGAAAATAGAGACTCTGCAGATGATGTAGCCACAGGGGCCGTCTTCTGTGTGTGTGTGTGTGGGTGTGTGTGTGTGTGTGTATGTGTGTGTGTTGGCCTCCCTTATGCTCACTGAGTTATGTAAGCTGTTTGGGAAAAACTCTGCTCACATGAGAAATGAAGGAAAGGGGAGAATTGTAACAAAAATACAATTTACATTGGCTGAAAATAACTCAGATCGCATCCTTAATTATACAAAGTCAAACACACACACACACTCACACTCTTATTTCTCAGTCTAATCCCATTATAATTCCTCAAACTCCTCAGCCACTTTTCTCAATGTGTGCAGAACTTTTGATGTAGTGGCATAATCTTCTTTTTCCCTCTATTCTGCAGAAGCACCAACGTCATCCCTCTCCCTCCAAACTTCATTATCATTTTTGTTGAGCATGTCTCAGCTGTATACGTGGACCTACAGTACTGCACAGTATGCTGATGTGTGACGCAGCAGGCTGCTCTAAGCCACGTTAAAACATCAGCATTTTACCAGCAAATGCCACCATCTGTTTGAGATGCTTGAGTGTTGTGTACTTATGCCTGTCGCAATGCACTTAAGGGATTATTTCCTCTTTTAGTATTTCGTACTGATAATTCATAGGATTAAGGCAAGGGTAATATAGAATAGAAAAAATCAGAGCAACGGTCAATGATGTTTGAATGTTCAAAAATATACAATCAAACCATTTAAAGTCAGATTTTCTTGATATTTGGTTGGGAAAGCTTGGGCAGCCAATTTTGGTGAAAAAATATGACTCAAAATGTTTTTTGACCATCATTTTTACCATAACAAAACTAAGAGGAGATAAAAACTGGCTCTGATGGTATTTTTTGTTCATTTTTGTCAACATGAAAACAAGACTAAAATGTTAACGTTTGGCTGCCAAAACATTCAAAATGTATGCTAAAAAACAACCAGAATTTGAAAGAAACACAAGATACCTTTATTCCATGCATGTAAGTAGTTGCATAATCTACCACATGGCTCTTTGTTGCCATTGACCCAGGCTCTTTGGCATGCATAGCATCAGGTGGTTACAACGCTGATGCTACCTACACCCACAAGGCCACTCATAGTACCCTGAACCCATTTATGTATTTATGAACAATGAGTGGCAAGGAACATCCCTGGGGTATTGAAGTGCTGCTACATCCAATTAGGCCCCACAACACCTCTGAGTGGCTGGACAGTAGGGCTGAACGATTGTAGGAAAATTTCTAATTGCGATTTTTTCTGACAGATATTGCAATTTCAATTTGAGTCACAATTTTCTTCAATAGCACATAACACATTGTTCATCATGTAATATTGATGATGATGGTTTTCATTATTTAAGAGATTCTCCAACTTCTACTCCTAAACAGAGGCTTTTTGTTGTTGACCTGCTTACCAATACTTCCATAAATGCAAATTCCCTGCAGATTTGTAAGACAGTATGTATAAAATAGTTGACACAACAGATCCTGGGTCAGTCAGGAGCACTGCAAAAAATTTGCAGCTTTGTCAATCACATCATTGCTTTGTCTGAAATTGCGATTTCGATCCCGAAATGATTTATCTTTCCAAGGCTACTGGACTTTCTGTCCACCATGCCAAACAAATTCTATTTTTTTTAATCTCACCTAATCAACCAAATCACAGGTCCAACAGCATCACCACTGTCAGCAGACCCAACTCCGCACATGCAAGCTCCATGTAGTGACAATACTGATGCTATCTACCTCGGGTCATAAATACTCCACTATATAGCTATTACTGATGCCCAATGTAACACATTAAGAATAACTGAATTATATGATTATATGAATATGAGAAACAGAAGGGGATGGATGAATGTTAAAGATGACATAATAGAAGCAGAAATAGAGAGAGAGAGAAAAAAAAAATTGAAGAGAGGTTTGAGTGAGGCACCTGGCCAAGGCCAACACTCAGCTTTGGTAGGCTAGGCTTTCCTCTCACCCCCATTTCAATAAATATAGGAAATTTGATGTGTTTGTCTACATTAATTTGGCTGTCAACTGGCTGACATAGGAGGGTAACTAGATTTTCTGCAGGAACGTCCCACATTTTTAACACTTTTCCTGGATCCCACAAATTGAGGCAATGTCCCACAATTGTTGGGCTCTGGTTTTACAAAGTACAGATCAGTCATTGCTCTAAAATCTGGCTTAATGTCAATGGCTGTGTAGACAGGGCAGTAAGGCTGACACCATTACTTGTGTCAGCTGTCAATCAGTTTGCACACATGTGAGGTCAAGGGTTCATAAACTTGTCTCCTCCCTCTTTGCCAATGTTATGCTCCACTGGCAAAGCACAATGAGCCTGTTTATGCGGTGCTTTATCACAGATTAATATCCATTTTGGGCTTTCAGATACTAAGCTGACTGTGTGTGTGCAGACAAAGCATTAACAATGCACATCCTGAGATGACCTGCGATCTGATTCACTTGTGCGTGTCGCATGTGAATAACAGGTCAGGTCAGGTTAGGTTTGGGAGCACATGCCAGGTCAGCACTTTACATTCACCATTCCTGACGACTGGTCTGCACCACCAGCAAAGTTAACCCTACTTCATTTGTAGGTGTAAATGTGCAATGAAGTTTAAGGGCATAAGGGTGCAAACCCTTTGGTTGAGGATCTGGAGGCAAGGGACGCCAATCCCAACAGCTGTGTTACCAACTTCGGCAACCAGCCACAGTGCCCCATTAAGTCAGCTTGCATCTCCCCCAGCCAAACCAGCTTCCAAGCTTGGTTCATTCAGGACTTTAAGCATTTAATGTGTAGATGTTACAGGTGTTCCTCGCTTAGCAGCACACGGTTCTTGGGCTAACAGCAGCAAACAGAAATAAATACAGTATAAATTAGTACTTAAACTCGTTGTTTATAAAATGTTGAGAGAACTCTTTATTTTAAGTTAAACTTACAACACAGTGAAGATTTAAAACCATCAGCCAGTCAATAGTGAGGAGGTAAATGAGTGACCCCTCCTAATTTGGATATATCTTCATGGATATTGATGTCTGACTCTTGTGCTCATCATTACCAAAAATAAAAGTATTTGTCGGTGAGAAACTTGATGAAAATGGAGAAAAAGAGTGGGTGATGCAGAAAGTTAAGGATAAAATAGTGCAACATCGCAGCACAAGATGTCAAACTGACAGGTTTTTATCTGTGTTGGAAAAGCCAAGATGTCTGTGGTCATGAGTGAGGACAGTGATGGTGAGGCTGGGCCGACAGGCAGGGACAGACAGGTGGGCATAAGGCGCAGATCCGGATGGAAAAAAAGTGATTCACTTTCAATCATTCAGAATGGAACTGGAAAAATATGTTAATTCAGATGCTTAACTGCTTGAATACTCATTTACTATTCTCAATAATCAGTCTGTACAATTCGATTAGACGGCCTTTTGATACTTGCAATTGCAGCTGCACAAGACAGTGCAGAATATTATTTACATGACTGCAACAGTGGCTTTTAGGAATAGTCCTCTAATGACGATGTTAAATGATATAGTTTATACACAGATAACCCAAGGACTAAGCGAAATATTAGTGTGTAAAATTCCTAAAAAAATATAACATTATGTCAGTGTCATCAGCACCATGGACAGAGCATGGGCATCATTCTATTATTTAGCATTAAACATCCACACAAACAGAGGCAGCCTGCTCAGAGGGTATTATTTTACTCTATAACATAGGACACATATAAAATATTTCCCAGAATTACACATAAATTCATCTTATAATGACAAAAAAATAATTTGATTTAATGATACAACATGACAAAGATTTGCTGACAAACCAACATGTGCAAAATTTGTGTGCATTTAAGAGGAAGCAGTTCAATTGGGTCTTGTTTATGCATTTATTGTCATTTATTTACCACAGAAAGCATCTCCATCTCAAAGTCCTAGGGCCGAAATTCTTCCCTACCACATCCTTGGGTGTGTTTACTAACTGGGGGCCTTGGGGCCACATCAAGCCCCTTGCTGTTGCTCATCCACGCCACCAAAATATTGAAAAAACACTAAAAAAATGTGAGGAATAAAAAATACATTTGGTTTTAGGGTATTTTTTGTGACGTATTCCCACAGCTATTAAAGCAACCCCCTACAACAACTGAGATTGAAGCAGATTTAGCACAGATGCCTTCCCCTTCAATTTGTTGTACAAACATTCACCTGCCAGCTATTACAAGTAAATATACAATCAGTCAGTGTCAGACCAGTCTTGAAAGCTTCAGAAACAAACAGCCAAAACATCTCAGTTACATTGTATGAAGTCAGCAGCAGAGTTAGTCATAGGGACTGATCTAACTTAAAGGCTAAGACTTACAAACTGTACATTCTGACAGAAAAAATATGTTAATACATCCTTTTTAACCCTTTACCCCTGGGGCTAAAAATGCCACACACAGGAACACTCAGACACGCACAGACACACACAAATGCAACAATCTAACGTTTCTAATATTTTGAATAAAACACCACTCTTTGGATCTGTCTCTTTTTCCTCTCTTCCTTCACTGTCTCTCCCGTGTCTTCTGTCAAAGTGGCAGTTTTGGAAGTACTGTTTCCGTAATAAATACCATACACATCATATATTGACAGAAAGCACAGCTTCTCAGCTCTCTGTCAGTGTTAGAATTTTCCCAATTAAGCAAACTTTCGAGGCATTACGGTACTGAATATATCTTGTGATATTTCTGGTGTTTTCCGATGGGTGCCTACGTCATATGGTTGAGACTACTGTAATAATCCATACATGTGTGAATGCCCATGAGTCTCAGCTTTCCAACACTGTTGGATTTTTTTTGAATCAGACAAACTTTGATGGAGTTATGGTAATAATACTCCAGACATAGAAAACATAGCGCTGACGCTATGACAGTAGACAAAGGGTTTTAAAATCTAGAATCTGCAAAGCAACCATAGGTTCATGGTTTGTCAGTGTGCCCTGAGTACTGAAAGCTGATCCTCACAGCCTGCATGGGTTCATATCCAGCCTGTGCCCTTTGTCGCATGTCTACCTCTCTCTGACTCCATCAACTGTCTCTCCTCTATCTAATACACCAATGAGGAAAAAAGATATAAAAGATTTATGAATCCAGCCCCTGCAGTGTCTGCTAGGAAAAAACTGTCCTCAATACAAGCGTAGTTGATTATCCCTGCTGTAAAAGGGCAAGGATGACTAAAGTATGCCTAAAACTAATGTGCCTTTTCCTTTAAGACTGAATGAAGATATTTTAACACTTGTGTGCTGTATGTGATTTTAGCCTCTTGGAGGAAACAGTGTGCTGCCCACAGGCTGTCAGTAATGGAGCTGACTGTCAGGATATTTGGACCTGTTTTTTGGGAGGCTGCCTGTCAGGCCCTGGAGGCCCAAACACATTGTGGCAAACTGCTGGAGGACTGCGCCAAGAATGATTCCATCTTTCATCTCCAAACTTCACAACGAGAAGCCTAAATGGACCCTTTTCAAAACCTCCAACATGCAGGCAGCTGCAACGATCCATAGCCAGAAGGTGGTCATTGCTTGTCATGGTCGAGACCAGTGAGGCATCAAGAGGTGCTGACTGACAGGTTGAGAGGAAATAAAGAAAGATTCAGCAGAAGAGGACAGAAGTGATGAGTGAGGACTTGGGGACATGGAAGGGAAAAGTTTTAACTTTTATGTAAATTAGCAACACTAAAAACACAGTTCTGTTGTTGGTAGTAACGATTTCACTGTGGCGATTTCTCAGACAGAAGCTCTCACAGACAGTAACTCTAATGATGAGAGAGGGAAGACAAACATGGAGGATACCTGATGTCAGCTTTCTATCCTAACATCATTTATGAAAAGCAAGAAAGAGAATCTTGTATTTTTATTGTGTCATGGCACTTTTTAAAGCACTAATGATGCTGCCATAATCCCACAAATCTGGTCTTTTTCTTCATATTCCATTTGACTCAAGATGCAGCTGTATTTATGGTTGCTGCTGTATCTGTGTTTCGTTAAAATATGTAACATCCAATCTGTGAGACATCCAGGTCTGCTTGTAGTCTTTGGCTGTTGCAGGTATTCTGATTGAGGAGGCCCACTTCATAATTATAAACATCAAACATGTATGATATGTAGGGTATAAGATAGAGCTCTTGTTCATTTAGAGACAGTGAAATAACCACTTTTACACGACACTAAACTTTTAGAATTACTTGATTTAATAGTGGACTGCAATAAGGTCTGAATCTGGCTCAGAACCTCCTTCCATCATTGGGCTTAAATCACCCAGTGATCATCTAGTCTCTCCTTTGGTTTTGAAAAGTCAATATTTTGCTTTAACTCTAGTTCGTATATTTATTTTTGATGACTGCAAGGGTATGTTTATTATCATTGATGCTCAAAAACCCTTCTGGTTTTCATATAGTGTGTACCCTGCATACAGCTGTGTTCTCTGCCGGTTCAAGACTCTCCATTAGAGCTGCTTCCCCTTTGAGGACTCCTCCCCCATGTGGGCCCAGTCCTGACTAATAGGTTGATGGGTCAACTATTTGGTAATTCATCAATTCAATGCTCCTCTGCACCATATAGTCAGTAGCTATGCATTAATTCTACAGTCTCTGCACTGGGCTTGACACCGCGAGCCAATGGACTTGAACTGCAGATGAAATAATGACAGGACATCACATTGGTAGGTCTGTTCAGGGGGTCTGTGGAGCAAGCCACATCAGGCAGCTACCGGTGCTTTAAAGAGCAGGAGAGGGAGAAGTCCAGATACTGCAAACTTTTTCTCTTTTTCATAGAAGACTCTATCACGCAGAGGAAACATGTTTAACATGCTAAAAGGCATGTAAAAGTCCAAAAAGCTTAACACGGGCTCTTTAAATCATTCATTTAGTTTACCCATGAATTTGTATTCACAGTGCCTTTACTCCAAATCACCGCAGCAAGGCTCTGTTATATTTCTACCTTGAGACATTCACATTAATTCTGTGAGGCTGTAATGTATGTGTCAGATCAGGCTGCAGTACATGCCTGGGATGTGCCCCCTGCATACATACAGAACAGAGACTCGTAGCACTCCTGTCTCCCGCTGAGTCTGTGCTCTTCATTCTCTTCAATATCATGCCTCTGTTGCTACCTCTGGAGATGGAGCAAAGAAGAGATCCCTTCATTCCCCTCATTCTGTCTTTCTGACATTCACAGTGGAGATGAAGCGTCACAGGGGCGTCTATATCACAACTTATAACAGCAGTGTGAATTGGGCTTTAGATTGATATGAAGCTGCTAGAATATACTTCCTGAATGCAGTTAATTTCTGTTTTATGCTAGTTCTATATATTTTATTCAAATTTCAGCGCTTGGCTACAAGTTTGGGTTAGACATACTATCTGACCTTGAGGTTTTAGCTAAAAGAAATATGCTCCAGACTATATCTATGAAAGAGGGTGATATGAGGATCAATAGTTGGTCAAAATGTTGATACATGCATCAGAATTTCTTTAAAAAGCTTTTTAAACAGCCAGTTCAGTGCCTGTGAACTGGATCCATGTTCAATATGCATCATCATCATCTTGTTTATTCGACTATTTTAATGTTTATCGACAGTTTCGGTGTGTGTCTGTGAGCATCAGGACTCAGAGGAAACACAAAGGTATGACCTCTCTTTTAAGGGTCTGTGTGTGTGTGTGTGTGTGTTTGTAAAATGCTGGTTTAGAGACTGTGTTTTGGCTCATAATGAGTACTCATCCCATTCAGTTAGCTTCACCTTTTTGTTGTTTTGGCAGCATTGTACTGCCAAGAAACTAAAATTTAATGAAAAGCATCTGGCTTGTATGTTGCTATAGACCATTTTGGAGTTTGTAAACAGTGATGCCATATTTTGTGGGCGGAGCCTAATTGTTTGCATAAAGTTTGTGAGTTGTAGCTTGTGATCAATGCACATCATGGAGATCTGGACCAAACAGAGACTTTCTCTTGTGACTTGTTTGCCAGCAGAGCTCAAGTGGTCTTACAGGGACAAGCTAACCCTCAGAAGTGTGGGGAGAGTTTTTTTTTATCTGTAATCTTTAGTGACTCTGTGGATCAACCATCCACTAAACAGGCAAGGTTACAGTGGACAGAGATCTTCATGTATTAGTCATGAGTGAACCCCAACAAAAAATAAACGGAGAAAATCTAAAGGCAAAGCAACTTATTAACCCATTCTCTTGTACTTCGGTTACCTGTCCAGGGCCTTAAATACTGAGATTTAACAGATATTTATTTTTTAATAAGGCTAGAAACTATTCAGAGTGTGGTGGTTTATAAACTTTGAGCTATCTGCTGACTTTCATAATAGAGATGTTTACAACATTGAATGTTTTTGTTATTATAAAGCTAAACACACGTATCAGATTCAGTTTTCATGAAGACCTGTAAGCAAAGAGACGTTTGTTATGAAACTGTCCATCTTTAACATTTGCTGCTCGACCAGTTAACATGATCACCCTACATTAACATTTACCTGGTAGCAAGAACATAAACACAGCTTTACAAGTCATGGGCTCTAAACTTGTCAAAAATGAAAAACGTTTTTTGAGTTTCATATGCCCTTAAATATTTTAACTTGTCTCCTCCGGGGGATATAGGTGGCAAAATACGGTGGATTTTCAAAGCTGGAAACTTTCCATTAAAATAATAGGAATGTATGGGAATAATAAACCTGGAATTAACAAAATTGAAGGTTGGCACTTAACATGGATTTTGAATATAGTTCTGAAAAATATATTATAGCATAATCTTGACCAAAACAACCAGACTTTATACAAGTATACTTGAGAATATCTCTGCTATTCCTCAATCTCATGCACATGGCACATTGCTAACTGCAGGGGTATTGAGGCCACACCCCCCAAATGCACTCTTCAATCCGCCATCACATGCACAGATGATTCCCTGGACTATTGAGGCCAAAGTGAAGTGAAAAATGATTGTTCAATAAAATAATTACAGGCTCAGGCATCGACACGAGCCACTTTCCTCTCCATAACAGTGTGTGTTTTTGTGTGGGTGTGTGTGTGCGTGTGTGTGTGGTGTTTTGTCTTTGGTGACTTAAGTCAAAATTAGAGCCCACAATCCTTTCTCAACAAAAGTTTTAAATGTGTTAAAATGGAGCTGGAAATGATGATAATCATCTCTCATACGTGCCCTCATCAAGACCTGGACAGGAGCTGCATGTCTGTATACAATTTAACTAAAGGACTCTATTTGAGAATCCATTAGTAGACTTTACATACATGTGTGAATCTGCACAAGTGTCTCAGCCTCATGTTCCAGGAATTGCTATTTCACTCTGAGCAGGCCACATGAGTACAAGATACCAAAAACTGCGGGTATTTGCAGGGTCATGGCTAATACATATCTCACTGAAGGAATTTCTTATCTTCACAAAGGTGTCCTCTGTCCTGTCCTCTTGGTGACTTTTTTATTCATTTTAAGCTCAGGTGTCAGGTGATTGGCATAAGCTAATCATGCCACACGTGACTGAAACATGTGATTAAAGTCTCCTGTCACCTCTACTGTGTTTCTCAAGCATTTCAAAGTGTCACTGTCCAGCTACATGCTGCTTCAGCCTGGACTTGGATATGACCTTGTATAGACAAGTCAGTCATCAATGACCTTGTGATGAAACTGGCATGCCCCGCCCCCTGAGTCCCTCTCACTCTTGATTTCCGCGCATGGAAATTGTCTAGTATTTGGATATGATTTGTCTGTTTTGTTCCTCTAATTCCCTTAAATTCCCATGGAAAGTTTCAAATTTGGAATATTTCCAAAATTCACAAGCTAAACTTCCCATGGAAAGTTTCCAGAAATTTACTGGAAACGTTTCATCCTTTTGCAACTCCATGTGCGACACAGCATTTCTTTGAACAAGACAAAAGGTCTGCAGCATCAGGACTTCTTCTTCTCCCCATATTTATGGTGCCAGCCTAACCAGTGTGATTTCCAGTTAAAGCCAATTGGCTAGTGGTATCAAGTTCATCCCAGAGCGCAGACAAAAGAATGAATTCAGAGTTGTTGACAATATGGCGTAGAGCAGCACCGAACAGACCAATTACTACAGAAATAATCACATCAATCAGAGAGAACTTAGCCTTTGTGGGGAAAGGGGTCTTAAAGGGACAGGAGCCACTCAAAAAGAGAGAGAATATGGCACTATCAGGGGCACTCTGTATATAAGAACTAGAAGGTTTTATAAACATTAGTAATCATGAACATACACTCACAGTCATCTAAAATGAATTAATGATCCTGATTCAAGGCAAATAGGACCTCTTTAAGGTAAGTCTCTTTGTCAGCTATTCAAATAGAGTTATTTTTTGCCTGTGTTTGTCTGTTTGTATTTTATACAGCAGCCAAAAACTGCTGGGCAGATTTTGCTGAAATTTTCAGGGAATGTCAGTAATGGCCCAACTTAAAAGTGAGTAAATTTTGGTGGTGATCCAGACAACAGCCATCAGTGAACAATTGTTTTTGCCCAATAACTGTAACTATTAATGATATTAACATGATTCCAAGTGCTTGGGGTGGGTTTTCAGGGTCAAGGAATCACATTAGGAGGGTTACTTCATCATGGAACCTCTGCTTATAGGTCTCCTATGCACTCTCCAAGTGCTGTCTAGTTCAATAAATGTTAAAACAATGTAGCTACATGCACACATTGCTTCTGATATTAGCACAGCAGTGAACATCTGTGTGTTGCTTCAGGGAGTGTCTTTGGAGACGGTAATTCATAGAAATGTATTTTTCACAATCAACTGACATCTTGTGGCACATTAATACACTTTTTCCCTGCAATGATATAAACCTCATGTCCGTATTTATCTCCACAATTTTCACCTTGATAGCGAGTGCCACCATTATGCATGCACATCTGCTGTGACCTAACCGTGACGTCTACTCCAAATCAGGGCTGAACGATTTATTGTTTTGGGATCGAAATCGCAATTTTAGACAACGCAATCATGTGATCGCCAAAGCTACAATTTTTTGCAGCACTCTTGACTTACCCAGGATCTGTTGTGTCAACTATTTAACACATACTATTTTACAAATTTGCAGGCAATTTGCATTTATGGAAGTGCTGGTAAGCAGGTCAACATTACAAAGCCTCTGTTTAGGAGTCGAAGTTGGAGTATCCCTTATATAATGAAAACTAATTATTTATCATCAATATTACATGATGAATAATGTGTTATGTGCTTTTAATCAGTGATTTCATTACTGTTATCTGTACTGTAAACATAGTGAATATTGCACTGAAGCTTGATCTGAAGAAAATTGTAAATCGAATTGAAATTGCAATATCCACCAGAAAAATCGCAATTAAATCTTTTCCAAAAATCATTCAGCCCTACTCCAAATTGTTTTTTACTTTACGCATTAAAAACTGGTTGTTAGCAGTTGTCTAACACTATTTTATGGAAGGCATAGGGTAAGGAAACACGACAGATGAGAACAGAAACTCTGATGTCCTCTCAGCCAAAACCTTGTGTGTGTAAAAGGAGGAGGCGGTGCATATCATGCACTCTTTCTGAAGTGTATTAATGGAAGAATAAGCACAACTGTCTCATATGATTTGCTTTAATTCGACGTCAGCCAGCAGCCATCTGGCTCCCCTTGAAACACACAGATTCGCAAACGCACTAATACACAAATGCACACATGCACAAATACAACAAACTCGGTGGGAATGACAATCTGAGGGCATGCAGCCAGAACGAGGGTATTATGACAGACCAGAGTGACCATAACTCCCAACTGATGTGACATTCAGACAGTTCATACCCTCTGTTGCACTTTCTGTCTGACACACAAGCACACACTTTCATACACACACTGACAAAGTGATGAAAAGAGCCGGGTCTTTTTTTGTAGGCCTGGAGAAAAAAGTTATTTGTCTTTCTTTTTAATGACTCAGACGCCACATGTCCACCAAACTGGCTCAGTCCATTGAGGACGTCTACCATAGAGGCACAATTAAATGGACCAAAATTGTGTGTCTGATAATAGCCTGGTTGTTGTCCCCCATCCCCCCCGCAGGGTTCAGAAGATTTCCCTGATAATATGTTGAAGCCCAGCACAATATGTGGTGCTTTGCCGCCGGCTGAGACCCAAATAAATGATGTTCAAGCTGTTCATGTGACACAAGCAGGGAGAATAGAGAAAAGGATGCAGCACTGTGCTCTGAAAATGAAACAGGAAAGTGAGGAAGTGCCGGGCTAAACGTATGACTAATTGTGGTCAGCTGGCTCCTTGTTGACATCAGATTCAAACACTGTAGGTTTTTGTTGAATAATGTTGGACGATTTTCCACAACATGGCCTGAGAAAAGTTTCCGTTTCAAATGTAGCACAGTATGACACAGCATCCTTTCATGTTGCCGGCAGACATCCTGCTCCAACATAAACCCATCAGTCAACAGTTTACAGGGAAAGACTTTTACATCCAGGGTGAGGAATGATCCAAACCAGGTTTCACGATTAGATGACTCTGTGACCCGTCTGACTCCAGTCTTCCCACACAAATGCAATCACTTGGGAGGGATGTGCATACCCACTGAAGTCACATCATAGGACTTGAGATGTTAGCACTTAAGCATCCAAATGTGCAGTGGAAATCCAGATCTGCCTTTTTTATGACTGATCAGTCAGTCTAATATCAGCCTCTGAGGTCAGAGAGATATGAGCTAGGATGCAGACACTCGTGAGGCTGATCATAACTGATTGTTTTTCCGCTAGCAGCAGTAACTTGTCCTGCAGTCTTAAAATGTTGTGACTGAACCGACAGTTTAGTAATGGCACAAATGTGTTTCTGTGATTGTTTATGTTAAACCTGTAAGTGCACGCTGCTGTCAAGTCACAGGCAGCACACATGATGAGCTGTCGTTTCATTTCAGGTGACTGTCATGTAGGCCACATGTAAGTTTTGACATGTTTTGAAATGGTTGATGGCATTTTACTCACACAGTAACTAACAAAAGTATTTTTAGTGAAACCCATGAAATCTTCCACTGAAGATGTGTACCTGTGATCTACGTCCAAAGAGATTTGAAATATGGAGAAGTTTAATACCCATAAAGGGACACTAAACAACATAATTCAATATACAGAATTTATTGTGAAACATAATACAGTACCATGGGGTACATCAGTGATTCCCAACCAGGGGTACATGTACCCCTAGGGGTACGTGAGCACATTGCAGGGGGTATGTGGAAACATTTAAGAATTTATTTCCAACTTGGAAGTACTGAAATAAGCCTGTCAATAAAATGGTAAGTGTGCGCTACTACCAGTTACACTGGGGGGACGATAACTGTCAGGATTTTTTCCTTCACAGTCCCAAGATTGCTCAGTGGTGTAATGGTTCTTTACCAACACCTGACATAATTCAGAATGAAGATGTAGAGAACAGCTGGGTGCAATCAAACAAAGTTTTACTTGCAGCAAGGAGAACAACAATACAGAGTGTCAAGCAGTCTGAGGTGTTGATCTGAAGCTAATACAAAAGTCTTCTCTCTATATAGGCATGTGTGTGCGTGTGTGTTTAACATGTAGGGAGGGGTGAGAGGTGTCGTGGCCTTCACGTCTCCTTCTTGGGTCTGTTTAGGCTGGTCTGGTGATGCACCGAGTCATAAACAATAGTTGATAAAAAGTAACAAGGAGAGGAGGGCTGCACAAGGCCATGGAGGGATTGTGTGTGTGGGGAAAGAATGTCATGTAGTAATTGTGTGTGTGGGGAAAGGATGAAGCTGCTAAAGAAAAGGTTATACAATGATCAGGATAGAAATATTCAAATACATGAAAACACTATATACAATATGTACAAAGTTCAAATCATTCTTAACAATAACCTATACAGTAATAACAGGTTCTTGTCTTTTACAGACACTTCCCAAGTGCTTGATCCTCTGGTGTCCCTGTAAATGGGCGGGCTTTGCTGACTTATTTGCCAGGACTCCACAGCAAAAGAAGCACTGAGGCTGCGGTGGGTCCACAGACATAGAAGCGAATCCATATAAACCAGATTGATTACACTCTACTTTTAAAGAATCATCAACAAGTATGAGTGAGGGGGTACTCATGGTATGACAAAAAGACTCAAGGGGCACACAAGACAAAAAAGGTTGGTAACCACTGGGGTACATGACACTGTCAAACAACCTCAAAATACACAATATAATTCACTACAATTAAAAACAATGAAATTCAATTACAGGACAGTGGTGGATTTATTTTACAGCTTAATCAAGTATTTGAAATATGGACATGACACAGTAAAAACAATTATTTCATGTTAGTTCTTTAAAAATAAAATGGGAAATTATCCACCTGATCTATTTTTTATTTAAAATTATTGAAAATTAAATCCAATAAAGTGTTTGTAGAGTTGATCCAATCCAATCCACTTTATTTATGTAGCTCAATTTTAAAAACACAAGGTTCCCAAAGTGCTGCATAATAAATAAAATAAACACAGCGAAATAAATACAATTAAAAAAAGCAGGGACCACACAACACTTATGCTGAGTTAACAGCAAAAATAGATTTTAAGATGAGAATTAAAAGTTTTCAGGGTGGTGCCGTTTTGACATGAGGGGGTAGCTCATTTCACAATTTTGGGGCTACTGCTGAAAAAGCCCTGTCGCCCGTAGTTTTCAGCCTGGTTTTCAGGATGACAAGACGCAGCTGATCAGCGGGCCTGAATGACTTTATGTAGTTGCTCTTAATTGTTGTGTTTTGTTAATAGTTGTGTTTTTGTAGGTGTTGTAGGGTTTATTAATTGTTTGTTTTGTTCTATTTATATATATAGTATATGTGTTTTCTTGTTTGTTTTTGTTTATTGGTAATGATCATCAGATTTAATGTTTTTATTTTGTTATGCATTGTGATTTTTTTCTGATTTTTATTGTGTTTACTGATTTGTGGTTGTATTTTGAAAATTACTGTTTTGCCTTAATTTGTTGTTGTTGTTGCTTTGCATGGTATTCTGCAATTTTTTGTTTAACATTTTAGTATTTTGGTTTTCTTTTTTATTTGTTGTCATTTTGTGTTGCGTATTCTTATTTGTTATTTTGTTTCTTGATAGTTTGTTGCGTTTTCTCTATTACAATTGTGTTTTAATTGCTTTATTTTTCATTTCCTTTTATGTTTCCTAATTTGTTATGTTTTTCTGTCATTATATTGTTTGTGTTTTTTGTTTTTCCAATTCTTGATGTGTTTTTTTTTATGTGTGTGTGTGTGTGTGGGGGGGGTGTTCATGTTTTTTATTTTTTGTGATTTGCTGTGTTTTATTGATTAAGTTCAGAATCAACAGTGCCATGGCGGCTGAAAATATTAAAATATTCACCAAGTTGCTCAGAGAAGAGCTGGATAATGCTGCACAGAACTTTACTCTCCATGTTTCTTCCCCTCTCTGTGCTGATCTGATGTAATTAAGTGGATATGTTCTGGCGTAGTTAGAGGGGGCAGAGTAATGTCAGTACAGTTAAAGATCATAGTGGAAGATGCAGTAGGACTGTATGCACGTGTAGAACATACAATAATCATGTGCACTGGTCATATGTCAGCTCAAATACACATGCGCATTGGTAAAGACAACTAAAAACAGAGGATTACATTTTTGTTAATCAGGATACTAATGGCTTTAACCTTCATGTTATGCAGAAGCAATGGAGATTTTTGGGCTCCTCGCACAATCGAGTGGACTAACTTTGCTTCAAGCCCTGAGTTAGACGCACTCCCTAAACTTGAAAGAGTCAAAATGTGAAGTCTGAACACTTTGAGAGGGGGTTAGATTAGCTTTGAGGAAACTTAGCCCTGTGGCTGAGGATAACACTCGGCTAAAACTCACCCTGATGACACCGCAAAAGATCCAGTGAAGATGGCAGCGCCCATAGGGTTTAACGCTGTGTTTGGACGGATGTTAGGAGAGGGAGCTCATGTGGACTGAAGGCAGAAACCACAAGGACAGAAGTAAAGGAGGAAGGATAGGGGAGAAAGAAGCAGAGATTTGGGCTACAGGAGGGTATTAAAGCTGGCACAGCAGGAATAGATGGAAGGAGGGGTAGGAGGAGGGGGGCGCAGACAGTGAAAGGAGGGGATTAAGATAAGCAGGGGGTGATATGAGGAGTGAAAAAAGTCTGAAAAGCATGGGAGCCCAACAGGAACTCAATTTCTTTGCAAGCAGTCGATTTACTTTCCACAATTCTCCATACCTAGACTGTTATCAAACACAAGCTGTATGATTATTACCTCAAATATCCTTGTGGATCTTCTAGTTTACAGGTTTAAGCAACTGAAAATATGCACTAAAAACATGATAATCTGCATTTGTATAATGAGGAGCCTTTTGGAAGCTGGAAAACCTGCTCCATAACTGAGCTGAGCTGATGATCCGGATTTTTAAAGAATAGATGGAAGTGCTACAGGCAAGGGTGGACAAGCTTATGTGGGAAAATAAAACACTATTTCATTGCTTTTATGGTTGACTTCCAAAGAAAATATCAGCTTACATGAAGGTGTTTGAAATACAAAGACTCCTTGGTTGCCCACTAGCTTAAAGTAGCTCTTTTGTTTTTTTCAGTTTCGATACTTTTCCTTCAACTAACTAACTAACTAACTATTTAGACATCACAGTGGCGTAGGTAAGAAAAAGGGTCTATTCAAAGCATTTGCTAATTTGGCTCTTTGTTTTGTTTTACAGCCAGCAAATTTTGTCCCTGTAGCTCAGTCTCATGGCACCGTCAGTGTTGTTTTTACACACAAGCAGCTGTCTTCAAGCTAGAAGAGGTTCTTCAGTAGCTCAGACAGGCTAACTTATCTGGATCAAAGATCAGTGGTTTTATCTCCTCTTCCCCATCTGATTCATCACATGGGCATCACATTATATCTAGGAAGGGAATTGGGCGCCTTCCATGGCAGCCTTTGACATAATTGTGTGAATGACTGACTGTGGCATGCAGTCAGTTACGAGCAAAGGATGAACATTGTTGATTGTTTGTTGCTGGCACAGAGGCATCAAATTTACAAATAGACCAGTGGGTAGCAGCTGCACTTCTTGTGTGTCATCGAGCTATTTTGTGCTCAAATGCATTGTTGACAGTACCACTCCAAATCTTCCACGGGTCATTGTTCCTTGAGGACATGCTTCCAAGCAAAAGTAGTAGAAAAACTCATGGTGCAGTATGTTTTTGTTTTAGCTGGTGTCATGCGGCAAGTGACAATTTTTGCAACAAGTCAACAGACTGCAGCACTTTTGTCTTTACCACTATGGGTTGGTTCGGTATGCTCAGCACCCCAAGGATGCCAACAAAAGGGGTGGCAAGGATCACTTATTTGGGTACCTTTATCTATACTTTACAGTGCGATTACCTATATTTGTGTACCATACTGGTGGAAATTCAGCTTAATATGTTGTGACTTATGAAAAGGGTGTAAAGAACTGTGTAGGTGTGTTTTATGCCCTCCAGCCATGTCTATGACGTTCTAGAGACATTTTTAATCCATGATAGATTCACCTCTGGCAAAACTTATGGGTTTAGTTACTCTTTAGTATTCATCCATGGATCCAAAATTGTGCACCAACCATCCGAATCAGCTACTCTATAAAATGTGAATTCTCCACAGAGTAGTCATGTTGTTCTTGCTTTGCATGTCTGCAAATGTGATTTAAAGACTGTGTCTGAAACATATCACTTACCTCCTCACCGCCCGTGGTTTTGGAGTATTTTTCTTTCTGTCAACCCAGTTTGCTACAGAAGATGCAACAAGTTGCTGAATCAGATCGAAAGAAAAATAACACCCTGACGGCATGTTAGCAAAACAAGTGAAGGTAAAAGTTTAAGAAATATAAGTATTTTTGAAGTTGGGTTGTTTCAGGTGAAATATTCAGTGAAGTGGCAGAAAGGGCTCCCAGCTCTGCTGCACCTTTATGGAGAACGGGCTGAGATCACCAGTGAGGTACACTGCTGTTGGTGGGTTCAGTTATTTCCCATAATTGTGAGTTTTACGTAAAAACAAGAAACTATGTTAAATTGAATGTGTGATTGAGTGAAAAGATTTACAGTGCTTTATTTTTCCTCCAGAAAGTCTCAGTGTTTGGCAATATTTTATGATGCAGCAAATGGCTCTGTGCTCTTTCTCCTGTGCATATTGATTCCTCCTGATGAATCTTGTTTATGATAAATTTCTTATTCTGTATACTCTAGTTCATAAAGATAAACCTGTGCATCCCATGCAACAGAAATGTCATTGTCTCTTGAGTCAAAATCACTCATATTTGGTTCAATATTAGGTTCCTTTGGTGGTGTGGTTTCTTCCTGAGTCCATTGAGCGAAACCGCAGCTCAGTGGAATCAATGCACACAGGCACTGGAACATGTCTGTGTGCAGTCGTGGAGGAAGGAAAGGGAACAGAGTCCAGCAGGGAGGTAATTCAAGCAATAAATATACAGAAAAAAACAACCATACCTTCTCTAGTCTTCCCCACTGTATGATTTGAATCTACTCCTACAGTATGAGCATATAAATCTCTTCAAGAGAAGGACAGGTGAGAAGAAACTAAGGTTGTATTTCAACAACAGCTTTCAAGACTCTTTAATTACCTCTATCCTTGGTCCTTGTGTTATTTACAGCCACACTGTCACTCCATATGTCTGCTACAGGCTCCATTGCTCACAGCAATGTCTTGGACACCATGTATCACAGCCTGTTGGAAGATAACATTATCACTTATATCAATGGCTGAAGAGAGAGCTATTTACCAATCAGGCTGTGGGCACAGAGAGGGTCATAAATAATTAAGAGTCAACACTGGTCGGCACTTTGAAATTCCTGGAAGTATGAACGATTGGAACATTAGATATGGCTGCTCATAAATGTCAGTAAACACTTCAGGTAGAGGGCAAAGGGTCTAATCATGTTCTGGTGTAATCAAGTCAAGGGGCGATAGGGAAGAAACACTCCAGGGAACTCAAATCAACTGAAGCGTGACACAGTTTCTTCTCTTGCTTTGTTGGATCACAACAAGAGGATTGAAGCTTCATGGTTGCTAAACTTTTATATCCAAGCCAGGGGAGTTGTCCTGCCTTGCTGGGCTCTTATCTGACTCGCAGACCTTGCCCTCAAAAGATGAGGGTTAAGTCTGTGAGTGATATTGATCCCACTGAGCCATAAAGTGAAGCAAATATCACACTCTGCTTGCCTTTTTATTGCTAGATTAAACACTCTGTATTCACTTCTATGCACTTTAAACACATTTAGTTTGGTCATAAAGGGACGGGGGTGTGATTTGTCTCTAATTTTAGTCCTCTGCAGCAAAACAAATCAGCTCTTAATGAAGGGAAGACTGTTCAGGGTCACAGTGATGGGCTGCTTTGGTTTCAATCACATAAGAGTTTTAGTCGAAACAGAGCTGAGGCTGACTGCTTCACTCGTCATTCTCATCTTATGTACAGCATCAGCAGCTCTGTTTAATGAGTGTGAGTACAGACTGGAACAAAGGGAACTGCCCTTCTAATAAAAATAAGCTTCACTTCACTTTATTGTACGGCACTGGTCACACAGTGTCACATTACAGCTGCTGCACATTAGCCCTCTCTCTTCTCTGGGATGTTTTATTTATCTCTTGAACAGTTTCATACAGAGGCCCTTAAGTGACATACAGTATGGCAGTGAGCATGGCTGTGGATTACTTGTCTTATCATATAACTGATAAGTTAGAAAAAAGATAAACCCATACTCCATTAAAGTTGGGATGCTATGTGAAATGTAAATTAAAATATAATACAATGATTTGCAAATCCTTTACAACCTTTATTCCATTGAATACACAACAAAGATGAAATATTTAATGTTCAGACTTAAAAAATTTATTGTTTTTTTTTCAAATATTCACTCATTTTGGATATGATGCCTGCAACATGTTCCAGAAAAGCTGAGACAGGTACATGTTTACCACTGTGTTACATCACTTTTCCTTTTGACAACAATCAGTAAGCTTTTGGGAACTGAGGACACTAATTGTTGAAGCTTTGTAGGTGGAATTCTTACCCAGTCTTGCTTGATGTATAACCTCAGTTGCTCAACAGTCTGGGGTCTCTGTTGTGGTATTTTGCACTTCATAACAGCCACAAGTTTGTCCACGGTCTGGACTGATGGCAGGCCAGTCTAGTACCCATGCTTTTAAAGCTACGCTATTGTAACACTGCAGAATGTGGCTTGGTGTTGTCATGCTGAAGTAAGCCGGGATGTCCCTGAAAAAGATGTCACTTGGATAGCAGCATATGTTGCTCCAAAACCTATAAGTACCTTTCAGCATTAATGGTGCCTTCACAGATGTGCAAGTTAATGCCATGGGCTCTAACACACCCCCATACCATCACAGATGCTGGCTTTTGAACTTTGCCCTGTGAACAATCTGGATGCTCCATTTCCTCTTTAGCCCAAAGGACAAAACATACATGATTTTCAAAAACAATTGGTGGACTCGTCAGTCCACTGCACACTTTTCCACTCTGCATCAATCCATCTCAGATGAGCTTGAGCTCAGAGAAGCTGGTGGCATATCTGGGTGTTGTTGATATAAGGCTTTAGCTTGCACTTGTAGATGTGGCGACAAACTGTACTCACTGTCAATGTTTTTTCAAAGCAGTCCTGGGCCCATGTGGTTCAGAATGAAGTTGTTTTTAATGCAGTGCTGCCTGAGTGATGGAAGGTCACTGGCATTTCTGCAGGGATTTCCCTAGATTCTCTGAATATTTTGATGGTATTATGGACTAATGATGAGGTGAGTAAATTCTTTGTAATTGTACCTTTAGAAATGTTGTTCTTAAAAATGGTGTACTATTTTCTCATGTATTTGTTCACAAAGTGGTGAACCTCAACCCGTTCTTGCTTGTGAAAGACTGAGCTTCTCGAGGATGTTCCTTCTAAACCCAATCATGACATTCACCTGTTTTCTATCAACCTGTTCACCTGTAGAATGCTGCCTCTGTCCCACATTTTTGGATAGTGTTGCAGCCATCAATTTCAAAATGAGTGAAAGCTTGTTAAAAAAAACAAGGATGTTGATCAGTTCAGTCATTAAATATCTGGTCTTTGTAGAGTATGTACTTAAATATAGGTCAGAAAGGATTTGCAAATCGTATTATGTTTTTATTTATGTTTTACACAACATCCCAACTTCATAGGAATCAGGTTTGCACATATGTGATTTTTGAAAATGCAGGATAATAATGATACATGAAAATATTAATGCAGAGCTGCAAAAAGAAATTAAGGGTTAAGGTTAAAAAAAATTGGGATCAAATCATTTACTCTGCGGTCGATTCAAAAATTCAAACATCTGTTGCTGTTCATTTATTAATGCATTAGATGAACACTTGGAAAAAAAACACAGTAAATAGTTTCTCCAGCTGGTGTCAAGTGTCCATTGCAGAAATGTCTTTGACCTCAGTCCCAGTGAAGGATCTTTTTGTGCCCACGCTGACTGATGTAAGACCAGGGAGCCAGGGGCACACAAGTTCTGCTGGACAAACACACACACACGTATACACACATACATGTTAAGACACAGCTGAGCTCCATAGATCTGTCTGCCAGCACACCAGATGTGACATGTACACACACATCTTTGGAACTTCACACACACACACACAAACTTGACATGTCACTAATAAGGTTCACAGTGTTCATCATCCTGCTGCAGCTATCTCCTTCTCACCCCTTTTTTCTTCCTGCTCCCTCCACTGCATTATTCCTCCGCTCACACTTCTGGTGTCAACCTCTCTTGTTCTATCTCCATCCCCTCCAAACATCTTTGTCCCTCTGTCTTGTCCTTCCTGTTGATTGACAGCTTGTGCCATCTGACCCAAGATGCCGCTGTTAAAATAAATTGTCAGACACATAGCCTTGTCTCTTTGTATTTCTTAATTTAGAATTTGATTAAATTGTACAACACATGCCTCTGGCTGTCAGATTTTATGTGGTAATAATACAAGTGAAAAAGCAACATTAATCTGGGTCCTAATTTCCTGGTTTGAGAAACAATGAGTCATTCCTTTTAAGCACAGTTTACATCCACAAATGTGTATGTGGTTCCATATAGATCTGTTGGGATGGACCTGCTGGGCCGTAATTAGACTGAAAAGTGTGACAGTGAGTCTGGCATCAGTCAGACGTTATCTCTTGAGACAGTGACATGGAGATCATCCACAAGAAGTACATTTTGAATGAAATGACAGGGTCTACAGTCAAAGCAGACCAAAGGACATTATGCTAATCTTTACTTCATGTACATCAAAAGATATAATCCATCAAACAAAAGACTATAGATACCCACTGAGCAGAAGCTTTCCATTTATGTGCCCAAAACTGCAACCCAAATAAAGAGGAGAATTCAAAAACGCCTAGCATCAAACTGTTGAATGAAATATGCAAACAAATGATCCACATTAAAAAAAAAAAAAGCTGGTGTAAAATGATTCTCAAAAAATCTGCAGCCTATGCAATGGACCATTTTCCAGAATGCAAAGCCCACATCTGTCAGAAGCTGAAGAAACAGTCAGAGACATCATTAGTAGCATGGCGTTAGCTTTTTTAAATGAGGTCATTTGAGGTTCATTTGTATACTAAATAAATTTGCATCAGTGATTTTGATGATGAAGACAAATGAACTTCAGTATAAGGGACAACCACTCCAATTTATTTATTTTTTTATCTCCACCAAGGAGGTTATGTTTTGCTGACATATTTTTGTTTGTATGTTTGTTTGTTAGTAAGAATACAAAAATAAACAAAACTAATGGACAGATTTTGCTGAAATTTGCAGGAGATGTTGTTGGTAATGGCCCAACTTAGAAATGATTTGATTTTGGTGGTGATCCAGATAACAGCAATTTGTGAACGATTGTTTTTGCTCAATAACTGTCTAACTAATGATGATATCAACATGATTCTGAGTGCTAGGTGTGGGATTTCAGGGCCAAGGACCCATATTATGATGCTAACTTTATCATGAAACTATTGCTTATAGATGTAGCAGCAATATGTGAGCTACCTTGGTGGAGGTTTGCGCTCTCTGAGTGCTTTACAGTTTTTGTTTCACCTAAAATTTAGTAAATTGTGCCTAGCTCTTAGCCCCACCTGCAGCAGTGTATAGCCTAGCAGCCCTGCAAATTCTTTTTCTACAGACACAGAGCCTATCAAGTGAAGCTAGTGTATGTAGAAATGAGTCTCATTCAACCCCACTTCAAAAATTCTGAACATAAGCACTGTCAAAGTGGTAGTCATTCTGCATACTACTGTCTGATGAAGTATGTATGCAGTGAATGACTGTGTCTGGCAATGGTTAGTTGAGGGAAGTTTTGAATTTAGATATCAATTTTTAAGTTTTGCGGTTGGCTTTAGAGATGCCTGCATTGTATGTAGATGTGCCAGCACATTGGCAATACATATCAGCTCACCAGCAGTGCTAAGTGAATACAAAGAAGATCACATTTTAAGGATGTTGGCAGTCACATCTTTTGTTCATCTTTGTTTTGTACTGGACTTTTGAGAAGTGATAGATGAGGAACGATTGATCTTTTGCATCTGACATCACAAGTGTGTCCCACTGCCACCTACATGGCAATGGAGAGCGTGAAGAAAACCAATTTGCAGGGGGAGCTCTGGATGCTAATGTTCTAGTGATCTGGTTTAGTTGGGACTTTTGTTTAAATGAGCTGTGAAAAACTGAGTTCTAACAAATGCCTCTTTCTGTTGTATTCCATTAAATCTATATCTGTTAGGCATATTTCAACATTTAATTAAATTACTTATCAGAGAGGAATTAGTGAGGACAGCTGAAAAGCTCTCCTATGCTTTAAGATCTCGTGTACAGAAAAAGCCTCTTTCAATCTTCAGAGTTTGCTTGTTTCACTGTTTGTGGGTGCCATCAAGGTCACTCACCTCATTTGACAGAGTTACTGACATTTGCAGTACTGTGTGAATGTTTTAAGCAGGTGTGAAAAATGCAGTGAAAAAGAACGCTTTCACGACAAACATGATGTTGTGTTGTTGCAGAGGGGGGAGTCCCGAAGACCATTTTTAAAACAAGCCAAAGTTGGCAAAGGCACATGTCACATGAAGCGATCAAAGATTATCTAAATCGGAATTCAGGTCATTTCTTTGTCCAGTTTTTACAGAGTTTGCACTCTGATGACTGCTACCTGACCTGCTACATCACTCTGACCTGAACAGCTGATGAGAGGGAAGCAGGGCCATGCTAGCAGTAGGATACTCTCTTATGCTCTTATGTCAATTGCAAGGGCTTTGTTTAGGAAAAGTATGACGCTGTAAAAAGTCCTACTGTAGTGTCTAACCAAGACAATGTAGTTATTTGAGTAGCTTTAACATGAAAGTGGGTTAATTACAAGGCTTTTGGTGGCATCACTGACTGATCAGCCAGCGTCCACACCTGGATATCTCCCCTAAGGACAAAAATTGCAAGTTGCTTTACTGGCAGTCAGATTTACTAGTGCCATGGGCCTCAAGCAACCCCACTTCAAAAAACCCAAACTATCCCTTTAATACATAATATAATATATATTTATATATATATATATATTCCTGGAGGTGAATATACATGTTTTTTCTTTTCTTCCAATCTATACTTTGCTCCTAAACAGTTTAGTTCATGGTGTTTTTCCTACACCTTTCATGTTCTCATTGTCTAATATATTAGCTCTCTCTGTCATACAATTTCAAGAGGAATCTTGATTTTTGTGAGGGTGTTCTTAAGAAAAAATAATGAATACACTTTGAAAAAAAAAAAAAAAGCACAGCAGCCTGATGACGACAGCAGCAGGTACTTCGGCCGCTCTCTGCTGTAAGTGTCATTATATCAGCATGTGGTCAAAATAAAGCATGTGGTCAAAATAAAGTAAAAACATACATATTCTCTGTTTCAGATGGTGTTAATAAAAGAAGGTGAAACAGATTTAGTATAGTTAAACTGTCACATTTATTTACAGGCCTTGTAGCCTTGTAGTCATGTTCACACAGGTGTTTGCAGTTATGGCTAATTAGTTCTCTCCTCAGCTGGTATTTGGGAAACTATGGCAAAAATTTCCTGAGGTCACTGCAGCCATTAACTGAACAGAATGATGGAGATGAGGACGATGATGATGATGATGGTGATGATGACGAACAGATGTAACTATTCAGATCAGTAGGCACATGTCAGAGATGTCAGTCATTCAAAGTCTGGGCATGCTCACACAGTTTTGATTTCAGTGCTAATCAGACAAATAACTGAAAACACCTGTTGAGGTAAAACATGTCTGCAGGCTAACAGGAAGGTCTATACTTTTAAATGATGGTGATTTATTTACATAAAACAGGCTACTGATTTTCTGTATTTGTTTAGTGGTATTACGGTCCAGCAATTTCTATCAAGTCATCAGCATGTGGAGCACTTGACATGTGAAGCCACTTGAGGGATATTTTAAGGCCTTGGATGTCAACAAACATTTCCAAGTCTCCTGTTTCACTATGAGCAGCTCTGGAGTGAATCCCTGCTGCTTCCTTGTGTGCACTGGAAAGGCCATATAAGGTAGGGGATCTGTGCTGGACCTTGAGACCTGAATCCCATGCGAGACACAGAGGAGTGTAACATGGAGTTTATAGTGCAAGAGGAGTAGATAATGTCTCCACTGTTTTGAAAGAGAGACAGAAAAAAAGTCAAATGTGGTGACAGGGGAACTTCAGAAAGCAGGATTCATGGTGCAAGCCGAGGAGTGAGCGTGGTGGGAGTTGTGTGAAAATGCGCAGCTGAGGTGTGAAGATTCACTGTGTGAGTTGAATTTTCACGACAACACAACTTTCATTTTCATGGATGAATTGGCCCTGTGCAGCTCACAGAAGACCGGGCATGACCTGAGGAAGATTTGTTTAGTAGCTGAGCATGCTAAGAAGTGACGTAGGGGAGACTGGGAATGGTTGTAACACTGGGAGAGTTGTAACACCTCCATTTTCTCCAATTAGGATTCAGATAGGAGTCACGTGATCATTTCAGTATCTTTATTATTCTTCTCTGATCAGGGGCTGTCAAGGCAGGATTTTAAAGAGAAAAAAAACAAGATTTTTAGGTAAGAGTCATTTTTTTCCATCAAGGTTACAGTTTTTTGTAAGAACATTATTGTAGAAAAATCGTAAAACTTAGTGTGAAAGAATTTGTCGTCTCTGAGGCAAAATTTGAAGCATTTCCTTTGGCTGATTTCACACCACTTTGCTAAAACAGCTCGCTAAACATTGGCTGACAGGGATGGGGTGTGTTCTATCTTCATTTGTGTTAAAACCATCCCTTACGTTATACCAAGGGCATATTTTAATTAGTTATTTCACAGAGTGCTTAAATTATAGAAAAGGAAAAAAGTGTGTGTGCTAATGTTTTTAGAAAGAGTATCTCATGAGGTCTAAAGAAGGGCTGTCACTTAGATTATCTGTAAAGGCAAATCTTCCATATCACACTGAGCAGATACTGAAAGATAGCAGGTCCAGATATTGTATAGATTACAACAGGCAATTAAAGCTCCAAAGCTTCCTCTGACTAGCAGGAGAAAGTTTAACTAGATTACTTTCAACATAGATGCAGCAACAAATGTGGAAACAGACAGCAATAAAAAAATAAATAAATACATGAATCTGTAGATGAACAAATAGCCATTACTTTTATGGAAATTAATTTAAAATGATTCAATTATTTGATCATGTCTGGCAGTTCAAGACATACAGACGTGGAAACAATTGTTAGTACCCTTACGTTAAAGGAAGAAAATACCACAATGGTCACTGAAATAACTTGAAACTGACAAAAGTAATAATTAATGAAAATGTACTGAAAATTAACTCATGAAAATCAGACATTGCTTTTGAATTGTGGTTCAACAGAATCGTTTAAATAACAAAATAATGAAACTGGCAAGGACAAAAATGATGGTACCCTTAACTTAATATTTTGTTGCACAACCTTCTGAGGAAATCACTGCAATCAGGCGATTTCTGTAACATTCAATGAGACTTCTACTCCTGTCCACAGGTATTTTGGCCCACTCCTCGTGAGCAAACTGCTCCAGCTGTCTCAGGTTTGAAGGGTGTCTTCGCCAGACTGCATGCTTCAGCTCTTTCCACAAATGTTCAGTAGGATTTAGATCAGAGCTCATAGAGGGCCACTTCAGAATAGTCCAGTGTTCTGTTCTTAGCCATTCTTGGGTGTTTTTAGCTGTGTGTTTGACTGAGACCGAGCTTTCTGACACTGGGCACTGGGAAATCTTGAAATTTCATTGTACCCTGCACAGATTCTAAGACACCCTGTGCCAGATGCAGCAAAGCAGCCCCAGAACATAACTGAGCCTCCTCACTAGCTCTCCTCACAGTAGGTACAGCGCTCTTTTCTTTGTATGCTACATTTTTGTGTCTGTGAACATAGAGCTGATGTGACTTGCCAAAAAGCTCCAGTTTTGTCTCATCTGTCCAAAGGACATTCTCCCAGAAGCTTCGTGGCTTGTCAATATGCATTTTGGCAAAAACCAGTCTCGCTTTTTTATGATTTGCTTTCAACAGTGATATCCTCCATTAAGTCCATTTTGGCTCAAACAGTGACGGATGGTGCGATCTGATACTGATGTACCTTGACCTTAGAGTTCACCTCTAATCTCTTTGGAAGTTGTTCTTGGCTCTTTGGTTACCATTCGTATTATACGTCTTTTCAATTTGTCATCAATTTTCCTCTTATGGCCACGTCCAGGGAGATTGGCTACAGTCCCGTGGACCTTAAACTTCTGAATAATATATGCAACTGTAGTCACAGGAACATCAAGGTACTTGGAGATGGTCTTATAGCCTTTACTTTTAACATGCTTGTCTATAAATTTCCTACTAATCTCCTGAGACAACTCTCTCCTTAGCTTTCTGTGGTCCATGTTCGGTGTGGTACACACCATGATGCCAAACAGCACAGTGACTACTTTTCCGCCTTTAAATAGGCAGACTGACGGATTACAAGTTTGAAGACACCTGTGATGCTAATTACAGGACACACCTTAGTTTAACATGTCCCGATGGACAAATCATTTTCAATCTTTTCTAGGGGTACCATCATTTTTGTCCAGGCCAGTTTCATTATTTTGCTTTTTTTTAATGATTCTGTTGAACCACAATTCAAAAGAAATGTCTGATTTTCATTAGTTAATTTTTGGTAAATTTTTATTTATTATTACTTTTGTCAGTTTCAAGTTATTTCAATGACCATTGTGGGTTTTTCTTTCTTTAACGGAAGGGTACCATCAATTTGTCCACATGTGCATAAGAAGCAACAAGTTTGTTTAATCTTGTTCGATAACCTTGATCTGGATGACTGAGAATCTACACAGACAATGAAAAATATTTACTTTGACCTCAGCTCGTGAAGTCTAAATCAGTCCCATTTGAAGAGAACAAATGTGGGAACACCACATTAAAGTCTGAGAAATCTAGCCCCAGAGATACAGGAGCTGAAAAGTGTTACAACCATAGGCATTTTAGGGGGTCTGAAGCACCCCTCTTACTTTAGCCTTTAATAACAACATGTTAGCAGGTGACAAATGCCCCACTTGATTTTTCTGAATGTGACTTTTTTGTGTTGTTCTTAGTCTGAAAGTTTTTGCATGCAAAACACCAAATTCCAAATGGTATGTCAGGATGCAGAAAAAAATTCATCCCTTTCTTAAGAAGGGCTTGTGTCCACAGTGAGCATTTTTCCTGTTGGAGGCACTCGCAGCTTTGCACCTCTTGCTGGCACTTAATGTTGCCAGGTAACAAGTGTTGACACTTGTATGGCTGTTTAAAATTGCTCTGTGTGCATTGTATTGTATTTACTTACCCAGAAAACATGAATACAGAGTCAAGAAATTTCCACTACCTTACCACTGACAGAGGTTGTAGACCATGAAAGTTCCCTTGGTAATAAGAGGCATCTCATTTTCACCCAAGTCAATGGCAGAAGCCCGCCCCTTCTTGATTTTGATTGGTCGTTGAGGGAGGAGGGACATCGGTGTCAATCCTTCCTCAATGACCAGTGTGCTGTCCAACAGGCAGGTCTAGCTGCTGTGCTCTCTCAGAAGGAGAGTTGTTTTCAACAGAGAGTGCAAAAATCAGCTGATGCTGTGGGCATTCTTGCGCTCAGGATGCTGAGCGCTGGACTAGCAGGTTTCAAATTAAAACGTGCATTATTTCAGAATATGCTGTCTGTGGAAGACTGCCCAAAATGTGTATCAAGGTCATTTACTTTATCAGAAAAGTAGTTGAAATGTTGTGAAAGCTGTATAATTGCATATAATTTACTCGAGACAAAGTTATGGTACAAAATGTAGAGATCAAGTGTGACAATTACTTTTTTCAATAGCCTGCTTTGTTGCTTAAGATTTGAGTATGTGTCAACAATAAGTTGACTCACATTTTATCCTGAGAACCAAAGAAAAAAAGGGTCTTACAATTTCTTTTTTTGTGTGATTTTCTATCTATTTGGGCCTAAAAAAAACACCTTACAATATATTTTTTTAAATATATTTTAATTTTAATTTCACAGCATGTCCACTGAGGAGGACAAGAGGATGATTTTTGTGTGACAATAGCACTGAATTTAGAAGATGAACAAAATGAGCAGATTATATCTTTAGAGTGATATTAAGCCAAGAACACATTCAATTTGATAATAAATAAATAAATAAATAAATAAAGCGTGAAATGTCAATCAAAGAAAACATAAGTTTTGCAAGAACGCTGCAAGTTCAACTCCCAGTCTTTGGCCCATGAATGTATTTTTGCCCTGATAGACCTCAAAATCCAGGACCATGACTGTTTGGAGTCTTTACTAATAGTACTAGTAAAGACAAAAGATTCACTTGTTGTACTAGGAGACCTATTGTAAATGAAGTAGGAGGGAATATAACCAAATTCAGCACACTGTTTGGTTGTAATATTTTCGAAAGCCAATGGGAAGCCTGAATTTGATGTTCCCCACCTCCTTATTAGCATGTAAGGCTCACTAGTAGTGCTCGTGAACAATTTTAAGTGTACTAGTAGTACTAATGACACTTTTGGCTTCGCGAGTAAAGTCTACCTGCGCACTAGTTGACTAAGGCCCTGTTTACACAATAGTGTTATCACCAGAAAAGGAAAGACTTTCCTTTGCATTTTCAAAAGCACTCCTTGTTCACACGGAGATGGTGTTAAAATGATGCGCATTCACATGGATTCGTGAGAACAACTGAAAACGTGGTAGCGTGCATGCCATGCCAGTAGTTGGCGATGTAGGTTTGTCGTGAAACAGCGGTGTTACAACAGGCATCTGCACACTAAGGCTTTCTGGTGAAGACAAACTTTTCCCAAACATCAGTCTTTGGCGAATATAACAAGTGCGTCTCTATTGCTACAGCAAATCCACATTTGTTGGAGGAGTGATTACAAACCGAGCACACACTTTCCATACTCTCCCTCTACATCACCATCTTCCCCTATCACTTGCAGTTACTTATCCACATCCTTTTCTTCATCAGACAGCTCCAAATCTGAATCTCCCTCTATTACCAAGTATAGAATCTTCTTTGCTTCACTTTTTTCTCCTACAACAATGTGCAGTCATTAAATACATTAAAATGGTCCTGGTGTCCACTACAGTTGACATTCATTTAATGATTGTTATTTCAAAACAGAAATAAAGAAACTGTTTTCAGATGTAAAAATATTGTTATTGACATGTTAATGAACAAGAATATATATAATTATCATGGAAAAAATAGCAGTTGATTAAGAACATTTGACTTGCCTCTCCTCATTGCACAAAATGTGGTTTTAGGGATGTCAGCCATCTTGATAGAGAAAAAAAGTAAAGTTCCCAGCATGCAAACCCATCACATGACACATCACTGGAAAGCCCAGGATGTCCTCTACAGAATGATATAGGGCTTGATAGGGTAACTCTAAATACTTAAGGCAGATACAGGTGAACAAAATGTCCACTATAAAGGACATAAATGAATGGGCCGGGTCTCAGGAGGCTATAAGTCTACATAAAGAATTACAAAAAATGTGCTGTAACAATTCGATGACAGAAATGTATACTTTAGCAACCTTTGAAAAAAAAAATTGCATATGAAATAAAATCTATTGTGGTTTAAAAAAACATGAATTTCTTCAAGAGCTGAGTCCCCCTAAAGGTCAAATCCTAAAATCCCCTGGTTACAACCATCCCCAGTCTCCCCTACGTATGGAGTTGGTGTTTGACAGACTGGTCTCTGACTGTTTGTGTGTCCATGTGGCTCTGAATGTGAAAACACCGGCTCAGGCTCACTTACCCCCTCTTTCTCCCTCTCTCTCTCCCTCCCTCTGTAGCTTGCTCTCTCCCGCTGCCCGGCCGTTATATCCTCGCGCGCCACAGCTCCAGTATCAGTTACCAGGTCCCGACCAATCCCTGCGCGCTGTCAGAGCTCGAGAGGAGACAGCGGAGCGGCGCGAGGCAGACAGAGAGGGGGGCGAAGGCAGGAGCAGCACACACCCAACCATCTCTCTATCTCTCCATCCATCGTCTACTCTCCGTCACCCTCCTCCCTCCTCTTCCTCCTGACTGCAGCTGTTTGGGTCAACCGGAGAGGCGCGCGAGGCAGGATGCGCGATGGGACAAGCGTGCGGACACGCGCTCCTCTGTCGTAGCCAGCCACCGTCCTCCGAGATGTAAGTGCGTCTTTTTAACTATGAATGTTACTCTTACCTTGAAGCCTGCTGTCTGTTGTAAAAACTGAGCGGCTGAAGAGACACATGGCGCCTGTTGGGTCAGACAGCAGGGTGCCGCTGGTGTAGTAGTGTGAGTGTGACCTGCTGGCTGTCATTACCCCCCCATATGAGCTTCATGTGCACGCGGCTGTCAGGAGGGCTGTAAACTGGTGGGCAGAGGCTCACCTCCATCACACTGTAATATCACTAAAACACTCCCACAGTGTTTATGTCCGCTCACAGACAGTTTAGTGACCTTATCATGCCTCTGTATCATCCAGGGCATCATAACAGCAGTCTGATAGGCTGCTTTCACACTTATATTCCTGTTGGGACAGTTATTTTGGCTTTGATAGCCCTGCTAATTCAATTCTCTCCATGGCAGTGATATGCTAAAATAGTTTTTAAGGGCTGAATTTGTGCAAATCTCCTTATCCTTAAATACTGGTTTGTCTGAGCTCTTTAGCCTCAGTGTTCAGCACAAAACCTTGTGTAGTACTGTTCTTTTCAGTGAGCTCCTTGGATGCATATATTAGCTTTATAGATTGTTGATTAATCATTAATGCTGTAGATCAAGCAAAAGTAATTGCTACAGTAATGCCTGCCTTATGCAAAGGAGCTCAACACAGTATCAAAACTCATTCATCATACAGGCTGGAGTCTCTGTGTTGTCTGTACCAGCAGTGTAGAAATGTAACACGGTGGTTGTAAGGGTTCCCAATAAGGGTTTGGCATAAGGTCATCTTGCTATACTTTGTTCTGTAGATTTGTTTGTAATTCTGTCTTTTTGACACTGTTCATTGGCCATATGATCCATAAATATAGTCATATAACTTTTAAGGCCACAACTCAAAAATATGAAAAAGTGCCCTTTAAAAAAACCCAAAACAAAACAACTTATGCTTTATTTCAACCAAAATGTAGGAGTGCTAAAATGCCACCAAAGCATTTCTGACATTGCCTTGAAAGTTATTGTCATAAATGTTGAAAAAGTATCCCACACTGTAAACAAATCCTTGGAAGAAAAGTACTGGATCCACATCCAGATTTGGATCACCCCCAAAATCTAATAACTTGTCCCTCGTGCCCTGACCTAACCTGACACGCCAGATGGACTGTTCAATCTTTTTCACGGGTCCATCTGGGAAAGAGCTGAGAGAAAGTGTTTGGGAATGAGCAGAACCTTTCAAAGCTGGCAGATGATTAGATGGTTGTTCCATCTATTACATTCATTACAGGCCAATCAGATAATGTAGCAGGTGGGTGCTCCTGTGGCAGAGTAAAGGACAGAATGTAAACCACTTCGTAAAACAAACTCTTGCAAAATATGCCGCAAGTGGAGGGAAAATATCCTCCCTGTTGATAATTTTGTTGTGTTGTAAGTTTGTCGTGTTGTTTGTTTTTCATTCAATGAAAAAATGCAGTCAAGATCTGATAAAACTGCTTCTGAAGCTGTTAGCATCTATGCTAATCTCTTTACGTGCAGTCACTTCCTGCTGTCATGTTGCTCGTAGCTCCCACCTCCTCCTGCTCTAAAGGCTGTGATTGAGCCATCTCTTTTGGGTCCACTTGCAATCATTGTAGACTGGAGTTTGGGAAGGTGGATCTGCAGATGTCTGCTTACAGACACTGAATCAGGCTGATCAATCTGTACAGCAAGGTTAACCCTGACCAATGTTCACAGAAAATGTCACCCAAATCTGTTGAGAACTTACTGAGTTATTGTCAAAGATGTGGAAAACTGTCCTATCTTGCACTCTTTGCAAATCCTTCGTGGATCTGCATCTGGATTATGAGCACCATCCGAATCTAATCACTTCTTTCTTGCGTCATGGCCAGCATTACCAGAAATTGTTTTATCTAAATCAATTTTGGACGGAATATGGTAAAAGACAAACATTCAATTCAGACAAATAATTTCCAGAAAGTATGAGTGTGATCAGGATTTGTCACTAAAGCGTGTTTGTTATGTTATTAAGTAAATCTTTTAGATTTTAAGCATTATAAAAAAATCAAGCTGTGTTTTTCCCCCCAAAAAATCTTTCCATACGCTGGAGCTGGTAGTGGTCCAAAATGTACCTTTTAAAAGCTTTTATTTAAAAATATAAACATGGCCTATATTCAGCCCTTCAACATTAGAAAATGTCCTCCTCTCTTTCTGTTGCTTTTTCCACCTTCTAGAAAATGTCTTTGAACAGTGTGTTTGAAAATTTTCACCTAATGTAATTTGGGTATAAGTCACCTCCCTCAGATATAAAATGACCCCTGAGTCAGGTGTTTGTCCCACCCTCGGCCAGCTCCAGTGGCAGAAACATATCTAGGCATGTTTGTGCAGCCACAGTAAACATTAGAGCAAAATACTGGAAAGCTTAAGCAATATTGGTATCCTGAGAGGGGTGGTGTCAGATACATGTAAAGATTTAAACCAAAGTAGTCTGTTTTGAGAAATGAAACAAAAGGGGTTTTAGATGCCGATACCTGAGTGGATTTTTTTGATGAGGAACTAAAACAATATGTTCCAGAGACAACTTGGACCAGTGTAGAGTTTTGGAAAGGAGTAAAATATTCGACCTATAAGAGTGCTTTGAAAGGCTTCATTTGATATTGTTCAACAGCAGCAGGTGAGTCACATCTTTGTACACTTATTGTTGATGGGAAACATTAAATGTAGAAGGATATAGGAGATACGCACATCCTATGTAGGGTGCTGGATCCCAAAAAAACTACATGAAAAGGTACAAAATGATCCACACACCAAAAAAGCTCCCTTGCAACTTTTTGATTTATTCAAAAGTGATGTTTCGAGCCATGCAGCTCTTCCTCAGACTTTTACTTCAGACTTCAAAAAGTCTGAGGAAGAGCCGCATGGCTCGAAACATCACTTTTGATTAAATCAAAAAGTTGCAAGGGAGCTTTTTTGGTGTGCGGATCATTTTGTACCTTTTCATGTGAAACATTAAAACAACAACCTTAGAGTGCTGGAGTTCAGGCTAATATCAAAGCTAGCAGCTGCTGAAAAAATGTTTAGGTAAAGTTCAGTTTATTGAAGTGGGGGTGTTTATGGTATGTGTCAAAAGTTCGTGCAGAGGCCACAGCAAAGGCAATCAGCTGTTCTCCGGTACAGGGAGAACCAGCGTGGAAGCTGGGAAGGTTACACATTGCTGTCATAGGGACCAGAAGCTCTGATTAATTTACTGTTTTTTGTTTTTTAGGTGAAATAAGGTGAAAGTGTTGAAGTGATTGCACACTGTAATGGACAAATTGACAACCCCTATCTTTTCCACCACTGGAAGCCTTTTTGTTCAAGCACTCAATTCAAAACATGCACTCAAGGCAGGAGGACATGTTGTACCAGAAAATGGCTTGTTTGTGGACAAATTAGTGTTTTAAATGTGCCAATTACAGTTCACATTTACTCCAGTTCTGTTTTTGCAAGAATAAATAAGGAGAACACTGGCATCAGTCTTGTCTGAAGTGTTATTTTAAACACCAGTATTGACATCTACCATGATTTTTACAATGGCACATCACTGACAGCTTCCATGCTGGCTCTCTCCGTACAGTGGCAGGCTGTTTGCTGTGGCAGCTGTGTCACTTTTGCGCAGGAAGGTGATTATGTCCTCTTATTTTCAGAAAAATTATTTAGAGATGTACTCGGAGGGCTTTAAGTTAACATGAACCTGATATAACTCAAAAACATGAAGTTGACATTTTGAAGAGTTGTTTCTAATGCACAACCAGGGCAACTCTTTCATTTTGACAAATGTAATGTGATAAAGCAGGCCAGAGCTGCCTCATGTTTTTTTAATGATTTTATTGTGTGATGAGTTTCTCCAGGAGTTGCTTGTTAGCTTCTGTGGTAATTGTTAATGTAATTACCTGTGTTGTTTGTCATGGCTTACTCCAGCAGCAAAAGACCCCAAATGACCAAACAAACAAAAAAAAATTAAATGTCAGGGCCACTCTAAGGCTTAATATTGGTTAATGAAGTAGAGCATACACAGTCTTCAGACAAGGCTGAAATTATTGTTTGCCATATTAACACACATTATCTGATAGATCTGCTGCTCAGGTGTGTGATCGCAACGCTAACATGTGCATACACATGCTGTATTGTGAAGTTTCCCTTGGAGCGTGCCTTGATGCTTATACTTTGTTTTTAATGCCGTGACGTATCCTGGGTTTTTCTATTTCATAGATCTCATCCATGATTTCCAACCAGAGTCTCACAGGAGAATCCTCTTTATCCCGTTTCCTGGTGTTTGCTTTCCTTGATGCTTCCAATACTATTTTGACCAAATATCTGTCCTCGCAATTTAGAGCATTCTCAGAAAATATGAGTATGACCAGGATTTGTCAGTCCCCACAGTCTCCAGCATGTCTGTCGTGTTATTACCTCTGCCAAAGAGGTGACATTTTTGCCAGGGTTTCTCTGTCACTCTGTCTGTTAGCAAGATAATTCAGAAAGTTGTGAATGGATTTTGATGAAAGTCAGAGGAAATGTTAGTCATGGCACAAGAAAAAAGTAATACCATTTTGCTGGTGATCTGAATCTGGATGCTGATCCAGGAAATGTTATAATGATTTGTGAACATCATGGGATAGGGCAGTTTTCCACAGTTTTGACGATGACTTGCCAGACAATATTGGAAATGCTTTGGCGGAGGTTTGTGCTCTCAGGGCACTTCTAGTTAAGTAATTATTTTTTTTATTTTTGACATTTAAGAAATCAAGTTATGTTTTTCCTGCAAAAGTCTTCCCATACCCTGGAGTTGGTGGTGGCCCAAAATGCACCTTTTAATAGTTTTTATTTAAAAATGTAACCAGGCTTGTGCGCAACCCTCCAACTTTAGAAATGTCCTCCTGTCTCTGTGTTGCTTGCTCCACCTTTTAGACGTGGAAAACATTACATCACAAGTCTTGCTGCTTAAACTGTTTTTTTTTTTTTTCTCGGTGAGGTATCCTCTCCCCTTTGTTTTGACAGTAAATAGCATCACTCATTTCTAATAATACTCTCATTATCTTGTAAGCTGACTTCTACAAACATCAACCTCATGTGAAGTTTCAACCTGGTTTTAGTGACAGAGGTTAGAAATCCTCAGCCAATGTTCTTAATTCTCCAAACCTCCTCCTTCATTATTCGCTTAGATCTAATAAGAAAAATCATAATATAAATAATAGTTTCTACTCCCCTGACTGGAGAAGAAGCTTCTTACATTGGGCATTTTCTCGACCTGGTCCAGGAGCGACTAACTGGCCTGGTGGAGGTATAATGAATCTGCCAGGTGGACGTCAGTGATCTCTGACATACAATTAGTTTCAGTAGCCGCTCTCGCTTGCCTCCCTTGAGCTAGAGTTGGCTTGACTCGGAGGCTGAGCATCGCCGGGTGTAAGTTTAGGTCATGAAGTGTGATGTTGTCAGGAAATAAATGAGAGCAGATGTGAGGTCTGCACCCTTTGGGATACAACCCCACTTTGCAAATGAGCATCATTATCAGAAAGATGCATTTAGACTAAAAGCCAGCAACAACAACAGTCACAGCTTTAAGGGTTTTTAGGGATTTTGATTCCCAGACTGCAGCTTATTAAGATGGTTATTCTTCACCAGAAGAATAACTAAACTGACACCTTCCACCCCAAGTTTACATGAATAATTTCTTTGATGTTCTCTCTTTTTTGTCTAAAAGCTTATTTATGTTAGTACAATATACAAAAACTGTATCCAAACATTGTAAGAATGCAACAAAACATTAAGCCTATGTGTGTGTGTCAGTACATACTTTTTGGTTTAGTTTGGTTCTGACTGCTTTTGCCATTAAAGTGTTTTTTTTTTCTTTTTTAAGGTTTTTATTTCTCAGGTCTTTAAGGTGAATGTTGTCAGAATATCAAGAAGTAATTCAGAAAAAGAAACCATGTATTTTTTCCAAACCTTTTTATTTTTATTTTACTTCTATGCAAGAAAAAAAGGAAAAAAAAAACATGCACAGTAAGTGATGTGTTCTTGTGAGGGAGCACCCTCTAATGGGGACACACTGCAGTTGTGTGAATGGGAGTGTTTTGGATGTAATTTAGGCACAACCCCAGAGAGGTGGAGGGGTCCCCCAGTGGCTGGAAGTTGGCTGGTAATTTGCTGGAACTCAGCAGGCATTTGGCCGGAAGGGAACAACTGAGCTGGCTGCATCTGTATGGTTGTAAAAGGACCTTGTTTTTTTGCTGCTGTCCAATTTGTTCTCAGACCCTGCCTAATCTGCTTCAGCTGTTAGGTTGTAGTCATCTGTCCATGTGCCGGGCTTAGCAAACATCAAACATGTTTGCTCTTGTACTCGTCCCTTCTTCGTCAGAGAGATCAAAAAAAGAAATACATGGTAGTTCCTGCAAACAGCACACATATATTAATATGACCCTGACAACGTATCATGAATGACCTGCTGCCATGGACCTGCTCCACTCCAAGTGCTTTATCCTGCATCAACCATCAACAGAAATAACATAATTTAACATAACTTTATAATTTTAGACCAGTTAAACCAAATTAAATTGCGGTTTAACTGCTATACTAATCAGCGACAGTCCTCTCCAGTTTATGGTTATTATAGCCAGGTGTTAAAGCAGCACTATGTAGTTTTTCCACCTTAATATAAAATTTCTAGAGTCATTGTGATGGTACATCACTTACAGCAGGTTGAAAGAGACCTCTGTCATGGTCTGAGGGGGTCTGTATCATCTTCACTGGCACTATGTAACTTCAGTGTGGATGGTAGGAACACTTCCACACTGAAAAACTACAAATTTTTACTGCTTTCAATGCTTTACAGCATACGTCTCTTCCCCTTCCTTCCCGATTCGTTTAAAAGATGGAAGTCAAGGCGAACGCTAAATGTATGTGCTGACTAATCAGCACTAAAGTCCTGTGGAGGGCAGCAATATGCCTTACCTGCTTCTAGTCTGCCGGAAATGAAAAGAAGAAGAAGAAGAAGAAAGCTAAACGTTCTGTTATGTTATGGTGGAAGCAGCGAAAAACCTGAAGAAAAGAAAAGTTTTAATTGAGGAGACGACAAAAAGAAAGCGGGAGAGTAACAAGCTAAATGTCCGGACAGGGATAAACATTGGCCCAGCATTCACTCACTGGCATGAGCTAAAAGACGAGGAGGGATGTCCGACAGATGTGGATGTGGCCCGGTTATTGTTGGACTTGTAAGTACATGTTGCTAACAAGTAACAGCTGACACTGGAAAAGTGATTTATTCTAAAAGAAACATAATCAGACTGTACCTTATAAGTCCACATGGTTTATTTGTCTCTTCAGATGTCCTGTTGGCTCGCTTCTCCTCCCTCTGTATGTCAACAAATGAACGTGGTGTGAAGTGCTCTGTTTTACGACCGTGCAGTTACACTCAACGACCATAGAGGCCCCTAGAGAGCTGAAAGCCAGAATCTTACGTAGTGCGGGTTTAATGTTAATATTAGAATGGCCTCTCTATCCCTTGTTGTTATTGATTATACCTCCATAATAAATACCTTTACAACCATATAGACATGAGGACCCTTTTGAAAATGAGATGCCACATCTCAAGGGGCTAACCTTTATATTCAGCAGAGAAAAATGTGATTAGCACAAATTTATGATCTTAGCACCCATGGGTTTGTCACCATTGTGAATTATTATTTTTGTCCCTTTGTCTCTGCCTGGATGGATACATGTCTGGATGTATGTATATGTATACATGTGTAAATGTGTATTTTATATACATGTACACTACCGGTCACAAGTTTTAGAACACCCCAATTTTCCCAGTTTTTTACTAAAAATTATTCAGTTTAATGTCTCATTGCACTCTGAAATGAAAGCATAGTACAAATAAGCAATTGGAGTAAAAAAAGAAATCTTGAAATCAATTTATAGGTCAAAATGTATTCTAAACTCTTGACTCATCAAAGTAGCCACCTTTGGCAGATATAGCAGCTGAACACACTCGAGGCATTCTTTCTACAATAGAAATCAAATATTCTTCAGAAAATTCTTCCCATGTCTGCTGCAGCAGTTCCCATAAATGTGTGGCACTTGTAGTTTGCTTTGCTTTTACTCTTCTGTCCAGTTCATCCCAAACCAGCTCATTGGAGTTCAAGTCTGCAGACTGTGCTGGCCACTCCATGTTTTCAAGCTTACCATCGTGTTCTTTTTTCCTGAGGTAGTTCTGGCATAGCTTGGACTTATGTTTTGGGTCATTATCTTATGTAGGATGAACCCCTGACCAATTAGGGGCATACTGGAGGGTAGTGCATGGTGCTGCAGAATGCTGTGGTAGCCGTTTTGGTTCAGGGTGCCTCTCACTCTGTACAAGTCACCAAACCTGGATCCAGGAAAACAGCCCCAGACCATCACACTTCCTCCTCCATGTTTGACAGTTGATGTCACACACTGTGGACCATCCTTTCACCTACTTGACAGCATACAAAGACCCTGCATGATGAACCAAAGATTTCAAATTTTGATTCATCAGTCCATAATACTTTCTTCCAGTCTTCAGTTGTCCAGTGGTGGTGTTTCATGGCCCAGGCAAGCCTCTTTGTCTTATTCTGATGTCTTAGCAATGGCTTTCTTTCGGCAACTCACCCTGTAAAACCTGCAGCTCGAAGCCTTCTCTTCACAGTTGAAACTGAGACTTGCTTACTACGACCACTATTAAGCTGTGCTTGAAGCTGTTGTCCTGTGAGCCGCCTGTTATACAAACTGTTAACTCTCAGAAACTTGTCTTCTGATTTAGTTGTGGCTTTGGGTCTGCCAGACCTCTTCCTGTCAGAGTTTCCCCAGTTTCTGAGTGCCTTTTGATGGTGAAGAAAACTGTACTCACTGATACCTTGACTTTCTTCGCAATTTGTCTGTAAGAAAGACCTACATTTTTAAGTGTTATGATGGTCTGTCTCTCTTCCATTGTCAATTGCCTTTTTTCTTCACATGACTTTCTGCAGTACAGTGCTGTTCAACTGATGCTCACAAGGCTATGGTACCACAGGGTATGCTTTTATGCAGACAGAGGGGGCTGTAAGCAATCAAGAAAAGTTGGAAGACCTGTAGGAATTAGTAGAGCCGGCTTTCAAGGCTTGCTCAACCATCATTGCTGCAGAACAGCTTTAAATTGTTAATCCATTTCATGTTCCCTTGAAGAGGGCTTTTTGTATAATTCTGAAATGTACATTGTTTTTCAGTTTTGAGTAACCTAACCTTTTCTTTCAAGCTAGCTTACCTTTGTGCCATTTCAAACTATTCATTGGACTTGCACGACTTGAGTTGCAATAAGTAACTGGAAAAATTGGGGTGTTCTACAACTTTTGACCGGTAGTGTATATATATGTATGTCTATAAAAGGAAGAGTATGGCTTTAGCCTGCTCTATTGCGCAGTGCATTGAGAAAACACTTGTTATGAATTGGCACTATACAAATAAAGACTGACTGATTGATTGATATTTAGAATTTTTGACAATTCACAAAAGCCATTATATTTCCTGAATTACTCTCCTTTTGCTTTCCTGCTCTTGCTTGTCCTGTTGGCCCCCGTTCTCAACACTGCTCCTATGACTACTCATGGTATTGCAGATGTGGTTTGCATCCATAAGCTTCTAGAAAATAGACAGACATACAGACTAAATGAATGCAGAGTTTAGAAGGAAGGGTCCATCTGTATGCGTATCCCTAACAGAGCATATAAATGAGTCTTTAAACAGCCCTCTCATGGAGCACACATTTATTTCAGTGCACTTCTGCTGTTATCACCTTGCATCACTGTAGCGACTTTACCCCTGTGATCAGTATTTGGGTGTGTGTGTGTCTGTGTGTGAGTGTGAGAGGTCGTCAGCCTGAAAAATATACTAATTTACTGGAGTGATGCTAGGAAGTCAGATCCCCAACACACACATACACACAGACACACACCAGAGCACCAAAGCACAGCAGCAGCAGCAGCAGTAGCAGAGTTGTAACTCGACTCCCAATGATTGAGCCTGTGTGTGTGCATGAGAGAGAGAGAGAGAGGGACGGGGGAGAAAGGATGCTGACAATGCAGTGTGTTATCATCAGTAATGGGCTCATCAATACTAAAATATTCAGAGGGAGGGAGAGGGACAGGGAGAGAGCAGAGAGAGATCATCATGGGTTTTGTGTTTGTATGCTTTAGCTTGTGTTTATATGTGTTTGTATGCCCTCAGAGTCTGTGTGCTGCTGCCAAAAATAACAGAATTAGATTAAATTAGAATGACATTAACTGATCGTACAGCAAAGTTTCTCTCTCTTGTCATTAAATCCAGATTTCTTGTTGATTATTTTAATGTTTTACGATCAGACTGCCCTCAAAAATGATTTATGTTGAGTCATAGCAAATTATAGTCTTGCACATTACTAGCTAATTATCGTGTCCCCTTATTGAACTGTAAAATAGTTAGTCACCCAAAGGGTGTTTGGTCACTTGCTTCCAATTATTTACTATGAAAATGCACAAACTGTAAATAATGCAGGTTGACTGGTAAGGCTATAAACCTGTACTCATAAAAAGTTTGGTAATGTTATTTCAGTCAATTATTTCTTCCCTTCAGGAATAGCTCAATGGGTAGTGGCTCAAAAAGTGTGCCAGAATCCCGTATTACCCTGGAAAAAAAAACTTACAGTTTTTCAGTGAAGTAAAGGTGAGGAACTGATCTTCTTGGGCTGTTGTCCTCCTACTTCGCAGTCCATCTCTGACTTCACCAGTCTCACGGAACTTGGTCCAAAGTTTTGAAATGGTAGCAGGGTGGACACCAAATCCTGGGGTGATGACATTGTTTTGCGACATCCTGATGAAGGGTGTGAATCAGGGGCGTCACAAGGAAATTGGTTGTGTGTGTGTGGGGGGGTGGGGGTGTGTGTGTGTGTGTGTGTGGGTGTGTGTGTGTGTGTGTGTGTGTGTGTGTGTGTGTGGGGGGGGGGGGGTTTGACGCAAGTTCCTGCATTCTAGTGCATTTTAAAGGTGGTGTAATGTGTTTGATCTGTAAGTCCATATCCTACCTGTCTACAGGTTTGTTTATGCTCAACCAGCAATTCAAAGAGTGGTATTGGGTGGTATTTGTCAATTACACCAAATGTGACCTAACAGAATTTCTTTGCTCACCATAAACACCGGTCTGATCACCACTATAGCAGCTTTACAAGAACTGAAAGCTCAATTCAAGTTCTAAAACTGGAAGAAATACTTTAAGGAATAACCAAACTACATTAAACTATTCTTCAAAATGTTTACCAAACTGTCAACAAGCAGCAACAAAACAAATCTGAATATGTCACAATACTTAAAAATACAAGAACCTCTACACAATTAAATTATAAAGTGTAACTGATTATGCATAAAAGGCCTAGATTTAATTTTCTCTCAGTAAATGAAAAATGTTTTGGCATGAATGTGTAGGCTACAAGTCCACAACATTTCAAACTAAATATCCAGTATAAAAGCATCTGACTTAAAAATTAATGTAAAAAGTGGTGATTTTAATTGGAGGACAATAAGTAGTGGAAATTAACAGTCAGAATATAATTAGAAACTAAGTGAACATCTAAGTCAAATTTATCACTACTTTCTTTTAAAATCAATAAATCTAGATTATAACATCAAACTCAAAGTAATAATAGCCTACATAAATGAATTTATAAATCTGGACAATAATAGCTCACTAGAGAAATCTAAAGCAGTGTAATATTTGTATCATAGATGAGAGGATGAGGATGTGGATACCAGACTCTGTCACAGGCACAGCCTGTATCATCAGACAGAGGAGAGGCTGTGTGCAGCAGGGATGAAAAACTCTGGACATTTCACAGATTCATTGCAAACCAAGATGAACAGCTGCTGTATACAGTGCAAATATCGTTTTAGCTTAAAAATTAACACCCTGTTTAATTAGCTTAAATACTGTGCTTTGTTTATTTAAAACATGCCGGCAAACTTCGGACAAAGGAGTTGAAATGTTGCTTTTCATGTTCTGAGTGTGCTTGTTGAACAAGTGGAGTGATAAAGAACTTATTAACTGTTCAGTGTTTTAATACACTTACCTGATTGCAATCCTCAGTGCTCTGTCTGTGTGTGTGTGCATGTGTGAGTGGCAGCGGGGGGGGGGGAGTGGGTGTCCCACTCGCTTATAATGGTTGTGAAAAAGTGGTCAAAGTGTTTTCAGTTTGACAGTTTTAGTCTTTTGGCTGAAATTGAACAAAATGCAATCATAGTTTCTTGACTCCTGTTAAGAGAGCTGTTGCCTGCAATAACACCAAAACCAATGGAAATGTGTCAACTGTTCTGAAAAAAAACCTCAAAGATGGACCAACAGAGCTCATAAATCTTAGGACAGTGTAGTGTTAAAAACTGCATTGTTCTCGTGTAGTTCTGTTTTTATTTTTTTTTCTTTACACAAAGGAAAAAAAAAATCAAATCTGTTTTTTCAAAATTATTCAACCCTACTGTCAACTATTTTGAAACAATGGCAGTCGATAAGTACATTCTTATCTAGAAACTTGACATCTTCAGTCCCTCCTCCCCCTCTATCATTGCAAACTGTGCCACAACACTGACTTTTGACTTTAAGGTTTAAACATTAAATCGACATGAACTTGGGCTTTTATTGGTCATTTTTAAAACAAGTGAAGAGTTGAAACTCAGTGTAAATCATATCATATATTTCCTGCGTTGGATTACATGGCAGATTTTGTTGCTGTATTCGTAGTAGACAGTCTTTGTGGGCCTTTGCCCTTAATAACCTGAGGAAGCTGATAGCACCATATTGTACAGGAGTCTTGGATTAGCACTGAGGTTATCACTTTGAGATAACCCTCCATGCAAATGCAGAGTAAAGCCTTAAGATATCCTTTACCATACACTTCAACTTAAAACAGCCAAGTAGAGATAGCCATGAAGGTCACCTCAAACACTCTAAACCCCCAGAATTAAAAACTATTCAACACAAACTACACATGTACAGCATGAGGCTTACATTTGCTTAAAGTAATTTACTTTCTGTTAATGTGCAAAGTGTAGGACAGTTTCAGCAGCACATGTCCATTAATCCTTTGCCCCCTTTATGGGTCCAAACAGGTTTTTGAAATTATGTAAGTATATAAAACATAATCTGGGCTGATGTTTATGAGATTATCACATTGATTTATATATCCAATTTCTTGCTCATGTGGCTAATGCAAAATCGCACTTTGGAAGGCAAAATACAGCTCACAGTTCACTCTTGTGTTTACAGCTACAACTAATTTAGTGCTTTAGTACATTTAAACAGCATGTCTTTGGACTGTTAATCAGAGTAGCTAGAGGACACCAATATGTAATGATAATAAAAAAAACTTCTAGAAATAGCTGAAATGAGATACAGTTTGTCAGGACAAAAAAAGAGGACAAGCACAAGATCTGAACCATAATTTAAGGAAAAAACACTAAAATCCACTTTATATCCTTAGAAGTATATTTTGCTGGAATAAGGAGGAGGTCATGTCCTTAAGATTTAGGAAAGTCTATGTATAGACCAAGAAATAAACTATGCATTGCAAATAAGTGTAGACTTTTGTTACATTACTGCATCCCCTAATGAACCACACAACAAGGACCGTATTTAACACAGTGTTTGCATTTAATCTAAAGGGGAAGGAGATGGATGCACAAATTTAGCAATGCAAACAAGCTGTTTAAGATTAATTCGAAACAGAGTGTTATCAATGTAATTAGATGTAATACAACTGGCCCTATCATTAACAGAGTGGAAATCCTTTTCCATCATTAGTTTCAGCTAAGCGTTGTTTGGTTGTCCTTGATTTGTTATGTTATCTACAAGTAATTTCCTTTTATCCTAATTAAATCACATTACTAAAGACTTTTAATCAAGAATAATGGGATCTGTGCATATTGCTGTGTGTACTCAGTGTTTCCTTATTTAGATGGCGAGAGCAGGAACACACAAGGTGGAGTAAGGAAAAGACTTGAATGAGAAAAGTTGCATGTTTAACATGTGTGCACCGATTGTTGTAAGAGGTCTGAATCTTTCCCTATCTCAAAATTTGATTTGATTTGATTAAATTTGATAAAGCTCTGAAGATGCTGATTCATGATCCTCAATAGAAGCTTTTTTGTTAGAATAGGTGCTTATTAAGTTTGTTAAAAAAAAACTATTAAAAAAACTGTGTTAAAAAACTATACTTCAGTGATTTTTAATATTTTTAAATGATTAGATGCCATCAAATTTTCAATTTCACAGCACCGTAAATATCGAAGCTTACTAAACAAAATAAAATCTAGAATTTGATTTTCAACCCAGGGCTGCAGAGATGTTATTCACACATCAGAAAATAATTAACCAAACTTTAATGGCAAGTATTTCTTTGTTATTCTATTTTACGCATTATCCAGTTTTTTTTTTTTTTACTTTATTTAAACACAAAGCATGGTTAACAACTATTTAGCATTTACTGTGGTCCAAGCATGAATGACTGCTGGTAGTCAGTGAAATAAACAGAAAATATATATTTCATGTAATTTTACTTTTAACTTTTTGGTCATGGTATCTAAGCAGATCTCGAATATGTGATTTGCTTGACTAGTATTGTATTGGAGTTTACAATGCTGGTATTGTAACAACTTTTTTTACATGTAGGGGTTGTGTAAACCTGCTTTGAGTAGTGAAAGACACTAGAAAAGTGCTGTAAGCTTAAGTACAGTTTTCATTTTACCATTTGACTTTACGACAACATGTGCTTAATATTGACGGACAGTTAAAAAAAATCACTTCAAGACTTCAAAGAAGTAAATAATTGCTAAGTAAAATAATAGATGAATATATTATTCAGCCTTTGTATTAAAAATGGGTCTCATAAGCTGTTTGCTGAATGTACAGCCTTCGTTGTCTCCAACGCTGTCGGGCCACAACTCTTCAGAAATGAAACAGTAAACGGATATAGTTGTTCTTTTTGCCTATTCAGAGTAGACTGAAATTTTGGTAAATCTACAGCATGCAGTGGTCAGCGGCAGGTGACATCATGTCAAGCTTCATCTGACCCGGGACATCATTGAAACCAAAATGCACCCAAACACTTCTTTTAAAGAAGATGGGACAGGCTGGATTTCTCTTTGCTGCTCTGTGCCAGTGTATCACAGACACAGCAAGCTAACAAGCTAACCTTAACAGCTCACCTGGCTAGTACCAGCATGCACCTGGCTACAACTTTGTACTATGAAAGCCCTTGCAGACAAAAAGTATGAGCAGTGCATTTGTGGATGCTTGAAACACAGTTTTAGAATTGGCTCAGCAATGATCGGAAACACAGTATAAAATCCCATAGAAATATTGCAGACTTGCAGTCAAGAGAACCAGCACGATGCTAACTTTCGTGTTGGCATACAAAAATACATCATCCCTGCACCACTGTCACCTGGTTATTATCTTTACTGATAAAACTTTTTGAGGTTTTATATGGATGTTTTTTAAGTAATTGAATTTACATCATTATACAGTAAAAAGCATGTAGAGTACATCAAAAACTAAATCATCACTGCAATATGTTTGTAGTAATAATACATGATTGTAAATATTCCCAAGGTGCACTTGGACTTGTCTGACAGTGTGCCTTGTTGCACCATTCGAGAATCACTGATCTGTGAGCTCGTCTTGTACCATAGTTTATGTCCTCACATTCAAGTCATAGAAAAGCTAAGACAAAGCTTTTCTATTTCTCCCTCTGCTGATTTATTTATCTCTTAATAACACGTATTTTGTATCACGTTTATTTCTTCTTATTTTCAGTTAACAAGTGAGGACAGATTGTTGTTTCACAGTTTTTTTTTAACAGCGTAAAGTCGGTATGCCGTCTCTGCTGTTTCTATTGTGGGTTCTTCACAAGAATAGAAAATCTGGCCAGCTGGTCTCTTGTAATGGCTGTTTTCTCACACCTTATTAGGGCGTGTTATTTTAAAGGGGGAAGATAGAATTACAGTGATGTCGAGCGTTAGAGTTTATAAGAGGAAGGTTTAAAGTTTCAGCAGGTAAATTGTTGGGTGGAGGTTAATTTAAAGTTTGGATTTATTTTTTTAACAGTTGTGTCCCGTGTATAGCTCCAGGTGGTGAATTTTACTCCATACAATGACACCACAAGTTTGTGTACGCGTGTGTGCGTGTGGGTGTGTGTGCGTGCGTGTGTGTGTGTGTGTGTGTCAGCCTGGAGGTGTCACGGGGAAATGAGCCTGACAGCTCCCATGGTTCCTAGCTTTAGCTCCAGCAGCTCCTGTCAGCCTTCTTATCTGTATGGACTGTTGCCACAGACAGGTGTTTCTGCCTCTGTGTGTGTGTGCGTGTGTGTTAGTGTTTACAAGTGTTTGTGTGCATGTGCATTAGGGTGTGAATGTATGAGTTGTGCTAGAGTTGGTGCCAGTAATCCACACAGCAAGTGTGAGCATTATGTGTATGCGTGCAGCTGCTTGGGACAGTGAGGTCTGGCTTAATTAGAAAACAGTATCTGCTCCCTCCATGTGCATGACAAGACCTTAATTGATAGGCAGCAGAGTGTGGTGTCTGTGTCCCTTTAAGCCTGAAGAGTAAATAATCTCGGGTAAACCAGGAGTAATTTAGAAAAGACAGAGAAAATTTCGTGTGATTTTGAGCTTACAATCTGGACTTGTTTAATTTTATTTCTGAACTTGGTTGTTCTGCTTGGACACCATTGAGTATTGCATTTAAAAGGTCACTGAACTTTTGGTGTAATCCAGACATAAAATCCAATTTAATGCAAATTTTAGTTGCACGGGGTAGTTTAAACTGAAGGAAATGCATAAAAAAGAGCACAGTTGGTTAGTTATTTCACCCTAAACAATTAATACAGACTGGCAGATAACCTGAGTTCTGTAAAAGATCACTTGCTGAGAAGAGTCCTTATGAGGTGCAGAATCAGGCTATGTCTACACATGGTGTTTTTATAAACTGAGGTTTTGCTGTGTGTTTATGCCTTTTGTCCAGGCCCACCCACAGAACTGGCTGGCCCGCTGAAAGAACAAGTAAATGGGCCCTCCCCAAATATGTTGCAAATGCCTGTGGCCTTGTGGTTAATTTGTTCACCTCATGGGTTGGCTTTAGTCCTTGAAGTAGCTGGCCTGGTTTAGATGTGGCCTGTGTCATTCCTAGGGTTGCAAAATTCCAAGAATTTTCAAAGTTGAAAACTTTCCATGGGAACTAACGGGAATTTAATGGAATTTACAGGAATAAACCAAGAATTTATAATATTGATGGTTGGCCCTTTAAATTCAGCCAGAGAAAATTTATTTAATCAAAATCTTGACTAAAGCAGCCAGATTTTATTTAAGTATGAGAATATCTACGCTATTCCTCAATCACATGCACATAGCACACTTATGTCTGCTGGGCTATTTAGGCCATGCCCCAACATTCACTGTGCATTACTCCATCACGTGCACAGATGAGCTCTTGGACCACATAAAGTGAAGTTGAAATTGATTGTTCAATTTAATGATTAAGACTTTATGAAGTTCTACTTGCAAAAAAAAAATCTGTTGAAATGTAATGTTTTTTATTGTGTAATTTTGCATGGATATCTGCCCATGACAAAACAAAATGTTTCTATTTATGTTTGGATGTGATACAGTTTGTTTAAATTTCCCCCAATTTCCAGTTAATTCCCATAAATTCCCATAAACCCTCATGAAAGGTTTCCAGTTTAGAATACTTCTAAAATTCCCCAGCTTAACTTGCAATGGACAGTTCTGATACAGATAATTTTTATTATGAGCTCAAAGCCTCAACGTTACTAAAACTGACTCAGTTCTTTTATTGTGACAGTCTGTTTGTGTTAGAATGGGATGTAAAGCAAGAAAAAGAATATTTAATAAATTATACTTTTTAATTTATGAGAGCGGACATTCAATGATGATGAGGTTAACCATTCTGGCCTGACATGTCTACTGCCAATAAATAAAAAATGGGATAAAGTTGACCAATTGGAATGGCAAAAATATCAGCTATGAATATCGCTAAAAATATGAATATCTGCCAATACTAATCATCAGCTTTCTTGGCAAATATCTGACAATACTAATGTTGGCCTGATATTGTTATGCATCCCGACCAGTGATGTAAAAGTACCAAACAGTTATGGGATATAAAAATAACCAATACCTTTGCCCCCACAAAACGTTTTCTCTTACAGAAATATTATAAAAGTTTCTTCCCCAGTAAAAGTGACAATTTGATTAAAGTAATAGAAAGAAGTTAACAATAAAAACTGACACAAGTAAATTAGTAATTATTTTTTAAAAAATCACACATTAGAAGAAAAACTCTTTCATTATGTAGTTTGAGGGATAATTTCTCTCACATCAGGGACTAAAATGTCACTGTGGGCAGTGACCCCCTTGACCCCACTTAACTGTGAATCCTGCAGAGTGTGTCATTACTGTTGCTGCAGTTGTAGCTTCTCTATCGTCTGCAAATATTTTACTTTTCTTATGGCTCTTATTGCTGACATTCATTAAGTGTTGCTGTTGTGAATTCACTCTTTTTGTGTCTAGCTGCAGATGTTGAATCAGTCCTTGCTCTTACTTTAACTGCAGATGTTTGTGTGGTGTGTAATTATTTTGCTCCTATAGATTCAACAGTTTGTCAACCTAACTATTGATGCTGTTACAACACTCATTATTGTGATTGTTAGTGTCAGTATTGTAATGCTCTGTGAGCAGCAGAATGTGTTCCTGTGTGCGGGTTCCTCTTGCCCTGACTGCAGGCCTTTTTGGCATCGATCGACTCCATTGATTGACTCACACAGAGATAAAGCCACTGACAGGCTGTAAGTGTCGCATTTGAGACATTCAGGGGTTTTATGAGGCTTGTACTGCCCAATGAAAAGACTGGTTACACACACAAGCCTTATAGAAACAAGTTACACACTAAGAAGACTCTAGAATGTGTATTCTTATTGGGCACGCATACGTTAATTAATGATGCACTTTAAGCACCATTTAAGGATAAAGGGATGAAAAATTTAGAGAAGTTGAGCTCCTGAAAAAAATTTGTCATGTAGAGCTCTTTTTCTGTTGTTTGATACATCTTCTAATCTTCTCACCAAACAACAAAACAACAAAAAGGATGCAGCAGTACACTTAGCTCGTGTTCACCTTATTTTAGTTTTTGGTTTGGTTTGTTCTAACAACCTTGGACACTTGAACCCTTTTTGTGACTCATCTTCACTCTGAGGTGCTCCATGCACATTTTAGAGAACCAGCACGAGGTTATTTAGAAGAAAAAAAGTTTTTTCACTAATCAATATCTGTCTTTTATTTTTGAGGTAAAAAACCTCTGAACTGTTGTGCATTATTTTATTAAAAAAAAAAAAAAAAAACATGTTCAAGTGCTTTGTATAAATTTGATTTAAAATGCATACTTGATTCATACCAATTCGCATTTTAAAGCCCTGGTTGTGTAAAAGGGCTCTTATGTTGAGGCTTATTACTATCTGTGTTTTCACTGTCATTGATACAGCTCAGAAAGAAAGTTCTTAAGACTTCAAGAAGTAAAATAATGAAAGATAAGATGCATGCATGAAGAAAGATAAGATCAAGACATTTCTACAGTGAGTGTCAATGTAAAGAAATCTGATAGTGCACTCCCTTGCTACCTTGCTACTTATGTTTCCAGGGTGCTTAGACGTAATTTAGGGTTGCCCAAACACACTGAAGAAGGGTTTAAAAAGCCCCTGTGGTTAGCACAAAATAATGGTTGTGTTTCTGGAAACCACTGAGCAGCCATTATATCGACACAAAGTCTGTAAGCTCAAAGCGTCCATTTTGTTGCTGATTACAGATGGAAACATGATGATGATTATCTTTACACATAGGAGATAAACTACTGCCTGTTTATGTATCCATCCATCCATCCTCACTCCCTCTGTGTGTGCCCCCTGTTGGTGCCTTTATCTCTTTGTTATTATATCCTGCAGACCATATCTCTCTTTTCCTTTCCACCACAACCCTGTGACATCATCTCCAACCATGCATTTTTCTTTTCTTTTCATTTTCTCACACCTCTTCCATAGCTTTTTCACTTCCTCACCCTTGAAGTTTCACCTGCCGCACTGAGACAAAGAGAGGGAGACAGGTGTGACAGAGGGAGGAAGACTCTGTTGAGACACTTGGGGGGAGGAAGGGCAGGTGTTTTGTCCTAAGCACAGGCCAGGTTGCTTAGCAACTAATGGTGTCGCAGGTTACCCGACATAAAGGGGTGTATTTTCTATCTGACCTGGATGTGCTATTTTTTCTTTTAATCATTCTACATATTTGACGTCTTGGGTCTTGAATGTGACTGAACATGCATGCATATTAATGTTTGTTTATAAAGGCATGTCTTCAAAGATTTCCGACAGATGGTGGCTAAATTTGGAGGGCTTATCCACATGATAACTTTACTCGTAGGTTCCATATAACAGTCCTTTTCAACAAATTTACACAAGTTTATTTTATTGAGGATTTCTGGTTTTGAAAATAGCATCATGATTGACATGACTGCATATCCATGTGGAGTTACCAAGTTTACAAAGGTGGGAACCTCAGAGGCTGAAAATGGGGGCCAAAATAGCCAGAAAGCTGCAGTTCCTCAAGTGTCAACTTGAAACTGGCTGCGGGAACACTAGAGGTGTTATGACTGTGTGCGGGAAACAGACGTTTTCTATGGCCTAAATAGGAATCACTACAGCAGGGTTCAGCTTCAGTCTAAAGGTATAATATATCTATGTACTCTCACTGTGTCAGGGTGACAAATTTTCTTTTATCAGGCCAATTTTTTGATTTATTGATGATTTCTAGGGCTGCAACTAACGATTATTTTCATTATCGATTAATCTGTTGATTGTTTAAACAATTAATCGATTAGTTGTTTGGCCAATAAAATGTTAAAAAATGTTGAAAAATGTCAATCAGTGTTTCCCAAACCACAAGACAACGTCGTCAAATGTCTTGTTTTGTCCAAAAACCAAAGAGTTATTCAGTATATTGTCATAAAGGAACAAAGATACAGAAATATTCACATTTAAGAAGCTGAAATCAGAGAATTTTGACTTTTTTTCTCTAAAAAACGATTATTCGATTATCAAAATAGTTGACGATCAATTTAATAATCGATTATTGTTCGATTAATTGTTGCAGCTCTATCAGACAGCTTTAGTCTTGTGTCAACACTTTCTCTATCTCTTTGAGTAGGTTGAGCTAAAGTTCAGTTGAGATGATGTGCAGTATAGCAGCATTCATTACAAGGCATTCACACCAATCCAAAGCCTTTTTTGATATTTAAACCCCTGACATTACATGGTGTTGTTTATTCTTTTTTACAGTCTTTTGTTTACACATGTCTAAGATGTCCCCAGAACATATTTTGTTTCTTGTCTATACAATCTGCACAAATATTAGATTTTGGTCTGCCTGTAAACCCTGTCGTTTCATGCTTGTTTAGAATAGGCTGTTTTGTAAATGCTCATAGGCTCTGCCTGATCATGTCCCTTTCAAGAAGTGGATACTGTACACTAATGTTTACCATGGCTGTTCAGACATGCCTAGACAGGTCCCTTTTCCTGGAGCTGCAAGTGGGATCACGGCCACCTGAAAGAGGGTTTAAAGGGTAAAGCTTACTGGGTCCCCAGAGTTATGGAGAGTCCCACGGAGAGTAAGCAAATACATGGTCCATCCTAAATTTCAGGCAGCAACCACAACAAATTGACAATGTAAATACTTAGTATTTAGTATTAAAGCAACAAATGTTAACATGTACTTTTTAAAATTTTGACTAATGAAATAAAACCTCCTCTTTTTAAACCAGCACAAGCCTTTATTTTGGTAATATAAATGTTGTTAGAAGGCCTAGGGAATCAGAATCAGACAGTTTATTTGTGCCAAAGGGTAAGCAGTCTAACAAAGAAGTATACATTTCATAAAAATAACAGACAGGCATGTGTCAGAGACTATAAATAAAAAGTTGGTACATTGAGAGAGATCACCCCTGGCAGTGTCACCCCTGTGTGGCCCCCTTAAATAATGAAAACTCACCAGAACCTCACACATAAGACACAGCTTGGTTTGCCTATTGTGTCGGTGATGGCCATTTCTATAGATGTGCCATTTATAGGACCCTTCAAGGGCCCAGCCATGTCTCTGGGCAGCCCTGGGTGGGATGAACAAACACCTGGCTTGATGAGTTTCCACCAACTAAGAGATAGCATATCCCCCAATGACATCAACAGGGCAATTTGCAAATGGACTTGGACTTTCACGTTTTCTAAAAGGTGGGGGAGCAACAGAGAGAGAGGAGGGATTGTTCTCTTGTTAGGCAAGGGCGGACCATGGACATAAATGTCGGTTTGAAAAACATTTAAAAGTATATTTGCATTATATAGGACGTTTAACAATCAGACCAAAACGTTTTACAGTCATCCAAATAAATGTCACAGTTTTTGATACACTAGCCGTGTTCATGTATCAGTGTTTTATTACTGGGAGCATATTTTGTAAGCATGATGAATCAACAAATGTCTCTAAAATTACAAAGTTAAAGAAGACTGCTCCTGCCCCTCCTTACCTTTTTATCTGGACATGTCTGCTAGAGGGAGAGAGTCAGACAGGTGCTGATAAACATCTGAAAACAGGAGCATTTGATCAATTTTTAATGAATATACAAGTCTCAGAATTGATCTTGCTTTTATCTGTTGATCAGACAAAAGGAAGTCTTGTCTGTGTTAAGGCTGCACAATATATCTAAAATGTGAATCACAGTTTTTGTCCCTAACAACTGAGATCACAATTGTTATTGATGTAAAAAAGTGGATTGCACTCAAACTAAATTACCTGCATCTCGAGCTTTCTGCAGACAAAACCAAAGTACAGGACTTAAATCTATAAGTATCTACTTTATATGTGTCTTGTCTTTTCCTTTCTTATTTAAGACCGCTTGAGTAAATAAATTCATGCTGCAGCAGTACTTAACCTGCTGCCCCTAAGCTGCATGAGGCTCTTTTGTGTCAACACGTGGCTCTTGAACTTCTCTTCAGTGAGCCACCAGTGGAGGTGGAGGAAGAAGAGGTGTGTGTGTCAGGTGTGTGCAACCAGGGTTGGAGAGTAACCAATTAAATTTACTCAGATTACTGTAGCTTGTGTATCTTTTGTGTTCTTGTACTTCTTGAGACGTTTTCAACCAGTTCTTCTGAGAATGTTTTAGAGATGCACCAACAATCTTCTATTGTCCAATTACGATTTCTGATTTTACTCCATCCCTGAGCTGCTGATTCTGATTTTGATGGAGACTGTAAAAGTTATTATTGGCAGAAAAAAAATCATACCATATCACTCATAAATAGTTGATTCAATTTTCTAATGACATTTTGACCATTTATTCATTTTTTATTTTAGCATATTCAAAGCTGTACACCAGAGTATTGCCATCTCTCACTGATTCTGTAACTACGTTCCAGTATCAATTAAGTTATAAAGTCATCACAAAAAGTAAGGAAATTTGTGTTAGGTTCCTGTTGTTTAGGTCAAGAGAGCAACGGACAGTCGGGTTGCACTGCTTCAGGTGCCCTGATGTGCTGCAGAACTGCATATTCTCAATTCAGTTGTAAATTTACTGTTGGAGTACAGATTGTAACCCCCATGCTTGATCAGATATTCAAGTATCCAGTCTAAGGAGATGTCCCTACAGCAGAGTGGTGTTTCTTTTTGCTAAAATAGCCAAAACTGGTGACAAAAATGTTTGAGCATGACAAATCTTTTCCACCTTCTACGCTAGCAACACAAAGTACAACATGATGACTGTCAAATGGTGAGCTGCAGCCCTAAATTTGATTCCTTGGAGACAACACTTACTTTGAGCTTCATTATTGTTTTTCTAAAGTAATTTTCTTTAAATATATTTAATATCACCATTCTGCTATGAATTTTTGTTCATATTGCTCAGCCCTATTTTGAATGAACTCGCTATAGCTTTAGATGTTAAAAATGTATATAGTGTTTATTATTATATAACTTTGACCCACTCATATAAAATCCATGATCTTGATTGCAGTTTTAATTAGTTTTATATGTAAAAATTTCCTGAATTAAATGCCCCTATACCCTTTCTCCTCTTACTTTCTCCCTTTACTAGTGTTTGTCCGTCCCTCTTCTCAGTTTTTGGAGTCATGCTGGTTTTCATTCTCACCCTTTAATGCAGACTCATTTTCACCTGGACACCAGGTGACAGCTTTTGGCTGCTGCTTGAATGGAAAACCAGCAGGACTTTTTTTAACCCCCACTGCTCTCTGCTGCTAAGAAAGGAGGTTACAGGCCCACTGGGGAGCAGAACCAGCCTGCGGTTTATTTTGAAATTTAACAAAAAATAAAAAATAAAAAATAAATTATATATACATATATATATATATATATATATATATATATATATATATATATATATATATATATATATATATATATATATATATATATATATATATATATATATATATATTACTACCAACCCTTAATCTTCACTGTTAAAAAAAAAAAAAAAAAAAAAACGCCATGGCTTTCTTAAATGGTTCCTGTGTGTGTACTTATTGTTTGCAAGCCCTTTCAGAGCCCAACTTATGTTTTACTTGAAAGTTAAGTTGTCAGATTTTTAGAGTGAGGAAGAAACTAAAGTCTCACAAGAATTTTGTACAAAGTGATTTTCAATCGGGCTTTAAAGTAAAGAACAGTCTAAGCACACCAAGGCTTTTAAAGCATGTAGATCTCCAGCTTGGACTTAAATGGACTTAACATGTCCATGTAAGGCTTCAAATGTAAGCAGCAAAATCTCTAAATCTGTGCTGAATTGTCTTTTCTTTGAGAGTAAGACCTGTTAGTCTGTTAACACGCAGACTGGCAGCAAAACCAGAGGAAGTGTGTTCAACACTTTAAGGTCAGAAAACAAAAATGCAATTTGATTTAAAGGGAAGTGCTGGTCCCAAATTATTTCTACAAGTGTGTTTAATTGTTTTGCAGTGAGGCATTCAAGAGAGCTCTTGATGGCTGTCAAGAAAAATTGGGACTGAATAATTTGGATTATCTTGGATTTGTTTTTTAAAACCATAAGTCATTTATTGTGAAGTCCTGCCCTTAATGAATCTTGAGGGATGATCATTTCTTTTAATCTTTGAATGTGTTTTATTTCCTTCAACATAAATAAACTTTAACTGAAGACATTGTTTGGTCCAGTATTGATCCCTGTGAAATACCTCACATATTAGAAAGCTTTAGTTTTAAATAGGTGAGAATCAGCATCCTCAGATATTTAAAAGGTCAAAGACTGGTGAAATCATTCAAGTCATGAATACATTTGAATTAATGAAACATGAAGTGCAGGTTGTGGGAAAAGTAGGATGTTTTAAACAAATAAGCATACAGAAAAAAAATTGAACTTTTTTGTGAAGCACTGGGCGGATACCAGAGCCTCACAGTTATTAAAGATATACCTGACGAGGGTGGCTTAAAATACGCTAAAAGACATAATGTAACCTACTTACCAACCATTAAAGGGAACACATGAGAGATTTTTCACTCCAATTCCATTCGCATATCTTTATTAAAAAGAAAAAAAAATCATCACATTCTAATGCTGGCTAAAATGCTCCTGCTCCTACCCTTGTCCAGTTAATTTATTTACTTAGCGTTTTTATTTTTATTCATGTTTATTCAGATTACTGTATGATCTTCATATGGACAGCAGGCACTTAGTTTACCTCCACATGTCATTTAAACTACAAAAACAAATATGTGGTATGTAAATTTTGTAACTTCCACAGTGATTATGGAAAATAAAACTCAGTCTCAAATAGGCCATGAATTAACTCACAAAATCAACACAAAAAACACTGTGGCATTTGACCAAACCGACGTGCTTCAATAAAAACAAGTCACAAATAGGCCTAAAAATAATTTTGGTTTAATGCTTTTTGATGCCGCAGAGTATTGTAATTTGTAATTTGTCCCAAATCTTTGCAACAAAAATTATGAGTCAGATTTTTCACAAAATCATCATTACACTTTACTGTTAGTAAAAAATTTTACTCCAAAGTTATGGCCAAAGCTGGATCAATTTGCTTAAGATGATGTGGTACAAAATATGGGCCACTGAGCCCCTATTAACCTCGCTCCCTCTCTCTATTGTCTGTAAATCAGATGAGCTGAAGTCACTAATTACTTCATTACCAATCATTATGGTTGTTCCTTTCCTGATCGATTAATTCATCTGTTGGTCTGTAAAACAGGCAGAACAAGGGATCGGAATCAATAAGGTTTTATTGATACTAGTGCCATTATGAGCTCTGCTTATAGATCTGGTCCTTTATTGGTTCCCTTCCAGAGGATTTCTGTGTAAAAAATGTTCAACTCATTGCACCCTTATACTTGATGCCATGCTGCTTTGTCATATGTTTGAGCATGTTGTTTGTGTTTTCACCCTGGCATATTGTACAACCAGGCCACACCTTTGACAGACTCTGTATCCTGCCTTCCACGATGAGGTAATTAAGGTGACTAAGTAAGGGCACATAAGGGAATTGTTAACCATACAAGCGAATAAAATCAATACAAGTTGGAACCGATTCTTAATTCCCATCTGCAATTAGAATGAGAAGGAGAGATTACATTTATTTAATTTATTTGTTACTGTGTATATGAAATGCAGGCAAACAATCAAAAACAAACACAGTAAAAAAAAAAGAATGAAATGATGTAAAACATCAACATAAAACAATCAAATGTTATGATCTGCCCCTTTCATATGTTTAACTAACTTAACATACCTTTTCATTTTTATGTCTTAAAGGTGCAGTGTGTAGAATTTGGCAGCATTTCGCCGAACAGAAACAGTGAATATAGGATATAATGTTTCTATTTGTATGTAACGTCCGTCAAAATAGGAGTACGATCTCCCCCATAAAACGTTTGTTTTATTTTTATTTAGTTAGAAAAAGCTTCAAAAAATTTACATTACCGCGGGCCGCGTTCATGTAGGCCAACATAACGATCCGCCATGTTGTCTACGGGTGGATTTTAGGGACAAAAAGAACGAAACGTGAATCTGTCCGCCGGTTCTGAAATCTACCTGGAATGCAGGCAAAGAAGAGGAAAGAGGACGGCGGTGGATGTAGAGACAGTTGTTACTCTGCACTAGGGATTTAACCTAAACCCAAACCTTGTCACTTTAGTAAATGATGCCGTGTTCACGATCCCTTTAGGTCTTCACAGGCTTCCGTTGCTCAGCGATGTGATGTTTTGGTTCCGGTTGGGCTCAGTCTAGAATCTGAACTATAGATGTCGCTCAAATGCCAAATTCTACACACTGCACCTTTAAATTTAGGGATGAGAACCAATAGCAATTTCCCTAAAGAATTGATATCGTTAATCTTTTTGCTAAACAATTCCCTTATCAATTCCTTCCACTTTGGTCTGTATAACTTGTAAATCAGTTTGCAGAATTGTTTACAAAGAAGTCAGGAACGTGATCATGGCGGACAGGGCGCAGCAGTGGTCAAAATTGAAGCCTAATTTTTGACAAAAATACTGTCACAATGTGGAGTGGGTGAAAATACCAACAACTTGCAGAAGCATTCATCCATGCAGCATAGCTGTGAATATCAGGAGTGACATAAGTGACATGTTTTTGACATAGCTGCTGAAAACCTGTGAAGGTTCACTTTTTCCTGAACCAGAAATCCCAAGAATCGATAAGGCCTTGGGGGAGTAAAGGAATTGGATTGATATGCAGAATTGGTCTCTATAAATCTTTTCAATTCCCATCCCCACTGAAAATATGTCATCCAGTTTCTATAATACAAACTGAATTAAAGGACTCTTTAGGCTTTGGGCACCTATAGCTGAGTGGTTATTGGTTATGTCCATGAGCCTCATGTAAAGACGATATTGTCCTCTTTTGTGCTCTAGGATTTAATCTAGTTAAGAGCCTCTTTCCTGCATGTCATCCCCCACTTTGTATCGGTACTTAACGAGTTCACTGTATCTACTGTCCTGTCCCCTCATCAAATAAAAATGATCATTAAAAAAGACACAAAAAACAGCAATCTAAAGAGTGTTTAAACATGACTTTTTACATAACAACTTATCTTTAAGACAGGGTGTGAAAATAGGTAAATCCAAGGCTTGTGATTTTTTATACCTTTGACTTTAGTGCTGCGTATGTATACAATTAAAAAGGGGACCTGCATAAAGAACAACTTTATGCCCTTTGCAAATCAATGAACGTGAGTACTCTGGGTTCGCTGGCACCCTAAAGCCTCATTTCTGTTTTTCCTGGTTGGCAGTCCAGCCTTGGTTATGACTAATAATAGCTAACATTTTGTTAACATTATGCAGTATTCTGCATAATCCTTCAGCACAGCCCCACAGGTAACAAGTTGGCTTTGAAAGTACGTCACCAACATTTAATATGTTGTTTGACTGCACAAGACTTTTCCTCCAAACCAGTTCAAGTCACTGCGTGGTGTCAGTGCCACGTCTGTCAAGAGCTGAAGTATATAAACGTGGTAAAACGTGCTTTAAAGTTCCTGTAAAGCAATAAAGACATATCACAGGAGAATGTCAGACCAAAGTTCAGTTAAAGAATTTCCCAAATAATCTGGAATGACACTGAGACAATGAAGGTGTGTCTGTTTAATGAGCTGGAACCAGGCTCACTCACAGGTAAGATGACCCTTTTTAATTTTACAACCTGGCAATGAAGATTCATATCTGCTTAACTGGACCTGCTAGTTCTACATGACTGAGCCACCAGAGACAAAATCACATTTATTACAACACTGAATGTGTAAACACAGGTTTAGGCCACTTAAGTTATATCCACAATAAGTAGATGTTGACTTCTTGTCTTGCTCTGCAATATGGGATGCAAGTTAGCAAGCTAAACTAACAACAAATAAATTGTTTAACTAGGAGCAGAGAGGAGGTCAAATGTCACATGAACATTTATACAGATGAGCATATTTTTGGTTTGACACTATTGGTGTTATAAAAGTTAATGGGCTTTGTGCAACAGGAAGAGTAGCTTTTTACACTTGTCGGTGTCAACAGTGGGCCATAAAGAACACCAGATAACAGTATATATCTACACGGTAACACCTGTAGATCTGTCAGTGATTTGTAAAAGCAAAGAGCAGCTTTGTCATAGTGAAAGATCAAGTAATGACAAGGATTAACTCTCCTGCTACTGCGGGCTGGACTTAATGCTGATACTAAATGAGTTTTTGAACCTGTTGATGTTGTCAAGCTCTGAGATGCTCTGCTGTTGCTTGTTTTTTTTGGCATGTTTTGCCAAAGCTCTGTGAGTGACCCTGTTTGACTGTGAGTTATTTTCTGTTGTTATGCTCTCAGTTGTGATCAAATATGTATGGTTTTGCTGTTATTACTGCTGCTGTTGCACCTTACACCAATACAGCAGTGTGATTAGTTAACTTGTCAACTTCTTTGTTCTGGTTTCTGTGTCAGTTGCGTACTCACTGCAGACAAACTGCTCCAGGGGTATCTTGTGAGCAAGCCAAGACCAACTCTTACAGGTGATCCTGGATGGTTGTTTAATTTCAAGTTTGATTAGATGGCAATAGATGGATTGCTGGATGGATGCACATATGGAAAGCTGAACAATAAAATAGGTATTGGGCTTGTGATGAATTTCAAACTCTGTATTAAGGGCAGAGTTTTAGGCAGAACAACAGACAAGGGCAGTCATTTTTCCCAAAAAACAAAATCCAATAGTTTTTGAGCACACAAGGTGGACACTGAAGATAGTCAACTTACCCCCTCTTTGCTGGCCCGGCTGCAACACAGCCATGAGGCATTTCCATTAAATAGTTTTACTCATTTTATCACCTGAGGCTACACCGGTGGGCTATATGTCCTTGCAGATGAATCTTGCCATCTTGTCCATGATGGCCTTTTCCACACCTCTGGCAAGGGTCTGTTGAGTAGGATGTGATCACATTGGGCTGAGCACTTGACATGGCTGGACTGCGGTGGGTGAAAGGCAGACAAATGGGCCCACGAATGAAGACTGAGCCAGCTGCTTTTCTAATCAACACACTGTCTGGTCTCTTTTTATGATTTTGCCATCAGCAGTGTTGAGCCTACAGTGCTTCCATGGAGTGGCTTTGCCTGTCCTCCATTTTCTCAATGTGTACTTCCTGCTGTTGAGGTCAAGCGAGCAATGGATGGTCGTATTTTCTGTTGAATTGGGCAAATCACAGCCCTGATGTGCTGGAAAACTGTAGATTTTCAATTTGAATGTATGTTTACAGTTTGAGTACGATTTTTACCCCATTCTATAATGTTCCTAATCCATCGTACAGTCTCACATAGCTCTAATGTTTTTAACAAAGCATGTTTATTCAAACACTTGTCGTGTGTTTAGGCACAACTGTCAGATTTTGCTTCACAGAGACTTTGGGCATGGGTTGTGCCTTTGGTTTGTTTGACCTATTGTGTCACATTTTGGTGCACGGGTGTATAACACAGTGGACCATAAAACTGCTCCCAGACAAACACACAAAGGCTGTCCTTGACCCATGCTTGCTTTTTACAAATGGGAACACACTCTGCCTGCAGCAACATATGTGTGCTAAAGAAGAAGCACATGCATGCACACACAATCACACATACACTTACATGCTCATGAAGTTGCAAGTTTAGCTGCTTAAGATGGATTTGTATTCATTTGCATTCAGGCAGTATTTTCTCCATTTGATTAGCTGTTAAAGGAGCAGCTTTGTTTTATGCTATTAGCATGCTATGGAGCAAGCTTGCCAATGAGTCCTGTCTCTGGAGCTCCTCAAACTGCTAAATGGTAGATCAGAGCTTGACACAAGTAAACATACTCGCGCACCCCCCCACACACACACACGGACACAGATGGAAACCCTGTTGTGCAGTTGTGATTATGAACTTTTTAATTAGAGTTTAAGATCATTTCATCACCCTGCTGTCAAGACAAACAGGAGTCTGGATGTCTGTGTATGTGTGTGTGTGTGTATGTGTTCCAGCTTGTGTATGTGTATTAAGTTGTCCTAAAAGAGATAGGTCATGTTTTTGGAAGTTGGATTGCTTAAAGCCAATGGCACTAGTAAATTAAATGGCCAGTAAAGCAATTGGCCAGTTCTGTCCTTAGGAGAGTTAGCTTGGTATGGCTGTAAGCCAATAAATAGCAGTCAATGGTGCCATCGAAAGCCTTGTAATTTCCCAACAGGGTAAAACTGCACAAAAAGTTAAGCTGGCTCAAGTAGACGCTTCAGTAAGATTCTTCACAACATTTCACTTTTTCTCAATTTTTCTTTCTTTCTTGAACATAGGGATAAATATCCGTAACCGAAGTGTAAATAAATATTCGAATGTAAAACATTGAGTTTAGCAGCACATCAGGGCGCCTGGAGCTGTGGACTGTTTCATCCAACAGAGGGCGCTCTCAGTGCAGCTTGACTGTCAGCCACATTCGCTGCTCTCTTGACCTCAGTTAACAAAGAGTTGCAACTCTGAGCGGACAATAACAACACTTAATCATCTGAGGAGCACTGTGAGGTAGTATTTTGGGTTCTACAACATTGATGGCAACTTTAAATTCAAAGACTGGACTGTGTGTCGGTTATGTGCAAAGCAGTTTACTCACTTGTCCTCCAAATCAAATTTGCGGGCTCAACTGTTGGCTTTCATCCAAGTTATACAGCTGAGTGCAGCGGCGCTTCGTCAAGGATGTAACTGTGTTTTTTTCAACCAAAGGGGCGGATAACAGAGTCTCCGTCTCTTACTATGGGGTGGGTGGGGGTGGGGGGCAAAATGACCAAATATCTTCGGTTAAATGCATGTATATTCGAAAGCTGTTTGAGTTTGATGTTTAGGAAAACTGACAGCCTTATACCATACTGTTACTATGTAATATTAATCCCGACTTTTCTTGTTGGTATGCAAAATGCGATATCTAAATTACCAAATGGGCAAAAAACACTGGCAAAAATAGCCAGTGCTTCGTGGCAGTAGATAGTTCCTATCTGCTGTAAACAAAAGTGCACTTCATTATGCTGGCACATGGGGAAACATTCTAGAAGAACTACAGACACGATCAAATACAAAAGTGAAAAAGTGAGACATAGGAAACTCATATTTCAGATATACTGAGCCACGTTTCTCTCTATTTGTCACTGGTGACCTCTGACATGCCACCTTGTCACACTTATCTACTCACACACACACACACACATATAAAGTTATACTGCCCTGGGGGACTCTTCTTTCTCTTTTTCTTTGATTCTGTCTCCTGTTCTGCCTTCCATCTTTTCTTTCCCCTTCATTTTCTTTTTAGAAATTCCCCTTTCAAGTGAACTCAAGCAAAAAATGAACAATTTTTACCGCCAGTAGGAGGTCTGACAGGGATGTATGTAGTGTTTACATATGTGTCTATTTATGTATTCCTGCACAAACAAACAGTAAATGTTCATATGTATGCACACAGCTGTGTGTGAGCCTATTAAAAGAACTACCAGTCATTACATAAAGGAGCCAGCATGCTGCTCACTTTGTTGTATTTGTACTTCAAACTGGGAGAAGCCATGTGTCTCCAGGCGTGTGCTGCTGCTTGTTTTCATCTACATGGAGCTTTTACATGTGTGTCATAGTTTTGCTGATGGCTTCAGGTGTACCCCCCACCCCCCATCACATCAAAGTCTGTATGGAGAGACTTTGTGCATCTTTGATAGTGCTAACCTCTGTGTTCTCAGGAGACGAGGCAGAGTTTATGTCTTTGATGGGCCCATTGCACCTTTTTAAGGTCTTCTTTGAGAAGCTCGCTCACGCTGGAGTGGATTGATGTTTTAAAGGGGGCACACTTCTCTCTCTTAAAACTGCCTCTGCCGTAATCTTTTTTACCCTCTTTGCATGTGCATCAGTGTGTTTATCCCTCTCTGCTCTCTCACTCTCTCTCACTTTTCTTGACTGCCTGCCTCTTTCATCCTCGTCTTTGCCTGCTGGATAAGGCAGAGTGCTTGTGTGTTGTCCCGTTGCCTGTTTTCAGTGAGATTGCATCGGGCCAGAGCTAACGGTGCAGCCTGGGTAGCCACTTTGATGTCACCAACAATCTGAGACTGCTAATGAGGAGGTGGATTTCGCTCTGATTGGAGCCGGCCTTCTTTAAATTACAGTTCAGCCTGTGTTTGTTGATTGTGTTTGTGCTGCCTTGACTTCTTATTTCCTTCTGCCCAGTTAATCATGGTCTCTGCTTGATCTGCTGTCTGTCAGAACAGCTTCCTTTAAGTGGTGTCAAGACAAGACAGTTGTCTCTGTAAAACCTTGTAGTCTCCTGGGTTTTGGAACATGTCAAGAACAGCTGCTCTTTATCTAAGCCTGACAAAGGAGCACTCTGTGTGTATGTTAACCTTGCAGAGCAGATAGACCTGCCTGATTCATCATCTGAAGTCACGCAGGTCGATCTTGCCAAGCTCCAATCATCTACAACTTCACTCGGCTAAAAGCTGAAGTCAGGGGAAAGAGGCGGGAGCTGCAGACGTGACAACAGCAGGAAGTGACTGCATGTTTGAAAACAATGGTGGCTTCTGAAGCAGTCTCTGTGGATGCGGCAATATCTTCAGTTTTATCAGAAATTGACTCAATTTCGTCTTCAAAAAGAAGAGCAAGGAACGTCACTTTAAGCTTTTCTCATGGGAAATCATGTTTTTGTCTTCTCCGGATCGAGGATCACTGACGGGAAACTGGGAGAGATGCAGAAATGCTGCGCCAACGATGCCGGTAGTATGGCAACCTGGAGTTGTGGTTACTCAACGATACCTGGCGAAATCTGCTCTCCTCAGAAGTTTACCAGGAGAACTTGGTGGGGATTGTCGTTGACGAGGTTCATGTCACATATAAGTGGTAAATGATACATCTGTGTTGTATAATTTAATGTAAGACGATAGTCTAAAGACTGAAACGTAGCTTAAGCTAATGGCTAACAACAGGGTCTAGCTGCTATGTCATACTGTGGCCTGTGGTGAGTGTGACGAGCAGAACGATCATCCAAGCACCAGCTGCTGTTGTTTTTGAAGGTTGTGCCTCTGAAAACATTTTCAAACGGCTCCTTCCCAGACGGACTAGTAAAATATTTCCGTGGCAGATATATGGAACTGTCCGTCTGGTGTGTCAGGTTATATGTATGTGCCTCCTGCTGCTGATTGCAAAGTCATGTCCGCAACACAGAGAAATAAATGTTTGAGAGTTTTGGTTATTTAAAGGTATATTATTATCATTTTTCACAGGTTACACTAATCCCAGATGTCCCCAGAATATGATTTGAAAGTCTCTTGAATTAAAATCCACTCAAACAGGGAGTGTCCTCATGTGAGGGAAATGGCATATCCCCCAATGATGTCATCAGGGACAGTTTTTTATTGTGAGAATCATTGAAATGTATACTTTGCGTAACATGGGACTTTTTTATATGAATAATTCCTTTCAGGGATAAATAAAACATGAAACAGTGAAAATTACCAATAATAAGTACACCTGTTAAACTATCCATTAATGCAAATAGCTTATCAGCCAGGCACATAGTAATTGAATGCATTTAGGCGTCAAGACATGGTCAAGACAATCTGATAAAGTCCAGACCAAGGACCAGAATGTTGAACATGCCATGGTTGTTGGTGTCCGACAGGCAGGCATGAGTTTTTCAGAAACTGATGATCTACTGGGATTGTCTTGCATAACCATCTTTTAGATTTAAACAGAATGGTCCAAAAAATAAAAAAAATGAAAATATACAGTGAGCAGCAGTTTTTTGCCAAATAGGCTCGTTGGTGCCAATGGTAAGAGGGGAATGGCCATTGGTTTAAGACGATTTTAATAACCTCCATCCACCTCACTCCTATTGAAGAGACTATTTTGAAAAGGCAGAACTGTAATTGTAAATGATTAAACAGAAAAAAACTGTACTTTACTGGAAGGACCAGAGTGTGCTCTATGTAGCACAACAACTTTTAGCCAGATGGCAGTGAAGATTTTGGAAATAAACTCTGGAAATCCGTGCCCTCTACAGAAGACAAAATATAATTGCTGGGTCTCGGGGGGACATGGAAGCAATTTGTGCATATTCTGTATGCATATGGTACTTTCAAAAAGAGTATAATCAGGCCCTTATTTAGAGCCAGAAGACAACATAGTTGTAAGACTTGTTGGCCATTCGTGACATCTATTCTGGGAAACAGGGTCTTAAATCAGAATTGTCACATTAATCCAACCATATTTATAAAAACACACAGATTAACCATTGAAGTAAAAACATCTTTCATCAAAACATTCTGATGATGAGGACAGACTGTTTAAACTGTTAACAAGAAGTGGAACAAATGATAAATGTGACAGCATTTCTGTGGGCTGCATGGTGGTCCACTAGGTAGTGCCCTAACATCAAAACAAGAAGGCTCCTGGGGCTTTTTTTTGTCCTCATGTTGTCCCATGGACATGTGGGTTTTCACCAGGTAATCCAGCTTCTTCCTGCTCCCCAATATTTCCTTTCAAAAGCAGCTCCTCTTTCCCCTTATATATGCTCCATATTCTATCTTACATGCCATTCTGATTATCTTTCCTTTTCTTTATCTTTTCTTTATATCATAGAGATAATGCTACAATTTATTTGCTGCTTATAGCTGGATTTGATGAATTGCTCCACTCAAGGGTTCAAGCCTAGTTCCAGTTTCCACATGTACTTAATGTCCTAGGGCAAGACATCTAACCTATCACTGCTGCATAGAAATGGGCATGAAAATGTATGGACGTGTTAAGCTGGGTACACACTACACAATTTGTGGCCCAAGTTTCGACTTGGGTCCCTGCTTCTGACCAAACTCAGCAAAGGCCTGATGATCTGGAGCTCCTAAAGATAATCTTGACTGATTATTCTGTGGTGTGAAGTGTGTTAAGAGTCATTTTATCTTCTTGGAAGAGGATCAGGGACACCTCCACCTAAAATCGTAAATATTAACCCTATTCAATGTTCACAAACCTGAAATCATCATGTGTATGGAGTGAACAGAGGACAGCCGGGCATGTCCTCTGTGTTTTGTCACATGTGACAGAACAAAGCCAATCAGGGATCAAACTGGCTAGAGCAGGAAGCAAACGTAGCCGTGGCTATGAGAGTTAAGGCAAAGCATAAAGTTAGACGGAAATCGGAGACAGAGAACCAACTCTTTGATATGTTGTCAAAAACATGAGCATCTAAATAGTGTAACTTGTAAATTATAAATGATTGACTGATAAAGGGAGGAGCTGGATGGAAATGACAACTGCCAAGGATGTTTTAGGAAGCTAATCACTAGCTGTATATTGAAGTTGAGGTTGAAGTTTTCCACCCTATGTTTACATTAAAGATTACAAGCTGCGAGAGTAGAATCCCTGGCTGTTGGTGAATGAATGGGTTGATGTGTGCTATCCTATGTCTCACTTTCAAAATTGTTTAAGATTTCAGAAATCTATATGTGTGTACCAGACCTTAGCTGATTCTGATGGACAACACATCTAAGTATACACAGTAGTGAGTGAATGGGTGTGAATGGATGAGTATGACTTGTGATGTAAAAAGCGCCTTGAATAGTCAAAGAAAAGAGAAAGAGCCATACAAGCCAAGTCCATTCGCCTTTTCATGTCGTGCGGGACAAGAGTGGTTTGATTACAGATAAATTAGTTGGGAACCAAAACCTGAAAAGTGTTTTTTATATTGTTCTTCTCACATCTATTGTCTTTCTCTGTTCTCCCCTTCTTTCTCTGCCTCATATCTACTACACTTTATAAACTGAATGTTTCTCAATCTTTTTTAAATTATACGCCATTTTGGCAAAGTGCCTTGTGTTATTTCAGACCTTTACGAATCCCTGAAGGATCCTCATAGTGAGGGCAGTCAGTGGAGACTTGGAGACACGAGTTTGATCACTTTACATCCAATAAGCTCAGACTACATGTCATCTCTTACTCCTACATCCTCAGAGACAGAGCTGAAGGTCAGGCTCATGTTTCTTTCAATGAAAGTGATATTCTGAAAGTGCTTCTACAGGTCTGGGATCAGTGATGTCACAAAGTTTATGATCCAAAAAAGTTTTGTATCACTTATTTTCCTTTTGTCTCCCAAGGCTGTATTGAGGAATGCACCCAGGTGGAAAATTTCAAGTCCAGAGAATTAAAATTGTGCTTAGTGAAAAAGTCCAAAGATAAGGAACACTCTGAAAATAGTCATATAAAAAATGTAGGTTTTCAGAGTGGAGTGTGGTTAACACTTCCTGCTGGGCTAGGGTTCTCCTCTCAGTTACAACATTTTGCTGCTGAATGTGGTAACTACTAGGATTATGTATAACCTGATACAGCCAACATATAACTTATTACTGCCATACCTTGCTGTTCCTACAAGACACCACCAAAGCCATCAGTTCACTCCATGACAATCCTTCAATGTTCTTCAGTTACATGGAGACGTTTTGGCAGCAATGGGAGATAGTGTCTGTCAGATGCATTGTGTGTTTGACCAGAATTATTATTCTGGATTGAAAACGTTACATAAAATATTATTAAGGATCAGTTTAGTCAACTTGTAAATCTGGTGCCAGGTGTTTATTTATGCAGCGTTAACCACTTAGTTGGCTAACTATGCACATCCCCAAATCTACCTGCGTACAGAGCAGGTTTAAAGGATTAAGCCTTGAAAATTTTCAGTACGTTGAAGAAATACGAAAAGAATAGGAGAATATTATATTAAGGTTAAACAGTATTGGAGTTACTTTTCAGTGCTGATCCACCAGTGATAGCCCAACTCTGCAGAGTTGGTTAATCCTTTTAAATCTAACAATGAAGCCACACACTACCTCTGGCTGTGCTGCAACTGCAACTGATTCCTGCTTATATGCTTCAAGAAGTCTTTTTTAAGCAAAACCAGCATTCTGTGAAGGGTATTTACTTATCAGTTAACCATCATACTCTTATAATTCCATGCCCCATGTTTCTCTTTGTAAACAGTACATCAAGTGCTTTAACTGCACAGGTGGAGTAATGGGAGTTTTGTGCTATATATTGATGAGTAATTGACTCAAAGCCTATGTGAGCCACACAAAGTCTCTCACTTGGTGTTGAAAGTGAAAGTAAATCATTTCAATAATGTAGATAGATGGATGATCCACAATCTCCACTATATGACACGATTTAAAAGCTCTGCTGAATGAGAAAGTCACAGAAAATAAAGAAAATCCCTCCAGCACTTCATCAAAATCCCTCTTTCCTTGCTCCTCGTCAGCGTTGACGCAAGTAACAGAGAGGAAAAGAGAAACGAGGCCTCAAGGGAAAACCCTCGAGCCCCTTTGTGCAGGTTTAAGCTGTTCTTTCGCAGGCACTGATGCTTGCACACGTCATGCTCAGTTGTGACATGGTTAAAGACAAGAGTCTCTTTTGCTTTAGCCTCTCAACAAGTGGAGGTCAGTGCTCCTGGAAAATGATCAGAGACGTTTAAAAAATACTTAAATGGGATCAAAGAAACAACTTGAGCATGTCTTTTTGGACAAGGACCAGTGTTTTGACGTGTGCTGTACCTCCCTCAGGGTCAAAGGCACACTCATGCACTGGCGTGGATATATAGACTACTTATGGACATGAGTTTCCTAATCCCAGCAAAGTAAATACAGGGATACAAATGATGAATTGATGCTAGTTATACACAAAACTGACTGCTGCAGTTCACAAGCATATATTGAACTGTGTGTATCATTCAGAACAGTTCAATATTCCATTCAATATTGTTTAGATAGTTGTTATTATTAGTTTTGAATTCAAATTTTAAAGAAGGTAAAGCCTACAAATATTACAACCCTATTTTAAGCAGTTTGAACAGCATCTGCCAAAGTCTGCTGGATGTATTTGTGGTATCATCCATATAAACATATTACACTCATACACAAATACACAAACACACACTAGAGCTTGTCAGAGCACACTTCCTCATATGCTTTCTCCTGCTGGTCTGCCCATTTTGATACATAATACATTACAACAGAGACCAAGTGGGCCTCCTTCCTCCCTTTTACCCATCTCTCTCTCCCCCTCTCTCTCTCTCCGTCTTTTCTCTTTATCCCAGTTTTTCCTCCCTCACCTACTTTTCACTCTCAACAACAGTCTTTTTCTCCCTCCTCCCCCCTCAGACCCTGTCTCTCTGTGTCTTGTTCTTTCTTTCTGTATTGTTGATATTGTTAGCTCCAAGCAGTAATTGATTCATCAAGGTACACTGGCTGCCCTTTCCCCAAAAATGGAGGGATGGCTGGTGGTCGACAGGGAGTAGAGAGGAGGTGGAGGAGTTAGGGGAGGTGTGATGGATTACAGGCAGAGAGATCCTCTGAGATCTGAGCCCGTGAGCTAAAAGAGATTACACCTTTTAATGAATGTTGTTTGTACAGACCTCAGAGGACGTGTTTACAAAGTTACTTTTTATGCTCAATTCTCAGCTGTCAAAAAGTGAAAAGAATGAAGTGTCAGCCAAACAGTCTGACAGATTTGAGTTCAGGGATGATGAAATCTGGGTTTGCTTCACAGTGAAATATTAACTATTAACTATTCTTTTTAGTGGTCATTTATCAATACTAATGGTACTCTAATGTGACTAGTGTTCGTGAAGACTTTTTTGTGCTATAAATATAACTGCAGTGCTTAAACTTGAAATCTTAGTCTCTAAAGTGTAAATACCACAAATAAACTCAGAAGAGAGGGTTATTCAAGTGAATTTTCTGGTAATCCCTGACAGAATTATTTTCCATATATGGCACAAATGACTTCATTTGTGATCTTGAGTTGAAGGTCAACATCACTGTGAACTTTCCAAAAGATTCTTGACAAAATCATAGTATATTAGTCTTAATTTGACGCATTGTCACATAAAAGTCAAATGTGACAAACTGATCATGTGATGACATTTTACACCAAACATGACAAAGGTCAACTTCTCTGAGACATCAGAAAGTTTTTCAGTTTGCTCATGTTTATTAATCTGTTGGGCAAGACTGTTGAACATGTTGAACTCAGTGTCCAAACATGAGACAGCCTAGAAATAAGCACTTGATCACAGGGAGAATGACGTCTTTTGGTTTTCAGTAGGTGTTTACAGGATTTACTGTGAGGATGTACCCATTTCTGGGCTGCAGGTGCTCATATTTAGTGCTGGAAATTTAAAGGATTTTATTTATTTACTATTATTGTTATTATTATTATTATTTTTATTTATGTCATACATTCTGCCAATAATCCAATGCTTTACTGGGGCTATTATTGGCTCTTTTGTGAAAAAGCAGGCCTTCACAGGTTTGTATGGTCAACAATGTCAAACACATAGCACTGACATTTAAGGATTTTAAGACAAATGCTTCTTCAAGTTTCTGGTGTTTCCACTTTTTCTTGAAATCACACAGACATACACACTGGACATTGTGCAGTTAGTGTCATATTGTGTTAAATTAAGCCACACCTGTCTGTCTCCTGCCAGTCATTATTACTCCCTTGACTTGGTTTTGGTTCATGGTGAGTATTTGTGATGAAAGCATTACCTCCTTGATTAGAAAGGCATCTAGAATTCATTGGAAAGTAAAAAGACAATTGTTATTGATTACATTTGCTAATTATCATAGATTCCTGTCTAAGATTGATTCCTGATTCCTGAAAATTAATCCAAGGCAGGATTGTCTGTGCTCAGAGCTGTGAGTAGAGAAATGTCCTTAGCATCAGTTGCTTTTTTGACCTTGTTCACAGCACTCTCAGTTGAAAACAGTTCTTTTGAAATAACACGACACTCATTAATTTCGCCTCTCCTTTGCTGACCAATCAAAATCAAAAAAAGGCCAGAACCGCAGATGTCTGCCTTGTAAACAACAATGGTTGAGAAGAGTTATCCTACTTATATCTTTGAGGGAACAATTTCCTAGTGTTCAGCTTTCATCAGTGATAAGACAAGATTCTCTTCACTTTTGTGTGTTTTGGTTGAGATATTCGTGAATGAAAGAAAAATGAGGCACACAGAGTAATTTTAAATGGCCTTACAGAAGCACCATGAGGAGCCCGATTACCTTTTGTAATACAGCAATATTAAGTGTAGGATAGAGGTGCTCTAGAAATGGTGTTAAGAGTGCTGCCAGTGCAAAATATGGTGGCTGTGACACAGACCCTTAGGGTGTAGTACTGTATGTATTTATGCGCATGCATATTTAGTTGTGAGAGGTATAGAAACTGTGGGTACTGCAGCTCATGGTAAATCAGGCATAATTAAAACCATCTGCCTTTTAGAGCAATTACACTGATGTTTACAGTTTATCATGGGATATTGAGAGTCTCACACTGATAATTTTGTTTTTTATCATTTTCTCATTTAGTCACTTAAAAAGTAGATGTATAAAGACATATTTTTTGAAACAGGCAGAGTTGTATAGTTTCCAGCAGGTCTGACTTTTCCATCATTGCACATACTGAGATGTTTTGATTGATTTTAAAATCACAGCTGAAAATGTCTTCCTGGTCATCCTTTCAGGCAGAGCAAAGTCAGCTTTTTGCTCACATTGTATAGTATACAAGATTCTCTCTTTTGGTAACTCTAAAAGAGCTTCTAAGCGTTGGGGGTGTTGGTCGGAGTCATATTGACTTGCAGGAAGCCTGTTTGTTTGGGAACAAAAACATTTACAGTATTCTCTGTAATTAATTCATGTTGTCTATATAATCAGCTCCAACATGCATTGAGTGACCATTGATCAGTGCTTATAGATTGCCTATCCACACATGGAAACAGCGCTGCTGTTGAGGATGCAGTGTGTTAGTACAGAAGGTTAGTGACAGCTGAACTTCATTACTGTGCTTTTATGGATCTACAATCTGTGGGACTGTCAATGAGTTTAACAACAATACTGTTTTACTATGAACTGGTCATGGACCAAGTCTGTGTAAACTTTGAGCGTAACTTTGATTTTATGATTTATAATATAAAATGCTAAAGTGATGCACAACATTTGATTTTGGCCGCTACCCAACATGCTGATATTTCCAAACTCATTATTGCTGATAACAATAAAGATATTTTTGTCAAGAGCACCAAGTCTTTACTTCGGGAAAATCAACTTGTTGCTTTCATTGTGACTGTTCAATTTTGTAGGAAATCGATGTAAACAACAAAAACAATTTTTTAATTTTTAATTTATTTTAATTTAATTTTTTAACAATTTTTAAATATAACCATGCAGTGATGAGAAGGTGAACCATTATGCTGATATAAACAAAATATGTGGCCAATATGTAGGGCTGATTTTCCGGCTGTAAACGCCTTCAAAATTTTCCATATTTATTGACACAAAAATTCAACTTTCCAGGTCAATATCTGCTCATATCAATATTGCACAGATAATATTGACATCCCTAACAATATACCTGGCACAATAATAGTTTTGTGTGATATTTGCCTAAAAAGTTGATCATAGGTATCAGAAGACATGAACATTTCTGCTGATATTTACAGCCAATATATTGTCCCTACATATCTGCCTGTAATTTGGCTGTAATGCCAGCATATAATCTATGAGTGTCCCATGATACTCCACCATATCATTCCTATAATCATCATATAATTTATTCAAATCAAATGTTGTCTTTTTTATTTATGATTGTGTTTTACTCAGATGGACTGTTATGATGACAGGAGCAGACTGTTTCAAGTGTGGGAGAGATTTGATGTTCTTGACAAAAATGGATGTGTATCAATATTTGTAAATGAGGTTAGAAATATTGGTATATCAGTTAGCGGTGAAAATCCAATGTTGGCCACACCTAATCATAGTTTTCCCCTGAATATCTGTGTTAAAGCGTCTTGCCTTAAAATCTACTCAGGCATTGGATTTTGGCATGCCTGTAAATCCCTCTGTTTCAGAACAGGCTGTTTAGAGCGAATCCCCATGAGCTGTGTCTGAACACACCCCTCTCAAGAACTGGATGCATGGTTAGCTTGTCAGCGTTGTGCTCTAATGTTACCTTTGGCTGTATGGACATGCCTAGATTTGTTTCTTTGAGTGGAGCTGCCTTTGGGCTGAACAAAAAGCTGGCTCAGGGAGTTTATGCATTTGAAGGAGGCGGCATATCCCCTGATGGCATCATCAGGGCAAAATCTTGAAACACACAGTCTGAACCCATGTTTTCCAAAAGATGATGCAACCTACAGAAAGAGAGAAAGGATTTTCTTGATGTTAAGGGAAAGACCATGAACACATTTTTAAAAATGTAAGCCATTAACAAGTGTAATTTGCATAAGGTGGGACCCCTTAGTATCTGAGTCTCCTTACAGGGTATATATGAAACAATAGATTAAACAAAAAAAAACTTGTTCGGATTAGGTGGCCAAATGTCTAGGCCCCTATACCTTCATATTCATTTGTGAAACCTTTCTGTGACATTTGAGAAAATGTCAGTGTACATTGTAAACCTTCTCCATATTCTGGCCTATCTGTAGAAAATCTGAAATCAAGAAAAGCTGTTCTATATTGCAGCGTCTTTCTGGAAGCATTTAGAAGTGAGATATTTATTTAAGTCTTTTCTGTTTTGTTTTTATGCATCCTAGCTAGAATAAATGTTCTTTTTATTTCATCCTTTTTTGTATCCATCCAACAATAAAACCTTTTCAGAGCTATTTTTACCTTCAGTGTGAGTGGGATCATTTGGGGAATAAGGCCAGAGGAGGATAATGAATATTTGTACTCTGTGTTTAAAGGTCAAAATATAAACAAGCATATAACCCAGGGTGCATTTATGGGGAATAGTGAGTTGCCCTTTGATAAAACCTTGTTTGGAAAGACTTTGTTTTTCTTTGCTAGAGGCATCAATATGAGAGGCTCCTCTGAGGGATTGTGCTGTAGTTATGAATCTAGTCATTAAGTTTTTATGGCACATTTATTGAATTGCTGTTGAGTTGCACATATTTCTTTATAAAAACCTGTTGGGGACCAGGACTGCAAGCGAGACAAAGCCATCAGAGTGTGTAATGCAGTGTTTGTCAATTGACAGTATGTATTCTTGAAATAGCAACATATTAAAGACATGAGGTAGCATTTTGGTAATAGTTTCTTGTTATTTTTGGTTCATGCTTTGCTCTTTTCACCCTCTGCCAGGTGTAGCCCTTGACAGAAATATTGTTGCAGAAGTAACCCACCATTTATGAGCCTCTGTGCAGTGATTTAAACTGATGGTCTGTCATAATGTCCACCAGAACTGTGTTTGAAGTGTCCAAATATATTCTTTCAATTGAAGCCTGTCAGCCAATCAGACACAGTTATTCTATGTGGTCATGGGTCACTGGCCCTTAATGGTTGTAATAGATGTGATGTGGAAAATGGGGGTGTTTGTTGAGGCTGATGGCATTGTGGGATGACCATTATAGCACATTGTCCAGTAACAGCCAATTGGCCCAGACAACAGCCAAATTGTTTCCTGTCACGGTGTGTATTTGTGTGTCTGTTTTGGTGTGTCTGTCATCAGCTTCCGAACAGACCATGGTGCACAGATCCATTAAAGAGGAGAAAAAGCCTAATTGAGTGAGAACAAGGCATCAAAGTAAACACAGTGTTTCCTTCCTGAATGGACACCTGTCCATCCTGCACAGGCGTGCCAGAGTTTATCTCTGTAAACATACATCACACGATACTGACCATTGCATGGGTTCAAGCTTGAAAGGATTTTATTGTCTAATTTCTCATAAGTCTGGTCAGATGTAGAGCCTTTGGTCCATCATATCAAGGTTAAAACTCATTTTATCCTGTGTACTAAAAAAAAAGATAGCAGTTCATTAACCTGAAGCTTTTGGCAGCACATTAGGAAGCAGTGAACCACCCAATCCAACAGCAGGTGCTCCGAGAGCAACCTGAACATCCAATGCTCTCTTGACCTCAACGACAGGAAGCACACTTTGAGAACATTGAGGACGGACAAAAAAACTCTGTGAAGCACTTTGGGCTCCACACCGCTTATGACAAAAAAGACGGCTTTGTGCTGATTGTGAGCAATGCAGATTGCCCACTCCTCATCTACAGCAAAATAAATCTACCCATTTGTTGGCCTTCCACCCACCAGAGTCCAGTAGTACCTTGTCAAGTGCCAAGCCTGGTTTAACTGCGTTTTCTTCGGCAGGCCCTACCACTGGTATGGAAAAAGGGGGCAAGGTTGTAAGATTCATATGCAAACACACCGGCTTTTGAAAAGCAAATATTTAGTGCAAACATCCACCCTGCAACAATTAGAAAGAAAATACAGAAATCGTTAACCAGAGTATTATACTCCTGTATCATTTTTACACCCATCCATCCATCCATCATCTTTACTGCTTATCCTGTCAGGGTCGCAGAGGCTGGAGCCTATACAAGCTGACATTTGGTGAGAGGCCAGGTGCACCCTGAACCGGTTGCCAGCAGGGCCACATAGAGAGACAGACGACCATTCACACTCATCCCTAAGGACAATTTGGAGTCACCAGTTAACCCTATGAGCATATTTTTGGAGAGAACCCACACATGCACGAAGAGAAAATGCAAACTCCACACAGAAAGGCCCTGACCAACACCATGGATGGAACCAGCAACCTTCATGCTGTGGGGCATGTGCACTACCTGCTGCGCTATCGAGCCACCCGTCTTTACACCTATCAAAAATAAAATCTTTATCTATTTTTTTAACTGAATCAAATTTTTGTGTCTCTTGAATTCATTTTTAAAGCTGCTCCACAATCCCAACCCACAGATACTTATGCATTCACTCTTGGTCATCATTTAAACACAGTTTCTTGAAGTTAAATTTTCCCCTTAAACTAATATATTATAATAGAATAACTACCCACTTAGCTGAATAAAACGTTCTTGAATGTTGGTTGGAAGTAATTCATTTTTTTGCTTTGAGCTGTATTGTATGATTCCATGTCTGTGCATTTCAGCAAGTGTGATTTTAAAAATAGTAAGTTGGTGTGATCATTGCTTAAAATTGTTACTGCTTGTACTTGTAATGTGCTTGAATAACTTTTATCCACCTACAACTGTGTTACTCCGACCTCAACCCTAGTTCAAGTATGGCAACACCAGTGAACATTACAAAGTATGTAGAGGTTAAAGATTCAAGATGTGTCTTGTTTCGCCTGGAACTGCAGGACTTTTGAAAGCTTTGTGAGTAAAAACTCTGACTTATTAATGCCATGTATATAAACAAATAAAATCACTGGAGTGTTCATGATTGACAGTGTCTGAAAGAGCAGAAGATTAAAAACTAAAGAGCTTCAGTTTTGACAAAAGGGTTGCAAACAGAAAGAGAGGTTGCAGACCTTTCATATTTAATAACAATCAAACACTGACATTTTTTTAGTCATTTTGGAGTCCAATGAAGATGCAAAGTCTTTTACTCCTGCAAAAGGACAGTCATCCCCTCTGTCACAGACGAAAGGGGAAGGGCATGGTCTGCATTTCACAAAAACAGTAGCAAAGTTTTGACAAATATTGAGTTTATTTGGGCAATTAGACAGTGTGCAGAAGGTTTTTTTAATAGAGAACAACTCCACCTTAAACCTCCTAAAACTGGACCTTAAGTCTATGATGCAGTGTGTTGCTTCTATTAAGAGGACACATAAGAGATATTCACATTGCCCTGAGCTTTTTCCTACAGAATACTCAACACAATATAGTTTTTCTTTAAAATCAGTTGACAAAATACTCAAGCAATCAGCCCTAATAATTTTAATGCCTCAAATTCATTAGAAATTGTTCTCAGCTAGAACAGGTTCTTGATTCCTTTCTCTATTGCTGCACCAGTGTCTGCTCTTAAATTTGAAGTAGTTAAGAGATAATATTGTCTAGTTGATTAAAAGCTGGTTACATTTGTGTCTTTAGCACCTCCTGATGGCTGAACATATTTCAAAGAAGACCCACAGACAGTGTTATGAATATATAAAAGATAGCAAGTGACCAGTGAATTTTAAAACACATTTTTTTTTACAGTTGTCATCACTGATTTATGATGCCCTCTCTATCTGCCTTTACTCCCTTCTTTTCATCCATGACAGTGATTAATAATGAATGGCAGTGACGGTGTAAAATGCCAGGCCTTTGCATATCAGTGAACTGTCCCTTTGAGAGAGCTAATGTTGACAAATGACTGGGAGCAGAAGGCATTCGAACACACTATTAACCTCTGAAATGTCATTGTGTTTGCGTGTTTCAGTCCTCAGTGAGAGACTGTGTGTATTTGTGGATGTGCATAGAGAAAAAATGTGCGTGTGCAAGTCTTTAACGTGCCATTGTAGGGTTTGTGTGATGCTGTTGCCCTTCATTGACCCTCATTAGATTGCTGTCGTGTCATTTTATCCACTTTTTCTTCAGATGCCATCACACATTACCATAATATTGCCACATTCTGTAGCTCATGTTCATACACTAATGCAAAAAGTCATGTACACAATTATTCAGGAAAATGCCATTTCTGTCTTTGTACATCAATTGAAAGTTAAATTGAACAAGTATAGTTTTGCCATTTGGATCTTTCAATTTGTTTTTGAGGTCTTATAGCTTTAGCTGTTGTATTACTTGTTGCACATGTTATGAACAATTTGTAATATTTTTTTTATGCTTTGTTTCGTCTACATCACTTATTCTCTGCTGTTTGGTTGGGACCTTAAAGTAGGTTGCAGAGCTTTTTCCACAGGCTAACAAATTCTTACCTAATAGATAACATTTGGCAAAAAGTCTGTGATGTATGGAAACCCTGAGTTGACATATCCATACAACTTATTTTAACCAGTTTGCTGTAATTATATATATCAATTTTAATAATTTTCTCAAGATCTCCACTAATCTATCCCATTATCCTGGTATGAAACTCAGTTTCCCCACAATTATGTGTATATTTCTTAAGATCTTTTTAAAACATCTATCATTACTTCAAATAAAATAAAGCGTACACATGTATAGATGACTTTTTGACCATGTTTGATTTTCATGTCTTGGGATGGTGTTCCAAGGTCAATTAGTAAAGCACTCTGAGAGCGCAGACCTCCGCCAAGCAGCTCAGTTACGGCAGTGGCTTTTCCGCTCCACATGGACAGCCCAGTGTCCGCTCATGTCTGTCCATGTGGAGAATACTGTGTTATCAGCATTCCAGTTACAAATTTTGAAAAAAATGTGCCGATCTACCAGGCTATTGTTAGCCGTTGTGTGAGCAGAACTCCTCCGCTGGCATTGCAAGTGAAGCTGGGAAATGTAGTGACATAGACTTGAAAATGTTGACGTCAGTTTGAAAAATAAACTACAATGCCCATAATGACAGAAATAAATGGGATTTGCCATTATAAACTTCAATGTTTTTTTGTGAGAAAAATCAGCACCGAAATGTAATGGTTTCTTCCTTGGACCAAACCACACCTCTGGTAAAATTTTCATGTAAATCCATCCTGTAGTTCTTGTGTAATCTTGCTAACAGACAAACAGACAAACAAACAAATGGACAGACCCTGGCGAAAACATAACCTCCTTGGCGGAGGTAATTGATTACAGCTAAGAATCAATTTCATTGAAATAAAGGAAAAGAGACAACAATTCACTGATCAGTTCCTTTCACTTTGTTCTGCATGTCAAGCAAATCATTTGTTTATTTATTCAGGCCATGAAGATAATCATATTTCTTAACAAGAAAAAAACAGAAATAATTAAAATCAATAATGATCATGAAATTATTGAAGTTAGAGATGTATCAATTTAAAAGCGGTAGTGCATATTGATGAACATATCAATGTAAATATGCCAGAAATAGCCAAAAGGCTTCTTTACATCTGTAGTCCTTGGCAGATCAGACACAAACAATAATAGTAATAATTCCAAGTTTTATTGCATTACGTGTCTGAAAAGGAGCAGAAGAATGAAGCAACTGCAGTTGATGGTCTGCCTTTAAACTGTCAAAATAAAATTACAATCTTATCAAATTAAATCAAAGACAACATCTCAGCAGAAACAACAACAATGAAATCAGGGCTATGATCATATCAGAAATAGTGCCATGGGCAAAATGGTGGCTTAATTTCACACTAAATCGTGCTAACGTCACGGCGTCCAGTGTTAGAGTCTGTGAAAAACTATATTTTCTTTGCATTTAAATTAAAATTCCTTGATGTTATTTCAACATGTTTTAGCATTAGCTAGCTTCAAAAATGTGCACTTTTTAAATTATATTCCTTATTTTTAATATCTTGTAAACTTTAACTGCCCCATATGTGCAACCTGTGAGGCCTCTGAGTGAATTGCAGCTGCTTCTGCTGCATCTTTAGCTGTGAGCTTACCTGTGTGGTTTTAGCCGATTTTTTGATGGACTTGAGGAAAGGCAAATCACTGTAAACAATCTGAGTGTAGTGTCTAGTCCAACCAGTGTTGATTTTTTTGTTTAGTTTTACCTTAAAAGTGGGGTAACTATGAGGCTTTCGGTGGCACTATTGACTACTTCGAATTGCCTAGCCTCCCTATTTGACTAACTCCCCTCAGGGGAAGAGTTTGCCAGATGCTTTATTGGCAATTGTATTTACCTCAGCCAAGGATTAGGATTTAGTTAGCATGTGTTTCTTTTTGTTTGCAAATTAACAGATTTTAATGACATTTTCAGGGAATGTCGTGCATGGCACAAGGAAGAAGTGATAAGATTTTAAAGAAGATTTGCAGATCAAGGAACATTTTGAAGGATTTGTTCATATTGCAAGATAGGGTAGTTTCCCCTATTTTTGCTGATAACTTGGCTAATACTGTCAGCAATGCCTTGGCAGAGGGCTGTGCTCTATGAACACTTCTATTTACTTATACCATAAACTGCAAGCAGCCACTCTTGGTTTTGGCTGAGTCACCAGTAAGCATAGTCACTGTTTGAACCATAACACTTGTGTATGTTGACAGTAGTGGCATCATCTGTAGCCAGAATACTGATGGTGATGTAAGAGAGATTTTATTGAATATTAGTCAAGAATAAAAGAAAACTTGAGCTTTTTTTTTTTGGTCAGACAATGAAAGTGGCAACATGTCGTGCTGGATGTCATGTGGCTGACATCTTTCCTGCGATGTGACTCTTGTGCTTGAGACATCTCAGTAACAATGTTAAAAGAATAAATCTAGCATCAACAACACACATACACTCGTCTACACACTCTGCATCCTGCTCCCATATGTTTTTGTACTGCGACTCAAGCTGAGAGATAAGAGGGGTAAACTGCCGGCCTCCGTCTAAGGACGAGGGCTCTAATTGGCTGCTTAACTAGACATTTTATCGCACACATACACAAGCGCACACACGCATACTCTCTACACCCCGGGGCAGGTTTAGTCTTTTGTCATTGTTAATGAATAGTAGTACAGTGTAAAAGAGATAAATCTAAACTGCTCTCATTAAACTGTGCCTGTGTGTTCGAGTGAGTGAGTGTGTCTGTGAGTGTGTTACAGAGAGAGAGAATTAGTTTGAAAAAAAGGGCGAGCGAATGGGTCTACAGGTTGCTGAGCAGCTTAATTACCTTGCCATGGAAAATCATGTTAGCACTGTAATAGGTGCCAGATTAAATGTCAGCATATCCGTGCGGCACGTGTGTGTGTTTGCATAGAGGTGTGTGTGTGTTCACTTAGGTGTGTCTTTTAAAAAGTGTCAGCGTGTGAGTGGGTGTCATTTTATGGATGCACTCTGTCAATTCTGGTAGTCGTCAGCTCTCACTTTGCTCTTCCTGCTGTCTCTTTGGGAGTCGTCTTCACTGCTCCATTTACCCCACACTGCTGTGTGTGTCTGTTTGTGTATGTGTGTTGGATCTTTGTGTAGGTGTTATCTGCCTTGTTTTATCATTCTGCGGTTGCTTATTAAACTTGCTCATGACCTCTTTCCTCCCCGCCCTTCCCTGATTATCTCTTTAGATTTTGTTTTGTTTTGGTTTCTCTCTTCACCTGTTCATCTGTTTCTCATTTCTTTTACTTTATTTGCTGTCACAGTGTCTCGCCATCACTCACTTACATTCCTGTCTTGCTTTTCAGCTTTTTACATATTATCTGTGTCCCAGTGTGCTCTTGCTGAGTCACTATGAAAGATTACATTGTTGGTGTCTGTTCAAATGAAGCTTATTGAGCTCTCACAAAGACGTCATCATATTGGTGAGATTAGATCAAATTCACATAAGGTTTTTCTTAAAGGCATATTTCGGTATATTTGGAATAGTGTCAGGCACTTTACAGAAGTCAGTGAAGTGACTGAAAGGGCTCCCAGCAGCGCTGTAGCTTTAGGAAAAAAAGCTTAGGCCACTGGTAAGGTACAGTGCTGTTGGTGGGCACAGTTATTTCACATATTTGTTTTTTGTTTTTTAGTGGTCCAGTGTCTTAGTGTGTTTGACCGTTTACATCATGTCTTGGGTGCTTATTAACGATTCAAGGTGAATTGTCCCGCCCTTTGTAAAGCCAGTTAAGTTTTATTTTTATACTGCGCCCTGCCTGTAAAGTCTTTGTATGCAGTCTTAGTTGTTTTGTTTTTACACTGCTCCCTCCTGGTTGAAAGAGAGACCAGCGTGGCAGAGCATTCTGAGTTTGCTAATTATGGTTTTGACTGTGCCTTTTTTACTGTTTATATGTTTATTTTCCTTAATGCAATTTGTAATGTGCTTTGTAGCAGTTTAACAAAAAAACATTCAAGGATAAGAATCCTTTAATAAATGACAAAAAAGTTATGCCTTGCAATTCTTGGAGGGTTTCAAGTTGTTAGCTGACTGTCCAGCTCTGATTACCAGCTACTCAGAGTAGACAGTTAATGAAAAAAAAAATGAAAAATTTAATCTCTGCAGAGGGTCAGATGCAGCTCTTTTTCCCTCCCCGAGGGAAATGCTCAGATTTGAAGAGGTGGGGAGGCTATGATAATGAAGTTGGTGCTGATAGACTAGCCGAACAATGTCTGATGGGAGGAGGGAGGAGGGCTAAGAGTCCATGGAGCAGACTTTCAAAGCAGTCATGGCATCTGCCTGTGACAAGCAGAAAACACTTATGTACTTCGAGGCTGTATGGCTATTACATAATAAACCACAGTAAGTAATAAACAGAGCATTTTAAGGAATAGTGGTTTTGCCAGCTTTGGGGTTCTAAAAACAAGTCACAAAACAATGTTGCATTGAATGCATAATTGGTGAAACATTTCAGAGTGCTTGATTTTTCTCTTGGAAGTTTCTGTGTTTGGTACTATTTTACAATACAACAAATTGTTATATGTTCTTCTACTGTTGGGCATAGATTCCTCCCGCTGAATCTTGTTTTTAAGAATTTATTCTGCAGTTCATAAAGGTAACCCTGTGCATATTCTGCCTTTAGGCATTGATTCTGTCCATCTGCCATTTTCCTCTTTGAACTCAGGAAAACACCGACGGAGGCGCACTTTGTAGTGTTTGGCCTCTGAAAGTGAAAGTTTGGCCACAGGGGTTGATGGCCGCACAGACACTTGACCGGAGATTTTTTGCCCCCTGAAACGGACAGAATCTTAAGTCTAGTCAAATTTTGGATTTTACAAGGATGCCGAGGGGAAGCAGATTGAAGACGGTCACCCTGTCTAAAACATGATGCGAAAGAAAAAGACGTGCGTGATTAAAACTGCTGTGACTCCTAGAGTAAGTGAGCTGACTGAGCCAGAGAGAGTGAGAGAGAGAAGATTCAGTGAGCCATACCTGAGTGAATTACAGGTGGTTTATCAGTATTTCCTGTGTAAATGATGTATAAATGTTGTAAATAATAGCGTTAGTATCATTCTGGAGTGTGTTCTTGCCGTTCTTTTACCGTTTATTTGCCGTGTTTTGCCATATTTAGTAATTGATCGTCTTTTTCCATCATAGTTGGTGTTTTATGGATTTCATCAATTGTAGTTTGGAAATATTGGAGGAGGAAACGTGGAGGAGATCTGCCAGGGAGAGGGGAGACCAGAGGAGAGTCATGGAAGGGGGCTAACTGGACAGGAACTAGCTCAGCGACTATCATCAGTAAAAAAACGTGGACATGGTCTGATATAAGGAGCTGTAACATGGACACTAATGCTGTTGGCAAACAAAAATGTGTGAATGTATGTAAAATAGTTTGAGTTAATTTTTGGTCGTCTCAAAACTTTGAACATGTTCATTTACAATTGTTTATGAAGAGAATCCTGTTTAAAGTTCAAATCCGCTTTTTCCTTTTCTTGTAATTACACACTGTTTGAACATTTATAACATAATAATGAGAAATACTTGCCAGAATTGTTTACTTTTATTTCTCATGAAAAAAGGGTGAAAAAATTTACTGTTATTTCCTGACACGTGTTGACAGAAAAGACAAAACGACCAGGCAGCCTGTCATAATTATAATATCAAAGGGGTTAAATGATTTCTATTGTGTGTAAAAGTACTTTTTGAACATTTTGTGCACACTGCAACAATACTGCACTAGCCCGCCTCGGAAGAACTATAGCCATGGACACAGAGCACCCCCTCAATACCCACTTTAGACTTTTGCCATCAGGTCACAGGTACAGGACACTGAGATGGAGAAGAGCACGCTTTAACAAAAGCTTTGTACCATCTGCCATCTCCATCCTCAACAAAGCAACCCACTGACTAACGTGTCTACTGTGATGTAAATATGAGTGCTCTATGTTCCCTATGTGTGTTATATGTTTCCTAAATGTACGTCTTCTTGCTTGACAGCCTGTGAAAACAAATTTTCCATTGGGGACAATAAAGTTATCCATCTATCTATCTATCTATCTATCTAATAATAACCATGATAATTTGGTCACAATAAGCATGATATGAAAATTTCATATGTTACATCCCTTCTTGAGATCATGCACTGCTATATTTACTTTAATCCAGCAGTAATGTACAATATGTCCACATCAGTAGAATAAGTCACAGAAAAGTGTCCAGTTACCCATCCTGCCTGTGCTTCTCTAATTTAAATCTCAGTTTGCCACTTCTGTGGAGAAACTAACCTTTTTGTTCAGGATGCATTAATTCCCAGGTTAGTTATTCAATGAGTCAGGTCACTTGTGTAGAGATCTATTGTGGTTCCTCCCAAACTTTCCATAGAAGCTCATAATTGGGGTGATATTTATGAAGAAATAGAGCTGACAGCAGGGACATGTGCCCACATAGCACACACATGCACCTGGTATGACAGCTATAGTATTCTTGAGCTAGAGCTGGCATGAGCGTCAGCCACACGGAGCCAGTGTGAACCCGCCGATAATATAAGTAGTTTTAAAGATACGTGAAATAACTGACACAGTGCAAATTTTATGAAAAAAAAAAAGTCACATGAGGGCAACACAGTGGAGCAGCAAGTTAGCGCACGTTCCTCATGTCCAACCGGTTCTTTCTGTGTTTAGTTTGCATGGTCTCCCCAAGCCTGTGTGGGTTTTCTCTGGGCACTCCAGCTTCATTCCACAGATCAAAACATGCTCATTAGGTCAACTGGTTGCTTTAAATTTCCCGTAGACATGTGAGAAGTTGTCTGTCTGACTATGTGGCCCTGTGATTGTCTGGCAACAGTTTCAGGGTGTACTGTACCCTAGAGATGAGCAATTAATCGTATTTCACAAACACTGCCTTTCACAGTTATGAAAATTGGGTAATAAAGATTAAAAGATTACTGTGCAACATATATTGAACTTTTTTCTTTTTCATTATCATTAGTATTATTTTGAGATATATTTATTTCACAAGTATATGTCTACGTATTGCTCTTTCTTCAATGTAAGAATTATTGTGTCAAGAGCACAACTGTTCAATGAAAGCATGTAGAGCATGTTTTGAAATCAGTAAATACTCATACTTATATGTTTCATAATTATGATCTCAATTGGAATTATGACTTTTGCCATAATCAAGCTGCCCTAGTGTACCTGGACACTTGCCCAGTGTCAGCTGGGAAAGGCTCCAGCCCCCTGCAACCCTGAAAGAGACCAGTGGTATAGATAATGGATGGATGATTGGCAGAGATGTGTTGTAAAGGCTGAAATAGTGGATCAAATATTAAAGTACACTGGGCCTGACAAAAGATCAATTCCAATATTTGGTACTTGATGGCTTTTAATGCAACAGTTATTAAAATTAATATAAAAATAAGATCAACACCTAAACACTAACATCTGTCCCTCTTACCTTGGCATTGTCAGGTTTTCCGTTATCCTAGAGAAGCTTGTCCCAACTTTAACAGTTTCACAAATCAATCTGCTCATTCTGTTAAATTTGATTCCCTCGTCTGTCTATAGTCTAATGTTATGGAGCGTCTTTTCATACTCTGTCCTGTTTCTTTGTATTTGTGTCCGGAGCAGCTCTAATTCAGAGATGATTCCCGTCAGGACACAAATCCACACATTCTCCCTGCAAATGTTTGTGGACATTAGAGGAAACGCTGTTATCATTTGTTTGTTTGTGTGTGTCACAGGTTTGAGTTTTGTTTGTTTTAGGTTTGTGTGTTTTACCTGAGCGTGATATGTCATATGTGTGTAAACGTACGAGCACAGGCAGCGCTCTCTTATCTACAGCGTCACACAGGAACTGAACCAACAGACGACCGGAAACCTTATCGGCCCAAACACCACTGCACTGTTTGCGCCTACAAGCACACACGCACACACACCTTTACTTTCTTCTCTGCCATCATCCAACATAATGAGAGGAAGAGCCACGGTTACTGTATACCGTGTGTGTGTGTGTGTTGTGTGTGTGCGGGGGTGTCATGTGCCTGTATTGTCAACATTGTGAGAACAGGCCCTGTAATAATATCACTGTATGTGGGGGTTATTCATGCATGTAACTGGTTTAAGGTCATATTTAATGTGTAAGGACATAATTGCAGCTTTGGGACAGATTACATGGGTGCATGTGTATTTACATAAATAAATATCTGATAGGCTTCACTTCTGTTTATGCAACTCATGTAATGGAGCACAATTTAAATCAAGAGCAGTTTGACAGAAATGACAGTAATCATATTGTTATTGTTGTGTTTTATTTGAATGCACAACTCACACTGTGTAGATTTGACATGGAGTCTCTAGCAGTCCACATTTAAGACAAAGATGGATATTTCTGTCATGTGGGCTTAAGAACAAAGGGGAGACAGGTTTAGCATAAAGTTGCTTTAAGACGTTTTGTGTTTTGTTTCCGGGATTGTTCTGTTTTTGTCTTCTTTTCACACCATGTGCAGTTCTGTAAAATAAGTCTAACATACTTATCTGGTAGAGTTGTAAAGATAAATTGATTTGAAAAATAGGGCTGGGTTGACTTTCAATTATAATCATGACTACAGCCTGCCACGATCACAAAAACAAAGTAATCATCATTAGACAAACACACCTACTACATGCCATGCTCGGTCTGCTGTGTGGATGAAGTGCTTCTCAACCCCCCTCCTCCCACAGCAATGCTTTTCTGCTCCGTGGAGTTGAGTCTGAGAGCGATGATTAAACATGCTCATATTTTTGATGAAGGGTGAATAAAAGACTTCAATGTTTGAGTCATGGATGAGATGTGAGTGTGGTTCACTGTAAAGACAGAAATTTCTCAAGCTGTGTGTGTGCCAAGGCTCATCGACTTTAAGTCCGCTGCTTACCTGGTAGTCACCTCTGCAGTATATTTCAAAGTAAAAAGCCTGGTCTGTCGTATTCAGTAATAAGACTGTCTGTGTTTTTACACAGTGCTTTTGTTCTGAATGGCCAGTTATTCAACTTTTGATGTGACTCTTATGACTCACAAAATTGTATAGCAGTTCCCTTTTGTCTCTTCTAAGCTCTCTTCACAACAAAACATCAATTCAGTTTTGGTAATTAAGGCAAAGCACACAATGTTTAAATGATGTGAGGTGATTATAATAGTAGTAATGTTTTATTTGATGTCTCCCTCTTTACCCCTGGTCTGTGTGTTTTTGGTCAATGAAGCTACTATTGAAGCAGAATACCTGAAAACCTTCAAAACAACTTGAACCACCTCTGTCAAGAAAGGACAAGTCTATTTGTTATTCATTATACGACATGTAAAATAAAAAGTGACTAAACATGTTTATGTCAAATATTAAATACAACTTAGTTGATCATATTGCTCTGCAACATATGAATATTAATTTATAATGAATTTGAAACATTTTTTTAAGACAGTGCAAACAATTGGCAGAATTTGTTACAGAGCTGTTGCTGTATCTCTTTACATTTTTTTTTTAATTCTTGCCCAGATGTGGTAAGATGAATGAGTAATCTTGCCTAATTATCATGATCTAGATATTACGCAAACTTTTCATGATTATGATGCTTTCCGTATTGGAACAGCCCCACTGAAAAGGTCACACAATCATGATGTGAACAGTTAGAGGTCATTAGTCCATGGAGCCCTGCATCAGTAAAGCATGAAGTAGATGGTGGCATCTTTATAAAGTTAAAAACCAGTTTACTGATTCTCCTCTGCCTATTATGCAGCCTAAGAGATGAAAAAAATATCAAGTTAAAAAAACTTAGCAATATTCACATCATTTGCAATAACAGAGACGTGATGACGTGTACAGATGAAATTGTCCAAAGTGATCCTGGAGGGTTGAGCCACATTTACATGAAAATTCAAGATAAATACAACATTTCCAAATAAAAAAACACAATCTACTTGTTGAGCACCTTGATGTACAATTTTTTAACATTAGTTAGTTATTAATTCTGTTGCAGGAACTCAGTGTGTAAAAACTTGTTACACCATCGACAATGTTTTGGACATGAAAATGATCAAAACAGGACAGATTTTTTTGTGTCGTAATTTCAGTGATGATAAAAGATGTTACTCGTCATTTATACATTTTTGATTATTTTTTGCAGCATGTGTTGCCGTTTTTAACCCATGCTAATGGCCAAGAGGGTTTCTGCTTTGAGGCAGCAAAAAGACAAATTTTTAAGCTGAAATATCTTGGTGTTAGAACGGGGTTTAAGCAGACATCACAGTGGACACTGCAGGAGACATTTCTTAGCCGGGTGTTGGTATTGAAACACATTTAATGAAGTATTATTTTCTTAATTTAAAACTTGTAAATATTCAGGTTGTATTCTATTAGTCCTGCAAGCTGTCAGAGCTAACATAGTTAGTACTATATACATCTCCATGTGTATTCTTTTATCCTGGGGATGGATATCACTGAGTGTTAATTTCTGTTATTATGGTTATTCGCAGAGTGAACTGCATAATGAGAACATTATGACTCCAGAGGGAACAAAAGGTATTAAAATATGTCTACATCCTTGTTTTAGCAGAGGGAAAATTAGCAGTTGCTACATACTGTGCTCCCTGAAAGTGATCAAATCTGACTTAACCAGATGTGTCCTGGGCAAAATTTGCATTGCATGTGCATACATTGTACCACAGGGGGTTTTAAACCAAAACCCAATTTACTTCACTGAGGAAAATATGTACATTAAAAGTGCAGTTAACACTCCACAGCTGGGGGCTCAGGCAGAGGCAGTAAACAGTAATGTCCTCTCTTTACATGATTTGTGTGCATATTACCTCAGCCTTTGTATTAACTGCAGCCCCAAAGGGAAGGGATAATTTCAAGGGTGTACAATTGTAAGGCAAAATAGTTGGGAAAGAAATGCATTTTTTTTCATCTCTGTGAAAATAACAGATTACTTTTATTTTCAGTATTTTTTTGCAAGTGTGACTGGAGTTACACATACAGCAGTCCAAACATGACAATTATCTGGACCTGTTAGGGGATCTGAAATCTACAGGAGAACGTGAGCTGCCTCTTAGCATTCAGCCCAGCAAGAAGTCATTAATAATGCATTGATGAAAATGGTAAGTCTCCTAATTGGGGGAGTATCTGTACACTGAAGGTTAAATCAAAAACCCAGCTTTGATTTTGTTCAGTATTGTCTCTTTATGAGAAGGCAGCAGTGTGTGGAGGAGTGTCAGAGCTGTCACCTGATGTTTGCAGATGAACCTCTACTGTTTTTCCCTGTTTGAATGAATCAAAGTCACCTTGGAGAAGAATTCCAGCTAAATAATGAATGTATGAGAGAGATGCCGGTGCTGGGGGAGTAGTGAGAGGAATAAGAGGAAACAAAGAGAGAAGGAAGTGAGATGAGAAATGAAGTCAAACAGAAAAGAGAAGTATCCGTGACTCTCAGAGGGAGTTTAGAGGAACTTTTATCAGCCTTTTCACACACACTCAAACAAACATAAACACTGATACACCAACCTCTGCATGTCATTTAACACACACACTCTTCACAAACGGTCTCTCCTTTCAAAACGGATTCAGCTCATTTGCATCCATCACAGAGTTTAGAGCGTGATGACAGTTCAATCATTTCTCCCTGTCACCCTCTCTCTGTATCAGCCTCTCCCTGTTTCTCTCCTCTCAGTCAGTTAATTGAAAGGGCTGTGCACACATGGAGGCGTCAAACAGCTGTCTGTCACCTTCTTTTGTTACATGTGACCCACAAAAATAGATAAAAAGTGTATTGTTTGTAATGCAAATGAAACATGCCACCTTTATGCTCAGAATGATTTGCATTTTGTAACGTAAAAAATAATGTAGATTTGGAAGTTTGTAGTTGCCCAAGGCTTTTGTGAGCTTGATTTCTCTGTTTTTCACTCCATATGGATTGATGATATATGAGTGAAGCTTTAGCTGTCTGCCTAAAGAGTTTCACCTAAAAACAATAAAATACTTGGCCTACTCTTGAAAGAGCACTTGGCAGGTAAAATTAATTTTGACATTAATACAAACCTTTTCTTTAATATCAGTTATATAAGATCATTCAGGATTACTAATGTTTTCTAAAAGGCCCATATTTGAATGAAAAAATGTCTATTTTCAGTGAGGCTGCTTATGACACTCTTTTTTTTCTACATATTGTCATATGTCACTAAAGAAAGATTGTGTTCCCTAACTGTTCCTATAATCAATGTACACTGGTTGTTTTTTATCCAGACTGAGCCCTTGTTGAATGTTACATTTATCAGACTTTAATCAGTCAGTCAGACTTTATATGTATAGCACTTATCCTACAAAACATTCAAGACAAACATAATAAAGACAACTAGAATAAACAAACTCATACTGAACAAGGACAAAGGAAAAACAGCTGCAGTATCTCGCAAAAGTGAGTATACCCCTCACATTTCTACGAATATTTTACTACATCTTTTCATGGGACAACACTGAAGAAATGACACTTTGATAGAATATAAAGTAGTGAGTGTGCAGCTTGTATAACACTGTAATTTTACTTTCCTGTCAAAATCACTCAACAATTTGGACACTTTCACTTAGGGGTGTAGTCACTTTTGTTGCCAGCAGTTCAGACATTAATGGCTGTGTGTCAAATTGTTTTGACAGGAAAGTAAATTTACACTGTTATACAAGCTGTACACTTACTACTTTATATTGTATCAAAGCATCATTTCTTTAGTGTTGTCCCATGAAAAGATATAATAAAATATTTGTAGAAATGTGAGGGGTGTACTCACTTTTGTGAGATACTGTATATGAATGCAACACCATCATGTGCCTAATGAGAAAACACTGGAGATGATCTTAAAAACACTAAAACAAGAGATAAAATAAGAGTTATAGTTAAATTAAGATAGTAATAGTAAAAACAAAAACTTACATAAGTAGTTAAATTACAAGAATAGAGGACAACAAAACTAAATGTATAAACCAGTAAACAAATAAAAACATGAATGAGGTTATAAAATACTAAAAGATTCAACACTAAAATGATAAATGTTTCCCAAAATAAATAGAGTAAGAAAAATAATACAGGCACAGCTGAAATATATAATTCAATAAAACAAAAAAAAAATTAAAATGGATAAACAAATATAATTACCTAAAATAAATGAAAGCTCAGTCACAAGCAAGACTAAAAATGTAAGTCCTGAATTTGCTTTTAAAATACTGATACTCTGCTCTTTGGACTTTGGCACCACTAAAAATACACTACCCAAAGACATAAGGGCTGTCTCAGGCTCATGATATAAGCAAATCAGATAAGAACGCTGGACAAAGACCAATAAGAGATTTATAAACTAATAAAAGAACATTTAGATCTATTCAAATAGATACTGGTCGCTTATGCAGAGACTTTAAATCAGTGTAACGTGGGCTTTTGTTCTGGTCTCCTTTAGCATCCTGGCAGCTCATTTTTTCGGCAGCTTTAACAATTCCTACACTTCAGTTGACATGTTGTTTAGATGGGTCAGTACTCTCTCTTTGTCTTTTTCAGAAAATACATTTTGTAGGGGTACTCAGAAACATCCCAACGTCTTTACAAGTCATGCAAATAATGAAATGACCACCTTGAAAATTAAACTTAAAGTAAATCTGACTTAAAGGAAAAGTAGAAGTCCCAGAGAGCACAAACCTCCACTCAAGGCATTTCCAACATTGTTGAGCAAGTTATACAGTGAAAAAATTTTAAAATGTTCCTACCTCATGCTATTAACAAATCATTAAAACATTTCCTGAATCAACATCTGGGTTCCTATCACCACTGAAATGAAATCATTCATCCTTGTGCCATGACCAATATTCCCTGAAAATGTCACCCATTCATTGGCTGTGGTAAAAACTGAAGGTACGGGAGGATGTCACTCTGCACCTTAATATGTAAAACAGAGAAAAATGTGCAATCTAAAATCAGTTTTGTAAACAACCTGTGATCCTGAGCTGTGATTGTTGGGGAACTGTGAAATGAAAGCGAGCAGCAGCGGCTCTCTTCTGAAATGGTCTCAGATTTGACACCGTCATCACTGAAATGCAAAACACAGGCCGAGCAGAATCCATTGGATTTGACATGCCTGGAAATGTCACCCTGTTGATGCTGCCTACTGTTGTGGGCGACTTCCGTCACACTGCTGTTCCACTGATCCTAACCCGTGTATCAGATTTGTTTGATACACGGCCACATTGACTTCTACCAGGAAAACGCTTGAGTGGTGCACAGTAGTAAACATGCAGACCTCAGTGCATGAGTAAACCTGGTTCACATGTATTACTTTCATGTCCAGGCAACCTCTGCTCCTCTTTTATCCTGTTTTTTCTGTAGTTTTCTCGCTGTCTACCTGTCAGGAGAGCAAAGACTCACACATATCATGTGTCTCTGACCTCATAATCAATGAAATGACCAACTTAGGCTCTGAGAGGCGGACTAAGAGCAGCTGGAACATACTCAACATGCTCATATCTTTTTTTACAGCTGTGCAGTTTATCTTTAACATGTCACTGTTTTAAATTAATCTTTTTGAAACCCTCCAGGGGAATTGCTTTTCAAGCAGCTGTCAGGAAGGATCAGGTACACTACAGTGCTGCATGTTGAGCTTTGATGCATCATATTTTCCCCTGAGACTGTGGTGTTTCCCCCAAGTTCATCTGTTCAGGGTGGTGACCTGGGCAGGGTTACGTTTCTGCTAAGCTATTGGAAACTACACACACATTGTGGCAATATGTTTCTCCATTGACTGAGCTTGCAGTGAAAAACATACAGATGTTTGTTTTACTGAAATAAACAAGAGCGCATACATTTTGTAATCTTCACAAAAAGTGTTTTGTGCCTTTCTTTTGTGGTGGTGCTAGGTCGTGTTGGGTTTGTGGGACGTCACTTTTTGTTTTTTAAGATAACTTTTTGGGCATTTTGTGCCTTTATGGATTGGAGAGAGAGAGACAGTGGATAGGCTTGTGAAAGGGGGCAAAAGAGAGTAGGGGAGGACCCTCTGCAAACTGACCAAAGGCTGGATTCAAACTGAACTGTATAACATTTACAGTGGACTAAATGATTCCCCACAAACAGACCTGAGCTAGCTCTAGCCACCTCCTAAACTCACTGTCACCAGTCTTGGTGTAAAACCTGACACTGATTTTAAACTGGATCAACAGATAAACTCTGTTGTTCAATCAATTTTGTATTAACTTAGGCATTTATCCAAAATCCATTTTTATCTTTTTACGTTTTTTTTAGTGAGGGATTCATACTTTTATCTCTTCATGTTGACAACTGGGATGCACTTTCTGGCATAAAGGCATAAATCAGGCTTCCATCACAAATCTGCAGCTAGTCCAAAATGCTGCCACTTGTCTTTGACCATGTACGAGGAAACAGGAACCTATTACCACCATCCTTGCCTCTTTCCATTGGTCACCGCCTGTTAATTTTAGAATTCATTTAAATATTTTATTGTTTGTTTTAAACCTTTAAATGGCTGAGCACCTTGTTATATATCTGATCCCTCAAAATTCTGGAGTCTGTTGAGATCTTTGAGATCTGCTGAGCAGCTTCTTCTTGTTGCTCCTAAGGTCATGAAAAAAACTCAAGGTGACCGAGCCTTTTCTGTTGTGGCTCCTAAATTATGAAACACAAACTTATAAAATACAAACATGCATAATAATTTACAGTAAAAAACAACTTCATGCAGAGAGAGAGGCAGAGAGGGAGGTCTGAAATTGATCAGTTTTTCCCATTATACATTTTTGTAAACATTTATCCTGAACAAACACTTATGTGATTTAAAACATGTTTTTTCTGTTAATAAAAGTGTATGAGGTGACCGAAGAGCCCCCGAAACTGTGTAAATCACATCAATTACTAAAAAGCGTCCTGCAGACACATTCAGAATAAAAGCGTTGTGTGAAAATGTTGTTAGTCAGTCACGTAAAACAGACCAGAAGTCTCAGTGTCTTATGTTCGGGCCCAGAACGTATTGGCTCTCACGCAGAGCATGCTCTTGTAAAGACTCCTTCGTAGGCAGAGCTTCAAATTTTGTGTTTCTCTTAAGGAGCAGAAACTTGTTTTTTCAGTGTAAATTGCACACATTTGTTTATGACATAAAAAATGTATTTGTTCACCGTTCAGTGAAAAATAGAGCATGTTCATTCTTTGTTCAGGCTTAACGGTGCAGAGTGGATTAGTAAGTGGAGTGATTCAGTTGCACACAACAGAACAAGCCCAACATGGCTTGTGGCATTGTAATCTCATTCTGATAATCCTGTTTTTATCATCTAGAGAGGCTAAAATCATAAACATAATTGAAACTCATTTAATCACCCGTCACTCCTGAAAAGGCTCTGCAGTCAACAACTTGTGGATGGTAGAATGTAGTGGCGCACCAGTTGTCTCCCTTACTGACATGCACATTTTCTTTCTGAGGGAGCTTATCAGCCTACGTGACATGTCAGATTCACAGTTTCATATAAAATATACAGAAGGGTTGTCCCGATACCAGAATTTGAACTTCAATTCAATACCAGTAAAAAATGTTAATATTTGATACTGTGGCAAAAAATACTATCAAATTACAAACCAGACCTTGAAATTTTATCATTTTTTTTTCCCACAGGCTTCAAATTTACTGGAGATGTTCTGCCCCTTTGCAACCCTAAGTGGAACTGATCATTTAATTAATGAGTCTCATAGGGTTGCAGTACACCCATTTTGATTCTAGAGCTTGTTGAACTCTAGAAGAGTTCAGAGTCCGTAATTCACTCACTTAGAGGAAACAAAAGTGAGGTTTGTTTGCCCTTACATGCAGGATTTCATTGCTACATGTCTTGAAGTTCTGTATGGCTGGAACTCTGAAGAGCTGACCTGCTTTTTCTAAACTATCAATTGATTGGTTGATGTGTGAGCCTTATTTTTGGTTAAATCAATTCTCTTTAGTTTACCACAGCTGTACAGAATTCCCTGACAATTTGACTGAACTTGTCACCATGTCATTACTTCTTACTGTGGTGCTCATGACATGAATGAGCAAAAGCTAGATTTAAGTTCATCTGCCAAAGGAGCTGACAGTGAGATAAGAATAAGAGACAGTGGTATGTCAGACAGAGGTGAGCAGGAGGTAAAAGATGAAGCATGAAACAAGGTGTAACTGAAATTTGCAAAATCAGGAACAAGTCATTAACGCTGAACCTTCTTAGAGGCATCTTGCAGTCTTGAGTGATTTAGATTGGGGATAGCAATTTGCAGCATAATTATCGTTGGACAGTCTTTGACAAATATTTTGTTCATCCAAACAGCGTGTGCCCTCACTGTCATCAGGCAGATCCATCTTGCAAAGCTTCAAAATGATACACTTGTCAGCAATCAGTGTCCTTTGAGGAGAAAACAGCAGAAGCTTGGGGTGTGTTTTTTGTGCTGAAAGTGAGAAGTGACTGCTTGCCTCTGACTGATCCATTGAGAGTGTCACAAATAAGTGCTCTAATCATATATATTGGAAGGCAGGAGATTGATTTGCTGATTGTTTTTGCATTCATGTCTGCCAACTTTATAAGTGTTCCTGTATGTGCACGTGCCTATGCCTACTGCCTGCTACAGGAAGATGCTACCAAAGCGCACACCACAGAGCTCAAGCCATTTACAATTAACCTTTAAGTGGGAAGTAAACAACATTACAAAAAAGATGTTAATTGTGGAATAAAAACTGACAAATTATACTGCTGTAATGAGTGCCATTATAAGAGAAGTGTGGGTGTAAGATGACAGTTTGACATAACAAATCATCAGTAGGAACTGCACTCCGCCTGAACAGAATTTCCTGAGACAGCTGTCTCTGTCTTACAGCTACGAGTAATTACTGGTGACCTTTAGCCAGCTATGCGATTAAATGTCTTGGCTGTAAAAAAGTGTCCTTTCAAATACCTCACAGTATATTTTTTACACAAATTTCTCATCAGATGTATGAAAAACTAAGCTATCACAATGATATCCACAGACAAAATTAATCAAAAGTTAACAACTTAACTTTTCCAATTAGTTTTACAAGGTTAAATATCAGCAAGGTTAAATATCAGCTTCTACAAGAGACTTTATCTGCCATCAGCTAGACCTAGGATCAGGGTAATCAACTATGTTTGAGTATTTGTATTTTTATACACATACATACACACCCACACACAGATATCTATCTATCTATCTATCTATCTATCTATCTATCTATCTGTATATATATGTGTGTGTATATGTATATGTGTGTATGTATTTGTTTATATATATATATTTTTTTTATACATATATAAAATATAGTGGTCTCTTTGCCATAAAAAAAGTTCAGTATCTTTATTTTTTGTTCAAACTTTATATATTTTTTTTACCTAAAAAGTGAGATCACACCCTATCACTCACACTACTGCCAGCCACTTTGGCCAGTTGTAATATCTTCCCCATATCTCTCAGGGTCTCTCATGTCCATTTCTGGGCACTCAGATATACTCATTTTTCTAGTTAAATGTTGGCTTAAATGTCTGATAATAGGATTTTTGTCGAGCAGATCAAACATAAAGTCATTCCCAATAAAAGATGTCTTAATCCCAATTATAATGGTGGTTCTTCAATGGTTATGAGGATTTAACAACAAAAAGATATTCCCTCAACCACCAATTATTCCCTCTTACATTTTCTGAACTTGATTATACTCTTGGCGCTGAATTGGAAGCGTGGGAAGGCCTGAGGTGGCCCTTGGGCCTCCAGTTGATGATCATTGGATAAGACCCTCGTGGGCCTTTTCCATTACTTCATATCTGCTCAACTCCACTCGACTTCACTTGGTGTTGTTGTTTTGGTTTTCCATTAGCGTTTGTACCTAGCCCTGGGGCCCGGGCCCTCCCAGGGGACGCCAAAGGTTCAAAGGGGGTCACAAGGCCCATATTTGTTAATTTTATCTGTGGAAATAACTAAAAAATAAATTTCACAGCAGTGTCTTAGATTATGCTATAATTTGTCTTTTTTCAGTCTTAATGCCACATTGTTTAGATGTGTGAAGTGAACTTGATTTATCAGTTTGTTTTCAAAACCTTATGTCACTATTTTCCTGCTGCTGTTTGTCACATCTGCGCTGCCTCTACAACAGACACCTTTACAGGTTATATGTGTATATCATCTCACGTTGTGTTATTTTTAAGCACATGCACAGTGTCAAATCGGCATAGTGGACACATGTCAACCATCATGTGTTCATATCCGTGTGGTCTACAGCAAGTATATCGGGTCTGAAAGTGGGCTGTGTAGTAAAAGTAGTGTCGTATTGCTTTGTGCCATGTTTCCAACCCCCCCACTGGTTTCCAAGCTGGTGTTTTGAAGCCCAGCAATGACCTTTACTGCTCTGGACCTCCATCTAATTTTAAAATGGTCTAATAATTGTTGCTTATGCCCTTCAGTGACTGCGTGTCATTTCTTCCAGCCATGCCCATGATTATTTCCATCAATTTATCTATCAGTACATCCACCTAGCCAGCCATTATCCTTCCACTTTCAGGATTGTGGGGAGCTGGAGCCTATCCCAGTTGTCCTCGGGTGAGAATCTGGGTAAATCCTAGACTGGTTGCCAGCCAATCACAGCATCATTATGTAACATTTAAAAAACTGTCAACGAAGAGGTGAGCTATGATAAATTGCTGCCCTGGTACAGTTAAAACCAAGCTAGAAATGAGTAATGGAGCCAATCATTTGATTTAGACACCTCTAGTATTACCCAGAAAGTCCAGGCTGAATGACAAAAATCCTTTTTCCAGTGAACTGATGACAGTATTGTCTTCAAAGAAAGTCTTGCAGTTAAAACACTGAAAAGCTTGCATCATCAGGTGTTGCATAGTTTTGTGTCATTCTTGCATTGTCATTTCTTAGAATCTTTCACTGTGGAAGCAGATTTTCAGCTGCAGTCCTTTCAAAAACTTCCTTCTCATTAATACTTCTGTCCCTCCAAGACTGATTGTCATCGATTGCTATCTCTCTGAGCATTATTTGTTTCCATATTTAACTTTACAGTTCTTTAGTGGAGGTTGAAAAGCAAAAAAAAAGTGTATTAAATGAAAGCCGCAATGCTGTAAAGTTTGAAAATTGAAGCGTGGTGACAACAAGGAGAGAAAAAAGGCCCCAGAAGAAGAATCAGGGTTCAAAAAGAAAACCATCAAGAGGAAGAGGAAGGAAAATGCCAAGAAGAAATGGGAAGGAAGAATAAAGCAGGGAAATTCAGGTCTGTTTTTACTGGGGGGACTGAGTGAGGTTGTTAGAAAGCGGTTGCCATGGTGACAGCAGGATTGATCACAGACCATGATAAGGATGAAGGTGTTTGCATTTGTGTGAGTCTACGTGTTTGTGTGTTCACTGATTCTGTCAGTTCAAATGCATGTCCCTTTGGCTGATAATGACAGAGTGTGTGAGTGTATCTCGGCCTGCATGGACATACGTATCTCAGCTTTTATGTGACTTTTGAGCACTCACTGTGTCATTGGTGTGTGTGCGTAATCATGCAATTGTCTCTCTTGAAAACACATGTTGGGACTGAGAGGAGGAAGGTACAGAGGAGGGTCGAATATGTCAGGAACAAATCATTTTCTGGCAATCCAATCATGGACAGGAAAGCATTTTAGTTGAAAGTGTTAACAACAGAAAATAGATTTGGTTCCAGCTACATCTTAAAGGTGAAAAATGAAAAGAGGAAAGAAAAAGGAGAGGTGCAGTGAGGAGACGGGAGAAGGATGACAGGTGAGGAGAATTGGAGAGAAAATGATTTTTGATTTCCTCAGTGCTGGTGAGGAAATTGGACAGCTGCCTGCATAGCGTGCTCCACACATACCTTACACACACTTCACATGACGCACACACACTTTTTCCTCTCTTGCTGCCACACTTTAATGCTGTTGAGTGCCATAAGCGGGTCTGGCCGCAGTAATCAGGAGATAAAGTGTTTTAATCTGGGAGCAGCATCACTTCCCTCATCCTTTAATCTCTGAGATGTGCCAGATTGGGGAGGGGATTCTCAAAATGTTATCTGGTTTTGACTCCAGAGCACCAGTTCAGCAATAATCTGGTGAAATTCTCCTTTGAACTTTAATCATGAAAGTTAGAAAGTAGTGCTGCTTAAAAGTTACCCATCATTCTTGGAAGAGCACGGAACTTTTTTATACGGGCAAATGTTGCAGTGTTGAGTGTCAGTGACATTCAGAAGGCTGAATGTTGTACGGTTATTTGAAATAGGATATGGCACTTCTCTGATCCAGGCACATATAAACATTTATTTCAGCATCCCGATGAGCTGTTCTTGTCATATGACGATTCAAAGTGTTTTATATGCTACAGGTCACACTAAACAATTTACACATGATTTGAGAAGAAACTTGACTTTCCTATTAGGTCAGGCATCCATCCATCTACCCATCTGTTCATGACACTATCCATCCATCTATCCATCTAATCATGCAGTCATTCATCAATTTATCCATTCATCGATCAACCATACAACCCTCCATCCATCCATTCATGTGTACAGGCAATTACCCATCCATCTTTCCGTCTATCCATCTGTTCATACATCAAGTTATGCTTTGATCTATCAATCCATCTGTCAGTCCATCCATCCAGCTGTCCCTGGACCCTCTTCATCCTTCAATCCATATGATCATCCATCCAGTCATCCCTCCATCATCATAGATCCATGTAGTCATTCATCAAATTATACATTAATCTATCAACCATACAACCGTCCATCCACCCATTTATACTTACAGGCAATTATCTATCTATCCATCCACCCATCCATCCATCCATCCATTCATCCATCCATCCAAGCATACATCCAGTTATGCTTTGAACTATCCATCCTTTAATGTATCCATCCATCATTCAACCATTCCAACCATAATCCTCACATTATCCTTCCTTTGATCCATATGATCAGCCATCTAATCATCCTTCCTTTCATCCATCCACTCAAGCAGACATTCATCCATTTATCCATCCATCCATCCATCCATCCATCCACCCATTCATGCATCCATCCAGTCATCCATCATGCATCCATCCAATCATCCATCATGCATCAATCCTTCAATCCATCCACACATTCATGCATCCAATCAACAGTCCAGTTATTTTTTAAATAACCCATATACCCACTCATCCGTCCATCTATTAATATGATCATTCAATTATCCGTATAATCATCAACCCATCTATTTATCCATCCATCAATCCATCCATACATCCACCCACCAGTCCATCTATCCATACATACATCCACCCATTTATGTACCCATTCGTGCATTCAATGATTTATTTATCAATTTCATTTGTTAATCAAACTATCATCCAACCATCCATCCATTCACCCACCCATCCATCCCTTCCATCCATTCATCCATCCATCCATACACCCATGCATTTATGTATCCATTCATGCATTCATTGATACATGTTTCAATTTCATTTGGTCATCAAACTATCCATCATCCATCCATCCATTCACCCACCCATCCATCCCTTCCATCCAACCATCCATCCACCCATACATACATCCACCCATTTATGTATCCATTCATGCATTCATTGATACATGTTTCAATTTCATTTGGTCATCAAACTATCCATCATCCATCCATCCATTCACCCACCCATCCATCCCTTCCATCCATTCATCCATCCATCCATACACCCATGCATTTATGTATCCATTCATGCATTCATTGATACATGTTTCAATTTCATTTGGTCATCAAACTATCCATCATTCATCCATCCATTAACCCACCTATCCTTCCCTTCCATCCATTCATCCAACCATCCATCCATCCATCCATCCATCCAAGCATACATCCAGTTATGCTTTGAACCATCCATCCTTTAATGTATCCATCCATCATTCAACCATTCCAACCAATAATCCTCACATTATCCTTCCTTTGATCCATATGATCAGCCATCTAATCATCCTTTCTTTCATCCATCCACTCAAGCAGACATTCATCCATTTATCCATTTATCCATCCATCCATCCATCCACCCATTCATGCATCCATCCATCATTCAACCATTCCAACCAATAATCCTCACATTATCCTTCCTTCGATCCATATCCACATCCATCCATCCATCCATCCATCCATCCATCCATCCAACTAATCATCCCTCCAACCAATCATCAAAAAATTATACATCCATCCATATAATTTTCCAACTATCCATTAATCCATCCATCCATTCATCCATACTATCTTTGGCACATCTGTTCAGCACATCCATCCAGCCATCCATCCATACGTTGATTTAATTTGTTCATTCAACTGGTAATCCATTCATCACTCCATTCATGCCAAGTCCTGCATATGTTTTTCCAATTCAGTTATCTTTTTAACCATTCATTCATCTTTTATTTTATCAATCTTTTCATCCGTCATCCATCCATCCAGTGGTGCATAATGCATCAATCCATCCATCCCTCCATCCACCCATTAATGCATTCATCCATCCAATTATTTATTTAATCGTCCATCCATTCATATGATCATCCAATTATCCAGCAATCATCTGTTTAGCAATTCAACAATTCATCCATCCATTTATCCAACCATTTGTCCATCCATCCATTCTTTACTCACTTACATTCATACATACATACACCTATGCACTTTGTCAGTCATACATACATACATATTTCCATACAACTATCCATCTATCCATTCTGTTATACAGTCATCTATCTGTCTTGTCATTCATTTATTCCATCAATTATCTATTTGTCTATCTATTCATATGTTTAATTACAACACTGTTGTCGTATCACAATATTTTCTTGTCACTATACAGCAGCCCCACTTGAAGCAGTCTAATAGCAACGATATGTTGTAATATGCCAAAACAAAATAACTTTTGACTTTTGGGCCCAATGACACGGGCATTGACATATCAAATACAGCGTTTGAAACAGTATCCGATGGCTTTTGAATTAGTAGTCATCCAGTCAAAACAAACGGTGCATAGTGAAGAGGAACACACACAACAACCACCCTGCTGAGGGGACTCCCTGCCAAGAGGCTGACAAAATGTTTTTAACACTCACACATATATACACCTAAATATATTACTGTGGGTGTACGCACATTCAGTTTGTGACAAGAGTAATCATAAGCCACACATGCAGGACCTTATCCTGTAATACTTTCTGTCTTAGTTGATCAAAGTCAGCCATGTTACAAAGAAGAGGAGAATGTTTCATATCTAATGAGAAAAATGAAGCACAGAAGATTAGACAGAGGCAGAAAGACTGCACATACAGACACTTTGAGCATCAATGTACTGTACTGTAAACGTGGCCTACTTGGCTGTCTCCTCTCCATGGATTAGACTTTCTTCTCACTTTTCTTGTGTTTCTTTTTTCCTTTCTTTGTCTTATTTATCCTGTTTTTTGGGGACAGACTTTATGTTTAATTCCGATTCTCTTTAGGCTGCAGCTTCCCTTTGAAATGGAAACAATGAGCTGATTGGTATTCCTCACAGAGACATGTAATCATATGTGCAGTGGAGAGGGATGGAGGAAAACTTGTAAGTTGTAAGACTTTGAAGTTTGTGTGTTGAAATTGCAATAGATGTGGGGCATTTAGACAGGGTTAGCACATATTTTTTTCTTGTTTTTAGTGCTTCTTTACCATGACAATACTTCTGAGAAAAACTGTAGAGAAAGTTTTACCCTGCAGTCATAACACAGAGAAAGATGTGAGGTCTTAATCAACCAAAGTCATGATATTATTCAGACTACTGATATCTTCAATGTTGTGGGGATTTTCTTTTGTTACAAAACTTTTAAGTTCACTGTTCTTATCTATATCAAGTGGATGCAGAGAAAATAAATGTATGATACTAAGCAGGACCAAATGTATATCATAAATATTATTTTAAATGCACAAATACTAAACTAAGAATAAAATTTAAAGGCTATTTTTAAAACCTTTGAAACTTTTGTTGTTCAGTGCATGGAGTATTTTAGTATTTGTAATTTTACAGTGGAGACTATAGGGTAATTGGGGTGTAGAGATATTTTTGACACAATTTTAGAATAATGATCTAGCTGTGTGGCCTCATTTGTATATTTAAATTTTTTCAGGTACTATCACACGTTATAATTCAATGATTAATACATTCATTTGAAAGTATGCAGACTTAAAGACATCTGGTGTTTTGGCTCTCATTTAGCCCTACAAAATGTCTTAATCTGTACCTTTTTACATAGATTTTTTAGTCTATGCAACTTTGTATGACAATACAGGCGGCACGGTGGTGCAGCAGGTAGTGCACGTTCCTCACAGCAAGAAGGTTGCAGGTTTGATACCCAGGTCAGGCAGGGCCTTTCTGTGTGAAGTTTGCATGTACTTCCCTTGCATGTGTGGGTTCTCTCTGGGCACTCCGGCTTCATCCCACAGACCAAAAACATGCTCATTAGGTTGACTGGTGACTCTAAATTGCCCTTACGTATGAGCGTGAGCGTGAATGGTTGTCTGTCTCTCTATGTGGCCATGCGATCAGCTGGCTACTGGTTCAGGGCGTTCCCCGCCTCTCGCCCAGTGACAGCTGGATAGGCTCCAGCCCCCCTGCAACCCTGAAAGGGTTAAGCGGTATAGAAAATGAATGTATGACAGTACAGGATTTTCTTCAGTCGAATTAGTAATGATGACAAAAATCCTGAATTTTTACTTCCATAATGGGAATATTTTGTGACACATGACAATGCAAGGAACTGAAGAAGAGACATTACAACTTTTCGTAGCAGAATTTGCAAATAAACATTTTAGCATCCTGAAGGTATGGGAGTAAACATCCAAAGCAGTTCCATGAAATGAGGTACAACTCTTTTTACAGACTTAATATTGAGTTTCAGTTTCATTTTTCAGCACAACTTTCACTCCACAGTGAGAAAATAGGGGGAGCACAGAACTTTAACAGGTAAAATGCACCCAGTGGACGATCCTTGTGTCTTTCTGCTTTGGTAGAACACTAATACATGGTAGGATATTACAATCTAAGACTGACATACCGCACAGGCCTATGCTGTGGATTAGGGCTGAATGATGTTGTATAAAGAAGATTCTGCAATAGTTTTTCTCCTGTCTGTATAGTGATTGTTGAAAGATAACCTTCAGGTAGCTACTAACTTTTATGTGTAGAACTCTTAATTGGATCTTTCACTCACTTTTCTTTGAGCCTACTTGTTCATCCATAGTAGCCTGACACACCAAAGGGACAATGTTGGAAATGTCCTTTTACAAACTATTTAGTTTTATTTTATATTTTGTATTTGTGTTGTACATATTTGCACTTAAGTTTTGTAATTTTTTCTCATAAAGCTATTTTTATGTGCATAAGTGCTACATCAATGGGTGGAGAGGGCCAGTTTTTCCTGTAAGTTTTATATAAATTGCAGAAATTGGCAATAAAAGTGATTCTGACTTATGGCCAGAAAGCTAGTAAAAGGCAGAAGTGTCCCTGATTTAAACCTGGCTCCGTTCTTAAAATGCTTTCAAGTTTAGACATATTTAAAACATAGTCATGTTAACTTATTTATGTCAGTACTTCCTAGCATGAGTGGTTCTCCTTGAGTAAGTAATGCAGTACATTTTGAAGTGCAGTTTATGTGTTCATACACTTGGGGGCACTCTGACAGCAGCACTGATTTGTATAACATTGCAAAGCTGCTGCAATAACAGAAAAAACAAATTGAGGTGAGGAAAGTTGATGTAAAAGATGTCATTGTAGGAGGGAAAACAACATAAAATTAAAGGAAGGAAAGAAGGAAGGAGGAGGGAAAGTGAGTAACAAGGGAGGAGGAAGGAAGAGGTGAACATGTGTGGCTAAGGTGTGTTTGTGTAGGTGGGGATGTGAATGTGTGTCGAGGGCGTGTGCGCACATTCTCATTGTGTTTTTTTGACATTTGTGAGCTCACAGGTTGAGGCAGAGTCTGTTTGTGTGTTGTTTATTGAGAATTGATTGGTGTGTCTTTGTGCCGACCTGTTGACTGTCTGCGTCACAGCTTCACAGGACTTGTTCCACTTCTGTGACACTTAAACTAATGATTCCTCTGTCGTCACCAAGTGTCTCCTGCTGCTGCAGAGTGCAGCCTGCCAGCTGTGCCTGAACAAACACTTACATAAGCAATATTTGATCATAATTCTGAATATTAAAGAAATATTTGTTCATCAGTTATTCCCCAGGTCAGTAGTTGCATAATTATTTTATTAGAAAAACAATTTCAGAGTAAAAATGAAAGCTTCTTTTATCTCCCTTTCATTTGCCTGTCAAATCTGTTAGTTTTAGAAGAGATTCACTTTTTCATTAAAAAGCCATGAGGAGATTGATAAGACATCCATCCATCCATTCAATCCATTCAATTAAAAGTCACCAAGGTCCAGTTAATAAAATTTCCTCCAATAAAAGGTCCAAACCAAAGTCCAGTTTGTGTCTCATAGCCTTCCCCTATGTCCACATTTTCATGGTTTCAACAATATTTATTGTCAATTTTTAATGCAGGGTATGTTTTATTAAGTGCACAGCTAGCTCTTTTACCATAAATAAAAACAGTCCTAGGAAAATTAATTTAAGGCCTTTAATTTCAGATTAAAAAAAGAAAAACCTAAAATAAAATTAATAAAAAAGTGCAAACAGAGCCAAATAACCCTTTTTTTCTTTTAAATTAAAGAGGTCCCAGCCAAGAACTGAAGGCCTACACATCAAGTGAAAAAGTCACATCTTTAGCCAGGGTGCCTGGAGAGAACCTACGCTTCACAGGAAGAACATGCAAACTACACACAGAAAGGACCTTCCCAGTCCGGGGATCGAACTGGTGACCTTGTTGCTGTGAGGCACATGCACGATCTGCTGCATCACCTTGTTGCCCTTGAAAAGACAAAAATCCATCTAAAGACTTTGAAAAAAAAAAATATAATAATAGAATAATAAAATGAATTGATAGATTTATATTTAGTTACTGAAGAGGATCCTGTCAAAAGGGTTTTAGATGTTTATACAAAAAATATATTTTTTGTATTTTTATTGCACTGAAGGTTGTCAAATGATTTGGAGACTTGTTTTCAAGATTTATATTTTGGCTTTGTGTGACTTTTTAACAGAGACAGAGGAGTAGATGGTGTCAAGAACCAGGAGTGAGTAGAAATTGTCATGCAGGAAAGGAGCCATGTGCTGAGTCTGAACCCATTCTGCAGATAAAGACATGGGAGATTTAGAGCGAATCAAAACACTGTAACACATTTTTATTCATTACAAATATCACTGTCATTGCTATATTGAACAGTATCATACATACGCATCTTTTGCTCATATCATTGAGGCCTTAATCAGTTCCTGTTATGAGCTCATAGTAGAGCAAACTAAGTCATTTGAACTAGTCTTAGTTAGTGTCTCCTATGTTTTTATTAATCCCAAACACTGCCAGCCTCCTGTAATGGTTTATAATTGGTGCCTGCAGGTTTGTCAGCTGTTTTACTGGGTAGTGCTTCTTCATCAGTGGGGGGCCAGTAAGTGTTTTTTCCCACTCATCAGAGTGTTGTTTGTATGATAAATATTACTAAAGGACGAGACATAAAGCTGTTCCCATACACAGTCTCTACCAGGATGTCACATCCAGGAACATAAACTTGTCAGTATGTTTATACATTTTCATGTTTACTTAATTAACAAACACACTGACTGACTGTTCTGCCCCTCTGCTGTTCTAAGACACAAACACACAATTACACACAATGCACTGAAAAACTCTTTCTATGTTACTTCTGTAAATGCTGTTGTCCTTTTGAGGCCTCTCTTGTTTAATATTAACTTATGTTATTGTTTTGTACGAGCAGACTTCTATTCACAATAATAATTAATTATTAACGAATCACTTATCATCAAACAGCCTCACCACTTTGCCACAGGTTTTGAAACCAAAAACAGAGCTGTTGACAAAGATTATATCAACGGGCATGCACTCAAAAAAACAGCATTGTTGTGATTTTACTGTTAAAATGACTCAATTTTTAAATAATAAGAAAATACTGATGTCTGGCATCTTGTTTCCCTCCATTTCTCTGCTTTTGAACAACCTTATTAACGGTTGGCCTTGGTTTGAAAAAGTTTTACCCTCTTCTCTATTATTGGATCAAGCTAGGCAACAAAACCAAGAAATTCTAAAGAAACCCAAGTTAGCCATGCAAATTTCTTAAGCATTAACATAAGACAGCTAAGGGGCTGTTATTGAAGGAGAGATGTAGCAACTGACTGCTCTTCCTCTCTCCAGGCTGCAGCCACGTACTGCACTGAGAGGCTACCCGTCATGCGAGGGGTTTCAATCTTTGCATTGTATATTTGACTATTGTTTTTGGCTACGTTATTTGTGATGTGTTCTTTGCATATTTTTAATACTGCAGTGATGATTAAGGTGTTGTTCATCATTCAGCATTAATAATGGTTTGTGGTATCTTGGAACTACTACTTGTAATTTTTACTTTTATATCGGGATAAAGCACTGGTTTCCAACCAGGTGTCCAGCCAAAGATTTAAAGTGGGGTGCAAGACTTTGTTTGCACTGAGGCTGCTGAGTATTCTGGTCCACTGTTATTCTTACTCAGAGATGCTGTTGGAGCTCTCATCAATTAAAGGCCCCCTTCCCGAGGTGGGCCCTATCTGATTGGTTGACTAGTAAACTCTGTGGTAATTGGTCAGTTTGCTTGCCTATCTTTTAGTGCAATCCTGGGCCTCAGGGATAAAAAATGCTTGAAGTCACTCCGTAAAAAGACTGATGAAGGACTTTGCATTTTTAAAACATGTTTTTTTTAAGATGGTTGTGTTTGTACCAAAATCTAATCTGTATTGTGGCGCCAAGCAGAATACAGAGAGTTGAAGCTGAGGTGCAAATTTGTCACGGCTGACACCTATGTAACTCGAGAAAAAAACACCCTGGCATGAAATATGCATGACACTGTTTCATTACAGCATTTCATCATGGAAATTCCTTTTTTTGTTGAAGAATTCATAAGGAATTGTCAATCAAACATCCAGTTAGAGACACAAGCACTTTGGCTTTATCAGCGGGCAAACAAACAAACAGAACAGAATGTTTTTTTTTTTTTGCTTTTCACAAATCTGTATCAAGCTGTTGTTATTTACACATCATTGCTGTCTATTTAGTGTAAATAAATTTAAAAAAAAAATCTGTGTTTCTTAGTGCTGTGGTAGGCCAGATTGCAGCCAACATACAACATACTAATGAATGAAGTGACACCAAAAAAAAAAAGGCGGACAGAAGACTGAAGCAATAGCCGATTAATCCAGACACTGAGGCTGGAGGAGAAAGGAATAGAAGCTTTTTAGCAGTGTGCAGGAACCCTGATTTTTAAGTTTACAACTTATTCAGTGAAGCAAATGAACATCAGTTGTGGTGAAACTGTGCAGTTCAACACAAATGATCTTGGGTTAAATCTTTATGATTGATTTGAACCACCACCTTTCATGAATCTAAACCTTACATTGATTGTGATTACATTTGTTTTATATTAATAAATTCACAGGCTGAAGGGTTTAAGGCCAAATATGCAAAATCCTTTTTGTCTTTTTGAAAACTTACTCTGACTCCATAAAAGAGAAACCAAGGTATCCTTCAAAACAGAATTCAGACATTTACTGTTCTGTTAAACTTTGATCATCATTTCTAATCTAAGGAGAATCAAACCCTCCCAAAAGTCTTAAAAGACTTGAAAGATTGTGTTTTTATGTTAGCACAAGATGCAATGAACAGCAGGTTTACACACTCCTAACAACATCCTGGTGTCTGTTTATAATCTTCCCCACCTCTATGGGCAGTAAAACATCACCTGCACCTGTTTCTTTTTTACAAGCAAAGACACAGAGCCCTATTATGATTTGGTAGTTTTAAAACACATTTCAGTGGTTTGAGGGATATAATATGTTCTATTTAAGAGAAACTACACACCCAGACAACTTGTTTTTATTTTACTGCAGTTGAAACCCATTTATTTCCTATATTTACTAGAATGGGAAATGGAAAAAGCATTAATATCATACATCTTTTAACTTGACAGTTCCCTTATATATGCCTTTATATATCCCTTTACCAAGTTATTTGTACCTTGCAAAAAAACAATGTTGTCCACTTACAACAGGCAGTCCGCAATGGTGACAACAAAAGGAGTCAAAGTATACGGTGGCTGGGAAGTGCAAAAACAAGTAACAAAACTTGAAACCCTTTTAAGAGTCTTGAAACAGATTTACATTTTGGAACACAAAGTTGTTTTAGAAAAGGCATTTACAAACAGAAAACAAATTCAAATTTCAGAAAACAAATGAACAAAAACAAGAAACACTTTAAAATTCTGAAACAAATTTACCTTTTAGAAATAAATTTACCTTAAAGCAAAACACTTTTACAAGTTCTGAGACAAACATTTCAGAACACCTTAACAAGTTCTGAAACACTTCGACAAAAGATGGGATCTTAAGGAATGGGAATGCACCAAGAGCCTGACATAACCAGGAAGCAATTGCAGGATACTTCATTTTATTTTTTTGGTAAAGAGACAGCGCGGAGTGTGTTTTATTGAGGTTGTGGTTATTGTCAAAGGATGTGTTGTCTGGTTTTGTTGTTTTCATTTGAGACCTAACAGTTTTGCTTTTTGTGTGGGGGTTAACTTTGGCTTTTTAAGGAAAAGGGCAATATGGAAGGGCCAGATATAAATTTCACGAATATTGGGATCAAGGACATGCTGTCACATTTAAATGGTGTTAACATCAGCTTGCAAATTCTTAAAGTAAACCCAGACAAGCCACTGCGGTCAAGTTAGCCACTCCTCACTTTTCTGCAGTAAAAACTGCTGCTCTTAAATTTAAAGTGATCATGTCTTTAGATCTTTACGGTAATGCTCAGTTTTGAAAGAGGAGAGGGAATGAAGTGCAGGATGAACAACATTTTTAGCATCAGAAGTGTGAAATATTGATATTTTACCTTGATGCTGGCTCTGAAGTATGACAGATAATTTAATATTATTGTATCAAATAGTGTCAGAGGCCTATAAGTGCGGTTTAGTTTGAGCCTTTAAGCCGAAATAAAATAATTATCTGACATTTTTACTTCCTGAACTAGATATTGTTTTAAAGAGTACCTACACAAGCAATATGGAGGACCTTTGCAGTGTAATTTTTCACCGTATACAGACAGAAGTGGTCGCAAGTGTGACTTAATTTTATTCTTCTCTATTTGTGGTTCAACTCTGATTGACTCTTAGTAGTTTTGATAATTTTCCGTAACAATATGTTATTTGACACTTCAGATTCAACATGAATTTGGTCATCCTTGCATGGCTGAACAAAACGGCTGTAATGTTAAAAAAACAAAAAAAGAAAGTAGAGGTGATCTTGTTGCTAGCGCTCGATCTGTGGTTTTGCTCTTGAGATGCTTGCAAGCAGCAAAACAAACTCCTTTTGGAGGAGAATTTGGAAAGTCATGCCGTGGTTCTTGTTCATTAAGTTAGTTTTAATACAATTACAACTTGACTTACACAATCATAAGAATAAGATAGTCAGCATGAGAGGATTGCATTGCAGTATCCCGTGTTGTTCTTGTTCATTCATAATGTAAAGTACTTCCTCCCTCTCTCACAGTATTTTTTCTGTTCTACAAAACTGGGCCTGAGTTCACTGAATAAACACACTCATTTTTTTCATTTCTGGAGTCCAGTCCAGAAGTCACTTTTTGGTAAATATGTGACACATTTGAAGCTTTATTGCCTGGTGTGTGTGTGTTTTGTGTGTACATGAACTGTATAATTTATTGTTGAAGATTATTAGCCCTTGAGGATGCAGATATTCTCTTTGACAACTCCATTTAGTCACTGAGGTTAGTTCAGATTCACCATCCAAAGGGTTGATGCTGCTCTATGAGAGGATAAAGCTCCTCCAAGTGTATGTGTGCGTGCACATGTGCAAATTTATTTGAGTGTGTGCACGCCAGGGTCAGTGCATTCACTGCTTCATTATGGGGAGGAAATTGTGGGTATAAATTGTTCTGTGATTTTTGCACCTCAGGAAGACGTGGTGCCATAGCAACAAATCGGAGTCAGCACGGTTATTTCACGTGCACACACTGTCTTGCACACACACATGCACTCTGCCACCGTCATTACCACTTGTAGCATCTATTGAGCCTGCCCGACACTGGTCTCGCTGCAGATAGTCTCACTGCTGCGCTCAGATTGGTCGGAGCGAGGAACCAATTAGATTAGAGAAATGAGGAGATAAAGAGAGCTCAGAGGTAATAATAAAGCCAGACAGTCTCCCTCTGATGTGGCTGGTTACTACAAACAAACTCATGCAAACACATGCAGATACTCACACACGAGCAGCATGCAAAGCTTGTTTGCATTCCCTGAGACTCAGTCCCTGTACAGGGAGCTGCTGGGCCCTGTTGCCCACTCCTCATTAGTGTTTGGTTGAAAAGAAGTGAGGGTGAGAGGGGAAGTTTTCTTATGTTCCTTTACCGTGTCTTTTTCTCCTGCTGCCCCTGAATGACTTCTCTCTGTCTATTCATCAGTTTTTCTTCCTTTAGCTGCAGCTTGTGTCGCAGTGTTTCTTTTCTCTTCATCACCTTTCACTTTCATCTCTTTCTTCGCTCCCATCTTTTAACCTCGCTCTAACTTCTCTATTGGACTTCTTCTCTCACTGCTGGAGATTTTTCTGCCTCACTTACACACTCCCTTTCTATCTGACCTGTGTTTGTTTTTTCTTACTCTTCACTTGTGCCTGCATGCATGTCGTGACACCTTTTAGCTTTAAAGCTCACACCAACACTGGCAGAGGTTACGCTGACTATGATTGACAGGGTCAGGTTCCTCCCCCCCAACCTTCAACTTCCCATTAGTAAGTTTGCCTCTGTCCTCGTTCGTGTCCCTTCTCTCCATTTTCATCTCACTATCTCTTTCGCTTCCCCGTTCCTTTGATTTCATCACTAACTCCTCATGCCGTCTGCTGTTTCCCAATCACCTCTGACATGCACAACACTGAGCAAATACTGAAGGAAGGAAACGTGTGTGTGAGTCCCTACGCCTGTGTGTGCGCCTGGGCATTGTTTCGCTGCACTTCAGGAAGGAAGCAGCAAACTCTGACAGGAGAGGAGTGCTCCTTTACACACATAAACACTGGAGCAAACACTTATTTCATAATCAATCGTGATAATGTTTACATAGTGAGTTCAGTTTTTACAAAAGTGCACATGGGGACAGCTTTTTCACATACGTTTGAAACATATTCTGTACTCTGGGATATCACTGATTTTGATTTATATATATTCTTCTGTGCCATGTCAGTTCAAAGAGAAATCTTGCCCTCATTTGCTCTAAATTACTACAAAGTGAGGTCATCTGCTGGGAAATAGTAAAACTATCATTTTGAAGCCTGGCCTGCAGGTTTAAAGACGTAGGGCTCTAATTTCCTGGCGCAACTCAGGGTGGCACAGGGTGGCTCAGGTGACAGGTGACAGGCGCGCTGTGCGCACACGTCAACAAAACCTTACAGGCAGGTATCCAGAGTGTCAGGCACATTTCAATACAATAAACAATCACAGCAACCACTATTTAATGTAACCGTCTGAACCAGCATATACATTTGTATCTATATTAATTGTCCCGTCACATCTGATGTCTGATGAGACGTTTGTCATAACTAACGAGTTCACATCTCTCAAGTCAACCACAAAAAGCCACATCATCCAATACAGAGTATCCGGCTTCTCTCATCTCATGAAATTAAATAGAAAAGAAAAAAGAGAGAGACGCTCGCTGAATAAATTTAAGTCACTCGGGGTCTTAAGGATTTACCTGTGATTGCCCATATTTCTCTGTTTTAATCTTTATTCGTAAGGTGATCTAAAAAGATGGAGTACATTATTGCAAGGAGGATGTGGAGGAGATATATTTTCACCTAAGGCGCTGCTACTTGGCGATGACAGAGCAGGAATGCAGGTGGATCCCAAGCATGATGAATGGATTAGCCTGCTGCTGTGTTTAAATGTAATTATCACTTAATTTTGTACTCCTATAATGACACAGGAACAGATTACATCTGACCCGGGAGGTGCTCCACACAGTGACGCGCATCATGTCCTCCGATGCGTGGCCTGGTGGCCCCTGCGCTCCCCCAGTTGCTGCAAAAGTGACAGCAGCTCTGACCTTCTTCGCCACCGAGGTGAAATTGTCACTGTGCCTCGCCCGCGGCGCATTTAAAGGCGAGGAGAGGCATTCATTTGATTGGTGAAGTTAACACTCGGCTGTGTTAAACCCACTCACGCCTCCTCTCCTCCCTCTCTGCCATTTGCGCCGGTGGGAGAGACGGAGGCGTGGGTGCGCCTCCCTGCGCCAGACTGCGCCGTGCACGAAACTTGCAAAATGCCCTGGACACACCCTGTCAGCGCGGCGCAGGCGTGGCGCAGGGCAGGTGCGCCCCGCCTGCGCCTGGTCTACGAAATTAGAGCCCGTAATGTTGAGTTCTTTGCCCTGTTCTGTGATTCACGTGTTTCTCCGGCATGATAGAGTACATATGCATATGACAACAAAGCCCACACCATCCGGACTTCTCCCTCTCCTCCTGTGAAAAGTGGCAGTTGCTCCCTGAAATGGTTGATTCCCTTGACCTCCCTCAAAAAAGACCTACCAGCATAAAGTCCTACCCAAGGTGGCAAGGCCAGTGCAGAGCATAGAGACTGTAGAAAGAATACTGAGTTGTTGAGAACATGGCGCTGAAACAGGCATAACTGTGACATTGGGCTCTAATTTCCTGGCGCAACTCAGGGTGGCACAGGGTGGCGCAGCATGGCGCACCCCGTGCCAGAGCAGGAATGCAGGTGGATCACAAGCATGATGAATGGATTAACCTGCTGCTGTGTTTAAATGTAATTATCACTAAATTTTGTTCTCCTATTTATGGCAAAGGAACAGATTACATCTGTCCCGATAGGTGGTCCAAATGGTGACGGCCCGGTGGCCCCTGTGCTCTCCCAGTTGCTGCAAAAGCAACAGTGGCTCTGACCTTCTTCGCCACCGAGGTGAAATTGTCACTGCGCCTCGCCCGTGGCGCATTTAAAGGCGAGGAGAGGCGTCCATTTGATTGGTGAAGATTACACTCGGCTGTGTTAAACCCACTCACGCCTCCTCTCCTCCCTCTGTGCCACTTGCGCAGGTAGGAGGGACGGAGGAGTGGTGCTTGCCTGCGCCGTGCATGAAACTTGCAAAATGCCCTGGACACACCCCGCCGGCGCGGCGCAGGGCAGGTGCGCCTTGCCTGCCCCTGGTCTACGAAATTAGAGCCCATTATCACAAAGTAGACCCATTCAGAACAGACTGGAGGGAGGGGGGACTAAAAGTGACAGGACCTCAGACAGAGTGTCTCAGACATGAGGAAGAATAAAGGTACATGGGGGTAGTCGGTGTGCATAAACAATAAGGTTTTTCAACATCAGTGATTGTGAACATACTCAAGCAGTCATCAAACATGTAAGCCCACGTTAAGGAAAGACAATACAGATGCATGAGATTATTGGTAATGATACTGACTGATATTGGAGTCAATATTGATATTGGTTTAGGCTGATAATAGCTCAGAGGGTTGATTATTGAAATAAGCAGATGTTTTATATTCTGCTGTTAAAGCCAATAAATTGACCAACATCACATTTCATTGGTCTGTAATGACAGACCGGTTGTCCTATCACCCTGCAGATATGTTTTATTAAGTTCTGCCCTCCCAAAATACTTTCTATGGGCCTTTTTTCTGATGAATAAGTGAAATATAACTCATTGTTGTATGGAACTGTCTTTTTTTGCATGTCAGGTATACCTCCCAGCCCCACTGTGCCCACTTTGTAAATGAAGTGACCTCTCCTCATGAAGTGTTCAGAGACTGTACCTACAGTTTATGGTATTATTAGGGTTAGGAAATCATTTACCAATGTTTTATAGGCTCTCTTTAAGCCATTAGTAAGATCACGTCTTGTGTTGCCAGGCTGTAAAAACACTTGATCTGTCTTTAGCTCTTTAGTTTCAACAGTCGTCTTTACAGTGGATCAGTTAACTCCTCCGCCTTTTAGAAATATCTGCTGTGTCAATTTTACAGCCCACAAACAATTACAAATGCAGATATAATGTCAAAGAAATGAAAAATGTTTAAAATTACCAACACCATGTATTAAACCTAGTTGTTGCTCTTTCACACCCTAGTGCTGTAAGAGTTGTTGCCTTTAAATTTCTTTTCTGCTTTTTAGCACTAATAGAAATGTTTAAAGGAAACTTTATGGGTACAGCAGCTTTTCCACAGAGGGAGAAATGCAAAGTGTTTGACAGAAAAGCAGGAAACAGTCAAAGAAATCAAAACAGACAAATTAAATAACAAGTGCCGGTACTGCAGGATAAAAGCAAGCAATCAAATGAAAAACAAGCAGCAAAGAGTCCACACAGACAAAACAGGAGCATGCAGAAAACAATACAAAATATGACGGTAAAACAACCAAGGGAATAAGCAAAAACGATATAGCACTAAAAGACAAAAACAACACAAAGGAGCCAGTTGTTCAAATGCAATGAAAAAATAAATTGTTTTTCGATTGCCAACTATTGAGCACAACCAGAGAGGCAAGTTAAAACCAAGCAACAACTTCCAGTGCCAAAATGTGAAGGCAAGTCCCATTGAGACCAATCACAAAATGCCCATTTTTACAGCAGAAAAACATGTTTACAGCCAGCTCAAAACAACAATTTAAGTCTGAATAGACCGTGTGTTTACAGGCAAATCTGTTCTATCTATTTTTATTTATTCTAAGATTTGGAGTGATGGAAAAGGGGCGTGGCTTAACTCGACGACAGGTTGCTGCATCGTATATGTTTGCTGAGAGGGTCAGTGCCTGTCTCTACTCATTGTTACTGTGATATTGTAATAAAAGTAAACATACTGGGATACTTTTTCATGTTGTCCATTGTAAAAGTCAAATACAGATGTAACTGTATACATGATACAGATGTGTGTAATTATGTTTTAGGTGTCAAAACTGGTAGGCCTACCATATATTTGCCAGTTGTAGTAACTTATGCCTTGCATACTCAGAAAACTTTACAACTGTAAAAGAACTTTTAGACTGTCCTCAAAGACCCTTTCAGAACTAAAGACAATTTGTCTGCAACTCTCAGTATTTTTAGTCACAAAATGAGATTTTGCTAAGACTGGACTACAACTACAACTCTATGTCTTCTTGCCCCTGATTGGTCTCTGGCTTTACCTTTTATAATATTAACAGATCTATCACTGAAATCTTTGGGATTACCTAAAACTTACAATATGCAGTCCTTGCTTACATTGTATATAGTATGTTTTTGGTAACCGTGTTTGGGTTTATCAGAACATAGGAATTCTTGTTTGCATTGGACTGTGTTTTAAGTTTGGTCTCTGAACCCCATAAAAAATTTGTCCTGAAGGGGCTCTTTCCTTAGTTTTCAGCAAAATTATTTGACGTGTCCTTCCCCTAATGGTACAATAGTGCAGGGATCTAAAATATGGGGACTGAATTGCTCCAGACCTCAAAACCTGCTTGGTTGTTTGCTTTAGCTAGCCAGTAAACTAACCACTGTCCTGAGTAGGGCTGTGGTAGTAGCCACTGAATCTTTTAGCTGAGGATTTTTGTTAAATATTACTGTGCAAAGTAAACCCCCTAATATTTGAATACTCATGTATGTATTAAAGTCAAAGAGTCAGAGTAAGCACTTTAGCAAAATTAAACTGTAACTGTAATCTTTACCTAAAGTCTTCAATAAGCTCATGCATTTGGTTAGCTCTCAAGCCAGCTTGCTACAGCTTAGTCACAATTAGTTGCAGTCCTCATTAAAGAGGAGGACATATTAAAAAGATATTCTTGCTCTCTTGATAAATGCACCTGTACTTTCCTCATTTCCCACCACTCTGGACAGAGGCTGTATTCACTTGTCAGTAGCTCCATGTATGGTGCTCATGAGCCTGCTGGTAGGTTTGTTGACAATGCCACATCATTGAACACAACAACTAGCATAAGACAAGCTACATCTAAGAGAATATCAAGTAGGGATGTCCCAACCAGACTTTTTATAGCCAACACCAATCCCCAATTGCTGGTTGTCACAATTGGTTGAGTGTTGCTCAACAGAGAATTAGAAACAGCTCTCAAGAGAGACAGCGGGTGGTTTGTTGACATTTGGAAAGTGAGCATTAAAAAACTCAGATGATTGTATCCGTGACTACAGCCATAAATGTTGATCAGGCAAGCAAATGTTGCAAACAGTTGTTGGCTGACAGTATTTGACTTTCTATTGATTTAGGCACGCTTAACAGTAATATGTTTGATTTTATTGTAGCCACAAGACAGCAGGAGCACTGCCTTGAAACTGTTAAAATTGATCCTCAAGACCATCACTTAATGACTGAAATCATGGGTCTGCCCAGACTTGTGTAAAACTCAGTTTTTTATAACCTTGCCATGCAGGTGGATCAACCTGATCAATAATCAGGCAATTCCGTCTTGCCAAGCTCCAGGGTCCTTTGGAGCAGGAAGAGCTGGGAGCATAGTGAGATGACAGCAGAAAGTGGCTGCTTAGACAGAGATTAGCATAGGAGCTAACAGCTTCAGTAGCAGTTTCATCAGAACTTGACTGCATTCTTTATTAAATGAAAAACAAAGAACAACACTACAAACTGCTCAGTAGAAACCATATTTTTTCTCCACTTCTGACATGTTTTGCAGACAGATTGTTCTAGGTAGTGGCTCACATTGTGTCCTTTACACAGTGGCAGTAACACCTGCCTATTACATTACCTGATTAACCTGTAATGAATGTGATTTATGGAACGATTGTCCAATCACCTGCCAGATACACTTTTGAAAGGTTCTGCCCCTTTCTATGGGCTCTTACCCAGAAATATAGTGAACGGTTCATCTGGTGTGTCAGGTTAAGAATTTAATTCAGACTTTGGAAATCTCTGTGAATTAAATCCCTGAAAAAGCAAGAGGTGTATATATTGGTCAAGCATTTTGCCACTAAATTATTGGGTTAGAACACAGTGTTCAATATGAGGTTTTAGACACAATTGTGAATCAACATTTCCAATATGGCAGTCACCATCCTTAGGCTTTATAACTTTGCTTCACAAACCAACAGGGGAAGTCACTGAACCATGTCTGTGGTATATGCAGTCTATGGCAGTAACATTACAGCCTATACTCCATGTAACCTGCTCTTAACTGGAACTGCACAATCTTTTCAACAACACATAAAAGCAACAGATGTGTCTGAAATGGACAAATGTGGATTGACTTTGTGACCACAGTAAATGAATTTGCAAACGAAAAGCCTTATCTTCTCATTTGGCTTAATTGGCTTTAAAGTTTGCACTCCAGGTATGACACTGTAATGTTTTTGGCTTCTTATATCGCATAAAGTATGACCCAAAACCAGCAGCACATAGTCCTTTATATACATAGCCCTGTTTTATATACTAGAGGCAATCATTCAAAGATTGTGGCTAGAAACAACCGAGACAGCTATCATCAGCACAAACAAAGCCCACCTTCCTCCACTCTAAGTTTAGCTGTTGTTGCTGTAAATCCACTCAGAGCTCCCTGCATTAGCAGTGAGTGACAGTGACCCCCACATGGATCAAAGGATCAGTTTTTATGTCTTCACAAACAATTATAGTTTCAGTTCAGACCTCACCCAGTCCAGGGTCATTCAGGCTCTCACTGAGGCCCCTCAAGTCATAGTGCTGATCAAAGAACAAAGCCAGTAGCGCGTGCATCTGCTTTGCTGCTGGCAGACCAAAAAGACTGTCCTATATCTTCCAAAAACACATAATCTCCCCCAAGCTACCCATTTCTTTCAGCAAAGTGACAGCCTTGGAGCATCACAGATCTACACAGTCTGTTGCTTGAGCCATCTTTTAGTGTGTTTAAGCACTTACACTGAAAAATGTTTCCCTCCACTCATTTTGACTTTATATAGTCTTCAATGAAAATGGTACAATTTTAACATTCTACCTGCTGATGGCTCGCACTTAATTTGACCTCCACCACCCATGCTGCTGCTTTCACAGGTACATCCAGACACAAAGCTGTGCTCACAAATACATGTCCAGATGGAGTTTATTGGCCATCATATATCAATCATACCTCGATCAGCAATAAAATATCTAACAGATGATAAATTCCAATGTATGATTTATGATTTGACAGGTTTATTGGGCATAGGTGGCTTAGCCTGGTAGTACGCTCCAACATCAATAGTAAGGTTGATTGTACAAGCACAGCAAGACACTTAACTCCAAGTTGCCTCCAGTGTTATATCAGTGGCGTGAAAATGAGTGAGAAAGGGCATGGTTGTGTTGTCTGATACTGATGGGCAGCTTACATGGAAACTATGAAGATGTGTGAAGTTGTTTTGATTAGTTAGAAAGACTAGAGAAGTGCTGTATAAGCTCAAGTCCATTGATCAGTTAATATGTACTGGCACTCAGGGTGTATCTAAATTCACTTTTATTTTATTTTCATTACTTGTCACTTTTTTCCTTGAAATGAGCTGTAATTTTGATCTTACCAGCACTCTACATGCTTAAATAACAAAATTGTATGTGCTTTTTATTGTTAAAATGAGGGAGAAAAGCTGTTAGAGAGCGTTGTTAGCCTCTTAGCACTTTGCTAAATTGCTCCACTACACACAGCATGCATGGGACCTCAATAAGTGGAGACTAGAGGGATGCAAATAAACACAGGGGGCCGCTAAAAGTATATTGTGCATGGTGAAATTTCCTTAACACTGTCAAATGGGTATCTAATTGCCCATAAATGAATGATGATGTTGTTAATGTGTGTAAACAGAATCTAATAAGAGGGACGTTTTAAAGGCTTGGAGCTAAATTTGGCCAATGCTCAGGTGTCTTTGTTAACCTTTTTTTTGTTCAACTGAACACTCTCTGCCCTGGAAAGTACATGGCCTTACATATCCAGAGAGAGCTGCACCAGGTCAGTTATCAAACAAGCCAAAAGCAAGTGGCTAGTCACTGGCTACATATATGGAGGATTGTTTTTTCATCACCACCTTGTTTACAGACAATGGACACATTTTTTTTTGTGTAAGAACATTTAAAAGCACAGAGTTTGCATAATATTTACCTTAAATTAAAAATGGAGTGGTGCAGGGATGACATATTGGCCACGGTTACATGATGTTTTTTAATTCGGAATTACTTATTCAGAATTAAATAATTTGGAATTAAGGTTTTCTTCTTCGTGTTTACATGGAAATAGTAACTCAAATTGAGGTTTACATGGAAAAAACTTTTATTCACCTTTATTCAATTCCGCTGAAGGTCTTGGGGTTGGGAATGGTTCTGATTGGACGGGGGCGGACGTGACGTAGTGACGTATTTATATCTACCGGAAGAAAAACTCCAGTTCGGCATCTCTGTCAGGGAAACCTCGTCCAACTTGGATGGTACAACTTTAAAAAGGTCCACATTTTTATGCTTACGTCCATCCACTCTTTTCATTATTTCCAAATCTTCTAAGGCTCTTATTAAATAAACTATCTATTATATCTATTATTATCAGCGTTCTGTGCGTCATCCCAACAGGACAAGGGAACAAGCATGCGCAGAACGACCGGAATTACTTTGAAGCGGATTGAACGTATAAATGATCGAGGAATTATTTGATTCGGATTTAAAATCAGAACAAACCAGCCACCTACTTCGGACTTAAGTTTTATTCGGAATTATCATTTTCATTCGGAATTCGGTGTTTACATGGTCATTTTTAATCTTTTTAAAGAGGATTTAAGTTTTATTCAGAATTAAAGGGGCATTAAAGCTCTCATGTAAACGTGGTAATTGTAGGCCAATGTGGAAGTTCTCTCTACTAAAAAACCTGTGGGGTTTTTCATTGTGGCCTTGGATCATTGCTAATAATAATAATGTCTGTAGTGAACAAAAAAATATGAAACTTACATGATTGTAAAATTTCAGATTAAACATTAAAATTTTGTGTGTGTGTCCATCAGAAGCCTTATTTCAGGCATTTATCCAAAGCATTCATTCTAAATCCCATGTATTACATGCTAACTCACCTCCTTTTTTTGTCTCATCTGTTAATACTGCATATGGCCTCTTTTTGGACTGATGTGAACAAAAAGTTGGATGTTCCTGATAACTTTTGCAATATCTAGGAAGTACTCTAGAAACTAGTGTCAACACAGATGTTACAAATGTTAACAAAAACTGATGTGCATTGCTGATGTGCTTGGAGTTTATGTACCCCCGTGCAAGGACCTGCTAAAGTGGTGCAATAAAATGACACTTTTTCAAGAACTTAGGAAACTAGATAGCCATATTGTTAACTTTAAACATAATTGATTTTCAGGTTTGTAAAAGTTCCTACTCCTCTCAAAGCAGTTATGTGAAATCTTGGCTCAACATAAGCTTGTTGCGACTTGTGGCAGGAATTCCCTCACTCCTGCGCACAGACTCACAGGTACAAATGCAGCAGAGTAAAGTCAAAGAGAAAAGGGCAGAAATCACATGTTCGTACTGAACTGTGATTGTTGTACTGCATGGTTTAGAATTTAAATGAGAATTGTTGCCTCCTTTGTTGATAGTTTAGATAAACAAATTTGAATAAGAAAGGAATGTAAAGAGAAACTCTGCAGGAAGTATAATTGGTAGGCTCCATGAAGGCAAGTTGAACATATAGACACCTTTGAAGAGCGGTGGGATTGTTTTCCTCATCCTCACATCTGTCTGTGTCCACTTCTTAACACTAGCAAGATGGATTCTTGTTAGGAGCAGTGCATGTTGGTATGGAAACTGGCTTATAAACTGTTCAGGTTGCCAACGTCCTAACTCACATAGCAACCACAAAGCAGCCTCTCAGAGTGTTGATGTGCTGCAGCCTTGTGATTTTTCTGATGAATAGAAGCTAGAAAGCTTCATTATACTTGGTATGCAGATATTCAGCTTGAATTGATGACCTGGTGGATAGCTGCTGAGTGCAGAAGGTTAGGAATTTGTTCAGAAAGAGAGAGACTTTGTTCAGGTGACACCCAACAAAGCATCTGAATGAAACAAGACCCACGCATCTACCTTGAAATCTCTGAGTATGGAAATAAAGCACATTCTGCACTGCTTGAAAAGTAATGAGTCATCTACAGACCTTTTTTTATGAAACATTTAGACTTTTCAGATCACTTAATCAACTGATTAATTTCCAAAGCTGAAAAAGATATCTGTCACTTCAGAATAAAAGCCCTCACTTATGTCAAAGCACATATGCAGAAGTGAACTCTTGGCTGCAGTGTCCTTCAGACTTTGAAGGACTTAAAAAGTAGTCTTCTTGCTCAAAGACAAATGTTTGTATTATATTGGATTGTTTTTTTGGTGAAGTATACAACAACCAAACCCACACTGTTCATTAAACATATTTTTCCAATGCATGCTGTGAATTAGTGATGATCAAAAAGGTTTCACTTTTAGTAATAATTTTGACCTTACAATATCATGAGACAAGATCATGGATATACAATATATTTTTGATCATACTGTGTTGCATGCCTGCATGTTGTCACCATGGATGTGTGGGTTTTCCAAAAAAATGCTCTTTAGGTTAATTGGTGATTCTACTTTACCCTTAGGTGTGAGTATATGGGCATGAATGTTTGTCTGTCTCTCTTTGTCAGCCCTGTGATTGGTGGGTGACAGTCCTGCATTCATCCTTTTTTTCATAGAGTGGCACAGCCTGTTCTCTGCTCCTCTCACCAATTAGCACTGTCACACCTCACCAGTTACTCACACTGTTACAAATATTGCCAACAGATTTCTGTGTGTGTGTGTGTCGGGGTAAAATCTAGGTGAAAAACTGTTGCATACAGATGTGCAGTTCGGCAGGGTAAATTTATTTATTTTAAAGGTCTCATGTCGTGAAAAATCAGTTTTCTTTGCTGTTAATGTTGTTAGAAGGAGCTTGGGGAGCAGAAGAACATGCCACCTTTTACTCTCAGTAGTCTGAGAAATATGCCATGCCATTTTTTCTTTGAAGAAGGCCCCTAATATGCTGTTTTTTTACTTCCTGGGGTTTATTATGTAATAGCCATACAGCCTTCACTCATGTGTGTGTTTTCTGTTTGTATCAGGCGGGCACCATGACTGTTTTGAAAGTTTGTTCTGTGGCCTGTAGCCCCTCCTTTCACAGTTTGGGCAGCCAATCAGCACAGAGATCATTATCATAGCCTCCCACAGCCCTCCTGCCTCCTCAGATCTGAATGATTCCAAAGGGGAGGGAAAAAGAGCTGCATATGATCCTCTACAAGACAGTTTTTTTTTTTTAATTGAACTTAAATCAAATCCTTCCATAACAGTTACCCAAGACATGATGTAAGCAGTCAAACACACCAGGACATGGGACTTTTAAAGTGTGAATAGCTGTAATGGTAGCTAAGTCTTATATGTTGCCCTGTTCACTGAGCTGGTCATAAGACTGACTACTAAAAGATCAATAGATTGTCTGAGGTTTCTATATAATGTAGATGGTAGCAAACAAATATTAGTTCATTGGATATTCACAAAAACCATACAGAATATTTGTAATTTTAGTGTCATGATAAATATTTGTCTTATTTTTAATCAAAATTAAATATTGTTTTAATTAAATTATTAAATAAGCTAGTCCAATGTTAGCTAAGCAGCATTCACCTTTGATTTGATGATAAAGAATTTCTTGTTCTTTACTTCCCAGAAAGAGGCATTATTGATCCAGATGCTTAAACAACATAAAATTGCTTACAGTTCTGCACTTTTATCCTGGTCCAAAATTGTGGAAATGAGTTAGGATTTAGCACTTAATGTTCCCACGGCTGACAGTGTATGGGATTTTGGAATAGCTTTTCGAATATATGCCTGGTATGAGGTCCATGGTATGCAAATGAATATAAGATTTGTTTCATTTTGCAATATAAATGCCTCTGATATTGTCCCACTTTTGATTTTTAAAGTGTTACTGTTTTTAAAAGGATGGTTGCTGATAAACAGAGAGAAAGACTATAAAAATGACCAGCTATGGGATTGTATTTGGAACAGGCTGGAAAGTTTCATGGAGGTTTTTGTCTCTCGTCTTTGCCAGATTAAAACATGAACAAGGGAATTCCAGTGTCACATTATCATTTCTCATCATCACAACTCAACGCAGAAATTCCAACAGTTACAATTCAACACCGATGTCAAGATCTCGTCAAGAATCTGCTGGGTTACTCATAAAATTGTAACCAGGTGCAAAAATCTTGAAAGTTAATACCTTTATTTCCTGGGCTTGCAATGGAATGACAACATGCATTGTTTTGAAGAAATAAAAAATCAAAAAGCCTTTGCTGCAGCTACAGAGTGTAGTCGGTAGCCCCTTTTACACATGCAACCCTCAAATATACAAACAAATAAAGCATTGCTGCTGTAAAACAGTGAAAGTTAAAGAAAACAAATGAGTTGTGTTTGTTGAAGAAGGCTTTCATCTATCTTGATACACACCGCCTGTTTCTCCTCCTCCTGTTGGCTGTTACTGATGCTTGCTGTGTTTTACAGCATTCTGCCTCACAGAGCAGTCAGCTTAACCATCACATTGCCCTTGTTGAATCAAGTTATCAATACAAACACTGCTGCTCACGGTTAGGTGTGTGTTTGTGTTGTGAGTGTGCATGTCTGCCTTACTTTCCAAAGAGTAGGGCGTGTCATTGTTGCTTTCCTGCTGTTGTTTTCTGCTTACATTGTTTAAGGAAATAAAGTTATTAGCAACAATAAGGTGAAGTAATATTCAGGCACACACTTTTTCTCTACACTGTTAGTCATACACCCTGTGGTGAGAACTTTTATCTGAGGCACTTTGTACTTCTGCGAGTGCAAAGATTTTTAGCAAGAATTGACGGCCTCAGCAGGGGCGGCACTTTGTCTTTTTTTCATAGCTGGAAACAGACTCAAGGAATCAAAGTCCAGAAACTCAGATGAATTTGATGAAAGTTGAGGGCTCCCACGCATTTCTTTTGTGACCTGTATAAAGAAAATCTTCACACAACATGAATAGATTTTTAGGGGTGGAAATCACAAAGTAATAGCTGATACGGTTAAGGCCTACACTCTCCAGCCTGCTGGTTGATCAATAGATTGAACAGATCACGTCCTTCCAAAATCATCTTGGTTGGACAAAAATATTTTTTGCTTTTAAAGAGAAGAGTTTTATCAATTCTTGGGTAAGAAGGGGACCTGATTTATTCATTTTTAAGCTATATTGTCAGAAATCAGTCAGGGTCATGCGCTAGTGAAGGGCAATATCAGACGGTCAATTAGGTACCATACCAATTATTCCAATCCTGAAAGCATGTAGTCTTACGTCCCCTTTTGTAACATCAGGGTAAATAACAAGACAATCAAGAATTGACATGAGACAAGTGAAGGGGTGTGCAAATCAAAGTTTTTTTTAAAGAAAATTCAATAAAGGTTTGAACTATGTGAAGGAGAAAGGGGGAACAAGGGTTGGTGCCAAATAAGACAAAGATACAATTAAACTCGGCCCATCCAATCTATCTTGTGAAACAAAACAAAACAAAAAAAAGACCTGACTAATCTCAAACTAAGCTTAAACAAATAAAACAAGAGGTGGCACAAACCTCTAAACTCGTGTTTCTAAACAACATGGAAGCATAAAGGGTGCCCCAGCTGTCATTTATGGCCCTTTTCCAACAGCCCGCCTTGGCCGTACTTTACTTGGCTCTACCCGGTTTGCATTGCGTTTCCACCGGCACAGTACCTCCTAAAACAAATCAGTTTTAGTACCTACTCTGCTCTGGTTCTAAGCGAGCTGAGTCGATACCAAAAGGTGACGTCAACCGACTGCTGGCTACTGATTGGGCAGAGAATGTCGTCCCCGATGGGTCATGAGCGCGACGTCCAAAACAGGACTGCAGTACATACACTTTGTTACTTTATGGCAATAACTTGCTGCCATGACAATGTTAAACACAGGACTTTATCATTACGAGCTAGCTAACAAGCTAGCAGTAGCTTCCATTAGCTTACCCTCATACGTCTTTTCTTTGCAGCCCGATTGCTCTCGTCCTCGGCTTCAAACTGTTGTATAGCTTCCAAAACTCTCCTGTACTTCTCAAGGGTATTTCTTCTCGCCGCCTGCAGCCTTCTTCTGCTTTCCTCTTTCATTTGGTTTGTAACAAAAAGCCACAGACTGAGCATCAAGTATACTATTGCCTCCAAGTCCTCCATTGTTTTGATTGTTGTGTCGCGCTCAAAATGACATGAACGCAGTGTCGCCCAGCTGTTTCGCTGGGTAGGGGACCGGGCTGGTGGAAAGGCAGCACAGTGCGAGTAGAGTAGAGCCAGGTAGAGTCGGGGAAAGCCGAGCCGAGTAGAGTAGGGCTAATGGAAAAGGGCCATTAGTTCCCCTTCTCCCCCCACTTACCTTTAAATTCAAAGTGAGTATTTCTGGCACCACACAGATCGTACCTGCTTCCTTCAAAGCCAAGCAAAGAGAGAGAGACTTAAGAAAAGATCTCCTTTGAAGGCGAGTCCTCCAATGAGTGAACATCTTCTGACATCAATCAGCCACAGAGCAGAGACACACAGGTGAGAGTCGATCATGCTGAAGGCACCTCGATGGCTGCAGAGGGAGGAGGAGGAAAAAGGCAGGAAACAACAAAACAAACTCTGCTTCGTGAGTGACATGTGACTGTGAGTTTATTTATAAGTTTAAATTAATTAAGCAGATATTCCACCATTACAGACTTAAGTGACATATGTGTATTTTTTGATGACTTGATAATTATTCTGTTAATACAAATGAAAATAATGCAGGTCTATGCTGCACTGATTTATGTACCTACTTAAACTAAACATTATCAAGTCAAAGTTATGTGAACACATATGCCTGCCTGTGAAGTGTCTTTAGATATTTTTGGAGAATATCAACACATAAAATTGTGTTTTCTTTCCACCATTCCTAATTTGGTTTGTTAAAAAAAACTGTAATGTGAGTGCAGCTGAGTACTGTTTGGTGCATCAGCAGCCTTGGCACTAAGAAAGCGAGAAAAACTGTAAACAGTCTATAAAACTTCTCAGATAAATATTTTTTTCACAGTATTTTGATATCGATATTTCCAAAGAGTAATCAAAAGAGCCTTTGTAGAATTATTGATACTTCAGTTCTTGGTGTAGATACTCCCATGATGTGCCAGTAGTTTTCTGTTGCAGACCCACTGCCCAAATACAACTCACCCAGATGCACAAACATTATGCTTTTTATCTTTCATTGAGGAGTCTTTTTTAGTTAAAAAAAAAAAAAAAAAAGCTCACAGTAAGATGTCTTTATAAAAGACCTGTGAACCCTCTGTAAAAACTTTCAAAACTTACAGCCTTTAAACACTGGATGCATGCTGTCTGTGTAACTGTTGTGGTTTGTGTTGCTTTTTAGTTTGTGTTTACAAGATGGAGCTTTCAGACTTACAGAAATGATAAATGATTGATCCCACTTTCCAATGGTGGGCCAGCAAGGCCTCCCCTGCTGCCTTAGACACATTCATGGACTTCAATTGTATGCATTTATTTCATTAATACTACATTTAATCCACAGCACTCTTTCTTTAAATTTATCATTTTAGTCTTGTGGAAACTCTCTAACTTGGCTGCACTGCGTCCTTTTCAACTCATTATATTTAGCTTTTAGCCAATCAGATTTTACCCCTGTTTGATCTCCAGATCAGATAGTCTGCCACAGGGCCTTCAGGATGTTTATTGCTTAACTATACAGTCAAAACTGATCAGGGCTGCATTGTTAGTTCATTGTAAGGGTGTTTTGCCAATAAGGTTTTGAGTTTGACCTAGTGGTTGTATTATTTGAAGCAGGGGCAGCTAGCTGGCCTCACCATATGCCTGACATTTACAGTGGCCTGAGTTCAGAACTCACCAGACAAGTTAATTCTTAATGTGGAGTTTTTAATGCCATTAGTTTCCTTTTTATTATTGTAGTGATTTGATGGCATAGATATTTGAACTTTTTCTTTTAACACATTCTGACTAAGGGAAAAGGAAGGAATAGATTTGGTGGAGGTAAGTCTTTTACAAGGAAGACATGCCTAGAAAAACTACATTTGCAAACCTTAATTTTCTCACCAACAGTGCATGACGGGCCACTGACACAGGGCTTTTAAATACTTTTTGGGGAAAGGGAGGGAGACATAACTCCAAAATGAGCTCATCAGACTTCCTACAGAATTAAAGGTTTTACTTTTTTTGTTGTAGCTTTGTTGATTTCATGGTTCATGTTGCCTCAGAAGGGATTTGTGTGTTTGACTGTCATGTGGAGTGTGGCTTTATGTACTTTTAGCACAGCAGTTAGGTTATGGCTACATTGAACTGTGTTGTTTGGGCCTCATGGCATTTTGACCTACCTGTAGATTTTATGTTGTGGACATCTTTGACTACCACACATAACATGGAAAACATGATGAGATGTCCAGTTGTGATGCAGCAATCTGCCAAATTGCATAAACAACACAGTCCAGCTTTTTTGATAGGTGAATTATGTATTCTAATATCTGCAGTTGAAAAAGTTTCAAAATGCAACATTTCTGACAGTCGTAAATACAAGACATACAATTGAAGCAAACAGCAGCTTATGATAAAATTCAGGAGGCTGTATTATTATTATTATTATTATTATTATTATTATTATTATTATTATGATGCCTTAAAATGTTCTTACTGTCACAGCAAATAACATGTCATTGCTGCTGGGTACAAACCTCTTATCTACAAAATTGCTACTTTCCAGGAAATTTCAAAAAAGCCACTCTACTCCTGAAAACTGAATATTGCATTGTCCTGATTACAAATTATGTGTTGTGCTTTTATTTGTTTAAAAAATTATAAAATCCTGTTTTATGTCAAACATTAGATTGCATTAGATTTAATGGAAATATTCAGAGGGATTGAAAAAATTGTTTTGCTCTCAAATTGCATTTATACATACAATTTTCAATCCATCAAAAATGTCCTTGGGTCTGTATGTTTTATTTTAAACATACATCCCTTATCTAATGTTAATTTCACCATCAGCCTAGCAGTAAAGCCATTGCAGTTGTTTTCTTCTGTTCATCTGTACATTTATACTTTTTGCATGACCATTCACTGCATTGCTCCATCAATTACGGCTCCTCACACAAATGAAGCCTGTCTACAAATGCACAATGCTCATCAAGCTGAGCTCATTTCTGAAGCAGCCACCTCGAGATGGAAGCTGCTATTGTTCCCTAAAAGGAGGAAGTCAATGCAGGTCTTTTCAAGCTGGGATGGAAAGGGCTCTTAGAATTTTTCAGGTCACACAGGATCAAAGATTGCTGCCCAGAAAATGCTCCTGCATGCTGGGTTCTGGTGAAAGCAAATGAAGATGAGGGTTATCTGTTGATGGAAATGTCCTGAAACATCAACTGTTAATCAGAGTCAAGTGTCCATCTATGTAATGAATACTGATTATAAAAACGAAATGTAACGCTCTTTGCAAAAATTCAGCCATATCAATATCTATTGGTTTTATACAAGTAGGTATTCAGGTTGTCAGTATTAAAATGTTAACTGCAATCTGCATTAAGGCTCACCTATTATGGTGAGCTCAACGCGGTGGTTTGTACCAAAGCAGGAATCGATTGCTACGTTCATATACAACAATTAGGTGTAAAATTATGACCAGTGACATGAAGTGAATACACTGCTTATTTCTTCATCATGGCTGCTGGTAGTGGGTGCGATATATTAGACAGCAAGTGAAAATTTGGTCCTTAAAATCAGTGTGTTAGAAGCAGGAAAAATGGGCAAGTATTAGGATTTGGGTGAGTTTAACAAGAGCCAAATTGTGATGGCTAGACGACTGGGTCAGAGCATCTCTTGTGGCATTGTCCTGGTCGGCAGTGGTTAAGTATCTATCAAAATTCATCCAGGAAAGGATTATGCTGGATAAACAAGTCCAATCCACAGATGCTGCACCTTGCAACTTACAGGACGTAAAGGTCCCATTTCCTGCAAACAATTTTCTCTGCTTTTTATGCTGTTAGGAGAGGCTTGGGAAGCAGAAGAACATGACATCTTCTGCGAAACTCAGTTCACTGAGAAATGCACTATGCCTATTTAAGGAAAATGCCCCTTAAAACTCTCTGTTTTTTATTTCCTGGGGTTTATAATGTAAGAGCTATACAGCCTCCACCTACATGCGTGTCTTCTGCTCATCATAGGCAGATTCCATGTTTGTTTTGAAAGATCGCTTTCCTCCCACCCATCAGATGTCGTTTGGACATCCTGTTAATTACAGGGTTGCATGTGTGAAAAGGCCTTAGGTAAGTGCTGATTTAAAACATATATCAATAAGTCAGTAGCATAAAGTATAAAAGCCTTGCATTATTCTAATTCCTAATTCAGAAATTTCTTCACAATGTTAAGATGGGGTTTGGAAATAGTTTTGAACTGCAAAGTGTTGGCAATTTAAAACTGTGATTAAAACTGGGATAACTCGGGAATTTTCAAAAATCAATAACACCAAATACATCCTGATTATTTCTTTACAAATGTTTTAATTGGCGTGTCATTGTCATCTCCATCCTATTCATGGCATCGTAGATCGGCAGGAAGGATACTGGCTCCGTGGGGGATGAGCAGGTTCATCTGACACCTAGTTGTGTGTGTGTATTTGTGTGTGTCAGTGTGTGCATATGGATGCTGTTAATATAGCTCCACCATTATGTATATTAGCCCCATTCCCCTGAGTGCACCTCCTCCATTTAGAGCTTTCAATCACTCGCCTGCTTTATGGGAGTCCGGACGTACACACACACGCACACAGAGTCAAATATGCACATACATGCACACTCAATTACTGTTTTTTATGGACGTGATGTACAGGCGCACACACATATGCTGACATATGCTTCTTAAGAAATACAAACACACATGAACACACTGAGCACACCAAGGTTACTGGATTCATCCTCATCCAACTCCAGGTCCCTGACTTGCTAATTATGCTCCGCTGTGATGTAGTAATTCATGCTGCTGTTGTGTGTGTTGCCTGTGTGTGTGCACGAGCCTAACATACTGAGTAAGTGATCACATTGTGCATTTTGTGTGTTGATTGCATTTGAGCCTCAACAACAGGTCTGTTTTAATCACAAACTCTGGATCAATACTCTATTCAGGCAACTTAATTTTAGTGTGTGTACGCGTGTGTTGCTGTGTGTGTGTTTAAGAGGCAATCTCAATCACAGGCTCTGCAGTAGATGAGGGGAGACAGCCTTTGAGGAGAATTTGCTTTGAACTCAACCCATTTTCAGGTGTGTGTTTGTGCTCTTCTGGCTGCTTGTGTGTTTCCAAAGCACATGTAAGCCCAGTGTGTGACTGTGGTGTGTTTTAGTTCACTCAGTCTACCATTAAACACACCACAGAACTGATAAAATGAACAGTAGGCAGCTCTGATTACCCCTCTGTCTGTCCTGCCTCTATTAACACAAGTCAATACAGTCTAAGGTTCTTTTGTATTGAAGTAACCTTCCATGCCCTCTCACACTCACCCTAACATGACTCCATGACCTGAGGATCACAGAATCAACCTCTGCATGGCTGCCCCTGTCAGTTCCACCTTTCTTCACCCTAACCTCTCCAGGAACTGACCTTATAAATCACTGGACACTGAATTTTAAGTGCAGATCACTGAAATGTCATAAAAAATATGGAAAGGGCGTAAAGGAGAAATCCCCCCCAAGGCTGAAGCTACTGTGTTGACAGGTTGTCCATCTGTCTAAATGTACAAAAAATTAGGGACGCAGGATATTATCGGAACAATATCAGTATTGGCAATTGCATTTAATTTCTTAAAATTGAACATCAAACAACAAAACTTGTAGTCTTGCATTTATCATCTTAGAAATATCTCAATTTTTTTGTCTATTTTATCTTTTTCCAACACAGGCACAGTTTTACGTGCTTTCATCTCCTCATACCTCCACTATTGTAACAGCCTTTTATCCTTCCTAACCCAGAAATTGGTATATCAACTTCAGGCAGTTCAGAACTCTGCTGCCGGGCTTTAACCAGAGCAAGAAAATATGACCACATCACTCCCATTTTAGCATCTTTACACTGACTCCATGTATGTTTTAGAATTGATTTTAAGGTTTTACTAATTACTTTTAAAGCCCTTTGTATTATTAATGAATACATGTCATTTATTATTCTAGTTTCTGTATGGCCTGGAACCAAATGTTCTACAGCCCCATGGTTGGGGGAAATTTGCTCTAGAGCACTATAGAGTGGTGCAGGATTATGTCCAATTTAGTGAAACTGAGTTAGCATTTTAGCCCCTCTGGTTGCCAAGGCAAAAAGTAAATGGCATTTTACTGTTGCATTTCTGAAAAACACCTGAAGAAAGGTCTGTGATGATGCGAACAGGGTCTTACATTAACACTTGCCAAGCACAAATGGCAGGTAGTTTTCATTTCTTTTAGCGTCTTTATGCTGGCTCCCAGTATGTTTTAGACCTGACTTTAAGATTTTACTGAATACTTTTAAAGCTTTCTATGGCCTCTCTCCAAGTTTATCTCCTACCTTTTAAAGGATAAGTTCGGTTTTTTGACACCTGGACCTTATTTTTAGGATTAAATACGCTCGTAGACTCACCCAGACAATTTTGGCGGAGCTCGGAGCCGTTTTCGAGCAATTTAGATCCATCCGACTGCATTTTTTTCTCATGCCATAGCAGCAGACGGGGCCAGAAATCGAAGCCCCTAAATTAGACATTATCTGCTGCAAAACTCACTCCTCCTCTGTTGCCATTCCAGTGCAGTGTCCACAACAACACCACCAGTTAGCCCCCATTCATGGACGTGCAGTGGTTGCTTGTTCTCTGGCCAGCTGTTCGGCTCTTTCCCTCTGCATCCTCCTTTCAAATAGCTACTCGTCGGTATATTCTGGCTCAAAACGATACGGGCATCCATTATACTCAAAGTCGTCGTCAGACACTTCTACATCGGATAAATATTCCGCCATGTTGCACAAACATCGCCGTGTAGCTGTGTAGCCTAGCAACAACAGCAGCTCTACTCAGCTGCGCTCTTGCGGTGCATGTCTGTGACGTCACCAAAAGTTACCCGTCCTTGTAAAGCCCCGAATGACCATAACAATGAAGTTGAGCTGACATGGTGATAACACTGGCCATTCATTTATAAAATGTAGCTGAAATGAGCGAGTTACGCAGCAGATAATGTCTAATTTAGGGGCTTCGATTTCTGGCCCCGTCTGCTGCTATGGCATGAGAAAAAAACGCAGTCGGATGGATCTAAATTGCTCGAAAACGGCTCCGAGCTCCGCCAAAATTGTCTGGGTGAGTCTACGAGCGTATGTAATCATAAAAATAAGGTCCAGGTGTCAAAAAAAAACGAACTTATCCTTTAATACCATATCAGCTAACAAGAGCACTAAGATCCTCAGGTGGAGGCCTTCTGGTTGTTCTGCAATTTGGAGGTCATAGGTCAAAGATCAAGGCCTTGGAGCCTACAAAAATGGCCTGGGACTCGAATGCAGTCATTACAGATCATATTTAATAAACAATGATCCATCCACTATGGCCACAGCCATGGGCACCGACTTAATGAAATATCTCAGGAGCACTTTGAGAGGTTTTTTCTCTGACTTTAGAAATAGACTTAATAAGTTTACATTTTTTTCACAGGTCAAAGGCTAAAGTAAAGGAGCTTTGTTATCAATCATGAACCCAAGAATTCTCAAGAGTGCCTTTAAAGATTTTCATGAAACTTTTTGAGACAAGTCCATTTTAACTTAATAATGAACAGATCGGCTTCTAAAGGTCATGGACAAAGGGCAAGCTCATGGAGCCTTATGGCTGTCTGTTGCTCGTGAAAAATAATATCTCATATGAATGAGGGGGGCGTGATATATCTTAGCTAAAATTTTCCACCCTGACTCAAGGATGCCTAAGTAAGATTTTCAAAATCAAAGGTCCTGGTCCTGGGTGTGGATCATTTACTCCCATTATCATCTTTTGCTTTTAAATGCTGTCTTCTGAACTTGATGTCACAGGTTGCTCAAAAGGATTTTCTTGTAAATTTGCTCAATGTCTACTATGACACAAGAGCTGATTGGATTTTTGAGATCATGGTCAAAGGTCAACGTCATGGGTTCTCCTGATAATCCTTTGCTTATGAATGTAATGTCTTAAGAAATCGTTGAGGTACTTCCTTTCGCTTTGCACTAGGGCTGAAAGATATATCGTTATCGTATCTATATCGAGATATGAACATTCAAGATATTAATATCGAAAAAGGAACAGTATAAACGATATAGATTTCCCCCACGCTCGCCCTGCATGTACAGCTCTGGAAGTCACAACAAATTTCATTTTTATGATTGCCCTTGAATGCACGCTAAGGCCAGCCAACCACAAACCTTTTTTTATTTTCAAATCGTTTTTATTTTTCTGAAAAATGCTTGGTTTTCACTGAACCTGTAGTCATATCGTATCGTATCAATATCGAGATATCTGGCATGAATATCGAGATATGAAATATTGTCCATATCGTTCAGCTGTACTTTGCACTCATTTCTGTCTGATTTGACGATGGATTGATTATATTTTTGAGGAGCAAGGTCAAAGGACACTGGGCCTCGTGGTTATCCCTGTCCTTTAAGATTTCCTTGAATCACACTTCCACAAGGCTCTTGCATACCTTGCAGAATCATTTAACCACCAGGCAGTGGTTCTAGGTTGCTGTTGTAGTCTAACTGTCAAGAATTTGCATACTACAGCTTTAAATAACCAAGTATGTGCTACTTTGAAATACAGCTGGGTATAAAATAACAATTTGTTTTGATTAAAAACAGGTAATATTCTGTCAATCAGTTGGAATAAAAACTCTCTTTTTCAAAGGTCTAATGTTAATTTCATGTAATTTCAGCCTCCAGTAAACATGTCACAACACAGTTTCGTTCTGTTTTGTTTTCGAACAATTAACAGTATCTTCTCTCAGCCAGGCCAATTTACAGCACTTGAACCAAAGCCGCTCAATTTATTAGAATTAGAGGAGCTGCTTTTGTAAACTGAATGTAATCCAGCTCTAGTTATTTGCCTGAGTTAGCTTCAAATATATTCTGTCTTTGCCAGTTTAAGTGATCGACATTCACCCACCCATTGATCAGCCCTGATTTGGAAGAAAAGTATTCTTTTCCAGATGCAGAAAAAAGCCCTCAGGATAAATAAAACTCTAAGTCTGAAACAATAACAATCACAGTATTGACCTAAAATCTGCTCAAGAAACTCTTGTTATGCATGATAAATGACACTGTGTGAGCACCTGTGCAGCTGCTGGAAAGTTAGTATTTAATAAATGAGTTTGTTGTTTGTCGTCAGAGTGATGGACTACATTAGACAGTCCTGTTCAACCTTTAGTACAACATACGTCACTACCAAAGTCACCTCAGAGCGGCTGTTAACGGCACACAGGATGCCTCCTGCAGGGGAGGGCTGCTGATAAAATGAATCTGTGGGCTGATTGGATGTATAGAGCACTGCTGGTGCATCTAAATTTGTTGAATCTCTGTGTGGTTATGGGTAGGCTCATGAGAGTGTTTGTCAAGCTGTAATTTTTTCATTACAGCTCCAATAAGGTATTTTTTAGCTTGTCATTAACCAGACTAAAATCAATACAAATGCATATATTTAACCCTTGAAACTTAACCAAGGTGTATGCAATAGGGTTTGTTTAAGACCATAAAGCTCTAACAAAGGCTGGGCATTGAATAAGATTTTAATATCAGTGCCATTAGCGATTCTGCTTATTGACCTGATTCTTTAAAAATTCCCTTATCAATTCTTCTGGGTTTTTGTGCAACAAAAAAGTTGGCCTACAAAGGTTTTCCCTGGCAGCAATGTCAAACACATGATATTTATTTGGACCAGTAGCTGCCAGCCGTGATTTTTGACCTCTTTGTTATCATTTCAGCTGACGTCCTCTGATAAGAGCATGATATCCTTGATTTATAATGCATGCAGAACAAAGGCAAAGAAACTGATAAAGGAATTGTTCAGCAGAAAGACTAATGATATTGATTCCTTGAGGGAGATGTTTTCAATCCTCAGCTTGAACTGGTTTTTGATTCCTATTCCTCACGATAACCAATGGAAAAAGCATTTGCAGAAATATAGTCCAGTATAACTCTGTTCTTTTTATCATCATTTGCTTTTGTAACTTTAAAGAACTGAACTTTCTCTTTTACTGTGTAATGTTATAAATGTAGACCTCTTCAAACAAACTCAGAGCCTCATTAATCTCATTGAACTTTAAGAGATATCATTTTTTTAGCTGCTTGTTAGCTTTCATTTAATCTTTAATAGTTGTGCTGGTGTGATTAATTGACTTTCATTTATGATTACCATTACATCTTCCCACAATCACACAGAGTAAGCGTCATTATACGATCACAGTGCAGGATGCTGTGCTTGTTCTGCCGTGTTGGTGAAGCGCTCTGCCCCCTCCCCTTCTGAGCTGAGCTGGGTAAACAAGCTCGTATTTTTAATGAATGGTGGATAAAACAGTTCAGTGTTCAGGTCATTGATGAGACTTGAGTGTGGTTCATTGCAAAGACAGAAAACGATTGTGATAGTGAGAGTTTAAAGAAATGCGTGTGCCGAGGCTGATTTAGTACTGATATGGTCCTTGCGTGCATATACCTCCAGCACTTTAACATATGGTGTTAAGACATCAGCGGTGGATTTCAAAGCCTGGTCTGTTGTATTCATTAACCCTTTTCACAGTGCCTTCACGTAAAAGCACTGCAACAAAGCTGTGGCATCTTTACACCACAAGACTTTTACCTTAATTCTGTGAAGCTGGAATATCAGTCAATTCACACTGTAACACAGCTTTGATGTGGACAACATGGGGCACGCTCCTGCTCCTGAGTCCCATGCCTCCCTCTCTCAAGATACTACACCTCTGATACTAAACATACCTCTGAAGACGGAGCAAAGGGGGGTCAACTTTCCATCTTTACGGCCACTACATCTCCACGATGTTCAGAGTGGAACAACGTGTCACAGGGACGTACTTATTACGACTTTAAATGACAGCATGAATTGTGATACGATATGACTTTAATGAAAAAACAATAATGAAAAAACGTAAGTACTTAGGTGAGGAGCAGCCTATCTTTTCTAGCATCTTCAGCACCTGACTTAATATGATGGCCTTGAGTGCACCTGCAACAAGAAGTAAGAAAAAAATCGAATAGTTCAACAGCAATTAAAAAAAAAAAGGTTTAATAACACAAAAATGACAAAAAGCAACATTTTGACTATTGCGCATGCACACATTGTAGTCTTGTAAAATGTGCTCTCTTCAGATTCTTGACTAATCATTATAAAAGCTTCTGTGGAAATCATCTGCACACACTTTTAAAATACATTTTTACGTCCATCAAAGAGGTCAGCTTTTTGCTGATGTGTGTTCATAAGTTGATTTGTTGTTTGTTTGTTTGGGGAGAACTCCAAAAGTTATGATCATATTTTATGACATTTTCAGGGAATTACACAACATAAAGGGCAGTGTCCATATTTTGGCTAATAATGCAATATTTCTTAAATGACTTTGATGACGTTTAAGTGATTTTTGGTCACGGCAAGAGGGAGAAGTGATTTAATTTCAGTGTTAATCTAAATATATGGATGCGGATCCTAGAATTTACAAAGGATTTGTTAACCTTGCATGATAGGGCAGTTTTCCTTATTTTTGATAATATTGCAGTAAATTCTCAATGGATTTTGTTGACATTTTCAGGAAATATTGGTCATTGCACAAGGAATAGGTGATTAGATTTTGGTGGCGAATCTGAATTCAGAAGCATTTTCCAGAATTTTGAAAAGATTTATTAACTTTGCCCAGTTGGGCAGTTTTCAACATTTTCTATAATTTTGCAGGAAGTTCTCAATGGATTTTGATGACATTTTCAGAATAGTTGGTCATTGCACATGGAAGTAATGATAAGTTGTTGTTGCTTATCCAAAATCAGATGCAGATCCTGGAATTTTCAAAGGATTTCTACATTTTCGCTTAAATTGCTGTAAGTTCTCAACTGATTTAAACAGCATTTTCAGGGAATGTTGGTCATGGCACAAAGAATGACATGATTCCTCTTTTTGAGGTGATTTCTAAACAGTGAGAAATAGGGCAGGTTTCCACATTTTTGATCATAATTTGGACAATGGACAAGGGTGAACTGATTGGATTTTGGCAGCGATGCAGATGCAGGTTTGGGAATTTTCAAAGGATGCGTTAACAGTACGAGAAAGGGCAGGGTCCACATTTTGGCGAATAGTTCTCAACATATTTTGGTGACATTTTCAGGGATTGTTGGTCACAGCTCAAGGAAGAAGTTACATTTGGTGGTGATCTTAATCCTGATGTGGATGCAGGAATATTTTCAAGTATTTGTTAACAGTGCAAAATAGGGCAGTTTTCCACGTCTCTTTCCACATCTTGAAGACAGTGTTTGAAATGCCTTGGCGGGGGTTTGTGCTCTCAGAGCTCATCTAGTTTTGTCTGTCATTGGTCAGTTGAAATACACAAGTATTTCCAGAAGGACGATAATTCCCCATTCACCTGAGGTAAAGTGAACCAGTGTTCCTCAGCATGTGTGCTGTAGTGTTTTTGTTTATATGAATCCTGTTGACACACACAACGTATTGACAGTACTGACAGTAGGAAACTGAAACATGAAGAGTGTTTACAGAGGCAGTAAGACCCAGAGGACGAGCAGAGAGAGAGAGAGAGAGAGAGAGAGAGAGAGGGAGGGGGAGAGAGAGGGAGGGAGGTTTGGTGGGAGGGGAGAGAGAGGAGGAGGAGGGACTGTGTTCACTCTGGGCTCTATGCGTTGCGGCTCGTGGTGTCAGCGCAGCCAGTGTGTGTCTCAGACTGCCGGCGCGAGCGTGTGCATCGGTGCGTCTGTCCGCTGTGTGTGTGAATGTGTGTGTGACTTCAGTTGCTCTCTCTGCATACGACAGGTGGAGATGACATGACTGCGCTCGAGAGGAAGAAAGGGAAGGACCTGTAAGGACTTCACACTCTTACACACCCACATACAGACATGTAAACACACTCACCTTCTACCCTACATTCCCTCACACACACCTTTAGATTCCAGCACTCTGCGGTTCAGGGCACAGATAAGTTGCAGAGTGTGTAAATGCTCTTTTTCCTGCAGCTTATCATCGGACTGTGTATCAGCTGACTCCATGTGTTCACAGCAAACACACACACATGCTCAGGTCCTGACTGTTTTGTTTGATGCCTGCAGACGCGGTCAGCAAGTGTTCCTGCGTCCTGAAGAGAGTTCAGCTCCAGCCCTGAATACCAGACAGTCCACCACGCTGTCCGAACAACTCCAGGTAAGAAAAAAACTTTTCCGCTTTTTCCTCTGCTTCTACTTCTTTTTTCTTCTCCAAACTGTCTGAAAAACAGGATGCTTTGCACCTCACGCCCTTTGCCCTGTTCTCTCTTCCTTTTCCTTGAAATTTTACTATCCTTGTCCTGTCCAAGGATGTTCAGACTGTGCGTTCATGTCAATACACTCCTAAGAAGTCATGTTCTGAGAGTCCAGGTTTAACAAACAAACACACTCTTATCTCTTCATCATGCTCATATTTGAAGTTAAGTCCAAAGGAGGTAAGTTTCAGCTCCTGTTGCTGCAGCTCTCTTTCTTTCTCTCTCCACTGTTTGAGCCGGTAAAACACTTATTTCTCACCTGGGGCTCCTGTTTTGTGTCACCATGTGTGTACGTGTGCGTTAAAAGGCTCAGATTAAAGTCGGTGAGATAAAAGAAACAGAAATAAACATGAAAGGTAGGAAATTAAATACAGATTTTTTCTGTTTGAATGGCAGCTGCCTGGTTGAGAGAGCATTTGTGTGTGTGTTAAGTGGAAGTTTAAGTGTGTATTTGTTTTAGGACGGCACTTTTTACAGCTGAGTTGATGCAATTTTGGTTTTGAAATCCCCCAAGTGGTAAGCCTGGAGGTTTTCACCCTCCACCATCTCATTTTGCTCTTTTGTGTTCCTCTGATTTGTGACACAGAAGCTGCTAGCGAAAAATTTGAAAATTGCTGCTTTCATGTATAATCACACGTGCGAACACGCAGCACCGGTTGCAGAGAGAAAGAGAGTGTGTGTTCATTTGCATGCTATGTTTGTGTGTCTGCATTGGTGTTTTCTCTGTTGCAGAGATTTAATGATGCTGGCAGCAAAATGAGAAAAAAAGTACTTGATTGGCTGCCAGTGTCGACATGTTCAGCTCAGATCCAATTTCCTTGGCAGATACACACTCGGTGTTGCAGTGTTGCAGGCACATGTGCGCACACTTTGATGACACACAGCCCCACTATCAGGGATTTTACAATCATACATGAAAGTGACAAACAGCCATGTAATACACACGGACCTCAGAGAAACACTGTTGTGATTTTTTTTCTGTGTGTTTGAGGTCATATATTCACACACAGACATACACAAACACACATATATAGATATGGGGCTGGGATTTAGGTTAACAACATATAGTTTTGTTGATATGTTTAATTGAAATAATTTCTTTAGTAATTAATGAACAAGAAATTAAGAGTTCTTTACTTAAAGAACCACTAACAGTGATATAGTGATTGACACTATCATTTTGGGTCTGAATGGGGACTTTCATTTTTATTCACTTCTTTTTTAATTATTGCATTTACATTATGAATTAAAACCCAATTATACTATTACTCATTTGATTATTTAGCAACAAAAGATCTTAAATTTTAGACACTTAATGGTTAGTCATTTATTGTCTCTAGTGATCATAAATATCAGGAGATCTTTAGAAAATGGTCAACATTGCTTTGCAACTGCATATTTGTGCATGAAACTGGCAATAAGTATCCTGCCACATTCACTTCCTCTTCCAATGTCAATTAAATCAATTAAACCAGCCTTGCCAATCCTGTACAGTCGTGCACTATCACCATGAGAAACGGCAATGTGTGACTGGGGCATAAGCCAAAATTGTAAGTGACACTGAAACTCCTTTAAATGCTGAGCATGAGATAAATTGAGATAGATTGTTTTGTAGTGGCAGATATAAAAATTTCTTCTGATATGTACGACTGATATTTTAGTTATATATCAGTCATCCATCCATTATCTATCCTGCTTATTCCTTCCAGGGTTTCGGGGGGACATTATGCGAGAGGCAGGGTACACCCTGGATCGGTCGCCAGCTGATTGCAGAGCAACATATAGAGACAGACAACCATTAACACTCACACTCACACCAATGGGCAATTCAATGTCACCATTTAATGTAGCCAGCGTGCCCAGAGACAACCCGTGCATGCACAGGGAGAACATGCAAACTCTCTCAGAAAGGCCCTAAACCTCCTTTCTTAGCTACTGTTCACAGGTTTCTCCAATTGGTCAAACCTTTGCCTTACTCTTTTAATGTATTGAGTTTAACACATTGCCTTACATTTATTACTTTAACATTAAAAATGCACATGGAAAACCTACAAATACTTGAAGGTATGTGGAAAGATTTTGGCACTGATGAAATTTGGAGTTCTACATAGTGGTACAAATAAAAGCACTTTATGTTTGTAACAGAGCTGTCGCTTTTCCCAAAAATTAAACTTGAATGGTTATTCGAACATAAATGCTAATATTTAGAAATATTCAAACCCTCCTGGCCCCCCACTGGCCCGAGTACAACACAGACATGAAGCATTTCCGTTAAATCATTTTGCTATTTCATTAGGTTACCACAAGAGGGGCAAAGCACAATGAAATTTGCTATCTTCTATGAATTTGCTGTCCTGAATATACAATGCCACCAAAAACAGAATAGATTACAGCTTTAAACTAAGAACTTTGAAACTTTTACTAAACAAAAGGAAAATATAGACTTATTTTTCTTATATTATTCACCAGAAACACAAGCCTACCAACTTGTTTGAGATTGAGTGCTTTATGCAATGAAAGAAAAGCTAGCAATGTAATTAAATACAGACTGTCAAGTCAGTGCATTGCTAACAACAGCGCTTTAATAATGTGATATTTACCCTCGTAGTTATGGGGATAACTCAAAATGTAGAGTTTGCAACTCTTGCAGCTCTTCAAAACAGAGAACAGGCATCAGCGATGCAGTGTACATCATTGATGTTTTATTAAATTTTGCAGGCATCCTTAGTAAATGTTAACGGAGCATAAACGGAAACTGGGAGTCAGTCATCAAGCTTGCTAACAAGCTAACAGTCGGTTAGTGCATGAAGTCAAGTCATGCTGAGAGCGCCCTCTGTTGGAGCAAACCATTCACTACTCCAGGCGCCCTGTTGTGCTACTGCACAGTATATTTTCAATGAGTGCCTCTGTACAGTCTATCTATCTATCTATCTATCTATCTATCTATCTATCTATCTATCTATCTATCTATCTATCTATCTATCTATCTATCTATCAGTCGGACGCTTGGTCTGTCCTTAATATATGATTCAGAAAAGCTCAATATAAAAAATATGTCAATGTTTTATTAAATTTGGACAGTACGCAGCACAGCTTTGGCCAGATGGCTGTTCAACATGAGTCTGGTTCTTCTCACGATTTCCTGCCTGCTTGACAGAAGGTTTTTCTTGCCGATTTGACTTTTGCTAATTGTGGCAAAGTGCTGTAATCCTAGTGGATTTATGTAGGGTCTGATAAAATATTAATGATTAAAAAAATAGAAAAGATTGAATGCAAAATTAAGAGTTTGACTTTGACCTACTCTTTTCTAAAGTGCAGTGAGATAACATTTGTTATCAGTTGTTGCTATACAAATACATAATGACTGATTGAATTTGTCTTCATTTTTTTTTTCTAACATATTTTTGGGGTTGAGTATCGCTGCTTTTACTGCTGTGAAACTTGATCATTTTTGTTTGATCTTAATAATAATCCTATCAAAGGTTATTCTTCTTGTACTGTACAACCATTTTGTGTTTGTTTTAATGAAATCAAATGACAATATTTGAACATGATTTATTATTATACAGACATACACTTTTATTTTTTTGATGGCCCAAGCCCACATAGACATAGACGCAATCACACAAAAGGAAAACAAAAGACACACCTAAAGTTGTTGGGGTGATTTTGATTTGTGTGCCTTCGTGTGTGTCTTCATAAATCTTAAAACAATCTTATTTTACCTGATGCTCTCTTATCATACTGTTTTCTCCTCTTAATTTAGCACACTGCTTTTTTAGCACAACTAGAGTTATCCTTTGTATGATTTGTATGTGTACATATCTTTGTGACTGTACACTGCTATTAACAACTGTGTCAACCAGCAGCTTATTTCTGCTGTCATGTTTGTTGCTAAAGGTCCTGCCTAACCACATTCCTCACCAGCAGCCTTGTGTGTTTGTAATTGTTTTGTTGTTTCTGAAGCGTCTTACGTACAGTAATTTTGTCTATGAGTTGAAACCTGAATATTCAGAGCGTTTTGCACCACCTGTAGGAGCTGTTTAAAAATCATAGCAGGCGAAAGAGTCTTTCTATTAACTTCCTCAATCAGGGTGATTTTGCAGTTTCGTGGTGCCGGTTCCACGAAAAGGTTTTGGTGATGTCATGACTTTTATCCCCTGATTTGATGGATTAAAACATCTGTGAGAGAACGAGTCTGAGTGAATTGTGAAGTGTAATTCTGTATTTGTGCTGCAATGAATCTGTGCGATTGCATGAACCTGTGCCTTTGTATATATCTTTTTGGGTGTGAGAGTTAAATTGTTGATTGTATGTGTGCATGTTTTTAGCAGATTTGTCCGCGTGTGTGCCAATGAGGCAGTAAAAGCAGCAGGTTAATCTCCTCTCGGTCTCCAGCTGAACAGATGTGAGGATTATTTTGGCAGGGAATCTGGGTGGTGCTTTCGTACTTGTGTGTTTGTGAGGTTGGTTTGCTCCTAAAATTCAACGCAGTGAATGTTTGTGTGGATCTTGGGGATGCCCCTGAGATTTTTCCATTGGACAGAGTGAATTTAAACTGTCATAATGATATTTGTTGATGATTCATGATGTTTATGGTGTACAGCATGTTTTTTTTTGATATTTTTCTTTATTTAAAATATTTTGAATTATGACAACTGAATCACAATCAAAAGGTGATTTTTTTGTGTGCTTTGTTATAAAGGAATACAAAGTCAATAGACCTAGCCTTCATAAGATCAGTCTTTCAAGCACATTCTAGTGACGTATGAAAAGCTGCACATTGTGTATTTAGTACCACTTTTGGTCATTTGGGGACCTTTGCTCTCTTTGAACTGATTTAGTTAGCTTCAGTCTGATGGAAACTTGCTATCTTCCATTACCAAGTATTAATACTATATTTTCAGTGAGATATTTGGCTTTTACTGGAGGTTTACATACTAACCAAATGTATGCGTAAGATTATGAATCAGGGCTGCCACCCTATGCTGGATATTGGAATATCTGTTCAAGTATGGGGAAAAAAACAATACTGCAACTGAAAAAAATATATTTGAATTGAAAGTATATAGTTCATCAGTGTATTCGGGGTCTGGATCCAACAGAGGGCGCTCCCACCACTTCCCGACCATCCATTGCTGTCTTTCCCTCAACAACAAGAAGTACACCATGGAAGCACTATTGGCTCCACACCACTCATGACAAAATATAAAAAAGACTGCGCTATGAGTCAATATTGCAGCTGGCTTACTGCTCACCATGACAAATCTAGGGCCCTTGTGTCGGCTTTCCAACCGGCTGTGGCAGTGACAATGCTCTGCCAGTGCGACCATGTCGTTTTCAGCAGGCCCCCCACCAGAAGTATGGAAAAAGACCCCCACGGACAAGACTGCAAGATTCATATGCAAGGACTTGCAACACACCAGTGTTGAGTGCGGAGCAAAATTCCTAAAAAATGGTGTACATATGGTGCTGACCATGTGTTTTTTGGCCACTGGTTATCAGTCCAAGGCGATCTGATGTTTTTATTGACTACTGATCAATCTTATATTAGGTCTTACCAGTGTATTGAATTCTTCCACATCAGGATGCTGAGCGCTCTTATGTCCCTTGACTGTCCTTCAGTAGCAAACATTTTGCGTTGTCATATATTTTTAAAACTACATCCAGAGCACCGGTGGACGAGTGCATGAGCACAAGGTTTAACCATGAGTTTACCTCAAGCTGTTCTCTTTTTTCATCACAGTCGACAGAGAGCCTCGGTGTAAAGTCTGTGCAGCCATTTAACAATCAGGTCATCCCAACAAAATACAACACCGTTTGGTCTCTGTTATTCAAAGACTGTGATGATTTTTTTTTTTTTTCTCCAAAGGATAGTACCAAATGATCTATAGCCCAGAAGTGGTCTGTGACCCAGTGGTTGGAGTCCTAAGTGATAATCTTGCAATCTTGTCCAAACCCTGTGATGTGCTGGTGTGATAGAAAAAACTTTATCAGAGACAGAAGAAGCTCAGAAATGTTTGGGCTCCCCTCAGAGACTCTTAGGCAGCACTTTGGCACAGGTGTTTTTGTCCACCTCCTGACCTTCTCCTCCCCGCTGTAACCTGCCCAAATCCCTCCTCCAGCTCCCTGACAATTAGCTGCATTACTCCTTGTCTTCACTGCCATTTGGTGGCACAGATGTCTCTACATTTTCCTTTCATTTAGCAAAGATAGTGCTTCCAAAGCAAAGTAGAGCTCTTGTTGGAACAGAGCTATCAGAACGCCTAAACAGTCACACAGCATGATGTTATGTTTGTGTGAATGTGTGTGCTGGCAAGTTAGTCCAACTCCACAAAGTAATGCCCCAGATCGACTGACCTTATTGACATGAAAGTGTTTGTACCGAGTGGAGCAGGTTTAACCTTCTAAAGTTCTACTCTGCAGTATTAGTGTGTCCATTTTGTGCTCTGAGTTAAATTGAATAGATCCAGCAAGGTTTTTAACTTGAGGTTTTTTTCAGTCTGACTTTGATGCTTGTTTTAAAGTGGTCTATCTGATCTTGCCTTACACATCTGATATTATAACACGCAGTCTCAGTTAAAATTATAGGCCTGCATACTGTGATTACACTCTTAACAGTTGGTGCTTTATTAGCATCTCTCCTTGCACTGTACTGTACATTTTTGATTCCGTATTCTGAGATGCTCTAACAGAGCATCTCAGACAGAGTAAGAATAGAGGTGGATCAGGTGTACTAAGTCTTGTAGACATACTCTTCACAGTGGTTAAAGTTGAATATATGAACCTGAGTGAAGGTAAAATATGATACATGATACATGCATGTCTTTTGACAATGAGACAAATTTCTCCTTCAGATTCAAAACTGGATCAAAAATGTATCTAAATCTAACAAAAGCAATAAGAAAAAAACTTTAAGTCATCGGTTTGTCGTCCAACTATGACTTTAAAATATTTGAGTTTGCTCTTGATAAAGATAAAAAAAATTTAGAGAGCTGATTTGACCCATTTCATCCTTATGTTTAACGTTTAATGCCTCACTCTGCTTTTATCTTTGATGTGAGAGCCAGCAGCCTGATGTGAAGCAGTAAGCAGCAGATACAGAGCGAGATATTCAGCACATTTGACTGAGCACGCTCACACACTCACAGAGAACTCAGTGCAGCACCAGAGCCCAGTGCTTCTGTGCACTTGAGCCTATAAGATTGAAACTAATGATCTTCACTGGCAGCTCAGGCCCAGTGACCTATGTGGGCAGTATGGCTGTGTATCATATATGAAGTAGTGGAGCAGCCACTACAGGGAAAATGGATTGTTAGTCATTTTGCACCACCAGATTGCAGCTGTATTAAATGGCTCTCATCACCTGCAGAAGCAGCGTTCTTTCTTGCTCAAGTGAAGCCACTGTAGTTACTGTTGCTGAAAAGCCAAACTCTCTATTATTTATTTTATTTTTCAGCACAGTCATGTTTGATCCATGGTGTTGTGATCATATAAGAGCCCCCATCACTGTCACTCATTGAAATTCTGTCCACCGGCTGTGCGCTCATCCTCTCTGTTTTATTACATTGATCGCTTGTTGCCTTGAATTAAACTATTGGGAACAAGATCCATAACGTGCTACATTTCCCAACTCTGTTGCAAACGCCAGGGGACTCGAGGATAACAGGTAAGGCGTGACACGCATGAGTAGTAGCTGCAGCAGTGGAGAATGTGCTGTGAGTTGACAGCTTAAATCGATCGCCCCTTTGGTGATGGCTGTGGGCGAGCTGGGGTGTATCAGCTGATCCAGGGTGCAGTGAAGCAGCCTGCAGAGTTTGTTTTTGTATCTCGAGAAGTAAAGTTTTGTATTGGTTACAGTGTAAGCTTTAAATTTGCTTTGAATGGATACAGGCATGCCATGCCATTTTCATAAAAAGATAAATGCTGTTAAAAAACAGTATCAGATACTTCTCTGGTGCATGATTCACTCATGAATTCAGGGTTTGTTCCATTTTTTCATGGTGAGAGCAGATTAAGCATTAAAATACCGCCCACCTGTGCTGTGCAAGACACACTAACAAACCCACTTCTGTGCAGCATAAACACCGACTGGAGCTGACAGAGAAAAAAATAATGATTTTTTGCTTATTCCTTAGATAGGGAGACATGCTCACATGTTTGGAAAAACAATTACATCCTTTGCTCTTTGGTGTATTAGTCAATATGACTTTTGAACGCAGTTTGCCAGTTTACATTCTGTATTTACCAGTATGGAAATACCATTGCAAAGCATACATTTTAAATATATTGATTTTTTTTTTAAATTGTTTGTTTTAATAGTTTTCAAAGTTGGAAAGTTTCAATGGAATTGACAGGAATTTATGGGCATAAACAGGAATAAACCTTGAATTTACAAAATTGAAGGTTGGCCCTTAACAGGGGATAATCTTGACTAAAGCAACTAGATTTCATGCAGTTATACTGAGAATATCTCTGCTATTCCTCAATCATCCATCCATCACATGCACAGATGATTCTAGAACCCTGGACTATTGAGGACAGACATTTGAGCCTGTGAGCAACATAAAGTGAAGTTAAAACTGATTGTTCAATAAAACAATTAAAACTTGTGGAAGTTCTACTTACAAATGCGTGTGCTGAAATGTAATGATTGTTGTCTAACGTTTAGATATGATATGCTTTGTTTAAATAACCCCCATTTTCCAGTTAATTCCCAGAATTCCCATAATTCCCATCATGAAACGTTTACAATTTAGAATATTTCCAGAATTCACCAGCTTAACTTCCCCTGGAAATTTTCTGGAATGTTTCAGCCCCCTTACAACCCTAGTGCTATGGCCTATCTGCAGGCATCAAGTTCAAAATGAGTGAATATTTGCAAGAAAACAATGAATTTTATCTGTTTGAACATTTTTATCTTTCTTATAGTGTACTGAATTGAATATAGGCTAAAAAGAATTCGCAAATCATTGAATTCTGTTTTTATTTATGTTTTGCACAATGTCCCAACTTAACTGGAATTGGGGTTTATTAATAGAAAATGGTTACATGCAATTTCAGATTCATGGTCATAGTAATTGAGCTTTAATGTAGAATGTATCATTACCTTTATTGGACGTAAAACATATTAGAAATTCTCTTTGTTGCATGTAATTTGCATAAAATCAAAGAGGCTCCTTCCTGCAGAAATCTCCAAAAATTGAAGGACACACAGTAGTTCAAAAGTTTTTTTTTTAAATTTTAGTTTTGCCCATTAGCATATTGTTTTATAAATAAAAAATGGAGCCCTCTCCAATCCTCCAGTATGAGTAATCTCAAATAAAGCTCTTCTCTTCCTTCTTCTCTGTGGTGCATTTATCCTCTTTCAGTTCTCAGCATGGTCAAATGGTGCAAATTCAGAACACAGGGTGAAAGTATTTTACATTTCAGGGGCACATCACTGTGGCGTTTCATGCTGTAGGGTTCAAAGTGATGAGGAGAAATTTACACAAGTAGGAGCCACTGAGCTGTGCCAGCCACACCACTTTGAATCATGTAGTGATAAATGACCACAGACACAAGGGCACCTTCACTCCCCAGCAGCCCCCTCATATTGCAGTATATATACAGTATGTATACATGTGTGTGCGTGTCTATGTCAGAGTTTGTGCTTTTTCTTTGATAAATGGACTGTATTATTCAGTGGTGCTGAATTTTATCTCAAGTGGATCCCTGCAGGGTTTTGAGCGAGCTCCTCTTTGTTTATGTCTGTGTATTTTTGTGTGTTTGCAGATATTGTACACAAGCACACCTTCAGCTAAATATACAATCTGATAATGCATTTTCAGGTGTGAAACCCCCCTGCTGAGCTGCTCAACTCTTAAGAGTGTGAGTTGGCAATGGAACTTTCTCTATTCATTCAGAGAGCTCGCTTATAATCACGACAATTTCCCTATTTGTTGACTGAGTTACTGTAATTAAACAAATTAATTACTTGCAAAGTTTTTTGTACTCATTCTTTCGACATTGGCCTTGTTTGCTCTCTGCATGTGTTCAATTGTATGAATTTCAGGAATATTGTAAAAAACGTTCATAGCAGCATAACATACCATGGTCAGGCAGCATAATATAACCAACTACTTTCTGTTGCACAATCCTTTTTTTTAATTGTGTAATCCCTTTTAATAAGAATAATAATAACACACTCTCATCACCATCATAACTATTATCCATCCATTATCGATACTGCTTATCCCTTTTGGGTTCGCAAGGAGCTGGAGCTGGAGCCAACTGACATTGGGTGAGAGCTGGGGTACACCCTGGACCAGTTGCAGGGCCACATAGGGAGATGTACAACCATACGAACGATCATACACACTCACAGTCACCTAAGAGCAATTTGGAGTCACCAATCAACCAAATGAGCATGTTTTGGTCCTTGAGAGGAAGCTGACGTGCCTGGAGAGAATTCACGCATGCATGAGAGAACATTCAATCTATACAGAAAGGCCCTGTCGAACCTGCAACCCTCTTGCTGTGAGTCATGTGCACTGCCTGCTGCACCACTGTGAGGCCCATAACTATTATTATTATATTAATAAACCATCATAACAAATAATGAAAATAGCTTAAACTATTAAGCCATTTTTGTTGTGTTGCTGTTGCTCAGCTTGCTTCTTTTCACCAGGTTGAAACTTAAGTGTTGTCAAGCTGCTTTTTCCATGAGTAACTAGTAACTTAGCTCATTACATTTTAGAAGTAGTTTGCCCATCACTGTCATTACATTTTGTACAGCATCACTCGTGGCCTTCTTCAGCTAATATGAATTGTAGCTTCTTAACTTTGAGCCTCTAATAGCAAATTTTTCCATCTACTGTATGTTTAGTGATCCCCGCAGAAGGAGTGCAAACCATTTTTTTACAACATGGAATGACTTGCCCCTTCTTGAAACCCTTAAGTGTCATAATGAAGTGCTAGGTTATGTAAATAAATGATAAAGATAACTGCATTAATCTCTGCTGGTTTTCAAAGCTTAGGACAGATCCCCTATTCAACAGCCTACTTAACAGAAAGTGATGTCAGTCTCAAGCTAATTCATCCATCGCCTTGCCAGACCTCAGTGAAAAAGATGAAATCCTGCGGTGGCTTTGTCAGTCTGAGAGATGCATTCATCACCTCAAGCAGAAAAAAAAACAACATATGAGTCATCATTCACCTAATGTAGGCAGGAAGACCACAGAGAAGTTCCTCTGTGACTAGTCTTTAAAGTGATACTCTTCCCAGTATCGGTTTTCTGTTGCACTGGATGAATCCAGCACACTGCTGGAAGCTTGAAAGTGTTATGTAGCTTTTTAAGACTTTAGTCTCTTTTTAGTCCGTCATAAAACAGCTGAGGTCTTAACGTTCACCAATTCTTTCTTTCTGATTTCAACACCAGACTTCCCTTGTTTAGTTGTGGGGGTTTTTCTATAATTATGTCCTCAGAACAGTTTGGTTTTGTGCTTCATCAGGAACCTAATCATTTGATTACAGCTAGAAATGGCCACTTACCAGACTTCTTCAAAGTGAATTAAAGCAGCACTAAGTAAGATTCCGTCTTTTTAGCTCTCTATTGGCCTCTGTGGTCGTTGAGTGTAACTGCACTGTCGGAAAACAGAGCGCCTCACACCAACGTGCATTTGTTGACATACAGAGGGAAGAGACAAATAAACCATGTGGACTGATAAGGTACAGTCTGATCATGTTTCTATTTAAATAAATCATCATGTACTTACAAATCCAATAGTAGCAGGGCTAAATCAGCATCGGTCGGACATCCTGCCTCATCTTTCAGCTCACGCCAGTGAGTGGACACCGGGTCAGTGTTTATCCCTGTCCTGTTCTTTTTTTCGTCTCCTCCGATAAAACTTTTCTTTTCTTCGGGTTTTTCGCTTCTTCTGCCATGATAACGACACTACATGTAGCTTTCTTCTTCTTCTTCTTGTTTAATGGCGGGTGGCATCCAAAGTCAGAGGAGCATTACCACCACCTACTATGCAGGAGTGTGAGCCAGAGGTCCCTATTTCCATTAGGAAAATAAGTGCATATTTACTTTAAACTAAATTCTGTTCGTTAAATCTGTTTTAAAAATTCATAAACTGCTTTATATTCTCCTTTCCCAACGTTTAGCTTTCACCTCGAGGGGGAAGTGACGTTTGCCATAAAGCAGTCAAAGCAGTAAAAATTTGTAGTTTCTTAATGTGGAAGAGTTCCTACCATCCACATCGAAGTTAGCGCCAGTGAAGGTGATACAGACCCCCTCAGACCATGACAGAGGTGTCATTCAACCTGTTGTAAAGCGATGTACTATCACAGTGACTCTAGAAATATTATATTAGGGTGGAAAAACTACGTAGTGTTGGTTTAAGGGAATTATAAATTACAGATGGGCATCAATTAAAGCTCCTTTGAAGGGATTTTAACTGGTTATAAAATGCACCATAATCAGCGTTGATACCTCTGTTGCCTAAAAGCACACAAGACCACCAGGTGGTTGATTAGTTGTTTATACATCGAAGTTTTTAATGTTTGTATTTCCTGACACAGGGTGTCAGGCCATGAGCTAAGATTGAAAGTGTCTGAAAAAAGTTTAACTTTGATTGAAAGCAGGATGAGATTTTAACTAAAAAATTACTTGCTTATGTCATATGTAAAGCGGTGCGGTAACGATTCATAGCAGAGGTTATTTATTGTTTTTGTACTGTTGGCTGGTTTGAAGAAGTATCAAAACAAAGCAGCTTGCAAGTGGAAAAATATTGTCATTATAAATGTTCTTAATATAACGTGTCGTTGCATTATGCTGTTTTTGTTGCTTGTTTTCATCTAAAATTCTTTCAGATTTGCAGAGTTGGTGGCACTATTTGCAGCAATGTACTGGATAGCTCTGGCTTCCATGCAGACCATTTCTGTACAGAGAGCTGATCTCTGTCACTGTGGGTGGTGTTCGTGCTAATGCCATGTACCTCCCCACTCACAAATATCCTAAAGTATCCCTATGAATACGTTTTTTGGTTAAATGCATGAAATAAGATTTACATAAGCAGAAGAGGTTGAATTTTTGCTATCGACAGATAATTACCTTAAAATTTAACATTTCTGCTCATAGAAAAAATTGGGAAGATATTAAGAGCCAATATTTTGACCATATACTGGCTGTATTATTGTCAAAATGCACAATGCACCATAATGTTTTACCTCATCATCACCCACTCCTTTATACGTCAAAAGTTTTTTTTTTTTATCAAAGAATAAAATGATTTTTCTCTTGTTTCACATCAGTTTATCACACCAATGGACTGTAACCATGAAATGAACAGGCAAAATATTAATAATTGATGTAGGTATTAGTGAAAATGAGCTTGGAGATATCAGGATGTTGAATATCTGCCACAGTCAAATATTGTACAGATTGGGCAGATTTGAAGGGATTTATCCTCTGGACCATGGTGCTTGTATGATAGATAAGGAAAAAAAGAGTTCCTCCGTCTCTGTATTTCCCCTTGTTTCCACCATGCTGGAAATGAAGCTTTTTTAAGAAAGAAAAATGGACTACTTTTTTGCTTGTTTGGAAGCCAATGTATGGTACAAAACCTGTCTAAAACCAAAGGTGGGCGGCCCACCCACACTCTTCTCTACAAAACAGTACATGGCTCTGTCTCCATCAGGCTTCACTGCAGCAGCTCAACACCAGCCAGGCAAAACAGATAAAGACAAGAGCGCAGAGGCAGTATGAGTAATACATGGGGTGTCCAAAAAAGAGACATAGGGGAGGATAGATAGATAGATAGATAGATAGATAGATAGATAGATAGATAGATAGATAGATAGATAGATAGATAGATAGAAAGAAAGATAGATAATTAGATAGATAGATGCGTGGATAGAAAGATAGATGTGTGGATTGATGGATGGACAGACAGTTAGATAGATAAGATGATTGTAGGATGGATAGTTAGATGATCAAATGAGTGATGGATAGATGCATGGATGTATGCAAGGACAAATACACACATAAGGATATATAGATAGAAAGATGAGTTTAGATGTTCTTCAATGTCTCTTACTGTGTGTGTGTTTTTAGAGAAATGTTTGGGTTTTTTTTTTCTCTTTCTGTCCCATCCAATTTGCCGTCCATCCACTGAGGTAATAGAGCATTAGTAGAAGGAAACCTGAATAGAGGCGAGAATAAAAGGCAGAGAAGAAAGAAAAGAGCTGAGGAAGTGGGTGAAAGAACAGCAAGGAAAGAGGTGTCAGTATGTGATTTCCCTGGAGGATCAAACTAAAAGTGAGGGGCGTGTTCCTCTCTCTATTGCTCCCTCACCCTCTGCTTGTGTCCACTTGTGTGTGTAAGTGTGTGTGTACTTCTGCATATGTGGGTAGGTTCACCTACACAGTGCACTGTGCCACTCTGCAGCACTGACCTTTGTGTATCTTTAACATGCTCCAGTTTCCCATTGGACGAAAATTTCAATAACCAGCCACTCCAACAGAAGTGTACGTGTGTGTGTGAGTTAGTGTGTGTGGGGGTATTTCTGTGCATCGCTGCATGCATGTCTGTGTGTAGCACACATTGGCATGTGGGTGTGTTTTATCACTTTATAGTCGCCTTTTTAGATATTGGTTGACTTGCTTTCTTATTGATCCAATTCACACCGATAATGGAGATTGATCTCCCTCCATTTCCACATGCACGCCCAACTACACACACACACCCACGCACACACACACTCAGAGACATAAACACACATTTTAGTGTACACAAACCTTTATATTCACGCACTCAGGCCAAATGTTCCATAGGCACAGGGGTCAGCATCCCTCAGGCTTCTGTACCTTTTACTCTAAAAGCTCAGCTGCTTTTGGAGGGTTACATAGAGACATGTGAGTGCCTTTTAGACATCCCTGAGGAAACGCTGACAGTTAACTGCAAGGGAAATATGATCTTCTATGTCTCTATGGACACTTAATGTAACAAAAAATGAAGAAAAGTAGAAATTCAGCTCTTGTAAGCCAAACTGTCCAAACACATATGTCCAGGTACATCTAACCAGAGTGTCTGAGAAACCTTTGGGCCAGGGTGACGTGGAACCTAGTTATGCTTTTTCAGCTAATGTGATGTAAAAAATATGGATCTCAACATTTTTATTTTTTGAAATAGCAAAACAGTCAGTTCCAAGTCAAATACACGAGTCAAATGGGGAATATCACACAGACACTTTTATAGACGGGCAGCTGCACATTGTCCACATGTTCCTAAAAAATGACATTAGATAAACTGCTGCTCATGAAAATTAATTGTGCCCCTTAAATAGAATAAAGTGATACTTCCCATTTAGACTAAACATTTTAAAAAGAACAGAAACTCATAAATCTAAAGTTCCTCATAAACTTATTTTTAGTATTTTAGAGACATGTTTAAATGGCCACAAATGACCTGGTGTGTAAATCTGTAGTCCTCTGAATGTGATGCAGTCTTATTGTAATTTCAAAAAATAAAGAATTCTGCTATGAGATCAAATGTTTTCCCATATAAGTTTACAAGGGGCATGCCATATACATCATATAAAACCAACTATTTCACTATTTGTGCGCTACCAGTACCCTGAGCAATCAAAACTGATAACTTATGCTGATTCTTATTGCTAATACGAAAGTACATTAAATATCAGAACAGTCTCTCTATCCATGGTTTTTACTGATTGTAACACTATTATTATTACCTTTACAACTGGACCCTCTTGACAACAGATGCCTCAATTCAAGGGGTTTACCTTTAATAAATATATATTCAACAGAGAAGTATGATGGAGACAAGATTACTAATAGTCATTTGTGAAAGGAGTTTTTAGCATTGTAAGTTCTGGCAGATTTTCATGGCATTTTCAGGGAATGTTGGTCATGGCAAAAGGAAAAATTGGTGAGATTTTTGGGATGAACGTAGATGCTGACGCAGGCCTTTTTAAAGTAATTTTGTAATGATCGAGATAGGGTACTTTTATATTTTTATAAAAATAGGCCGCCTGGTTCTTTTGGAAATGCCTTGGTGGAGGTCTGTGTTTATAGAGCACTTCTAGTTATTTAGTATTTTTATTTGTGATTATCTGTGTCGGTCTGTCCACAGTAAAAAGAAAAATGACACACACAAAGGGTAAAGAAGGATCTCTGTAACAGCTGACAGCTCACTTTGAGCTTTTAGTTAGCTAACAGATGGATGTTATTCTCAAATTATTAAAGATATATTATTATCATAAAGCCCTGAAATGATAAGCAGAACTGCAATCTGAGCTGTAATTGATAAAATTGATGAAAAAGTGAATAAATGAATAAATAAAAACAATACCCAACCTTACTGGTAACTGCTTCTAATTTTCCTTTTTACTATAAAGGGTGATATTACTCCTTCAAGAACAGAATACAGTAACTTCATATAAGCATGCAAATCACTCTACTGTTCCAACACTCTGTGCAGATGATACTTTACTTTCTCTTCTTACATCGCTGCAGGATGTGTTTGATATGGTTGGTGGGATTGTTGGTCACACTCACCATGCCAAATGACAGGAAGGGAAGAGACCTTCCTCTGGTTCCAGTTCGGCACCCTCTCTGACACTTTGTCAGTGTTTGAATTGGAGATATAGCAGCCAGTCAGTAAGTGCATCGAGGCGTCGCCTTCTGCATATGAGCAGCATGAGGGTGGCTGTAGTGAGTCTGTGCCAAAGCAGCTTCACTATATAATGTTTGATAAGGAGCCAGTCCTCGAGGGTGTATCTGCTGTCACCTTCAGTATTAATGCAAAATTTTTAAAGGTTATGATGGTTGCATCAGCGGTGAAACATGGATATTCATTGCTGAAAGATTTATGAAATGGATCAGTCAGATAAGTCTCACACAGCTGCTGGCTTAACCCTCTCAACTCCAAGCCATTTCTACTTTTTTTTGTAATAATGCATGTAAAACCTCAACCCTGTCAAGCGCAATCAAGCTAATGACATCTTTTTTTCAGCTATCAGAATATACATGCAGTATTGATGTCGGATTAATGTTTGAAAAGTTGTATGACCAAAGAGATCAAATAGAAATTAAAGACTGAATCTCAGCGTCACAGAACTGATTGATACTGTCAGGAAAACAAGAGAAGAAGAAAATGGGTTCATCCATTTGGTCCACAACATTGGCAGAAAGTTGTTTTTTTTCTTTAAGGGTCAAAATAGACATCTGATAACACCACTGCTATATTATTTATTTAAAAAAAACCCTAATTATGGATTTTTTTTGCTGTGGATCCAGAATATTCAACATTTCTGAAGTAAAATACTGCTCTTCAAGGCTGAATTAAAACTTTTTGGTGGACTTATATTTGATCTCAAGCCATTTTTGAATTGACAAAACTCTGATTTTCACAAGCACAGTTGTCCCCTTAAAGATCCATTGTAGAGTCCCAGGGTTTTAAGTAATTAATCTCATTGAGTTAGGAGAGTTAAATTAGCTTTCTCTGCTTCTCAGAATAAATTAACCAACCACACCTTTATGATTTACATCACTAATAATTATGGATTTCAAAGTTACCGCTGAGCTTTAATATCAGCTTTGATCAGTAAAGGGAGAAAACGTTATTCATACCAATCATACAGAGCTAAGGGCTGCCCATGAAAAGAGATGTCACGTCAATCTTTGTCTGCAAAATGAACTAAAAGTGAGCTGCTGTTCCTGTTTCTGTTGTATTTGAACCATTGTCTTCATAAAGACATCAGACAGGGTTATAATAAGGGTTCAATTTCTCACATCATTGTTGGGGCTGATTTTGTAAAAATCAAACTAAAATGTTATCTCTGCCAGCATAACAACAGATTTTAAATTGACTGTCTAGAGTGTTTGTCCTGGTGAGGAATAATAGACTCAGAGTTTTAATTAGGACATTGTAGAGTGTATAAAGCAGTTTTGAACAATGTGCATACAGTATGAAAGGATAATTTGCATATCAGGAGGGGAAAAAAACTTTAAGTTTATAAACTTCCATTATACACAATGCTATTAGGAAGAGTGATATCATACTAAATATGGATTAAAAGCCTTTGACAGCTTTATAGCAGCTCGGCCATCAGCACTTTGGTATGACACTAAAAAAGTACAAGCGACTTTCAGAGCAGATGTCCAGTACTAATATGTCAGACCAAAACAAGACGCACCATCTCCCCTCCCTCCCCACCTAAAAATGGCAGTACTTATCATATCTGTACAGGGATGGTTTAATACCTTAATAAAACAACCTCATTTACATTGAAAATAAAGATCTAACTGATACACAGGCACAAAAGACGTGCATGCAGAAAAAATCAGACTGGGCATAGACAGGGAGATCCCTAATTAAACACAACCATTATAATAATTTCATGTCATTTAAACAATGTGTACACCACTTTTGTAATTTAAAACTAATTTTTTTGTTGTTGTGAGTTTAGGAGAGACAAAGGGAAAGTGCTGAATAACTTTTGAGTTGCAGAAGTCAGATCAGTAAGTTAATAGCCAGCCTGGAAACACTTTCAGGTTAAAAGCTTTGTGTAGAAATTCGGATAGTCTGTCACTGAATGTAACGGACTGGACTTTTACTTTGAAATACACTACAGAAGTCTTACCTCTGTATAATGAAGCCCTGGACGAATTAACAGGCATGGAGCAGACACTCATGTTTTGTCAATGACCCGAGCATTAAACAATCTTTTCCAGGTTCATTAAATATGTTTATTTGGACCATTAGACTGATCTCTGTAGAGCAGACAATCATCGTTCAGAGCGAAGGGAGAGGTGATGGGGTGCGTCACCTACGTGGCAGAGCGAGCGCAGTATGCAGCACTGTGACCATTTAGTAACAATTACTTTGTTTTTGTTATTGTGGGAGGTCAGAGTCTCATTTGAAAAATGTTTAATTGCCCACCCCCAACAGAAAGGGATAATACAATGGTTAAAAAAGGACAGAAGATATATATACATGTTTGATTATTTTTCTTTTGTCTGCTTTACTGGTACTTCAATATTTATAATATACATTGAATATTTCTTCTTCTTCTTCTTCTTCTTCTTCTTATTATTACTATTGTTATTTCTTTCAAAGGTCATTTTATTTGTGTCACCTTGTATTATAAAATGTAATGTTTTGTTGGTGTCTCCGGGTGGTCCTGCTGTCGCTGATGTGTCCAGCAATCAACCAAAAAATCAACTTAAAGCAATGCATTTATTCTGGAATTAATCCAGGGTTAAAGACAACCAATTTAGTATTTAGATAAATGAATATGTAAAATAGTACTACTGCTTCTTCAGCTCACTGTAGCTGAATAAAAGCTGTTTTTTGTTCTGACTTTTTCTTCACTTTGTGGCTAAAAATCTCTGCCTGGAGGGGAGATGCAGAAAGTCAGTGGGCCTGAGTGAGAATCATCTATAAATAAAATACCGTTAGTTGTAGCTGTCTTTTGTACAGTGTATCAAACAATCTGTATCCAAATAACAGCCGTCAAAAAAGTTGAAAGTTGGGCAGCAGATTTTTAAATGCAAAATGATTTTTCAACTTGAAAATTCCCTCTTTCAGAGTTTATACTATTTTGTCAAGCTTCTGAGGACCCGCTGCAGCCCTGAGTCAGACATGAGCGCATTTGATCCTGACTGACACTGAAGTGTTTCATGTCTCTGCTCTCTGCTGGGCTATGATGCAACTAGGCAGCTCGTCAAACACACAAAGAAAAATTAAGTAGTGGCATCTCCATATTAAACCGTCATATCTGATTCTCTGGGTCACAGCTTTTCTGCTCTAAGAGTCTTTCTCAAGCTGTCTTTTGTTCCTTTTTTTGTCCTGCCTTGCTTTAGTGTGCAGTTGTTTTAACAGCTTCTCTTGAACTGCTAATAATCTCGATTTGTCCTCTGAAGATTCTTGCCATGTCGAGTTTCAGGGGCTCGACTAGGATTCACGCTTAAGCATGTAGTTGCTGAACCCCCCGACAGGTGTGCAGAAGTGTGTCTAATGTGTCATATAACAGCAAACTGTCAGAGTGAAGCTGATGCCCTGTCCATCTCTGCATAAGTCTTACATTATGACCACGTATTGTCTTACAGCAAGCAGCTATCCACTTTCAGAAACACTATATATTCAGGCTCCTTTAATCAACGTTACAGGTCGCTTGAGCATGTGTGATTATCAAATATGAATAAAACAAGAACCGAACTGACAAACCCGCTCTTATGTCAACATGTAGAAATAGTCTCAGGTGATGCAGTGAGTATGAGAGGCATTATTGAGTTTAAACTCCGCTAATCTTTTTTGTCCCTGCAGAGAAAAAAAAAAAACTGCTGACAGATTATTTTTCAATTTGCGCAGCTAATTAAAACGCACAATTTGGTTTACCTAAATGTTTTCTCAGGGCTGACATCAATGGAAACACTTTAATCCAGTTAGACCTCCCTTTAACTCTCAACAAAGAAACAGACTCAGCACAGTTTATTAGAGAAAGAGTCAAAGTTGAATCATGAACATTTTAAATCCTGACAACGTAATGAACTTTGCTTCATGATGCACAGGTATCTGACAATGTTGGAAGCATCTTTGATTACTTGTGGGTACATTTGGGCTTCAAAAACACTAAGCCGCCCTTAAGATTCCCAGTACACTTTATACATCCCTCATTAACTCACAGAGCAGCCATATTCTCAAGTATTTCCTTGGTGCTTTTCCCATAGCTTTGCTACAGGTGGACTGGAGAATACAGTATGCTCTGACCCACTGAGTAAACTTCTCAAGGGAAACGATATTTTCACTCCACTTCTGATATGTTTTGCAGAGATTCTTGTTTTACGAAGTGGGTCACATTCTTTCCTTTATGCAATTGAGGAGCAAACTTGATAAAAAGACAGTATTCTCTAAGGTCGAATATTTTAATTAAATGTAACTAATTCTAATTGTCTATTGTAGGGGTCACCAAATACATTTTCCCATCCTGTACTGAAGTGGCTAGATGCTTAAATGAATTGAAATAAAAGAAATGTATTGGTCTTATTAATAAATTACGATTTTAAACTATAGTTTACAATTTTTGTTGTTTGAACTTGGCCTTGGCCTGAGATCAGTCCCTATCACCCATACTACTGCTTCCTGGAGCAGTTGAGTTAACTTACCCACTTAGTTTTAGGGTTTTCATGTCCCTGTCATGTGGTTTGACTTGAGAAAAATTTACTCTTGTGGTGCTGGTTTGGTGGAGTGGTTAGCAACCAGGCACAACCCATATACATACTTCTGCCGGCCCGGGTTCAAATCCAGAAATCCAGCCTGTGGCCAGTTTGCAGTGTATCCTCCCCTATCCTCTCTCAAGCATATCCACTGTCACTTTCTCCTATCAATAAAGGCACAATATGCCCAAAAAAATAATGGAAAAAAAAAATCACTTTCCTGGTTAATTGTTGGCAAAAATGGCCAACAGGTGGATTTCTGTCCAGCAGATCAAATAAAACATCATTCACGGTAGAAATTTTTTAATTTCAATTGTTAGTTTTATTAATATTTGTAGAGATTTAGGGACAAAAACAGAACCTTAAATCTACTACAAAGTTTTGATGATGATGATAATAATGATGATACTGAGGTGACGACAAGGTTTCCTGTTCATGGCTTGGTTTAAAAAAGTGAAAAATACACAGTGCCTCTTGCACTACATGGCAGCACCTGTGTCCAAACGAACTTGAGGCAGTATGTTGCACTTACTAATGTTGTTCCCTCCTCAAGCTAAATGACATTGTAACACTATAACCCCAGGAAGAGGATTTTTATTTAGCCACTGTGACAATTTCTGGGGATCCAGTGTAAGTAAAACAAATACATGAGGAATTTAGGATATTGTCTAAAGAAGTGCTATAATTAACCTTCTCCTCTAAGCCACTCTCCTGCACTTCTTCATATTTTAACAGTTTCAGCGTCAGTTTAACGGAAGACTTAGTTTAGACAGAGCCAAGGATTGATGGCTGCAAAACTGTTATAGTGACAAAATGCAGTAAAAGTGCTGGAATAATAAAGTGACAGAAAGCTTACACAGCACAGTGGAACATGCCTGGCAGCAGCTGTTCGGCATTTTGTCCTGAACTGAAACATCCTTCTGCATAAAGACATTGTGAGGCTGTCTAAACTTTGACTTTCTTCACCATATCTGGTAGGAACATTTACTGTTGACACTGCTGTATGTTAAATCAGGTGTCAGTTCATAAGCCCAGTAGGAACTTGTTTCTTTCGCGATACTGAGTTTAATAAAAGCAAATTTCCTTCAAAGGAACACAAGGAACACTTCTATCGATAGCTTGAGGTGTGTTGTCTAAAATCATGTGGTGCATGGTGGTTTTGCCCTGGTTTCTGTTTCTATCTCTGTGTACAGAGGCAGAATGAAGTGTTTTGAAAACTGTAAATTTCTTGCACATACTGTATGCACCACGGTCTCAGACAATAAAGAGTTTGCATTGACGTCACAATTTGCAAAGAACAACACTGAGTTATTTTAAAAGTGGTAAGAAACAGTGAAACACTTTAATTCACCTGAAAAGTGGTGTGTTTTTAGTCATTTTTCAGGAGGCCTAGTTATTGTATGATAGGGCTGCAACTATCAATTCTTTTTGTAATCGAGTATTCTGGTGATTAATCGAGTAATCCGATAACTGGTACATTGTGCTCACTGCAGTTGAATTACTTCGGCTTTATTGAAAAGCATCGATAACATACAAAACAGAAAATAAGCCAGGTGTCTTAAGTTAACAACTTGTTTTTCTTTTTTTTACATTTTGAGCATAAACGGGATCCCAAAATGAAAATACACATTTTTCTATCTGTAAAAAGTTGTTCCTACATGAAACTGCTCACAACAAGGTCTGCATATTATTTTTAGCAACCAGGTCATGAGTTTTATTGAATTTTTCAAATTTATTTTTGGTGCTTTGAGCATCGCAGGACTTATAAATATACCAGAGAGATGGCCGACATCTCAAAAATGTACAACTCATACACACAGTAAAACTTGAATTTATGAACAGGCCCTTTTGATAACTGTCTCTGCAGTGAGCACTAAACCAGTTACAACAAATCAAATGGCATTGATATTTACCCATGTGCAATGGTGAAAATATTTTTGAACTTTTAAATTTGTTTTGTTTACATTGTTCTTGCAGTTTTATTTTTCTCTTGGTCGTATCTTGCTTTTTTAGTAATTTTTTTTTGGTTATTTTAATTTTATTTGTTTTTATTCTTACTTAAATTTTTTTTGCCAAATTATTGCCTTTACTGCTGTCATAATGCTAATTACCATATTGAGGATTTTGTTTAGCTTATTTTATTACAAGGCCAAAATAATATCATACTTAGATACTAAGATAATTCAACCAGCTAATGTACATTTATTTAAGATATGAAAGGATGCCCTAAACCTGCTTCCTCTACTCACTGTCATTTCTGTTCTACTCCCTGCAATCATATAAAAGGAAGAGTTATTGGATGTGAAAAGTATGTGAACAAAATACACAGAATACCTATCCAAGTAGCCTCCACATTGATTTACATTATGAACCAGCCTTTACACAGAGCCATAATCAAAGTACATTATTTACTAGACTTAATCTCGATTATTGATCACATTAACTGCTTTTGCTAATGTATCATGATACATCATATCTTTCTGTGTCCGGTCTGCGAACTTGACGCACAGACCGGATGTTTACTGTTGACGTGCTACAGCACTGATGACGTGCTATTATGCTAAGCTAACTCCGTTTTACAACAAACACACTGCCCTGTGTTTTCTTTTCATTTCAACTTGTAGTGTCCTTACACTTGGGATACTTTCTGCCGTTTCCTCTGCGGGCTCTCTTCTTGTCTGCCCCTCTCTTCTCTCCCTGCATGATTTTACAATCCACGCCGCACATCTGCGTTTCAGCCATGCAGCAGCAGAAGCAGCATGCGCGTTGCACCACAGAAATGACGGTCCGTGTCAAACACTGTGCGCTGTATAGTGGTCCAGATTTAAACGAGTACTCGAGGCACATAATTTGCCCTGAGGATTTTTTTGTAATGGAATTACCCGGATTATCTGAGGAATGGTTTCAGCCCTGTTGTATGACATGTTCATGATGAAAAATGTAGAGTCTAAAAATGTACATTTAAAGATGACTTAAATTTCATTTAAAATGCAGCATTAATAAGCCTGAATTGTAGGATGAAGTCCTCTGTATCTGTGTAATTTTGTAATTATTCAAAGCGAGATTGATGTACCCAGGCAGTTTTAGCATCTGTGTAACCGTTGTGTCCTCCTGTTTGTCTTTAATGTGACACACAAACAGGTTAATTACTTTTATTTCATGAAAAGTAGTGTTAATAGATGGCCAAATCAAAGTCATATCATTTTAATTCAATCAAGTTGTGACTTAACTTTTCAAGATTGTTTTTTGCCAAACCAGCCATTGTAATCAGACTTTTCTGGGTTTTATGTCAGCTCCAAGCAAAAAAACATGATCTGTTGTCCTCAGTGCTTCATCATTTAAGATATTGATGTTTAGATAGAGAGATTTGGGGTTCATATTTATCATCACCTGGATCCGTGTAGGCCAGGTGATTTGGTACCGGTTGGTGTAACAGAATGGCCTCGTTGTCTTGTAAACAAGGCCTTAGACTCAGCAACAGGTTTCGTCCCCAGTGTTTAGAAAAGGTTAATCAGTTAAAGAGCCAATTAAGCAGAGGTGAATGAACCCTTCCACCATCCATGATCTGTGTGGTTCGTCTTCTTACGCCATTCTTTCCTGTTCCCCTGGTTCCTCTTTCACTTCCTCCATCTCAGCTTGTTTGTGTCCATCTACTTCTCCATCAGCTGCTTTCAACCATCTGTGTCTCCGTCTTTTTACCCAGCATGCTCTTAGAATATGCATCACCTGCCTGTCAAGTGTGTACAGTCAATTATCCGCATTTCCCAAAGAGCTAATCTTAATGTTTACCCTAGCATTGATTAGCCTATAGCAGACAGGTGGTCATTGATTAAATCACCAATTGTATTGCTCCCTTGAGAGATGGTCTTAAGAACAGTTACTAGTCACACACATCACGCAGGAAGAGAGACGGGCTCACAGCTGCGTACATCGCTTACAATGAAAAGGAAGGCACAGGCAATGCAAACAGAAGCATCCTGTAATACAATAACCATGATCATATTATTTCGTTTTATTGTGACATTTTGTTATGCTTCCTTATTACTATGCCGACAAAAACACATTCATAACTCAGACCAAATGCATTTAAACCTGCTTGCACCTGTGCAGCCCATGGTAACACACACATATGCAACTTCCCACAGTGTCTCTCAGACTGACATGAACACACAAGGGGATATGCACACACACACACACACACACACACCACACACACACACACACAAAGACAGAACACAACATGCTAAACAGCAGGCCTGTTTCATTAAATCAGATGAGATTTAGATGACATGTTATCTATTCTAGCCACACTCTGTCACTCCGAAATATTTTATCACCGTTGTCCTTCCACTGTGTGTGTCTTTGTGTGTGCACTTGTATTACTCATGTTGTGGGGACTTTGATCTGTTTGTCCTCTGTGGGGACCAGCGTCCTGATGGGAAACCAATAAAATATCCATATGTAAATCATTGCAGTGTAGGGTAAAGATTTGTTTTGAGGAAAGGATGAAAGTAAGACCAAGTTCCCCTAAAAAGATACAACATGGTTTATCATCTGAATTATCAGTTGAATTTGAGAAATGTAAAATGTTATTTAAGCAAGGACTAACAGTAAGGTTAACCTGACTCTACAAGAAATCTGATTTCTATCAACATATCGTAACGTTTTTCTCTATGAGAACCAGCCTTCTGTTTTGAAATAAAAAATCAAAATCCTCTTGCAAAAGTCATTCGTCTTTCTGATAGGATGGCGGAAAAGGGAAGGTTCAGTGTTTTTAAAGTTGGGTTTTATGACGTAAATTTTAATAGACAGTAGTATTGTAAATGTGTTCAGTATAGTAAATTATTACCTCAATGCCTTTGCTTTTAGTTTACTCTCATTTAAAATCTGGGAGCTCTTGGCCCCATCTGCATCAATGTAATGGCTTAATTTAGTACTGGTTCTCTCCGTAGAGGGGCAGAGCTGATCAAAACCACTGTGGCTAACATACTGACTATTGAAATAAATGTCATAAAACCCACTTTAAATAAAAAATGAATCAATAAATTCTTTTTGGGGCTCTCACATACTTGATACATACATATATCTGTTGGAGTATTGAGGTAAAATTCCATACTCAAACTGTAAATACACCTTAAAATAGAAAATGTAGAGTTGTGCAGCACATTTGGAGCATCTGGAGCAGTGAATCGCCTGATTCAGCTTAGTCGATCCCTGTGCAATCTGTCTGTCCATTGCTCTCTTGACCTCATCAACAGGAAGTATAACTCAAGGAGATGGAGGACAGACTAAGCCACTATTTGGAAGCACTTTGGGCTCCACACCACTAATGGCAAAATAAAACCCTGGGTTGTGTGTTGATAATGTGTAGAGCAGCTGGCTTTCTCCTCATCCAGGACAATCCACAGCCCACTTTATTGGCCTACCTGCCAAGTGTCCATCGACGCCTCGTCAAACGCTTAGCCGGGTGCAACTGCATCCACCTCAGTAGGCCCCCGGCCAGCTGCAGAGGAAAAAGACTTCTTATGGGGCCAAATCAAAATTCTCATGACTCAAATAATTTGTATTTAATGTTAATATCAATAGAAGATCAGGTTTGTAGTTAGCCCTCCTCACCAAAAAATGAATACTAAAGAATATGTCATCTGAGCTGAAGGAGCATGTTTCTGTGAGTGAGTGTCTGTGCATGACAGATATTAAATGGGCTTTGTCTTATACTGCTCCTCAGGAAATGAACCTGACATAACTCATCTATCAAGACCACTATCCCTACCCTCATCTATCCTCTCCTCTTGTCTTTACCTCCTCACGCTGTCTCTTCATCTGTCACGTTGTTTTACAATAGTTTCTCTTTTACCTCTTTCTCAGATTCGCCTCTCTATCTTCCCCCTCTATCATTTTGATCTGAATTCTTTGCCTGATATGCCTCTTTCTCCCTCCAACTCTTACCCAATTGTCTTTTTCTTCCACTCTGCTTTCTCTGCATATGGTACATCTTTTCTCATTACCCCTTATTTTTGTTTCTTTCTGTCCCCAGCGTTCCACATTTTCTCCTTGATGCCTCCGTCCCTATTTTACTTCAAATGCTTTGCTTTCTCAATCTCTAAATCTGCCCCTTTCCATCATTCGCTCTCACTCCATGTTCTTCTTTTATCTTTAGAACTATACTGATACCAAGCACAGACATTCATCTAGGGTCCATTCAAGTGCAATCCAGTGCAAGTGCACTTTTGTTTTCTCACTGCAGCCTGATCATAGTCTACATTATCTGACTTAACTCTGTTCAAAGGGCTTCACATTAACATTAACAGTCTGTAAACTCTCTCACTCACTGTAACAGCTTTTAGTTCAAGCCTCAATGACCCCAATTGGCTTTATTGCCTCACGGGACCATTGCACTTTATTACAGGGTTTGTTACTGTTTTAAAGGAGCAGCATAATGCAGCTAATGCTTTGAAAGGTAGATGAAGGAGGCACCTCATGTTTGTTTAGTTCTTTTTACACAGAGTTTAATGTTGATTATATTCTTAATGCTGCAGCAGCTGTTTGGTCTGAGGTTAGGATTGGCTTTAATCTTAAATCAAATTTACCCCAGGAAGATCTTATATCAAGCCAAAATCTTGCAGCATGGCATAATCATATTCATGCAAAATGTCCTTTTAACATGTGTTGCAATATTTTATCAGGCTGTAGGTGTTTTTTTTGTATCTTCTCTTACATAATACAGTTTGACAAAGAGCTGCAGTGGGCTGCTAATAGAATGATTTTTACAAATATTTTCAAGAGTTCATTTGAAACTGTTATTTTTATGAATTTAGCAACACATGTTTAAACTTAACCGGTGACATTTTAAAATGTAGGTAAATAAGTAATTTGGAAATACTAAAGAAAGTAATAATTCTGTCCACCCACTTATTCTGATCACTGTAAGTTATTGTATCACCTGGATGCCTTATGAGATTTTTAGAGTACAGAACTAACAGCTTGAAATGGAAATTGATTCAACTTAATGGGGTATTTCAGTATTACTGAAGTTGGGTTGTATCATGTAATTGACAGTCAGTGTTTATTTCCCCTAGGAAGTCTCTGTGTTTTGAACTTTTTTATGATGCAGCACATGGATAGTTTATTTTTCTGCCTGTGTACATTGATTCCGCCTGATGAATCTTGTTCTGGGGAATTTCTTCTTCTGTATACTACGGTTTATAAAGGTAACCCTGTGCATCCACAGTAAAAGGAACGTCCTCATCACTTGAGTCAAAATCACTCATATCTGGCTCAGTTCCCTCTGCCGTTGTTGTGCCTTCCTAAGTCCATAGAGTGAAATAGCAGATTGGTGGAATCAGTGTGCACAGAGGAACACATAGCCATTTGCCGCTTTGTAAAACAGTGCCAAACACAGAGACTCTCTGGAGGAAAAATTTAGCGCTCTGAGATTTTTCACCCAATTGTAAATTCAACTCAACATAATTTTGTTAGTTAATTTTTTCAAGCTCACACAATTACATGATATAAATGTACCCACCAACAGCAGTCTGAGCTCATTCCCCTCAAAGGTGTAACGCTGCTGGAAGCCAATCAAGCACTATTGAGCTTTTGCATATTCACAATGATACTTAATGGTATAACAAACGTCCAAGGCACACCTAGGCTTGTTCAAGGGCACCCTGCTATTTGAGAACCACTGGCTTAAATGCACCACAATGTCATTTTGGAAAAACAGGTTAGTGGGTTTTGTTACACATATTTACAGATTTTAATGAAGATGAATATCTGTTTATTTATTTGCAAAAATAAAGTTCTACTTAGTGCTTTTCTTTCCATTAGTGTTAGTCTCAGTTCACAAGGCATTGTCCTGATATTTGAATTTGAGATTTATTAATTTTTTGAAAAATGGAAAGTATACATTAATGAACATTGACATGTAAATGCATGGGATTGTAGCCAGGTGGCTACTTTCCATCTTCAGTCCCATTAACAGGTTGGTGTCAACACATAAAGCAAAACAGTCGTCCGTTAAAGGGATAAAAACACACAGAATGTGTTAAAAGGCAAGCAACATAACCCAAACCATAGACAACCTAAATGACATACAGTCCAAAAGAAGACAGGCTGGGAGTTGGGGGACCATAGTGTATGTCATAGTGTCAAGAAAACTGAAAGCTGTTGAAAATCAGAAATGGTGTTAGCTGAATAGCCTGCTTAAAATCAATACACCATGAACAAAGGTGTCATGTGCAGGCAAACACAAAGCTAAACAAAATTTACGTAGGACAAGGTAGTTGTAGAACAATAGGAGCTATATGACAGAAATATGGGTATTTAAAATGTGCTGGATTTTATATAACTAACATGGCACAGGGATTATTCCCTGTGGGGATGCAGAATGTTCTTCCAGAGAATCTTAGGAGAGCAGAAAATAGATCAAAAAATCAGACTAGACACCAGGTGTTCACAGGTTACTCTCGGTGTCTCCTCTAATCAGTCAGAAATCAGGATAAAGGGAAGAGGGATGTGAAGCTGATTGTTTTCCAAGCACTTGCAGTGTTTTGTTCTAAAAAATATGTTTTGGGGGAAAAAATCTTTTCAGATATCTTATTTCTCCTAGAAGCTCATATGAAGAAAACAGGATGGAAACCTGATGTAAAGTGGATCATATTCTGCCTTAACTCAGGTTTATATGATTAATTCTATTAACTGCTAGCGTATGTTTCACAATCACTGTTCAATAAAGATTCTGCTTTTCAAATTGTAAGTTCCCCTGATCCATCCCTATTCTCATTCTGTCTGAGGTGCTCTTTTGTAGCTCCTATCACTTTAAGAACCTCTTCCCCATGGAGGCGCAGTCGGTTCTAATAGTTGATCGGTCTGCTCTTTGGTAATTGGTCCGCTCAGCACGGTTAAGATTCGTGTTGTCAACAGCTCTGCATTCATTCTGTAGAATAAATACTTTATTTGCTGAAAAAAAATAATGTGAGCATCTTTTTAATGCTCTGACTGTACTTAAATGTTTAAAAAATTAAAAAAACATCACTGCTTGTACATATGAACCTAATTTAGTAACAATTCTTAAAAGAAAATGTTACTTTAAATCAACTAACACAGTTTTAAAGAAGTTTCTTACATTCAGCAGTTTTCTTGTACAAGATTGGTTAGCAGCTTTGACACCTTTTCTATTTGAGAGCACTACCATGCAAATCAGAGCTAGCGCTATGCTAAGGCAAATGAAAATTTCCATTGATTTGGCAAAAGACGTGTATAACTAGACAGCACTCCGAGAGCACAAACCTCTGCCAAGGTAGCTCACATATTGCTGACCCTGAAGACCTACCCCTAGCACCTGGAATCATGTTAATATCAATATTAGTTTTACACTTAATAAGCAAAAAATGATTGTTCACTAATGGCAGCTATCTGAATCATTTTCAAGCTGGGCCATAACGGACATCTCCTGAATATTTTTGCAAGTAGTTTTAATGTAATGTTCCTAACAAACTAACAAACAAACGCAGGCAAAAACATAACCTCCTTGGTGGAGTTAAAGATACATGATTTAAACAGAGTCAACTTCTGTTTCTATCATATATTTTGTTTCTTAATTTTTTTTAATTTAATCTTAGCACTTGAGTGCATTAAAAAAATAGTCAGTCAACATGATAAAAACTTGTTACATTAATTAATATTATCAACTGTTATAAGAAAGTCTGATGCCAGTGTTGTTTATTCAAGTTCAGATATGTTCAGCTATTTTTTACTGAATTTTGGATCCACTGCTGATGCCACTTTATACTGAATTACAAAATAGGCATATCTGTGTTTAAATGGGAGCATAATTTCATCCAATTTTGAATTATTTAAGTTTATTTTACACTTTATCCAGTGCATTATCATTTAGTAGATGGATTTTCTCTCCTGACATCTTTCCTCTTCTCTTTTTGCTCCTACAATCTTAAGCTTGTAGATGGGCACAAAAGTGGTGTGTATCTATCTTTATATGTATGAATGCACGCAAACATCATGCTTATGAGGACATAACACTTATCAAAACAAGGACAGAGATGCGAGCAGTGCAGCTGTTTAACTACATGCCATGAGGAATAAAAAAATGACAAAAGGGCATTTTTTAATAGATCCCTTGTCTTAAGTCTTCCTGTGCATTATCATGTTTACAGTAAGTTTCAGCTCATTGCTTGTTTTGGTTCACTCTCATGGCTCTCACAGTGGTGTTTTTAACTGCAGCTGGCAGCTGTTTACGAAGAAAACCCTTAAAAAGCATATACTGCTGGCTGAGCACCAATCAGCAGACAGACTGGTTGGAAAAGTTAGTGGTTTGTTTAAAAGCAAGGAGATGGGTATTTCCCTCTCACCATTTCTCTGGAGCAGCTTTGAGCACTTTTCCTCGTATCTTCCTAATCTGTTCAGCTTGGATCTCCACTCCATCCATCTCACCTCTAGTAAACTGATTGACTTTCTTTCAGTTGCTAATGAGCCTTTTTTTAGCCATCTCCATCTTTTACTTTGGATTTTCTCATTGTGTGGGTTCACTTTTTAGTTAGTGTCACCATCAGACCCCCGCAGTCCATCTCCAATTTATAGCAGGCACACAGAGGTGGTCCCCTTTAATGACCTGAGCCACCACGCAGTCTCTTCATTAGCCTTTAGATCCCTTCAGCCATACCGTGGAAATCATTAAAATAGCTCTGGCATTTAACAGACACACAGAAACACACCATCCCAGTGTCATCACCATTAACATCCTGCGCTGGAATGTACATCTCAGCAAGACATAGACAGAGAGAGAGAGAGAGACCTATAGAGGGAGATCGTGGCAAGAAATAGAGAGAGTGGGTGGAAGATGCTGAGAGACTGAAGAGAAGAGAATTAAAAAAAAAAAAACACTGTGAGATTGCTGCAGGAACAAGGACAAACAGACCTGGAGATAATGAGACTGATGAACGCAGTGATGGAGAGAGAGAGACAGGAATGAGTGAAGTGCATTGTGTTGCCCTTATCCTCCTTTCCATCAGGTTGCTGTTCCTTCTGATGCTGTTTATCACCGTGGCAACTGTCACTTAGACGTGTCGTTGTGGGGGCGATCGGAAATGAAGCTGTGTTATTAAAGACAGGAAGCAGAAATTGTAGGGCAGAAGCCGCCGAATCAAGAGCAGAATAATAGATGTCAGTATTTAATGACTGTCCGCAGCCGATGGAATATTCTGATTTCTCTCCCACCCTCTGATTATTCAGCCATTATTTCCTCTACACAGAGTTTTTAGATTTAAGTAGCCCCTGCGATGAAAGCATCAAATTGATTGGTTTATTTTAACAGCTTGTGTCAAGAATACACATTAAATAAAAGGGTTAGCCCTTAAATTCGCCCCATCAGCCCTGCAACTTCAGCCCAAGTGTTGACAATACGTCTCTCTTGTGCCTTCTAACATGGAGACTGTAATGTGTGGTTATTTACGTTTTTACTTGTTATACAAAGGTTAAAATCGTCCCAGAGAATTTAGGTTTTTGGACACAGTGGTGTCACAGTGGCTTCCTTTGCTATACTGCATTGTTTTTGACTCTATTGTTGCTGTTTGCTGATGCTGCTCTCAACAAGGCAGTAAGAGAACTGAGACATCCTAGGCTATCAGAACATTTCTGCAACAAGATTTAGAATTAATTCATTAACAGTTATTTGTCCAGAAAGACGAGATAAAAAACTGGCAGAATTTAAATTTCACAGAACTTTGTAAAAATGAAACATGGATCGACAATGACCAAGCTTTTGACATCTAAATGTGGTTCCCTGAAGTCCTGGCTGTCAGAGGATACAATAAACATAAGCAAACAAACTCAGAAGAAAACAAATTTACACTTGTTCCTCAAGTTGTTATATATATGCATCTATATATATTTCTATATGCCACCGCTGGAAGCTGGAATGTGTAAAACTTTTTGGATGGCACACTTAGAACTTATAAAAAAGTTTTACATACCATAAGCACTAACTTATTCCACATAAATCCCTCAAACTTAAACATAGATGTATATGCGTATAAATAATTAACAGCATAAAAATCTTCTGATATAATTATCCCCATTATTTTGTTCATGGATTATTATTTTTTCAGTATTTTTGAGCCAGGAAGATAACTATCTTTTCTCTTGTTAAGGTTTGACTGCAACCAATTGCAGTTCCAACACTACGGCTGAGAAACAAGAGCATGGGAATTGGGTGTAACTGATTGGTCGAAGTTGAAGTTACCTCCTTCCAAATTCCAAAGATTTAGGTCCAACAAAGTCACAGATTTTTTTTTTTTAATAATGAAAACATGTTAAATAATCACAGAATTAAGGATTTATCACTGTCGGAACGAAAAATAAAGTAACATTTCTAATCAGTGATTTTTATTTGATAACTATAACTTTTTCTTAAATTTAAAGATTTAGTCTATTAACAGCCCAAATATTGACACATTGATTCTTCATTGGGTCATTTTTGATTCACTTATGGAAGAGCGTAGCATCCAATCACTTCTGCATCTAAGGGTTAAACCTCACTGGTACCTCCACTCCCAGGTACAGGGTTATTAAGTGTTAGATGCTGAAGTGAGTGTGTCAGACCGGCAGTGTTTTCTGAGTCGAGTGCATTACTGCAGCGCAACACAAACAGCGACACATAATTCAGCTGGGATGAAATATGTTGTTCAATAATTAAAGTGTCCCCGGCTGCACAAAATGCAGCATCAGTGATAATATAGAGCCAATCTGAATGATCCCCAGCCTGAGGCAATTTCTGTAAACATGATTCTTCGACTCTTTATTTCTCCGTCTCTCTCTCTCTCTCTCTCTCTCTCTCTCTCCCGTCTCTCGATCCATCAGTGCTGCTTTCTGTGCATATATCCGTGTGTATACTTGGTGTGTGCTGTGAGGAGTGTGTGCCCTGTGTGGGTGTGTGTGGAGGTTTCTGGCATTCTCCTTTTTTTTTTGTTTTCTGCTCTTTATGAGTTAGTGAGCACTTTTTCATTATGAGATTCCTTTCAGTGCCTCATGTCAGAGATCATAAACTCGCCCACACACACACACACACACACACACACTTACACAGATACTGCGCATATATGCTGGTTGTGAGGCTGATTGAGTCTTGTGTGTGTGGGTGTGTGGGTCTATTTTCAGTCTGAGCACAGAAAGTGCCAGCTTCTAGAGAAGTTTCTTCACCCTCAAAAAGTCAGCAAGGATCATTCCTCCATATATGTGTGTGTGTGTGAGCGCATGTGTGTGAGAGGAGAAGACAATGAGAGAGGCAGAGAGAGGGAGAAAGGTTGGTGTTCATGACCCTGACATGAACATGTCTTTCTATCATATTTGTGTGCCCAATGTACAAACCCCAATTCCAATGAAGTAAGTAAAAACAAAATACAATGATTTGCAAATCCTTTTCGACCTGTATTCCTAAGCTATAGTGATAATCATGAATAATGTTTTAATGAATCAGGTAACCCTATTGAACCATAGTATAGTACACATAAGGCTTCAACAGATGTTTTTGTGTGCACACACTGTTCATGGCCCAGTGCATCTTTCTTTGGCTCCTCTCAGCTTCGTGCATCACCTATACAGCAGTTCATCAAACTGTGCACAGATTACCAATAAAATAGAGCTGGATGATACGAAATGAAACATCTTATTGGGAGAATTAACACCAGTGCAGAAGAAAGATGGAGGCGTTAAGCAGCTTCAGCTTGTTTTGTTAAATGACATATGTCCCTGTGCTGTGCTCATTCAGGTCTCCCCCAAATAGGTTTCTTCTATCAAACTAACTGGGAAATTGTACTTGCAAGCCTTAATTATTGAAGAAAGAAATTTGAAGCCATGTCAGCAGTGTTATTTTGACAGCACTTTTTAATTTAGTTTTAGTTAATTAGTTAATAATTTAGTCATCTAAATTGTTTTAATTTTAGTCAAGTTTTAGTTGATGAAATTTCATAACATTTTAGTCGATGAAATCTGCTGTAAATTTAGTCGACTAAAATATGAAGTGTAAAGTGTAAGACATTTTTTTTATGTTTTCTTGAATTTCTGAAGTCATGTTTTACACTTGGATAAAATGAAACATCTAATAACCCTTTATTGAATGCTAATGAGGTTTGAATGTATAAATTAACAGAAGCAAATTTAACTTTTGTGTGAAATACATTCACCTTTATTTAGGCTACCTGGCAGAGCATCTCAGTTAAAATACCAGAACTGACAACAAACAGTGAACCTGCTCTACATGGATACATCAATTCATAAAGAGAGTAGCTCTGATTGCATCCCTCCCCAAATTATCCTGCCACCAGGAAGCTAAAGCAGTTGTGATTGGATGTCCCTCTTAACTCATCCAACCTTTCCACACAACCAAAGTAGTTGTGATTGGATATATTCCTTACTTGTCCCTACTTTCTGCATGACAAAATTAGGTCTGATTGGATTAAGTCTCAAACATTTTCGTCTAGTTTTTATTTGTTGACGAAAATGTCAGTTAATTTAGTTTTAGTTTTTGTCCATGTGCACTTGTTTTTATTAGTTACTGTCTAGCTTTCAACAGTGGAAAAAGGTTGTTGATGAAAACTATGACAAAAATAATCAGACAAAAAAATTAACACTGCATGGCACGGGTCCATAAATATAGTTTAGAGGACAGGCTGAGCTTGGACAGAGCGCATGTGTGCTTAAGAAGAGTCGGGCTGAATTTTTTGGGGCCAAGTCCAAACTTTAGCACTTTAAGCCCGTTAGAGCAAGATTTTTATAGTATCTCCTAGTATATTGCCTGTGTAGGGTAGACATATCTTCTTCTTATCCCTTAAAGGTGTGTATTAGAGGAACGGTGATACAGTCTGGTCACAGGGATGATAATACAGTATGATAAATCACTATATAGTGATTCTTTAAGAAGGGTGATTGATCGCAACATGGACAAACTATGTTGTCAGTTCCAGTGACAACAATGATGATTGCAAGTGTAACAGAGGGACAGAGAGACAAATTGTTAAATGCTTATTTGCAGAAAAATGACCAGAGGCTACAATACAAACAAAATGTCGAATAATTCAATAAATTATCAACTAACTCATTTGGTACTGGACTAATTGGTATTGCACAATAAATATTGATTTATATTGTGCTGCAAAATAGATGTCTTGATACATTCTCACAACACTATCATGCGTATTTTGATATCATGTACTAATCTGAAAAGCATTTTATGAATAATTATTAGGCTCAAGGTTTGAAAAATTAAAATAAAAAACAGATGAAACAGTAAAAAAAAAACAGCTTATTAGCTGTTGAGAAATGAAAACCAGTTTTTTTGGACTGTTATCCTGTTGTGACCTAAACTTTCTTTTTGTGTTGGCCAGTGACAATGCAGAGCTTTAGTTTTCACCTCTCACGAATATTGTGTCCCTGTCCATCAAACATGTTCAGTGATAAATTAATCAGCTTGACCTGTTTAGTTTTATGGGGAGGACCCCTTGACCCCATGGCGTGCTACTTTTCCCCATAGACTGACTACCCCACATGGATATAAAGCTCTTTTTATACTGTAACAGTGCAAAGTTTTAGGTTTTTTTTCTAAACACACTCTCCATGTCTGTGTGTGTATGTGTTTTATGTGCACATGGATGGATCTTAATGTGTGTGAGTTGCCTCTCTGACATCTTAAGATACTCACTGAGTCCCACTGCTGGTCCAGCAGTAAAAGCTGTCCTGTCCTCTGGGAGGCAGCACAAGAGTATTGCCTGCTTCACTTTCTCTTTGACTCTCACACTTCTCCCTTCAGAGTTAAGGAAAGAAAAAGAGAGGGTCGGAAGTGTAAAGGGAGTTGATGGAGGATGTGATAGTTTTGTAGAATAGTATCCAGGTGAGACAGATGGGGTGGACCTCTTCAACTTTTGAGTGGTTGGAAATATTCATGATGCAATTAACTGAAAGCATTTCTCGTGATTTTATTCTGTCAGGAACAGTTGATGCTGTGGTAGATTTTAAACATTGAAATTGAATTTATGAAAAGCAGGAGTGGTCATAAAGCTTTTAATAATTTTGGGGCATTTTTTTTCTGATGTTTAAAAATGCTCACCATTTGAATCAATATTTTTTCAGAAAATTAAACCAAGCTAATGGCGCTGTTTTTATCAATATTGATTTTCAGTTTAAAATGTTGCTTTGTAGTCACACAGCTGCGCAACGAGTTTCCATCCAACATGCTGGTCTGATCATCAGTATCTTTTAGTTTGCACAAGGACACTGTGACATGTTAACAAGAGGAGTCTAATTATTGGATGAATTGCTTTTCCTGCAGAGCCTCTGAGGGACGTCAGATATTAAACATATCAAAACCAATAACAGCAGGTTACTTGTTACTACATGTATCCAATTGACCAAAGCAGCTTGTAACAACTTATAATTCAGGCATATGGATGGGGACCTGCCTGATGGCTCAAGGGTCAAAGGCACAACATTTTTTCTTTCTTTTTTTATTTGATTTTTTTATTTTATTATTATTTTTTTTGTATCTTTAGGTTATTAGACCCCTTTGCGTTACACAGAATGTTGCTACATTGGTAAGTAAAATTTGGACCCTTCATGATGTAGTTGTTATTTTCCTGCTCATAAATTCATTTTTAAGAATTCTGTTTATTTTTTATTTTAAATTTACAAATAAAATTTTTGTTTGTAATCACATCAATTTGAGGTCTTTCACAATTTCTAACAATTTCGGTACAATCTACATGGCAGTAACTTAAAATTTAATGAGAGTTCATGTGTTGGATGGCCTGTGGGTCACACTCAAGCATGCATCTACAGCTCTTAAATCAATAATTAAACTGACATGCACATGCTATTTATAAACTTTATTTTTGGTCAGGGCACTGACAAGCAGCAGGATAAAAACGCTGCTGATAGCGGGAAAACTCTAAATATCCTCCTCCTGGAGCTGAGGTTCTGCCTGTGTGTAATGTTGATGTCTGTGACTGGAGGGACGGTTGTGTATGTAGAAATGGAGCTTGAACATGTGTACAGGCATCAGCATGGTGAGCAGATTTCTGTTTAGTGATTGTGATATCAGACAGACTTTCACTGATTATTAGTCATTTTGCAGGTCCTGTGGGAAAATAATCGATGTATTCAGCCCTGTTACTGTTTCTTTTTGCAGTGATGATTAAAATGTTTGTAGTTTGATTGATTTAAACCTATTCTTACAAAATATAATAAAGAAACTCAGTTAACAATCAAAATAGAGAAAAACAAACTCTCTGGAAGAGCAGCATATTGACCAACAAACTTTGTTGTAGTTATTGTATTTCTTTAAATGATCGAAATTATTTGTAAGTTTAAAATTCCAAATGCTCAGGACCCTTGTCCTTGATAGTTTAAGCTGCAACTGGAAAGTCAGTACTGCGGAGGCAGCTATTTGTTGCAGTGTTTAAGCACACTGAGTCTGTTTGTTGGAGTGAATCTGTCTCTGTTTGTGGCTGAGCTTCAGTTGATACTAAGCCGTCGAGGGACTCCTCCTGAAAATAGGATTCAGACAATTTTCTCAAACTGTCACCGCAGCAGCGCTACAATCATATTGGTGTAAGTGAAGAACTCAGCAATGGCTCCGGGCAAAATGTGTACTGGGCTCTATAAAACTTTGACCCTGTGAGAAAAATGCTTCATTTCATTTAATCTCCCAAGAGACTTCTTCTGGTGCTTCTTTTTGACATGAATGATAGATGTCTTTTGACTGCTGCAATCTTATTTTGTGGTTTGATTGCCTGCCAGCGGCGTTGCTGAGTGGATTCAACTATTGAGTTCAGTTAAAGCAGAGAGTTGTAGTATTTCCAAAAATTCCCTTTCTGAAATGTAATATGTTTGAACATTTCAGCAACAATACAAGCATTGAAAAAAGGGAAATGACTAAATTACACTAATTAATCAAGAGACAACCAGTACTGATCAGTTATTAAAACAATACTATTGGTAGAGTAGGATTAATGCTTGAAATCACAAATCCAGTGACCTGTGGTTGAATATCTTTGTTTAAAGTTAAAAATAAAAATCCAATGCTCTCATCTGTGTTGGTATTGTTGTTAAAACAGTCCAGATAAAAGCTATAACAAGACACTATTTACATTACCCAATGATAGGATTAATACCGTAGCTAAAAAAATTATTGTAAGACAATGCGTTGAAAGTTGAGTCTGTTAAATGACTATTCGACAGAGGAAAATGCAACTAAGATTGGTTTTGTGATCGGTATTAGCTGATCTCCCTTAACTGTAACCCTTGATCTGTATCAGCAGCAAAAACAAACCCTGATCAGGGCCGTTCAAATAATGCTGTCGTTGTAAAGCAACATTTGAAAAACTCTGAGTAAAGACATAGAATTACAGTAATTTAAGCTGTCATGTATTACTTAATGTCTTGTACCCTTGGGTGTTGTAAGGAACTGTAGGCCCCACCACAACACCCCAGATTGAGCCCACTCTTTCATATAAAGGTATTAGCATAGGAAAAAGCCTCTCTCACACAACTTTTGTCCCCTTTTTTTTTTTTTTTCCTTTTTCTGTTCTTTTCTTACATTAGATTTTTGTGTCCAGGGGTCTGACACGGTGATCTGTTATTCGTGAACTATTGCAGGTTTGGTTAGAAGCTTGTCAAACTGCCAGTTTCTAATGGAAATAGTGCAACTTTATCCATACAAAGAAAACCTGAACACCTGTCATTTTTGTATTAGGGACATAAAAAAGACTTTGATACAGGTGTGATGGTAAGTGTAAAGAAAGTATTTTCGACTAACATTTTTCTAATTGAAGTAAACAAATATCCTTCAAATTTTCTTTATTTAAGTTTTTCTACCCCCCAACTTACCTGCACCTTTTGCAGTCCTAGAAGGGGGAAGTAAATCAGCCTTTCAGCATTTATGGTTACCTCCTCTGGATTTTTGAAAGGGTTTTTTGAAGAAAATGCCTGAAATAAGGCTTGTGTTAAACACATGCTTACAAGATGTTACATTTTTTTCTACAATATAAAATGCAGTTGGTATTGCCTAACTTGTAGATTTTAAAGCATCATTGTGTCTTGAAAGGATGGCTGCTAACAAACTGCGACCAAGGACTACAAAATGGCTGGGGTCCTTTAAGGTAAATGTTTCAGAAAACAATGTTACCCACACAGCCATGAGCACGAATTTGATCTGGTTATACTGAAAGGAAATTTTCCTAAACAAGAGGTAGCTGGCTTTGTCAGATATAAGTGAAAAGCATCGTAGCAGCTTTTAAGTCAAACTGCCATGTTTTACCTCCGTAATAACCTGGCAAGGCTTTTTACTCTCATTGATAACATTTGTGCTTCAAAATTCACGAAAGTTGTGCAAATTTGAAAAGAATAATTGGATGAACCACACTGGTCAGTTTCATGAAACTAATCCAAAAACCAATTTAAATATCTCATGGACTTTTTGTCAAAGGAACCTGCACAATGCCAACATCCGTGTTGACCAACAAAAACTGACGCACCAAACTTAATCATGCATCTGCTTATAGTTCATTTTAAAAATATCAAAGGGCTGTTGGCAGATTATCCTGTGAATTATTGTGAAAATTAGGAATTTTTGTGCAATTGCCCCATATATTCAACTATTGTGCTGTTTTACAGCAAAAAGCAGTTGCTAGCCTGTAATGAACTGTAACTATATTTTCTTTGTCTCATATAATGCAGTTCATAAAATTCAAGATTTAATATTACTCTGAAGTATGCCCTGTTGCACTTGTTTTGTACGTAGGTTATGTTAGGAGCACACCCTCCCTTTCGATGCGACACATTGGTGCTTTGCCAACCCAGTGAAACAGCTCTCACTTTCATTTGAGTGAAGAGCAAAGGAAGTTATGTCATGTCCTGTAAAAAGTTAAAAGGCTAAAGAGGGTGATCCACAATTCAACAACAAGTAAAGGTAAGCTTGGAAAAACTCTGGGTTCAAGCAGTCTTAATTTGAACAATGGAATATAACTAGTAGAATTTGTTGCATGACGCTGCCTCTTAAGGTGACAAAGTTATTCAAGTAAAATTTTCAAATGATTATGTCATAATTTAATAGCCCTAATAATGTTTTTGTCATTCTGCAGATTCATTATTGAATTTATTTGCCTTACTGACTTGAAGCAAGAGAACCTGTATCTGCAAAAAATTCATGCATTCACAATAAGAAATTTGGTTTAAACTGCATTAGAGTTTTTTCAAATCCTCATAGAACAACAGGCTGCAGGATCAGCTTGAAATGTTCTGGTTTTATATCTTTACCTCTTGTGCGCAAAAAAAACACCCAAATTCTGTTGCTGCGATGTTCATATTTTTGTCTTTGTGGTATTGTGTGGAGTGAAGTTGATAGAAGGTGAAAGAACTGCCTATCGCCTACTTTCTCACTCCCAACACAGTCCACTATGTGCCTAATTCATTCTTCAAAAGCCCACCTCAAAATCCCTGTTTTGTTTCTCCTATTTTCCACCTTCAAGTCAAATCCATTTAAAAATACTCTGTCTGGTGATGACAACAATTCTCTGCTGAATCAAAGCGAAGTCAGAAGCTCTCACTCTCTCACCTAATGCATTTCCTCTGCTTTTATCAATTCTTGTCTTTTACCGCCAAGCCATCACTTTTCTCCCCCTGTCCTCCTGTCCATCTCCTCAGCGTCAATTCACTCATTTTCTGTCTGAACCTCTCTACCCTCTCTACTGTCTGTTGATCTCTCAGCCGCTGTGCTGAGAAAACCACTTTCAGGTTACAATAATTTCAACCAATTGCTTTTCAAGGCGAGTATACAGTGAAGAGTATATAGGATCCAAGCAACATGCAGAGAAATCTGAACTGAAAGGCATGGACAATTTGATGAGTAAACCTTTTTATTGTAGATTAGATTAGATCAGATTAGATAGTACTTTATTAATCCCTTTGGGAAAACTTCCTTTAGGGAAATTAGGATTTATTTCTCCAGGGAAATGCGGTTGATTTTAATTCTGCTCATAATGAATGCTACAGATGTTTAAGAACTTAGTCGGTGAAAGCAAAAAGCCAATGTAAGGCTATCATTTAACAACAACATGGCAGACTTACTTCAGTGTCACTGCTGCTAAGCCTTCCTGTTTTATTCAATGACCGTATTACTTTAAAAAGACGTCCTTTGTAGTGCTGCCTGATCATGCATGTAGTCATGGCTGTGCCAAATGTGTGTCTGACATCATTTTGAAAGACTTTAAAAAAAAAAAAAAGATGATAACGTCCTTCAACAAACTTGGTAGTCATAGTTAGCAACTCAATTGCAATCACCTTTTAACACTTTAAACTAAATGTTAGGCACTTCCAAATAGGGATGGGGATTGAAAACCAATTCCAGCTGAGAATCGATAACACCTCCCTCAAGGAACCAATATCATTAGTGTTTGCTTATCAATTCCTTCCACTTTGTTCTGCATGTTTTACAAATCAAGGATATTACACTCTCATCAGAGGCAGTCAGCATAGAAGAAGGTCAAAAATCATGAGAGACAGTGGGGTGTAAGCATTAAAAATTGTATCACAACGTTCAGTGAGTTGAAACACCAGCAACTTGCAGAAGCATTTATTTATGCAGCACAGAATTGAATGTCAAAATGTCATGTGTTTGACATTCTTGCTACTGAAAACATCTGAAATCCGACTTTTTCACACAGTAAAACAGCAGGAATTATAAAGGAATCATTAGATAATAAGACTGATGAGCAGCACCATTAATGGCATTGGTATCAATAAAATCTTGTCAACTCCCATTCCTACTTCTCAATGTAAATAACAAAAAAAGCGTTGAAATCTCTTGAGCCTGTTTTTAACACAGATCTTATTTTGGTAATTTACCATAAACCTCATTCAAAATGCCTTAGGCTTTAAAACAAGGGAACCAGAAGTACATAAATTCTCATCTATTTCTGCACTATGGACTCATTAGTGCACCACTTTATGTACATCAATTTGTTGAATTATAACTTAAGTGCCCCCCCTTGGTCATCTAAGCTGTCCATCTTGTTTTTCAAATGAGTTTTCTTTTAGTGTGTAAACAGCTGCGTCTTGGCCTAATTAATTTAATTAGACCTGTTACTAATGTCTTGAGGTTGTTAATTTTTCCCTGAAATATCACTAAATGTCAATAAATTCTAGTTGTGAGGCAGCAGAGGCAGGATCTTCTTTTAATAGCTGTAGGCCCCATACCTCTTTACTCTAAAATCTCTACTTCTCAGGAATTAAAAAAAGGTATTTTTGCTACATTAACACAATGTTTAACTTTAATAGTCAAATATCTCAGTATTTTTCACCACACAATTCATATGCTACCACAGTCAAAACAAAATTGACTGACAATGTTGGACAGATTTTTGTTTTTGCTATTGGTGACTGAAATGACTGAAGAAAGTCAGTACACATTTTTCTGTAATTTAAATGCTTTCCCAAACTGTTTTTAAACAATATTCAGCTCTGAAAAAAAACATTTAAAAAGTCCAGGACCTGCATTGTTAAAATTTGTGACTGTTTGCGGATGGCACTGTAACGCTTGAACAGCCTGTGAGATCACACTCTGTAACTGAGAGAGACAGCATTGGTTTCATTGCAACAGCTGTGAGTGATAATTTCCCACATCTGCATTAATGAACTAAGAGATGAGGACATTGGACCATCCTTCCATCATCTATACCGCTCAATCCTTTTGTGGTCACAAGGGGCTGGAGCCTATCCTAGCTGACATCAGACATGAGGCGGGTACAAACCAGAACAGTCGCCAGCCAGTCACAGGGCTGACATGTATAGACAGACAGCCACATCTGGTGAATACAGGTGTATTCACCTGGTGTGATTGTGAATACACCTGTATTCACCTGAATACAAATACATAGCCAATATGTTACAAACATATTGGCTATGTCTTGGCTAGATTTCTGTTCAACACATCGAATATGAAGTCATTTAGGCAAAATTGTTGGGATTGCATTAATAATTTAATGACAAAGTGATATCCTAAAAAGCAATTACTCCCCATCAAATTTTCTGATTTTGACAATACTCTGTGGGCTAGATGAGAAGCTATGGGGGGCCTGCTGTGGCCCAAGGGCTGTTAGTTGATGATCACTGTTAGACTGATTTTTTCACATTTCTGCTCTTGGCTTGAAGACGCTAATTGACTATCCAAACTCATGACATGCTGCTATTAAACCAGCTGCTGACAACTTCCCAAACTGAATCTCAGGATGGTGTTCTGGCTTGCTCAAAGTTACAGCAACTCAATTCTGGGGATGGGAATCGAAAACTAATTCCGGTTGTGAATTGATAACTGCTCCCTCAAAGAATCGATATCATTAGTCGTTTAGCTTATCGATTCCCTTATCAATTTCTTTCCCTGACAAGGGTCATGAGTGATCAGAATTGTGGCTTAATTTCTGACAAAATTATAGCAAAGAAGTCAAAATGCATTACAGACAGGGAGCATAAGAGTTCAAACTTGTATCACAACCTTTAGTAAGAGGAAACACCAGCAACTTGCAAAAGCGTTAATCTGTGCAGCACAGCGTTTAAACAGGAGTGTCATGCATTTGATATTGTTGCCGCTGAAAAACTGCTGTCCAATTTTTGACCAGCAGGAATCGATAAGGAAATCGTGGAAGAATCAGATCAATAAGCAGGATTGTTAATGGCATTGGTATCAATATAGTCTTATAAATTCCTATCTCTACTTAATTCACTAGCAACATCTTGTTGAGTTGCCAGTCTTTGGTCCGAACTGGGCTATACAGAACTGATGATGTCTAGGCATCTTAAATGCACTCCAGTGACATCAGTGACGATATTGCTAAAATCTGCATAGGTCTATTTGCATATTTATTCCTCTCATGAGGTTTATGCATCAGATGCTGATGTTGAAAATCAGCAATGAAAAGTTCTGAGACATACAGACACTAAAATGTTTTATCAAATACAGAGAATTCAAACTTAAGAACAGAGTTTGAAACTGTAATATTTTTCAATTTCTCTTCTCTGGCAGAAAAGAAGATGGGTTTCAGGCTCAGGGGTATTTGGTCCTGCCCTCTCCTCACCTTCTGTTACCTCATTTTTTATTCAGCTCCAAAATCCCTCCAGATCTACATGTGTTTATTACACAACTAGAAGTATAAAATTCAGAGTGTATACTTCTCAGAAAGCCCCCATGTTTAAGGTGTTCTAGCAGTTTTCTTTAAAAAAAACTTTACTTTTTTGCCAATCCATCATAGAAAAAGTCATATTTAACTATAGTGTGATTTTTTTAAATGCTAGACCTTGAGAGCAAATAAACTTCATTTCAATAGAAGATGAAAATCCAGTGAAGAGACTGTCTCTTTGTTGGATTTTTCACTCAGAGTATTCAGATACTGGAATAATGCGGTTTTCTCCTCTCTCTACTTTTGCCTAATGTGTAAAAGTATCCAAGGTCTGTGAGTGAGTTCGTACTTCTGCTCTTACCATTAAAGGATACAATAATACATTAGTGCTTTGAAAAGGAGTTTCGAGGACCTCAGCTCTTTGATTCAGAGAAAGGACCTCTGGGTAATAGCACTGCATTGTGTGCATGAGTTTTGATGTCCTCGCTCATGTTGTTTCTCAAACTTCAAATGGAGCATTGGCTGAAATTATACAATGTAACTTCACGCTCTGAGAAGACACACTAGAAACTTTCCCTACATATTTGTTACATATCATTATATTTTCCTGATATGATTTCTCATCAGAGCATCACTGATCAAATACACATCAGCTCAGTGAAAGAATCAAACGTATTATGTAGATTAATAGCTGTGTCCCTGTAGTCATGACCTGAGTTTCACGCTGAATTAGGAATTAATTTTCAATCGTCTTCAATTAGAAGCTGATCTTTTTATTTGTCAAATCCTGTCATAGACTGGGACTGTGGAAATAAGGTGATGGTTGGATGCTGTAGATATGATGGCTCCTGAATGTCCAATTATAAAATGAGCACATTGGCAGCTTTGCTCCATTTTGGAAAAGAAATTGGTGTGAAAGCTTTGGTTAAAAATATGAGCAATGGGCTCAGCAATCTATTCAGCTGCTAGCACTAGGAGATTGGGTTCCAGGCTGTCAGGTCTTGGTGACTTTTTTGGATCAATAGCTTTTAAAGCTCCACAGATCTCCACACTAGAAATAGCACTGAGAAGAAAAGGGTCCCTATGAGTCAGTACAGAATAAAGGGGCAGAGTCGATAAAGTGATATGAAATTCTCAGTTGCATGTCCGACAGTATGTTCATTTTCTATATCCACTGAACTGTGTCTACAGACACATTTGAAGGAGTGTTAAAGCATGGTCGGCATTTTATCTGCTTCTGAATAGTTCACTTCTTCATTCTTGCAGCAATTTACAAAAATCAGATTTGAATGGTCTTTGAACATACACGCTAATTATCCGAAGATATTCTATCCTCCACACCCACCAGCCTCCTTTTCCATTAGATAATTTTAGAACAGAGGCCACACCAGTGTGCTGCATGTCCTTGCATATGAAACTTGCAATCTTGTCAGTATTGGCTTTTTTCTGCACCTCTAGTGGGGGGACTGCCATGGAGGATGCAGTCGCACAGGGCTCTTCTACCGTCTACCGTCACACTGGGAGAACAGCTGACAAATGGGTCTGTGAATTTGTTGTGGATTAGAAGTGGGCCAGCTGCTTAACATAATTGACACACAGCCTGGTCTTTGTTTTTTATTTTGCCATTGACTGTGGAACAGAGAGTGCTTCCATGTGGTGCTTCTCAGAGCGTTTTTGTCCGTTTGTCCATTTGAAGTGGCTTTGCTTGTCCTCGACTTCCTTTAGGTGTGCTTCATATTGGTGAACTCAATGGAGCACATGATGGTTCAGTTGTGCTGAGAGCGCCCTCTGTTGGACTGAGTGGTTCACTGCTCCAGGTACGCTTATGTGCTGCTGCACTGTATATTTTAAAATGAATGTATACAGTTTGTAAAGAAATTTTTGCCCCCAAGTTTAAATACATAGTCAAATACTTGTTGAGTATGTTTTTGAGTTAAGTTACATCAATTACTTTACATTTTCTTGTGAGTGTACCTGGTTGTTTGTCTCTATTTGTCAACCCTGTGAATGGCTGGGGATCAGTCAAGTACTCTGCTTTCCATCCACTGATGGCTGAGAGACATAAATGACAAATGGAAAAGGTTTGAACAGAGTTAAATGATTTTTGATGACAAAAGTGGGTGTAGGAGTTATTGTTGGCAGTGATTTAAATTGCAGAATCCCCTTAGTCTTCATCTTCATCTTCATCTTCTTCCACTTATCTGTGATTGGGTCACGGGGGCAGCAGTCTAAGCAGGGAAGCCCAGGCTTCCCTCTCCCCTACCACTTTGTCCAGCTCTTTCTGGGGGATGCCCGAGGTGTTCCCAGACCAGCTGAAAGACATAGTCCCACCAGCATGTCCTGGGTCGTCCCTGAGGTCTCCTCCCGGTGGGACGTGCCCAGAACACCTCACCAGGGAGGCGTCCGGGGGGCATCCTAATTAGATGCCTGAGCCACATCATTTGGCTCCTCTTATTGCGGAGGAGCAGCAGCTCTACTCCGAGCCCCTCCCGGATGACCGAGCTTCTCACCCTATCTCTAAGGGAGAGCCCGGACACCCTGCGAAGGAAACTCATTTCGGCCGTTTGTACCCGTGATCTTGTTCTTTCGGTTACTACCCACACCATAGGTGACGGTAGGAACAAAGATCAAGCGGTAAACCGAAAGCTTTACCTTTGGACTCAATTCCTCTTTACCATGACGGATCTGTGCAGAGTCCGCATCACTGCTGACGCCGCACCAATCCGCCTATTGATATCCCGCTCCATCCTTCCCTCACTCATGAACAAGACCTTGAGGTCCTTGAACTCCTCCACTTGGGGCAGAATCTCGTCCCCGACCCGAAGGGGGCACTCCACCCTTTTCCGGTCGAGGACCATGGACTCAGATTTGGAGGTGCTGATTCTCATCCCAGCCGCTTCACACTCAGCTGTGAACCGATCCAGCGAGAGTTGCAGGTCATGGTCTGATAAAGCCAACAGGACCACATCATCTGCAAAAAGCAGTGACACAATCCTTAGGTCACCAGACCGGACTCCCGCAACACCCTGGCTGTGCCTAGAAATTGTGTCCATAAAAGTTATGAACAGAATCGGTGACAAAGGGCAGCTCTGGCAGAGTCCAACCCTCACTGGAAACGAGTTCGACTTACTGCAGGCAGTGTGGACCAAGCTCTGGCACAGGTCGTACAGGGAATTGACGGCCCGTATCAAGGGGTCCGGTACCTCATACTCCTGGAGCACCCCCCACAGGACTCCACGAGGGACATGGTCGAATGCCCTCTCCAAGTCCACAAAACACATGTAGACTGGCTGGGCAAACTCCCGTACACCCACAAGGAACCTATGGAGGGTATAGAGCTGGTCCACAGTTCCACGACCAGGACGAAACTGCACTGCTCCTCCTGAATCTGAGGTTTGACAATCAGGTGGACCCTCCTCTCCAGTACCCCTGAATAGACCTTACCAGGGAGGCTGAGGAGTGTGATCATCCCAACCTACTGTTATCTCAAGGGGTGCAACTATCTGCTGATTTACAAAATGATTGGCTCATCAATTGTCTGATCAGATTGACTAAAAGTATAAATATCTATCCGTACCAATCACTTTAAGGTGTGTTATCAAAATGAAATTCCCTCCACACACCAGCTTCACTCAGCTCTGTGTCCTCCTTAGCTTCCAGACAGGCTAGCATGAGGCTGGTGCCAACAGCTAGCACCTGAGATTTTGTGAAAGAAGAGTAAATTCACGCCTCTCTTGGCTTTGTGAAAGTGATTTCAAACATAGACAACACCAGGATAGAAAGTTCAGCTTTATTTGCAGACCACAATCGCATTCCCTCCTGTTTTAGGCCGACATATAAGTTCCTACACTGATTAAATCAATCGCCTCTTGTTCTACCTTTCATCTAAAGTACTGTAGTACCACTGGATACAGACTGTGTAACAGAAAGACGGAGGTCTGCTTTTACATACCTCCTTAGATACTGAGTGTTTTTTCGTATCTCTCATTGATATATATCATGAGTATGAGCTGCATGGAGTGATCCAAGCTGGACAGCGACTCTGTCACTCCCTCTGTCTTTCCAGCTCTGAATCCACTTTGTCTCTGTTCAACTTTGTTTATGCTCCACTGTTTGAAAATATTAATACATGTAATTGTGGTAAATTGCTACATATTATTATCCAGTATAAAGTGCAGGCTGAATAGAAGTCATATTGTGGCAGACATGATAATATCTGCAATTATCATATCATTGTCCAAAGAATTATTTTTGTAATGTATTGTGTTAAGACTGATGATACACACTGTCTGGTTGTTATACTCTACTTTAGAGTAATATATTGGAGGCTCAACGTAGCAAGGGATGACAGACGCTTTGTGCAGGTTATCTCCCACTTTATTAATTGTCCTCCGAGCAACCACAAACACACAAAGGTTCCTACCCGTGTATATGCCTGATGCTACATCCCCCTTTCTAAACATAAAATCTTTAAATGTATTAATTTCAACAGATATATTTTAAACTTTAAACAAAACACTTTCACTCTTCTCAAATAACTGACAGTGCATTAACGCAAGTATTTTTGAGATCAAGGCAGTATTCATGAACAATGAATAAATGATTTCATGAATAATTCCTGAATGTAGGTGATTTTCTTAACTTGACTCTTGTTGTTTCTGTTATATAATATGAACAAGGAAATACCTTTGCATCTCTAAATCATGTAAACTCCATTAGCTTAAATGCAAAATAAACAAAACATTTTCAGTGTGTAATTCAGTAACCTTATTAACACATCAGAACACCAGGAATCTTTTCAGAATAAAAACCTCTTTTCTTTTTTTTTTTTTTTTACATTCAACTGTTCATCTCCTCCTTTTATGAGCAAACATAGTCCTTCAGGTATGCTGGAGGTGCTCCGACTCTGGTGGGAAAACGTCTCTCGCTCTCTGGTGTCTGTTGACTGCCGTCACGCTGGACCTCAGGATTGACAGGTGGTCTCTGCATGAGATGCAGTGATGTCACTTGATGTCTCAGGCATGTCGGTAGGGTTTTCAGGTGCCTCAGGAGTTGGCGAGAGGTGGTATCTTCGCGGGGTGCCCCTGGGCGTCTCAATAATGTAAGACCTTGGTGTGCCGGCTGGAGATACAACTGTGCCTCTCATGAGCATATCTTTGACCCACACATGATCTCCTGGTTACAGGTGTGTCAAGTCACGTGCCCTGTGTCTTTGGTTGTAGTTTTGACACTGTTTTTGTCTGTATTTTTGTCCCGCTTTCTTCAGATCTTCCATGTCTGCACATCTCGGGTTGAGCTGAGATAGAACAACAGGTACAGTCGTTCTGATTCTCCTCCCCATGAGGAGTTCTGTGGGGCTGTATCCATTTGCTAGAGGTACAGCATTTGTCATTGAGTGTGACTCCTGCCTCCTGCAGTCGTGACAATACTCTCCGCAGTCTCTCATCATGTTCGCACTGTGTGGCTCCCCAGATGAGCACATCATCCATCTCACACAAGACACCATCCAGACCCTCCAGGATCTGTGTCATGCGTTTCTGGAAATGTCCTGGAGCTGAGGAAATACCAAAGCATAGGTGGTTGTAACAATACTGCCCGAATGCCGTTATGAAGGTGGTCAGCAGAGAGGATTCCTTTGACAGTGGAATCTGCCAAAATCCAGCATTGGCATCTAATTTTGAGAATACTTTAGCTCCAGCAAGCTGTCCAAGTGTGTGTTCGACTGAGAGGAGTGGATGTTTCTCTCTCATCACTGATTTATTCAGCTCAGTTAGGTCTGTACATATTCTCACTCTGCCTGAACCTGTGCGTTTGGGCACCACCACCATAGGTGCATACCACTCAGTTGGCTGCTCCACCCTGGAGATGACTCCTTGCTGCTCCATGCGACCTAGTTCCTCTTTAACTTTTGGTAGGAGGGGAAGAGAGATGTGCCTGTGTGTTGAGAGGGAGAAAGGCTGCGCCCCAGGCTTCAGTACAGTGTTGTACTCACCCTCCATCTTTCCTAGTCTGCTGAAAAGCTTTGGAAACTCCTTCTTTACAGTCTCTTTGGAGTCTAGGCTGATGGTCTCCACTCTGGTGACCAGCTGCAGTGCTAGAGCAGCCATCCCGCCCAGCAGTGGGGTACTCAGGCCTCTCACAACATAAATGTCCTCACTAGTGCTGTGACTGTTTTTATTGAGAGTGGCTTTGAACATGCCTCTTACATTCAGACGGGTGCCTCCAGCCCCCCAAAGAGCTTTTAAAGGCTTCATGAGTCTGCCAAACTAACCCTGGTTGTTTTTCAGGGACTGCAGTGACATCAGCTCCTGTATCAATTTTAAACACTGCACTTTGACTGTCCACTTTTATTTCTGTTGTCCATGGACTTATTTTTTCGTCAGTAGATCGTAAGCCCAGAAATGCAACTTCAACATCATAGTCCTCAGTCACTGTAGCAGCATGCACTTCATATTGTTTTTTTGACCTGCACACTCTTGCGTAATGTCCCTTCTTTCTGCAGCTTTTACACTCGGCTTCTCTCGCTGAACAATGTTGCAGGGTATGTCCCTTCGGATCTCCACACCTTTTGCATTGTCTCTGTTTATCTTTCTGTGCTTTAATGTCTGCCTGTCTGTGTTGCAGCTTAGTCTGTTTGGGCTGTGCGCCGCCGCATTGATGCGTGTGCACGGTGTCAAGCTGCATGTTGGAAATGTCTGCCTTAAAGTTGGTCTTAAGCATTTCTTGTCGCTTCTTAACCTGTTCACTTTGTCGAGCTTTGTTCACAGCTTTCTCTGACGTTAATTCGGAGTCCATTTGTAATTGTTCTGATAGGCGTTTGTCTTTCAAACCCACCACAAATCTGTCTCTCACCATTTCATCGTGCAGAGCTCCGTATCCACAGTATTCTGCCAAGCGGTACAGCGCCGTATGGAAGCTGTCAGCCGTCTCTCCCATGTCTTGCTGATGCTGGTTAAACTTTGCTCTCTCAAAGATGACGTTTCTGCGGGCCACAAAGTATGCATCCAGTTTGGATTTGACTCCCTCGTACTCACCAGCTTCCTGTGGGCTAAGATGTAGAGAGACTAGTATGTCCTCTGCTTCCTCTCCCATCGTGTTGAGCAGTGCATTCACTTGGTTCTCATCCACCTGTGTTTCCAAACAAGACACGATGCGAAATCTTTCAAAGCATTTTATCCACCTGGTCCAGTCCTCTGCCTTAAACGAGAACTTTGCCGGTGGCGACACTTGAAACTGCGCCATCTTGCCGCTTCACAGGATGCTACCTGTATGGCGCCCTTTTTTCTTTTACTCGGAGAAAGTCACGTAAATGGCGCAGCCGACTCTCTACTTATCTTATAACTGACCACAGATTTACTTTACTTCTGACACCATGTCTGGTTGTTATACTCTACTTTAGAGTAATATATTGGAGGCTCAACGTAGCAAGGGATGACAGACGCTTTGTGCAGATTATCTCCCACTTTATTAATTGTCCCCCGAGCAACCACAAACACACAAAGGTTCCTACCCATGTATATGCCTGATACTACACACACTTCTAGTGATTTCCCTGCTCCTTTATCCGCATGAACTTGTGGCCTTTGTCGTGCAGGTATGACTTGAGCAAAGAAAACACTATACATAAGAAGTAGTCTACAGATGTATTGTGTGCATTTATTATGTGTAAATACACAGAAACAAATGCTTGTTATTAGTGTTGTGTTCTTGGGTTGAATGAGCTAGGATGTGTTGTTGAGAGCTATTTGATCCAATGGTTTTATAATAAATGTAACAAACTTGTTTTGTTGCTTTTCGTTGGTTTAAAATCGATAAGACTCCATGAAAAGCATGCACAAATGAAAAAACATGAAATATAGAAGTACAAGTCTTCAGCTTGACATCAATATTAATTCATTTGAGTATTTTGTTATTTACGCCTGCCTTCTGAGGACATTACTAGCAGCCGTACATCTGATTCAGTATGTTGAATGAGAATCAAAGATAGAAGCAGAGTTGCTTGCCAAAAACGTGTTCTTCATTGTTCTTCATTTCCTCATTGTCTTGTAGAAACAAAGGCTGAAAGTCGAAGAGCTCAGAGCTGGACTCACAGTAAACCTTCACTACAGCACACATCAGACAGATTCTCAGTTTGTTGTCTGAAAACAGGGAGGCTGCCAAATTATTGCCACTTCAGTGCAAGAATCTTCTGAAACTCTGTTTTGTTCTTCTGCATGTAGCAATTTTTGAATAACAACAGTCAATATGTTCTGTTTTCCTAGAAAAATACTGTTAAGACGTAGCCATTTTGTCAATCTGGTGTAAATCAGCCCTTGGTCCTCGGTATCTTGTACTCAACCTCAACAAAAGCCATGTACTGTCTCTGTTCAGGTACCATTTTTATTTTTTAGCAGGCTACTCTTTACTTTAGTGTCCTCACAATAAAGGGTGCTAACAGGGCTAGTAACAGCTCCTGTCTAACATGCTTACTCTAGTTCCACATCTACCCGGAACCTGTTTCTGGAGTCTTTATCCCTTTTTTCTAAAATGTATCTGCTATTGAGATATTAGATCTTAGCATACCTTTAGACCCTTCTGCATTATCCCTGCACTGATCAGGCTGTTTTGGGGTAAAGCCTAATGAGCTACTGTATGTCCGCCCAGGCCCCTCTCAGGTGATGGATGTGGCTTTAGCTTTTCCAGCATTGTGCTCTAATTTTGGTCTAATGTGGCTGACATGCCTGGACATAGTCCGTGTATAAGAATCGTACTTTACTTTAGTTTTGTGCAGTTTCACCCTAAATCTGGAGTAATTTCAAGGCTTTTGGTGGCACCTGTTAGCATCCATACCTGTATATCTCCCAACATAGCTTAACACTTGCTTTATTTGCAATTACAATTAGTAGGGTCATAGACCTTGAGCAACCCAACTTGATACCCAAATGTAACTATCCCTTTCATGCTGGATTTTCCTTTTGTCACTCAGCTCTCTATAAAAACATTATACATACATATATGAAGACTGTACAAATATACATATTTTAAATTAACAGTATTGCAAGTTTTTGTAGCCGCGGGTCTTCATAGATATTCAGATTCAAGCATGCAGTATGCACTTAAGATTGGCTCAAGTTGTTATCTTCTGTACTGTATGTTCTTCTCATGCAGTGTGTTCAAGGATTTGTGTGTGGGTTTGCCAGCATATATGTGTGTGTTTGTGTGAACCGGCAGTGTGTTCTTCACCAGCCCTTGCTGTGGGGGTGTCTGTTATTATTAGCACCTCTGTCGCCATGGAAACTATTTCAGTTACACTAATTGGCTTCATAACATAGTGCGGGTGGGTACGTGTTGAACCGGCAGAGCGATGGAGAAAAATCGAGGCAGAGAAAAAGTGATAGAGGGTGAAAAGGACAGTAGAAAAAGTTAGAGGGCAGGAGGAGAGTGTTTCTTGAGAGAGAAGTGGAAATGCAGAAAGATGCGGGGAGGATGGGGGGGAGTGCAGATAGAGGCAGGAAAGAAATGTGGGATTTTTGGGGGAAATAGCACACATATTCCCATGAGGTTCTGCACTCAGGCATCTGTTCTGCATGCATGTGTGATACTGTGAAAAAGCTGAATTTTATTCTTTATTTTTCTTCCTGTGATATTACTGTGATTTATTTTAAGAGTGTCACACCAGATTAATGCAGTGTCTCTTTTGAACATTCTTACAAATTTATTGAGCACCTTTACTTGTGTAATTAAGATCTTTAACTATTTTTTTTGGTACTTATGTCACACATTGCAGAGCTCCAACTGGGAATTTAAAGGAAGAGAAGACTGAACAAAACGTTTCATCATAAGTTTGTATTTAAAAGAAAGGTGATTGTTTTACTTGCAGTCTGTCTTTTTCTAATGATGACTTATTTATAATCCTTTGCCCCAAGACTGATGCTGGTGTTATCGTGTAATGATTGACGGTGTAACCCACTGACCTTGAATGTCCTTGATTGTCAGAGATAAAAAAGTTCTTTGAAGATGGGAAGTGTCCCAACAAATGTTTCTCTGTTTAGAGCTCACTTAAAGCACTTTTAAATATTATTGAAAGTATTTCTGAAATTTTAAATTTAATTTCAATTTCTACAAAATTAAATTGTATCTTTTTTGTGGAAAGCTAAAATTTCCTCAAACTTTTCCATACTGTTTCAAAGACAGAGAAATTCTTAACTTTATAAATGACAGGGGCCTAATAACAGCAACCTTTTCTTTACATTTGCCATGATACCACTACATTAGCATTAGCAATCAAAAGTGTGTCCAAAAGCTTTTGGAAATACCTAAATGAGTTAACAAGTCACATCAGTAATTGAGTAATTTCACAGAAAGACAACTTAAGAATGAAAGCGTTTTGTGAGAACTGGTCAGTTTTATATGGGCCAATTCATGCTAGCCTGTCACTTCTTGTTTTTCACTTTTTGAAGTTTTTCACTTTTCACAAAAGTCAAACTTGATCAGTTTTGAGCACACGTTAACAACCATATATGTTTGGTTATTAACATGTGTATTCCCGCCCACTCCTCTAGCTGGAACTCACACAGGGCATTTCCATTAGATCATTTTAAAAATTACCTCCCCCAAGACCACACATGTGGGCCACATGTTCCTGCATCTGAAGCTTACAGTCTTGTCCATTAGAATAGAATAAAATAGTTCTTTATTGTCACTATCAAACACTTGTAAGGCAACAGAATTATGACCTTTTTCTACATTTCTGGTGGAGGGCCTGCCAAGCAGGACTCAGAAGCACTGGGCTGAGCACTTGACAAGGCACCACTAGACCGTGGTGGGTGATAGGCCAACAAATGGCCCACAGATTTGTTGTAGTCGGCCAGTTGCTTTGCACATAATCGACACACAGTTGAGCCCAAAGTGCTCTCCTCACATGTGTTGTTATTGTCCACCTGTGGTGGCTTTGCCTGTCCTCCATGTCTTTGAAGTGTCCTCTCCTGTTGGTTTCCAGCAGACCAGATGCGGCTGTTGTTTAGGTCAAGAGAGATGGGTTGTGCTGTTTATTTTATATTTTAATGTGTATTTACAGTTTGTGCACGGTTATTTACCCCAATGCTCGGACGGATATTTAAGTATCAAGTATAAGCTGACAGCCCTGTTCTATGCATGTGTGAAAAAACTGCTTTTAAGTATCAGAAATAGTGGTAAATATACAAAGTTAATAGCAAACAAGTATTGTTTTGCAGTCAATCACACATTTTGCAGATTATGAGCGATATACTCATCTCCTCTTCATGGCTAAAAGAGAAGAAAGAAGCAGAAAACTGAAATGTGAAGGCTATGATGGAACCCAGGTCACACTGTGTGGAGTCAAAGATGCTGACAGCACAGAGAGCCGTCCTTAAATCACAAATCAATGAGGTGCACTCGACCCAAGAAAGACTTTTAGACTGTAAAATGGAGCTGCAGGAGTGGATTATTGTGGAAAACTGTGAGGACCTGAAAGCAAAGGACAGAAAAGGGGCAAAATTCAGTACAACTATTATTATTAGATATAAATCAACATTCTAAACATTGAAATATGATATAAACCAGGGGTGTCCAAACTACGGCCTGCAGACCAACTGCGGCCTGCCATCCATTTTTAATTGGTTTCAACACTAGGTGGAGCAACTGTCTTGACCAAGGTCACTTTTCCCACATGCCATATTATTGTCCATCATTTTTAATTTTCTTTTTCTGATTCCAATTTAATGGCAGCATTCACATAATTACACAGTGTCCGAAATACCCGACAATATTCGGTCAATTCAGTCAATTAGAAAATGGCTGACAAATGGATGAACAGGATCAGCATCGCGACGAGCGCAACGCAACTACAGCACACGCTCTACAGCTCTCAGCCTTCACAGCGCAGGTCACAACCACTACAGGCGACAAGGGTCTTATGTTTTTGCACTGACTGTTTATTTGGCATTTCCTTCTGTTTTCTGGTATTTGTGGCTGCTGCAGCTCGTCCTGTAAATTCAATAGCAGTGATAAAATCACTTCCGCTAAATGTAGACTTATCATTATGTCTCATTCCACAGCCGTCCCAAACCATCTGTCAGACTGCAGTAACTTGTGTCTTTACCATCTGAATGAGACACACAACACGATCTCTGACACTTACACTTCAACATTTTGAAAGAAATTGCAAATTGTGTGCTTAGCGGGAGGGATAAAATTGTAGCGACATTTGCCCAAAGTTTCAAAAACACTGAATTCATACTTGATCCAAAAACACATCAGGGTGAAACACTGCAGCATCTGATGGATTTACCTTCAGGCTGTGGCAACAAGAGCTGCTCACTGAAGAAAGACGCCAAAATCTCAGCTGTTACTGGGCGAGAGGCAGGGTACACCCTGAACCGTGGCCAGTCAATCCCAGGGCCCCAGTTAATAAAAGTTGATGTCAATTTTTAATAAATATGAGTTGGTGTGTTAACAAGCTCAATTATTTATTTGTGTAACAAGGTTGAAACATCCACGTCTGCTATTACTCTTCATGTCTCTCTCTTCATACAGGACAATGAAGGGGAATCAGTATCTTAAGAACCATTGTGAGGCTGTGGTTGAGAGAATGACATGCCTACCTTTCTGTAAAATAGAAATGAAAATCTACTAACTTACATAATTTACCTGTATTTGATTGATTTTACCAACATTAGTGCATTAGAAATGAGGTAGTATACCTCACGTCTAGTGAGTGGCCTAGTCCTATATTTTTCTGTCTGTGGCCCTCAGGAAAAAAAGTTTGGACACCCCTGATATAAACTAAAATGACACTCTGTCCACATGGAAATGGAAACGTTTCTGTATTGAAAACATTCTCTGTAAAGACGGCATCGTTTCAGTAATTGCGTCCGTCCACGTGAAAACGTTGAAGACTCTGTGGCACATATGCCAGGTCTGTAAGGGCACTGTAACACTGCTCCAGAAATACACTGAAACCACAGAAGAGGACATGGAGCATGTGCATACATCATGACAATTGTCTTCATACACTGGTGTATACTGTTGTATACGGAAATGCTTGGCTGGCATTTTCTGATTTATCCATTCGGGGACCCAGTTTCAAAAATGTGCATTTTCTGGTACCTGAAATGCCTTATCCGTGTGAATGAAAAAGCCTATAGGACTAAAAACCTGTGTGGATACACCTGAATTTGTCTCTGTGTGGACGGCCCCTTAATGTGCCATGTAAAATAGTCATAGTACAGACCCATATGTTCAGTAATATTTACCTTGGGGACAAAGATATCTCAGTGCACAGTTTCAAGAACTTCACACACCAGCAGATTCAAGGCCACTCCAGGGGACAGTTTGCTTATTTGTGAGTTTAGTGAAACTGAGATTGAAGTTCCTTTTTTCTGTTTTACTGTCTTATCTGTCATGATATAAGGGAGTATTTTTAAGCTAAATGTCTTCTATGGATGTTGAGCCCCTCTGGTCGGATGGTTTTGAAAAAAGAGCTGGGCTTCAGAGGAGGAACATTTTGTAACAGATTTTATCTGTAAAGCCTTGGAGAGTAGAAAAAACTGTTTTAGATCATCCTGTAAAAGGAAATTGTGTTGTGATCTGTTATGAATTGTTGAACCACTGTAGCTGTATTTCTGATGTCTTATAAACCTTTGTGGGTTGGGCATTTTGTGCATGACTTATAACAAGTGCAATTAATCAATCAGTCTCTTTTTACATTTAAGTTTAGGATGTATTGGAAGGCAGGATTCAGACATCCAGTTGCTGTGAATCTGATCCAGCGCACAGAGGTTATCAACTCTTGGTACCCCTATTGGTGCACATGTGTCTCCAGTACGGCCCGACCGATGTATCGGCCGGCCATTAAATCAGCCGATTATAGCCCTTTTCAAAGTATTCAACATCGGCCAGAGTTTTGCAGATGTAACGCCCATATACTCTTAATTTCTCATAAAACAGTAAATGCTGTTATGTGTCCAAGCTGCGCAGAATGATGACGTTGCGAAAGATGACGGCGCGTGTTGTTGCAGCGGCTCTGAGCTCTGCTGATGCTGTGTGTATGGATGATAGAGTGTATGGGGCAAAACTTGCCTACACTCACACAGAGTTGCTGAATATTGTTTTTGCCTGCAAGTCCGACATAGCAAGCGACTTTCAGCGGTCGCACAATATATCGCTGGACATAGCGAGACCATCAGGCTCTCTGCTCGGCTATGGAAGCAGCCACACAGACTGGCACTGCCGAGTATTTTGCTGACCATCTGTCGTTCACAAAACTGATCAATTGGACCTTCTGATGGCAGGGGGGATCTGTTTATTCGTGACTATTCTGTGATGATTATTAAGGAAACCTGGCTTCACCTGCTTGTCCCCGACACTGCAGTTGAGCTAACTAGCTAGCTATCTAATTATGCTAGCATTAGCTTAGCCCCCTTGGAGCACTTCGACGCTGCAGCGTACTCATGCAGAGGAAGTCTTCATCATAGCTGGGAACTTCAATCAGGCCTGTTTAAAGAAGTTTCTGCAATATGTGCAGTGTCTCACAAAATATTTTGATTTCCTCACACATATTACCTCATGTTTACAATAAAAAAGTGGTTCTACCTGCACTAAAACCTTCTTCTGATACACTAATGAGGACTCTGGGACTGAAAGGCAGATGTGACAAGACAGAGTTCATAATTCATCTATACATTTACATTTTAAATAAGGATATTTATTTTATTTTGCAGGAACTGACTGCAATTTTGTCCACTATTTTATTTTGTACTTTGCTCTTGAAAGTTGCAGAGTAGCAAAATAAAAGAGCTTTATAAAAAAAATGTTGTTGCTTTCCTCTCACAATGACCTGTTTACAACTTTTTAAAAGTTGTTCTACCTGTATTACAACCTACCTATTATTTTCATATTTTCATAAGAAGTACAAGAGAAAGAGTGACTCTTTTTTCAGGTTATATAATTAATTTCCCAGCGGTTTAATGCTTTTCTGCACAATTTTGCACTTGAAAATTCCTCTCTGTTTTACAGTTAAACAAATACTTAGGAACAAAGTATCTGCCTGTAATTCGTATATTCATTGCTGTAAGTGTTTTGGGACCACATTTTTTTTAAATTCATTTGATATATATTTTTAAATTAATCGTCCTGTTAATCGGTAATTAGTATTTTTTTCTGCCAAATATTGGCATCGGCATCGGCCTCAAAAAATCCATATCGGTCAGGCCCTAGTCTCCAGAGTGAACAACTCTCACATTTTATGAAGTAAAAACTGAAAGGTTTTATTTACTCTTCACCCAATACTATCAGTGTGCTTATTTAGTATTTTTAGTCACAGCATTGCAGAGCAGATGAAGTGCCATGAGAAAAAACAGGATGTGCCTTATTTGCTGTAAACCAACTCAAGTTGAAATTAAATTAATACCCGTAATTTGGTGTGGAGATTGAAAACTCATTCAAATAGAGAATCTATAAGAAACAGTTAATGAATCAATATCATTTGACTTTTTACAAACAAATCTGTTTTCCATTCTTGCAGTTTTGCTCTGGATGACTTATAAATCAAGGAGAGATCATATTCTCATTAGAGGCAGGCTGCCTTAACAACAAAGAGGTTAAGGAATAAAAAAATATCAAAATTGTGGCTTAATTTAACACTGTATGACGTTAACTGCACAACATCCTGTGTCTGTGTCTGCATTATTTCAAGCAAGGGTGAAAACACCAGAAACCTGCTGAAGCATTAGTTCACGCAAAACAGCATTAAATCTCAGAAGTGCCATGTGTTTGACCCTGAAAACCTGTGTAGGTCAGTTTCACACTCAGAAAATTCACAGGAATTTATGAGGGAACTGATGAAGAATTGGATCAGTTGACAGAACTGAAAACCAAATTAATACTAGTAAAGTCTTTACAGTTTCCATTTACAGAATCACCACATCTGATTATTGAAGCTGGAGTCAGACTTTTAGCAAAGCAAAGTCATGGAAACAAGAGAAACTCATGTTCAGTTTTAATCAAACAGCACAGAAATGGCAGCATGAGTTGGTTTGAGTCACGTGACTGAAAGTAAATGTTTATAACTACTGTGCATGCTCACGTTGAAGTTCCATCCATCCATCTATTGTCTATACCTCAGTCCCTTGCAGGGTCGTGGGGGCTTGAGCCTATCCCAGCTGACATTGGGCGAGAGGCGGGGTTCACCCTGAAACGATCTCCAGCCAATCGCAGGGCCATGAATAGAGACAGACAACCATTCACACTCACACTTATACCGAAGGGCAATTTGGAGTCACTAATTAACCTAATGAGCATGTTTTTGGTCTGTGGGAGGAAGCTGGAGTGCCTTGAAAGAACCCACACATGTACGGAGAGATCATACAAATTCCCACAGAGAGACCCTGACAACACAGGGGTTTGAACCACCAACCTTCTTGCTGTGAGGCACACACACTACCTGTTGTGTCACTGTGCCACCCCACGTTGCGGTGAAATGATGCCAGCCCTTTGTTTGCCTGCTTCTCTATCATCTGATGTCAAAAACAAAAAGGGTGTTCGTCACAAACACTGACTGTGAGGCTGTGTGTATCACTTCACAAATTTATTCTCCTCATCCCACGTTTCCTCTGCACTGCCCTTGGATCTGAGTTATTTTCTGATCGTTTCAAACATTTTGTAACCTCTCACCAGGCTGCAGAATATCTCTGCGACTACATTAAAGATGCTGCAGGGGAGGTCTGCCAGTAAATATAGGATGTGCGCAAACTTCTCACCCAATCACGACGCAGCCACCTGACAAAAGTGTCGCCAAAGACATCACACCTCTCGCTTTTGCTTTGCAGATTTTTGTCACATCTCATTTCAGGGCATCTCCATCAGGAACCAAGAGGGTACAGCTAATGTCATTTCAAGCTGTCTTTGACAATAGCGACCGTATGCCGATGATTAAATGTGACATGTGTGCAAAATGCAAAGACAGAAGTAAATGGGTCATAGTTAAACTCAAAATGACACACAAGCGTTCTCTTTCTAACACCGGCTGGCTTTGAGCTTGGCAGGGAGACTCTGGCGGGCTGATCCATGCATATTGGAGGCACACAGATGGCCTGAACGCTGAATATGGATGAGGGATCTGACACCAGGATTCAGCGAGGGGGAGAGAGAGGAACAGTGATTGAGGAAGGGGATCAATAAAGAAGAACCTCAGGTGGCGATTAAATATCAGCGATAGGTCTGCTTTTAATAACCTCACTTCATTTTCCCCCTCCCCTTAAAACTTTTCCTCTCCTCTCTGCTCCCTCAATCCACGATAACCCTCAGGCGGCTGCAGTTTGAATTATGAAGCAGAAATTAGGTGTTTGTGTGTAAGGTATATTGTGTTTGTCTTTTAGCCCGCTGAAGGCCAGGACGGGCAAATAAGCGCGTGGCGCCTTGCAACAGTAGCTGCCCCAGCATCTGTCAGGGCCAAGGTTGTGAAGGTATTCTTATAGGATGCACAAAGGTTATAAAAAGACACAAACAAGCACTCGCAATATCAATGGAGAGGGAAAAGCACACATATGCAGGGAGCGTACACAAACATATATCCACGTATGATCTCTGCACACACCTGGAACATAAATTAAACATCTGCACTCCTGTCTAAAGCACTGAAGGATGTGTTCATGTTTGTTTGGCCATGATTATGCGTGTGTCTGTTTGTTCATGTGTCTGTGTGTGCGTTTGCCAGGGCTAATGAGGTCTTTAGTAGAGGTGGTCTTTGACAGCCTGGTGAGGGTGGTCCAGTATTCCCTTCATCATACCACATTTACACACTGCTCTCTAATGGGAGAGGGATAGTAAGAAGTGGTGAGAGGGGAAGAGAGAGAGGAACAGGTGGCAAGTGTGATGATAACAGGGTGAGGAAAAGAGGATAAAGGGATGCTTCTAGGTAACCTGTGTAAACTGAGGATACCAGAGGAAGCCCTGATGCCATCACTTTTAAAACCTCTATTTACAGCAGTGTTTTTCCAAACATATGCTGTCATACTCTAGGGTGGTGTGGCCACAGCCAGGGTGGACGCAACCAGCTTGGGCAGGGGCATGGTCAAATTTGAGCATGGCCCCCCCAAATTTACAAAAACAAATTTATCCAGAAGGTATGGCATGACAGAGAGAAATTGGGAACCACTGATTTACAGTATTCTTTGCAGAAATTTGTTCTTAAATGTTAAACACAATTTTTCTCTCTGAGATTAGAAATCACAGTTGGTATTTTTTTAACAACAAAAAATGAGTGTACTCAAGTAGAAAAAAATGCTATGGCTTTTAGCAGACTAAAGCAATGATGAAATGTTTAAAGCTTGAAAGTCTTTCAGCTTGTTTACTGTTTTTTTTCTTATGTTTTCTTAATAATAAGTTAAAGGCATTGGTCACTGAAGCTTCTTTGTGTGACATTTGTGATGTGGATACTTGTTAGGACTGGATGATAGATCGTTTTTCCACCACAGTTTCAGTGTGCACATTTGCATTTCATAATTGTCTAATCCGACCTAAGTGGGACTAACCCAACTAAATAAAGGTTAAATGCAAATAAATAAATTAAAACACACACACATACTGTCAGTGATGCATTTTTGTACATTAATTCCTTTCCTTTTCTATAAAAACAAAGTGAAACAGATGAATAAAAGAGGGAATTTGTGTTGTAAGACAATTCAAATGTGGGCTGTAAACAGGGACGTCCCTGAGGTATTTTCAACTGAATTGCATTATTGGTGAAAAAAAGTGTTTGTCTATAAATGAACTCCGGGTGGTTTTGTTTCATTAAGTGCTGAAAAAAACATACTGTTTTTTTTTCGTTTTCTAAGGCATCCAGGATTAATACAGAACCTTCCGGGCAGTTCATGTTGGCACAGTGTAAAAAATCAACTCAGAGAGAAACTTGCCTTAGATATGTATTCCATCACAGTGAGAGTTTAATCAGCTTTATTTTTTTGTCACAGTTACTTTAGCTTCATATCGAGTGAGCCAAGCAGGCGTAGAGAGGGGTGTTTGTTAGAGCTTTTTCTCCTGGTAGCTTTCTCACAGTGTGACATCCAATAATAAAGTGTTCCTAAATGCAACAAATGACAACATCATGACTTCTGTTTCTCTCTTCATTTCCTTTTGTTTGTCTTTGTGATTTGATTTTACAGTATTTTCTGAGAAACAGATGACACTATTTGGACAATTATTCTCTAAATACATTGACAGAGTACTGTTGTCAATATTTATATATTTTATGAATCATTATATGATGCTGTGCCAATATTGTCATGCAGCATTCATGCAGATGAAGCCTATTGAACTTAACTGAATTACTGCAGCGCACAAATCTGTTTACAGCAATCTCTATATGAATTCTTAATAGAAGTGCTGGGTCTGGTAGAAGGGGTCAAGCTTGTCAGCATGTCTGTTTCATTTTGTAGTTTGGTTCTAGTCCCCGATTGAAATTAACCAATTACTTTTCAGCAGACCTCAGTGTATACTGGTGACAATGTGGAGAGCAATAAAAAGGCAGAACATTACCTGAGCTGATCACATTCCAGCCTCCAATGTTTGTATTCTCACGATGATTAATTTAACTTTGTACACAGATAAATGAATAAAAGTGCAGCTAAAAATCTATTTTTAATCAAATATTTAAATGTGAAACACAACTCGGCTTGAGGCAGTGTGGCATGAGCCAATTAGCATTTAGATGCCCTAACAGCATGAAATGCATCAGAAAAGACTGAAATGATCTCCATTAAAAGTAAAACATGTAAGAGTCAGTTTCCTCTTCTCTTGTTGGCCAACCTAACAGTTTTTTTTTCAAATCTGAATTGTCATGCTGTTACTGAAGTAAATTATACTCCTTTAATTTTGAGTTAATTATTATGCTAAACTTCGAGGCTTATGCATTTTGCTGAAGCTGGCATGAACTGCTGCTCCAGAATGTTGTGTTCAAAGAAACATTGCTGTCATTCACATGATACCAGTGACATGCAAAAGGTAAGAGGGACGGAAGGAAGTGCAACATGCTGATTAATAATCAGAGGCAATGAAGAAAAGTAATCAATGTAATTCTGCCTGTTGATTCAGGTATCATCAGAAAATTATAGATACACTGGAATTAATTCTTACACTCATCAAAAAGAGAGTTCTCCCATGAGTGGACCAGTACTTGGCTTGAGGCGATCTATATCAAAAATGATTTTTCTTGAAAACCTCTGACACAGCAGTCCTGAGTCTTGTTTGTGGTTAACTTTCTGAGATTGACAGCAGCGCTGAAGACTAGATGCCTTGTTTTTGCATTGTGGGAAAATTTGCTGGAGAATCACTGTTTTATTTATTTATTTTTTTTACTTTAGAGTGTTTTGCTGCAAAACACAAACAGCAGAGCAAAGCAAATTCAACTCCCGTGGGAAACAAAGTTTATTTCCAGAAATATTGGCATTCTGGTCTGTATTTACTCAGATTATATCCAGGTATATGAAGTTAGATAGCAACATTATTGTGGCCTTACTTTTACCAAGTATGCCAGACCCTACTGCTATGCGCTTAATGTAGAGATTCTAACCTCTATCTGCCACTGTTTCTCTGTGAATCAGTATTTTTAATGTTTACTTGTCAGCACTATTAAGACTGAAGAGAATCATTCTGTTATTAGTTTTCTGGGGTTTTTTCCTCATCCCCTGCATCCTGTCTGATTACCTATGGTGTTGTGACTTCATCAGATGGTGTAAGGGACACTTTCCACCTCTTATTACCAATGAAGCATCATTTTATCACCACAGCCTACCTAAGTATTGTTGCTGAACTCGTCCAGCCACTCCTGGCAGGATATGACTCTTTTTCACAAAGCTCACATCATTTCAAACTGGTTGTCAGTGAGTTCACTCTACTGCATGGCCTCTGCAGTCACCAGATCTCAATCCAGTAGAGAACATATGGAGTGCTGTTGAATGATAGATTCACATCATGGATGTACAGCTAACAGATCTGCAGCAACAACTCTAAGGGATGTTTCCAGGTCCAGCCCAGCTCCAGCAAGGCATACCTTATAGTCGCCTAATAGGCTTAATAGGTACCTTGACTTGAAGTTGCTCAACATTGGCCCTGTGCTTCATTAATGTCTATGTTTTTAGGCATAAAGTGTCCGGATCTCAATGAATATCAAAAGAAAAGAAACTGTGTGAACAAGAGTTTGTGTTGTTTTATTAATATCAATCAGTGTAACTCCTTCACAATTAACACAGTTTGGTTTCTGTCATAAATTTATACTGTTGTTACTATCTTCAATGCTTTAAAAAAGTGTATTTAGGTTCACTGTCAGTTTTCCCAAAAAATTGACAAGTTTTTGAGCCGCGTTTTTGGTTACAGCTAGTAACTAAATATATTTGACCCTCTGCCGCCGGCCTTTGTGCAATAAAGGCACAAAGCATTTCCATTAGTTCATTGTCAATGTTTACCGCTCCTGTGGGGTGCATGTCCTTGCATATGAATCTTGCCTATGATGGCTTATTTCCGTGCCACTGGAGGACAGCGAGGACACAGTGACATGGGACTAAGCCCTTGTTGAGGTACCACTAGTCACTTGGTGTGACACTTGGTGTGACACTTGGTGTGGCACTAGACAGTGGGTTGTGCTAGCAATGCCCTCTGTTGGATCAGGGGGTTTACTGCTCCAGGTGCGCTAATGCTGCATAACTGTATATTGTATATTCAAATGAATATTTACAGTTCAAGTATGGGCTTTACTCCCGTACTTGAATGGATATTTGATTATCGTGTATAAGGTGACGGCCCTAATATTTAGTTACTTGGAAAATAAAATTCTGAAGTGAAATATTCGTATTTTTCTGGGATGAAAGGAAATTTACTGAAAGCTGCCCTAAAATTAACAGCACCATGCTAACTATTGTAACAATAAATAAAAACAAATAGAAACCATTCACAGTCCTTCCAGTATCTTCATGAATGTAATGTAAGTAAAGTTAGTGTAAATCAGGATCCTTGAATATTTAAGGTCAGTTTCATCCAGTTTTACAAAACTGATATTACCATTACACCATTATCATTGTCATTGCTTTTTGTTCAGGCAGCCAAATTGTGCCAAATCTCACAAGGGAGACAAGTTCAGATGAAGAGGAAGTTTTCTGTACAGTTCAAAGGGGAAATAGAAGCTAAATAAAATAATTTCGCCAAAGAGGATTGTAAAATACTCCATCAAATTATTAGATGCTCAAGTATTATGATTTGTCATAAATAAACCAAACCATGCAGAATGATTCCTCCTGGTTTTCAGAGCACTCTACTACTAGCTGTGTCCCCCCTCGTAGTCCCTCTTTCCCCTCTCTTTGTCCCTCTTCCTGTTTCTCACAAACCAATAGGGCCATAAAGCGCTCCTCCTCTGGGAGCAGCTTGTAATGTCTGTCTGTAAGATTGAAACAGGCAAAGTTTCACCTCCGGCTCACCTCCCCTGTGACTCCTCATAACAGAGCTACTGGGCCTCCATTATTTGTGTCCTGTCTCCACTGTCTCCATACCAGTCGCTCTCAGGGCTTTTTTTTTGGTGCAAAGATGATAACCAGGGACTCTTTTGGGCCCATTCACTCCCATCCTGACAGATAAGGCTGTCTGTGTGTCACTTGCTCCCTGCAAAAGGCACAACTGGTGGCTCTCTAAACTAATTTGCTGATCTAAGTCTCAGTGTCTCGGTGTTTGTGAACTCTTTGTTCAGCACTCTCAAAGACAATCTCAGTCTTTTGTTCCATCCGATACTTCTGTCTCTGAAATTGTTCTCGCCTCTTTTACTGTGCCAGTTTTGTTGCACTTATTCCGTTCTTTTGGTGATTATCTTTTGTTGTGTGTTTATTACTGAAAATCATTTTGTTTTAAAGTCACTTTGGGATTCATTAACATATTGTTTTCAAGCTCAGAAATGTCTACTCTGACAGTTTAAGGAGCTATTTCCACAGGATGATAAGCAGCTGAGTCCTCCATAACAGCACCTCATTCAATTCTAAAGCATTTCTGGCAGAAGTTAAGCTTCAAATATTTGCCATGTCTAATTTTTTCTGCCTAGTTTACTCCAAAAATTGCTCCCCGGTTGAATGATTCAACACACCATTCTGCAGCTGCTTTGCATACAGATTTTTCTAAAATGTTAAATTTGACATGGATTAAGCTAGTGCAGTGTTTCCTCTTGGTCTGTCTGCTGAGGGTGGTGGTCTTGCACCACCTGGCGTATTCAGAACTTCAGTGTCAGAAATAGATATGAATTGACCTTGCAAAGTAGATGGATTTTCCTGATTTAATTTCTATCATTAGCTGGATCCATCTTGAAAAACTTCAAGCTAAAACACTTGTTCTGGAGTATTTTTCACAATATCAATATCACAATATCTTGTGGCCCTCCTGCTCTATTTATGCAGCCCTCTAGTTCCATGACCTATTAAATAAAGCAATATGTCTAAGAAAATAGAGCTATGATTTGTTTACAATTTCTGTGAAACTCTGTTTTATGTATCCATCAAAGTAAAAGTAAAAATAAAAGTAAAAGTCAGTAAAGTACAATAAGTAACAATCATTAAGTGCCATGCTACCTCCATAAGAAAAGTAGCTGGTACTGCCTTGAATTATGTGTTTTACCCACTGGATCTTTATTGATTATTACCTTTGAATTTTAATGTGTTGAGATGACGATAAAGTAAATTCTGGTGACAGCTATATGCAATTAAGGCATAACAGTATGACCACTAACTGGTGTCAGTCAGATGCTGTGTGGAGGAGGCCTGCTGTTGATCTTGCCTGTGCCATCCACAAGAGCCTTTAGGCAGCTGCTGAGGAGATGCTCTAGGGAGCCTCTTCCCACACAGAGCAGGCAGGGATGTGTCTCACTCTTCCCCCACACATGGAGGTTTGCTGGGCTTGGCAGGGCTTTGTAGACTGCCTGCCTCAGGAACCAGATGTGATGGAAGTCTGCCTGCATGATGTTCGACCAGGTGATCCTGCGCTGCAGTGTGGTCTCTCACCTTGTCCATGCTCCCTGCTGCCAGAGTCCCACCACCCTGCTCACTCGCTCTTCCTTCACACCTGCTCGGACCTCTTCCTGGAGAAGATGGTGTCTTTCCTTTCCCTGGGCCTTGCTAACCTGAGTTTTTGGGAAGAAGCCCAAGCCTGCTTTGAATGTTACCAAGGTGCCCACCAGTGCCTTCTGTCTCAGGCATGACTCCGCAACCTCCACTGCTGTCTTCTCCCTCCATTTTCTCCCCATCCTAACCTCAGTGCCAGCTGACGACACCTTACACTCCCTGGAGTCCCTGTACCATAGGACTTCTCAAGTACAAGCTACCATGAGCTCTTTAGTTTTCTACTGCTGTGAAATGACTCAGCCAGGATTGGAAGGCCCTGGTGCGTGGAGGGACTGGGCTCTGTGGGTTGCCTCCTGGCCAGGCTGCTCCAGCATCTCACCAGGTTCAGGACCTGCGCATTTCACCTCACTTTCCTGCTCCAAGCATTTCATTTTGGCCTGGTGTACTCTTAGGCCTTGATGGTTCTTGCACAGCTCTACACAAACACATGTCATACTTGTAGTCAGTTTGTTTGCATGGGTCGTTCATCTTTGGTCCATCTGGTTGGAGATCTCATCCTCCTCCTCTTCTCTTGCTATCTCCTGGGGGTATCTTTCTTGTGGGCTTTCCATAGCTTTTTTAGGTTATTTCTCATGAAATACACAGGTTGGGCTGCTAACCCAGACTGTCCCAGGTCCTGTCTTTGCATGCTGTCAACTGTCTCTCCAGTATAGTGGTAAGCTGTTCTTGGTTGTCACCTAGTCTGTTCCTAGGAGTCACTGGCAAAGTCAGAATTTAACTATAAAGGAAACATCTCCTGGATGCACTGGGACGAAGTGAAACACACCGATTATCTCTTCACGATGGCACCTGTTAGTAGGTGGTATATTTCAGGCAACAGGTGAACATTTCATCCTCAAAGTTGAAGTGTTAGTAGCAGGAAAAAGTGAAAAGTTTGTAGAGAGACTGACAAGAGTTAAAGTGTGACGAAGGCTGGCCTGCGTGGTCCAATCCAACAGTTTAGCTTCGGTTGATCACACTGTTGAATTAGTTAATGCTGCTCCTTACAGAAAGGTGTCAGAATACTCATTGCACCTCAGTTTTTATAGCCACAGACCAGTCAGGGTGGCAGGTGTTCATAATGTTAAGTCTGATCAGTGTATATACGTAAGTCTTTCAATTTGAAATAATTGGCTGAACACAAGAGCAATGCAGAGACATTGTTTGGAACAGGAAAGCACAAAAGAGAAGCTTATGCATTGTTTAAATAAATGAGGAGCATTAAGTACAGCCCATAAATAAAGTATGATATGACTCACGTTTAGGGTGGTGGAAGATGGTGGGCTGCCTCTGCAAAAGAAAAGAAGGGATAAACACTGGATTGCAAACCAGGCTTTGAAGGATCAGTATCGACTTTTGTTCCCAAACAACCTGGAGTTCATCTGTGCTGCTTGTACATTAAAGGAGATACACAAGACCCTTTGTGCTGAATTAGAAATGAGATCCTATATGCTATACAGGACTGTCTGTTCCACACATGAGAGTTTCTTTCAGCAACAAATAAACTCATCAGGAGTAATGGCAGCAATTACTGAGAATCAAAGCATTGACAGAGATCAGAGGAGAGACAAAGAGACAGAGAAGGACAAGAACAAGCTGTTGACGACGAGACTTGACTGCAGGATGGAGAAATGAGAGTGGTGGGATGAGAGGAGAAAGGTTAAGGTGCTGCAGGACGGGTGGAAAAAGAGGGCACAGAGATGTAAACTGGCACACACTTTGTCTTTCTGCAAAGTCAGCAGAGTAAGAGACGAGGCAAAGGTTCAAAGATAGAAGAAGAAGAAAGAAAAAGATCTGTATGCAAGGAATTGAACCAAGAGACGCCACATGAAAGACGGAGAGGAGGAGGTAAAAAGCTGGGGAGAGACGACAGAAGTGCCATGTCAGGAAACTTTATAGACAAAGACAACAAGGATGAGAAACAGTGCTGACACCTAGGCGTTTGTATACTGGATTAAATATGGAGTATAAGACAACGACATGCAAAGCTGTGATGCATGATGAGGAGATGATGTGGGAGGTGACAGGAAGGAGACACATGAAGGGGGTCGCTGTTACACAAATGCTTGTTCTGATTAAACTTTCACTGTGGTTGAACTAGCATAAGCTCCAAGTACCATCCATCAGAAGAATGGATTTGTCCTTGTGTTATGATGACGTACCTGCAAACTGAACCACACAGCTGAAGAGACAGTAGATGTAGCAGTGACTCAGAGCAAAATGAAAGAAAAAACACAATCACTGGGTTTGTCATTGGCATGACAAAGCATTGGAAACATTTTAAAAGATGAAAGAAGGGAAGCAGGAAGGAAGGAAGTACAAATAAAAAAGCAAAGACAAATAGGAAAGAAGAGTGACTTCTTGAAAAGGGATGAACATGAGACCTGATAAGCTTATTACCTTCTGCATCCAATATAAATCAGTTCATCATCAAGTCAGAGAAAATCTGTGCGAAGTTTAATAGATATCGATCAGAGGTATTTTTTTTTTTTTAAGAAAACACTTCATAAGCAAGCGATGATCATGTGATCCATGAACTTTTGACCTTGTACCACCAAAAATCTACCAATTCATTCTTGATTCAAAGTTGATGGTCATGTACAAAGTAAAAAGAAATATAACCATTTTGTACATATTGTATTTAAAGCATGGTGAACATAAGATACCTTTGACCTAAGACCTCAAAAATCTAATCACCTCATTTATTTGTCAGGCATATGAGCATTAAATGCATAAAAGGTCTCTTTAGATATCACATTTACAAACAAAGGATGACCAGGAGGATCACTGATTTTGACTTAATGATATTAGAATCGGATTCATTCATCCTTTCGTAATGATAGACATTCATGCAAAGTTTAAATTAAATTCCTCAGAGAATTCTCGTTATGTCATGTTCACAAGATCACGCTAAGAAATGAAGGCTGACGAATAGACTCATGACCATGATCTTTGACCTCTGACCTTCAAACCTTAAGTGTTAATTCTATAGGTAAGTGGATATTTGTGCAAGGTTTAAAGAAAATCCCTTAAAGCTGTCAGCGCTTTTCAAACTTATTTGCCCAAGGGACACCTAAGTTCATGCTAAAGATTAAGGCACACCATAATCATACCCTAGACAAAGAAGCCGATAAGCAGAGTAACAGTACATGTTTTTATCTACCTACCAATGCATAATCAAATTTGATTAACAATCATGGAGAATTCATTTGTTTTATTTTTCAAAATTTAAAATATTTGCTAACATATCAATGGCAGTAACATTAAAAATAATAGCACCTGCCATCAGCAACAGTTCTCTTAACTGTGAAACCCTTTAAGTGCAGTACAGTGCCTGCCCAGACCACTTGATAACCACTGATCAGAGATATTGTGCTCAAAAAGCTCAGGATAACCGAGCAGGGATGGGAAACTTTGCTTGCAATAAGGGCCACATTAGTTTCATTTCCATTGTCAGACAGATGAATTGCAGCAATTGCAGAATGCTGTTATTTACCATTAGCTGCTTAAAATCTATTTAGAGCAACATAAAGCTTTCCAAAGGAGATATTATTTATTTCTTTTGACTCAATTGCAAGTAGTAATACTCAATTTAATGAGTTAAACGCAGAATTCTGGCAGGATTTTAATGCAAGTAACAGCTTTTACTTGTTGTTTAAGATAGTAATAAAAATACAATTACAGCCAATTGCAGCTATATTTTTATGAAAATATTGCTATTTTAAAATACTTCTTGCAGATGGTATGTCTTCTTGTGAATATATATGTTTTTCATATTAGAAATTGGCTGCACTTAGGGAGTGGGGGGGCATCTTGACTCTTGACCTATGACCTCAAAAATCGAGTAAGCTTATCTTTGTGTCATTGTGGACAGTAAAGTGTCCATGTGAGATCATGTTTACAAAATGGCACCCACGTGCCGTTTTACACGTGAGGCTACCTAATGACCTTGGCCTTTGACCTCAAAAATTAAATCAGGTCATCCTTGTGTTAGAGGGGATATTTCAGGAAAGTTTGATCAAAATCCTTTTAAGCTTTCTTGAGATGTTGTGTTTACAAGCTAAGGATGACTATGAAACACCTTGACCTCTGACCTATAACAGCTCAAATATAATCAGCTGATCCTTGAATGCAGGTGCACATTGTTTCAAAGTGTCAAGACTGTGCCTTAGGGTTTTTTTTTTTGGTATGGCGCTCACAGGATTTAGCACTATAAATGACTGTATATTGCCCTGCAATCAACTGGCGACCGGTTCAGGGTGTACCCCACCTCTCGCCCAATGACAGCTGGGATAGGCTCCAGCACCCCTGCAACCCTGAAAGGGATAGTAGGTATAGAAAATGAATGAATGAATGAATGAATGACTGCATATACGGAGGACTCAGTGGCTGTCACCAGCAGAGTCATAAAAACAAAGATCCAAAGAAATCAAACGTGAGCAAAGAAAGAGGGAGAGACAGAGGGGAGGAGTGAAGGAAGAAATAAAAGAGGCATGAAAAAGAAATAAAACAATGACGAAAAGAAAAAGGAAATAAGAAGCGACTGAAGATCAGGTGATATTTCTTCTGAGTATTATCTGAGGGTTTGTTGAAATAATCAGATGAAACGCCCCCAAGGAGCAGATTATACTCATTCCTGTCTCTCCTACTCTTCTTGTTCTGCTTCCTCTTCATCTCTCCTCCCTCTCTCCATCTCTATCCCTCACTCCCTGTCTCTCTTAACGCTTTAATTATTTATGATTTAATCACAGGGAGCGCTAACAGACGCCACAGCTGCTGCCTGTCACACACACACACACACACACACCAAAGACAAACTGTGGCACACACAAGTGAGAACATGACTAATGACTCTGGGTGTTTTTAATGGGGCCTGTTTTTCAGCAGTAATACCTTCATGATACAACCTTTGAATTTGACTTGATGGGGAAATTGTGACAGAAGTTATGCAACTCCACATGAGGTTGACACTAAGTTTTGTTGCATAATATAGAACTAATTTATACAGTTTGTCAAAATCCACTGAACGGCTGAAAAACAATAATGTAAGACCAAAGAGTGCAGAGAGAGTGACCCACACTCAGCCCCACCTGCCTTCACTGTTCAGTTGTTTAAACTGAGGACCCCACTCAATTAAAACTGCACCCCATAAGGTGAGGATACGAAACAGGAACAAGTGTTTCAGTTTTGTGGAAAACCTGACCATAATGAGAGAGAAATTTTGAAAAAGAACTTCCTGATTTGCATTTGGCGCTATTTGCAAGACACTCTGGGATTGCTCTGAGCGTGAATCAGGGAATCCACTTTCAGAGGTGTTTTTTCCCTCATTACATACCGATGGAGCCACTTAATTTTTCCCCACTTTCCCTAACTGGTTCTTGACTGGTCTGTGACTGGACTGGTGGGATCTGACTGTAATGAGATCACCTGCAGTGATGTGGCAAACACAAAGTGACTGATTAACACTGATGCTTCTCTTGTAAGGAAAAAGGTTGAAGCCCTCTGGATGTGTTCATCTGAGGGAAGTGCCATCATGGGGGCAGCTTGCAGTTGCATGAATTGTCATGTTTTTGGTAGAATTTAGGCAAACCCCCAGAAAGACGGGGGGAACTCCCACAGGCTGGAATTTGGCTAATAAGTGGCTGAAACTCGACAGGCATTCGGCTGAAAGTGGAAAATTGAAGCGGCTGCATCTGTAAATGTATCCATGAAACAGAGACTTTGGTTTGCTTTTTTACTGAATACTTAAGGTGCCTGATTTATTAAACATGGATTACTATCAGCCAATATATGTCTGCCTGTGGATGTCATTCACTTGTCAGGTCATCTGACATCTGAAAGTTGGTATAATCTGTTTTTTGACAGCTGAATATTTGTTTATTCATTCATATTTTTATTTCCATCAAATGACAATTTGTAACAACATGGCCCTCAGGCAGGGAAAAAATGGCGTATGGGACCATTTTTGTAGTCAGTGTTGCCCATCCCCTGTCAAAACGAATTTTCCCTACAAAATAAAATTGACACTATGCTGGCAATACATTCATTTGTCATCACAATCCATTGGAGCTAAATGCAATTAAATGTTCATTATTCATCATTGAAGTGTGTCACTTATCATTGCCCATAAACAATCTCAAATCTCTTCAAAAACCCATCCAGCATTCAAATTGATGTCTCCAATGAAAGAAATGTAACAATAAGTTAGTTATACTGTCAAAGAAAAAATAAAGGTTAATGTGACTATAATTCTCCTTGGTATTAGTTTTTTTTTTTTTTTTTTAACTCAAAACACAGTTGTAGTGTTTTTTATTCTTTTAAATTTTGTTCATATTTAGTTCAGAAACAAAAATACATTTAGACTTTTCAGTTTCATCATTTCCTTATTTTTGACACCTAATAACCTTGCTTCAAATGAAAAACTGTATATTTTTTTATATTCATTAAACATCTTTTGTAAAACCTGGAATGGAGAGTGTCAACAACAAGGCGGTTGCCAACAAACAAAGCTTCAGCGGCTACCTGCTGTGACAGGGGGCCTAAACTAATTAAACAGAGAAAATACAAAGGATTGATCTAACTGACATGAACCAGGTGTCGAGTATTTATCCATCTTTCCATTGCCTTATATCAGCAATATCAGAGCATCTGTGCTCCAAAACTTTGGCTGGATCCTTTGTAACAGATCTCCAATCACATTAAAAGCTCCCACTCAGCACAGAGACAATTAGGACTAACTCATGAGAGATTAAAAGTGCCCCAGTCTTGTATTTTCACTTTCCAATTATCTGTGTATAACTGAGAAACAGCCTCTCTGTGAAGCTGCAAGAAAAGCAGGAAGTTGGCCAGCCTGTATCATTAAATGCTAGATTTATTCATCCAGGCTGAAGGGAAGGCAGAAATTGAAATTGCCTTTCAAATGATCATTCTTCTGTGACACAGAGTGCATAACTTTCTTTTCAACCCGCTCTCTCCTGCAAAACCAGTCCAAATGTAGGACACACTATTACCGCACATCTGAGACTTTTTCCTTATTACACTTTAAATACAGGATACAGTTAAATTAACCCAAAGTCATTCCTGGAAAATTGATCAAATGTGTCTGAAATGAAGAATTTCTGACTCTCTCACTTGGTATTCAGTAAAGGTAGAAGGTGAGAGGGAGAACGAGAAGGGAGGTAGAGGTGATGTTGTCCTCTCAGGGATTGGATTGACTGCTTAATTCAAGTCATCAAAGTGAAAGTCAAAGACAGACAGTGGAAAAAAGGTCAGGCTAAAGGTCAGGAGAAGATAGAGAGACAGAGAATGAGATGGTGCTGTGTTGCTATTACTGACAGTTGAACCTCATAAATCACAAACATCTTCAGGTAGACTGAGGTTCACATGACATACTGGAGTGGACTGACAGGATCTGAATTTCAGCATGATAGTATGGAAACAGCAGCACGCAATTCTGCACTTTATTCCAAAGTTGAGGAGCTCTGATTGAGAAATCTTGATCAGCTTTAGTTTTTAGGAACAACCAGGAAATCCCTGACAAAGGATCTTAGGCTGTAGGCTGGCTTGTAAAGGGCTAACAATTCTGTAACATAGCTTGGAGCCAGACCCATGTGTGATTTAAAAGTGATAGGTAAGATCTTTAAATTAATTTTTACACTGACAGGAAGCCACAATATACAGAGGCTAAAATTGGGCTGATGTGATGTCTGTTAAACCAGTTAAAAGCATTGGATAATTAAATTCATGGTGAAAGGGCTATTAAATTCTGGCTCCCATAAATTCCCATGAATGTGCTGATCATTTAACATTTAATCTTTAGTTCAGTAACAGGGAATCACATAATAAGACACTACTGATACAGTCTCTGCTGACACACTTTCACACACATGCACGTTCAATGCAAGAAAAAGAGATGTCAAAGAAAATCACAAAGGAAAAACTCTGACACTCATCTGTCATCTTCTTTGTCTGAGAGTAGAATTGTCTCCTTCTACTCCTGTGTGTGCATTTGTGTGGGAACATACGTGTGTGTGTGTGATGGCGATTATATTTAGACACGTCAACGTTCCTCCACAGGCAATCCTCTTCTGCGTTTCCATGGAAATGACAGAGGCAAATTGTCAGTTTGCAGCTGAAAAGAGGGGTAAGTGACGCAGAATCTTGCTGCTTTGTGTGTCCATATGAGTGCGTGCGTTAACTTCATTTAAACCTCGGGCTGTGTATGGATGAGTTGGTCAAAGAGGCTCTGGAGGGATGATGTGTGTTTGTTTTAGTTATTGAGGCTGATAAAACAATATTAGTGGCACAGCGCCCTTGCTCTCGGCCTCTCGCCGTCTCTGAGTGTGTTTGACCAGGAAATTAAATCTTCAATGCTTTCAGACGACGCTAAGCCATTTGATCTCCCCATTGTCTCTGCCAGCGTTATTGACCCTTTTTTACCTGCCAATATCTCTCTCTCCCTCCATATATTCTCCCTTATCCTTCCTTCCTTCTTTCTTCCTCTCCTTCCTTGAGTGCGTCTGTCCACCCCTCACTGTGCGATCGTGGGGAGCTGCAGCTGTTTTGGGAGGAACGAAAAAAGACGGATGATGAGATTTTGCTGAGGTTCATTTAGCAGCTTTTGGGGGGCCATGTTCTTTCCAGAAAAGTTAAATGACCCTAAAATGTTAAACATGCAAAGTTAACATTTCCAAACATTTTGAGGAAACTGCACAGCTGTTGACACTAAGAACTTTTATTCAAAAAGTTGAAAGAAAGAAATAAGTAGGTTCATTCAAGGGAAATAAACATCCGTGCCCTACTATAGTTCGGAGGATCGTGCCATATTCTCAAGGGCATGTACAAAAAACTCTTGGGGCCTGATCTACTAAGATCCCAAATAAAGAGCGCTTAATTGTGTGTGCAAACTAAAAAATTGCACGTGCTATTAGTGGGTGTGTTGCAGGTGATCTACTATGACTGTGTGCGCAATTTTTTGCAAGTGCGTTGGTTGTCACCATGGAGAGTTTGGGAGAGCAGAGTGGCCGTAGATGGAAAATGAAGTTTGAAGCCATGGAGTTTGAGGCAAATAAACACACTGGTGAACTCCAGCAGAGATATCTAAGTGTTGCCAGAAGAAACACAATTTGGAAAACCATCTGTGAAAAGCACACAGCTCAAAACTGGCATTGCTGCATAGAAGATATGTCTCTACTATTTTTATTTCTGACCAGAGGTTGCAGTAACCTTTTTTGCTGTCCGTCATTTTGACAGATAAGGTCATCACTTTTTATGCCATATTTTTATCCATCATTTTAAATTTTCCTTTTCTGATTCCAATTAAACATAATCTAAATGACAGCATTCACATAGTTACAGAACTTCCTCACCAATAACCTATGACCTAATATGTCATTGTCTCCAGCAGGATGAACCGTGCAAATGTAAATGCAAATGTAAGATTGCATTCAACCTCATGTGTGGGTTTTTCTGATTAAAAAGGCATCCTTTTGACCAATCTGCCAGTTTTAATAGCAGCAAAAGCAGTGCAGTTGGTTGTGATTCAGTGCTTCAAATTTCAAAAAAATCACAACAACTTTTTGAAACACAGGTGTTATCCCAACCAAATTGTTCATTAAACAAACCATTTTCTTTAACCTGATATCATACAACTCACAAAATCATGTCCAGTGTGTAAATCTGTGCATAAAGTTAGGAAATGTATTTAAAAACTGAAAATCCAGACAATTCATTCATCTGTGCCGAGATATTAATAAGATAATTAGTCAAAGAACACTTCTAACATATAACTGAGTAAAGGATTTACTGTGATTGTAAGCATTGGTGCAGCGGGAGAAAAATCAACCACACGGGCAGCTCCAACCCTCTGACTGACCTGAAGCATTCACAGCTCCTAAACCCACGTCAGTGCGTGGAGACTGTAACGCAGTCAGCTCTGAGTGACAAACAGAGTGATTCTAGCTGTGAAGGGGATCCTTTTTTACATAGGTTAAATGACCTCCTCCACAATGTATTAAGAGCGCAAAACAGAGAGGGTTTACTTTATGCGTGTGTCTGCATGAGTATGTAGCACGCTGGATCGTCCCTCTTTTTCCAGTCCATCATAATGACAGACAGCCTCCAAATCTTTCTGCCATTCATAAAAAAAATTGCTCAGTAACAGAAAATATTTGGTTAATGCTGTTTATGACAGTCCAAATATGTTGACAAACACACGGAAGATTCTTTCTCCCCGTCGTCAGTCATCTGTGCGTAACGCTGTGCCAGTTTGCACCTGCCTTTCAAACGCGCAAAATATAGACGCAAAAACACCAAGCGCAATCAGTTTCCGGTTTAAAAAAATAACATTGCGGGTGCTAAATGATTACATTTGCATCTCCTCCTCCCAGTATTTTGGGCGTTCTGATAATCTGCATATATTCTGCATATTCATGAAGGCAAACACGCTAAATGGATTGTGCGTGCTATTTTGCTCATTTGACAGATGCAATCCTCCGTGCATCCTGTTGGTAGATCAGCTTTAAGTGCGCTGTCATGTTTGCACATTTTATACATTCAAACCTTTAGTTGATCAGGCCCTTTATGTCTTGATGTGTTTGACTGTTTACATCATATCTTGGGTGTCTATTAAGCAAGGACTTGATTTAAGTTGATTACAAAAATGAAAACTTTTGTCTCTGTAGAGGATAAGATGCAGCTGATTGGCTGTCCAATCAATATGTGATGGAAAGGGGAAGTAGGGGTTACTGGGGCGATGAAGTGGACTTTCAAAACAGTCATGGTGTCTGCCTGTGATGCGCATGTAGTATGTAGGTGGAGGCCGTATAGCTATGACATCATAAATCCCAGGAACAAAAAAACTGATTGCTCAAGGGGAATTTTTTTTAAAGAGGCTTAGCACATTTCTCAGTGGACTGAGGATTTAGTAAAAGGAGTCATGATCTTCTGCTCCCCAAGCCCCTTCAGCATTAAAAGCAAAGAAAATTGATTTTGCAGGACACGGGACCTTTAAGAAATACTGTCTCTTCTGTCAAGCAATGTAATGTTGTTGTTTTTTTTATTATCTTCTAAGTCTGTAAAGCTGCATTTTTGTTATTATTTTGAGGGCCTGATTAGTCACCTTTACAATGAGGTACTACTTGTAAGAATTATGCATTCTGAGAATAAGTAACACTGCTAAATGTGTGGCACTCCTAAAAATGAGCCATAATCCTCTCTTCCCCAGAAAGATAGCCTACACTTCCTTAGTGAAGCAAGCATGATGAACCAGTCATCTTGGGGTGTTGTCTTCCTGGAACCCCTACATTTTGATCCGTCTTTGACTTCACCAGTCTCACAAAACTTGATCCTGAGTTTGGAAATGGTCCAGGGCTGACACCAATTAATATGGCCACTCTGAGAACTTGAGCAACAGTTATTGGTTGACCTTTTTTGGGCACTACCCTCATGTTTAGCTGTGTTGCTCATTGCAGGAATACACAGTCCTTCCAAGTTGTACCTTGTTGTAAAGATGACTTGTCAGACTTTGCAAGGATATAAAATACAATGCCAATTGGTATTATTAAAGGGGAGACTGGTGGCCAATAGACAGAGCACACACCATCAGCACCATGTGCATGCCGTTGTTACAATAGCTGATACAGCAACCATTGAAAACAGCTTGTATATCTCTCTCTTTAGTCTTCATCATCAAAATATCCTCATCAAATATATATCTAATGAAAAACTTATAGACATGCAGACAACGACACTCAGCTTTGAGTAGATAACACAGTCACTGATTAAATCAATGCACCAATCATGCTCCATGCTTTTTTAGTGGGGGGGAAACAAGTTCCTGGCTCCAGATGATCCTGCCCTATTGAGAGTTATATTGATCATTCACAGCATGTGCTTGTTTTTACTCCTTCCCAGGAGGGCTGCTGTACTTTGGCTTTAAAGCATAGGATTGGCATTCCTTTATTTATCTGTTTTTCTATGTATTTATTCATTCATTCATTTATTTTTGAAGGTTATAATTTTATGTGCTCAGTGATAGGCAGTAACATCACTATTTATTGTGTGGTTTGTAGCTTAATTACATTTTCCAGTAGCTTTGTGATAGGGTTGTTGTTTTCTGACTCAAATAACTTTTCAGTAGCTTAGTTAACTTATTGATCAAGCAGCACGGTAGCATCTAAACAAGCTACATGTTTATCACAAAACAGAGGGAGAGCAGCAGCAGAGCGTTCTGCAACTGCCTCAAGCACTTTCAAGGAAGGTACCTGACACCATCACTTGACGTGAGAGAACACACTGATGTGTAGTTGTAGCAGACAGTGTGTTTCCACATGACAATGGCACCGCTGTCTTTCTCTTCTCACCAAAACAAACACATATTAAATTCACCGTTTACCATCACTAGTGCGATCTATAATGAACAACAGGCGCTCATTACATTTCTAACCACTGAGCATAAAGGAGAGAGGAGGAGCACAACTCATGTGGAAACAGAGGAGAATTGATTCCACATTAGGGGAGACAAGAACATGGTGAACCGATGAGGTAAGACAAGAGGCCTCATGTATTTATTAGGCAACTTTCTGAGCTTGTTTTGTGTTTATTTTACAGTGTTCAGACAGTTTACCCACAAAACATGATTGCAGTGATTAGAAAATTATTTCAGTGAATTTATTTAGTGACAAGCATATGAAACCTATCTAATTTCTGACAGTTAAGCAGTTGTTTAGTTACCTCCATCATTTGGGAATAAGGTTGATTTTTGTATCTGATTAAACTTGTTTTTTTTTTTCAAAGTGGATGTAAGTAATTAAATAAATACAAAAGGTTTATTAATACAGAAAGTTACAGGAGCAGAACTGCAAGATAACCTAAATATTTGATAAGGCAGATTAAAAAGATGCAGACGCAGATATAGATACACAACAAAACAGCCAAACAAACAAAAGCATTGGTCGTATGCATTGATATCAGCATGAAAAACAATCACAATTGTGATAACAATAAAATAATTATAATGATGATGATATTTGGATGGAAATAGTTTGGATGTACTAAGCTTCTTTTATCATGTTGCTGTAATCATGCTTGCTTCTTTTCACCAGGCTGTAGCTTTAGTGAAGTGAAGCTGATTTTTTTTTATGAGTACCTAATAACTTTGCTTACTACAATTTACAAGTAGTTTGCCCATCATTGTACATATATATATATATATATATGTATATATATATATATATATATATATATATATATATATATATATATATATATATATATATATATATATATATATATATATTTATATATATATATATATATATATATATATATATATATATATATATATATATATATATATATATATATGTATGTATATATATATATATGTATATATATGTATATGTATATATATATATATATATATATATATATATATATATATATATATATATATATACATATATACATATATATATATATATATATATATATATATCACTGTAAGTTTCATCAAAATCTAAAATAATCTGTAAAGGATTTTTTTGCAGAACATATCAAAATTTTATTGTAAATAAAAATACAGGATTAGCCTAGCTTCCTATTTATATTATTCATCCCTCATTAGATAAATGACCTTCAGTTTTATTGTGCCCCAGTGATAATCTGGAAAAAGTATAATGTTCTCCAGCCTTATGTTCATGAAAATCGCCAATAAAAGTTTGAATTATCCACTGAAGTATGTCTAGATCCAACCAGTCCCTGAAAAACAAGATGGAGTTCAAAGTTGTTGTTCCCAGAGATTTCATCCAAATGACTCCAGTTGACCTTTGGTTTTCTATTTTCACAATCAGGTTTACATCCTGTGCGTTTGAATACTGTCCTTGTGGGTTTTTTTGGTTTTTTTTTGGCTTTTATAACTGTAATTTTGACATTTGCTACAACATTTTTTTGAAATGGTCGGTCTTGCCATTGATAGTCTTGTTTGCTTTTGAAGGCCATAAAAAGGCACCTGTGTTGAATTTCACTGTTTCTTCTTAGCTTATCAGTTTTAAAATGTGGTGAACCTGTAAAACATTAGCATGATAGCATTGTCACTATAAGTAGTAGTAACTGACTGCAGACACTGACGTGTGACAGCGTCTTTGTTTCAGTCACAAACAATATTAAAATAAAGTTGGTTCCATGACTGTAGGCAATGCAAACAATTGTGTGAGTAGGGAAATTGCTTGACAGAGTTTGGGCATCAGTTTAGGGGGGAAATTACAATGTAATTATTTTGTCGGATTCTTAATAGTGTGCTAACATCGGGGAACAGTGTTCACTGTGCTGTAATGATACGTGCTGACACTGATCAAAGTGAAAGTAAAACTGCAGCCCACAGTAAATTGTGGGGTCGAGATCAGCACAATCCTCTTCAAACAAAGGGCATGTAGGCGTGAAAATGCATCAGCAGCAGACACAAACTCCACCCCACAACATGGAGACACAGGCGGGTGAACTGGGGTAAGGAAATATATCCATCTATCAGAAGAAGAACTCAATGACTCTTCATCTCTCTTCTCTTCTTTCCCTGGCTCTGTCTTTATCTGTTTTCAGCTTTATGTTTGTGTCTATGTCTATTGTTGGTCTTTAGGTTCAAATGCTAATTTTGAACTTAAATTATGTATTTTATTTTGGTAAGACAACTTGATCCCCTTTCTGGAACAGCTATCGTTTTTTGTTAGTTAATGTTACCTAATTATTGTTTTTTTTACAGTCTTGCTGTATAATTTTTTCATGACAGAACAAAATAAATTGTGATTTAATGTCATATATTTAATGGACAAGCCTCCATCTCTCTGTGAAATTGTCTGATTCAGCCCTATACACAGTAATACATTAATAATGGTTTCTATCAGGGAGAAAACAACAAAAGTACACCTAAGTCAGAAATGGGCAACTTTGATTACCAAGGAGGCCACATAAAACCTTTTTCCCTTCCTGAGGGCTGAATTATTACAAATTGTTGGGTGCTCTTGATGGGAAAAAACTATAGTTATAAATAGATAATACCACAATTCATATTTTATTATTGTTCAAAGTTAAAAATCTAAATAAGCCTGACATAGAGTAAAAGCCATTTAATTTAATTTACACAGAATTAAAGCCAGTTAAAGCTTTCAAACTTCCCCTCTAAAAGGAAAACATAATTAGTTTTTACCATTAATGAAGTACACCTGTTTTTCAATTTTCTAAACATATTAACTTATACTACATATTTATTCCAATGCTTCTTAAGAGAGATTTATAGACACAGTTAAAGTGAAGTAAGTTCTTTATCACTTGCAAAATACTTATTTATCAACAATTTAGATAATAAATAGATATTTCTGTTTCCTATCCTAATTTGTCTAACTTGACTTTTAAATAATGACACTTATGGCACTTATGAGGATAAGGAAACAAGAATGTGTATTTGTCATTGTGCAACAGGTAGCACAATAAAATTAAATTGTGGCTCCAAGACAAAACAAGAACAAAACAAAAACAAAACCATTAGACATGGAGGGGCACTATCTGCAGTGCATTCAGCAATCTCACAGCCTGAGGGAAGAAGCTGTCCTGCAGTCTGGTGGTACAGCGGATACTTCTGTATCTCTTGCCTGATGGCAGCAGGGTGAACAGGTTGTTGCTGGGGTGCGTGTTGTCCTCCAGTATTCTTTTGGTTCTGCATAGGCACCTCACCTCCCAGTATCACCAATGGGGAACAATGATGTTTTGGAAAGTTTTTATCACTCTTTGCAGAGTCTTTCTGTCCTGGGCCATGCACATCCCATGCCAGTTTGTGATGTTTCCAGTCAGGGGTGTTATATGTCAAAGATGGATATTCATTCATTTTATCAATACACATATATGTAAATTCATAAAATGCACCTAGACACATTTATACATACATATACATACATGGCATGACTATTCAAGGAAACAGTGTGAAACCTGTGGACTCTAAATAGTGGTACCAGGATAAATACTGAAAGAGTGTGTGAGAGGAAGGTCAGAGAATGGAGATATACAGTGAACTATGTACTTTGCTCGATGGCACCCTTTGGGAGTGTGAGAATGTTCTGTCTTTGTGTGTATGTCTACGAGGGTTCTCGCAGAAAGTCAAAGATGTGTCATCGCCTGCAGGCACAAAGACGAGAACAAGCAGAGTGTCCGCATCTCTGATACAGAGAGGTGATTTGAATAATGCTGGTGTGATGCCATTTTCCTACAAAAAACAGTGTGTGAGTGTGTGCAACCCAAGCTATTCTCCCTCTCTTCATGTTTCATTTCACTCCACCTCATCTGTGTGTGTTTTTCTCCCAGTCGATCAGTGTGAGTGGCAGTGAGTGGGCGCATGAGCGGGCGAGGGAGGAGCACAGAGAAGAGAGAGGAGAGAGAGGGCTGATGTTCATGGTCAGATACAAAATCCACTTTTGCACTCTCTCCACTTCATGCAAAGTTTCATAGACACACAAACACACACATACACACACTCACATCTATATTTGGTTTATTCCATTATCCGACATGGAGGTGAGGGAAGAATAAAATGTCCTTTAACCATTTTCTCTGCTCTGAAGGTAATAGAGGATGTTCTGCTTCAGTTTAATCCAATAATAACAAACGGCTAATTCTCTTACGAAAAACACTTTGTAAAAAAAAAGCACTTCAAATAACAGAGAGAGGAAAACATTAAAAGCATACACTTTACAGCTGTCTCTTTACTCAGTGAAAGAGCTGTTGTCTCAGTAAAAATGTACTCATGCTTTAAAGCTCCAGTTCAAGGCAGTCAAACAAGCTGCCTGAACTAAAAGGGCAATTTTAGCTGCTTAAAGGTTTATGTGCAGGTTTGAGATCCAAGGGAAAAAATATGTTGTTTTATGTGAATTGTATGTATTAAAACACAGCAATGAACTCTGGAGTCAGTTATGTCCATTTGATTTTATTTCCACATTAAAAATCTCTGACCAGCTGTGACGTGGCAAGAGGAAGCATTTCTGAGTTTGCCTTTATTTTTACATTCATAAATGTGGATATTAATAACAGTTTCATTTAAAAGTGTTTAGAAACGTGGACCACCAGCCAGTATTGGACGATGTTTATGAAAAATTAACACCTGTAGTCACCAATACCAGTCACCTCTGGATTAACCTCACATTTTCCCTGTGGATGTCATCTACTTCTCTGATCATCTGCTGCTCTAACCTCTTAATAAACTGTAGTAAAATTCCCATAACTCTATTTTCTGTCCTTTTAGTCAAAAAATTACTCCATTGTTGAAGTCTGTGTTGATTATACACTGAGACCAACAAGATAAGGTTATTGAGCTTATAGCTAACCAAGCTATAAAATGCTAAACAGCACAAACAAGAGTCATTTAATTGTTTAATTCAGAACTGGGTAATTTATTGCATTGCTCCTTGAGATCTTTATGTTCTGCTTTGTTGATCAAACACTTCACCAGCTGTCAAAATGAAGCACGAAACATGATTGGAATCAGTATCAGCCAAAGACAGCCTGATCAGGGAATCCCTAATAACCATACATTAGTAAGATCAAAACACTGTCCACTGAGCTTGTTCCTTGTATTTATGATGCACAGCAGCCCACCATCTTCAGAGTTTTAAATCATAACATTTTCTTATAAATTTATTGAGTCTTAATAGGACAGAGGGCTGACAGTCAGGGTGTCTGTTTGTTTTCAAGCTTTCTGGTGTGTCAGTAATGTTGTTAATTTACATAAATTAAAACAAGGAATAGATTAGGCTTAACATTGTTAATTCAAGTGTCCTTACTGTAGGACACTTTATTGCAAAGGTGCCCAGAGTGTATCAGCACCAATCAGTACCAGCCTATTTTTGTCAAAAAAACACAATTGATTGATTGAAATTAATGCCTGTAAACACTGAAACCTACCGATGATCACGGTGAATTAAACTCATGTTGAGTCGTGGACGTCTTCTGTTCATCTGCTGCTCCTGGTGCTTTGTCATCCTCTTAAACAAACTGAAATAGAGTCTCCAAAACTTTTTCTTCAGTCCATTAAGTCTGAAATATTAATCCAGTGTCCAAGTCTGTACTGAAATTCACACTGAGAACAACAGCCGGGCTGTCAGCTGAGCTAAATAAGTGACACATTGCTCCAAAACAAATGCACATAGTGTATTTGAGGTCCAGTCAGGAACACTGTGATGTGTTCAGGTTGGCTCCGTGAAATTAGTATTTCATGAAGCTAAGAACATGATGTGTTCAAATGTAATTTAGAGAGTTGGAGTATGGATTTTTGCTGAAAATGAAATATACATTTAAGTGGGGGTAAAATTAGTTTTCTTGCTATTATGAAATAATTAACAGTTACATTATGTGAATGATTTTTAAGTGTTTTGCTTTTATTGTAGTAATTATTAGCACTGTTTAGTCTTTTGGATTGAATTAATAGTTTTGATCAGTCTGACAAAAATTTTGTTTATTCACATGATGAAAACAAGGAAAAAATAGTAGATGTAATTTTGATGTCCTTACTGCAGAATACTTGTTGAATTGCTCCTTGAGACCTTGTGCAAACAATGGACCAATTGCAAAAAAAAAAAGACATTAAACATGATCAATATCTGTCAGTCTCACAAACAGGTGATTGATATCAGCCAAGAAAAACCTGATGGGGGCATCCTTGCTTCATTGCATTGCTCTCTGAGATCTTCTTGCTCTGCTTTGTTGAGCAAACACTCACGCAACTAGTTTTTACAACAAAACATGCAACATGATCGGTATGGGTATCGGCCAATCTCGCAAACAGGTGATTGGTATGGGCTAAGAAGCACCTGATTTGGGTGTCCGTAGTTTTATTAGTAGAGAAGACGTGTGTTTTTTTTTTAATTATTATTCTTACATGAAAGTTATCAGCAGATTTTAACTCTGAAAGGCATCCAAGAGTACAAAAACAGCTCTGGAGTGGGAGAAATAACTACTGAAGAGGAAAAATAATGTTTCAGCGTGATGAGAAATAGCTATGAACAAAGCAGGTGTCGGGATGGGTGAGAAGTGTAACCAGTGATATCTGCTGATGTGTTGATGCTGAAGACGACCACATTTTTCACCAAATTGATTTAAAAGCATTCGTGATAGAAGTCAGGGATTTCACTGGCTTTTAAAAATGTTGGAAATATTTTAGGTAATAGAAGCATCTTAGGGGGCGGCACAGTAATGCAGCAGGTAGTGCATCCCCAGGCCAGCCAGGGCCTTTCTGTGTGCAGTTTGCATGTTCTTCCCGTGCGTGCGTGGATTCTCTCCGGGCACTCAAAAACATGCTCATTACTGGATTGTCGACACTCATCCTTAGGTGTGAGTGTGAGCGTGAATGGTTGTCCTTCTCTATATGCTGCCCTGCGATCAGCTGGCGACCAGTTCAGGGTGTACCCCACCTCTTGCCCAATGTCAGCTGGGATAGGCTCCAGCCCCCTACCAACCCAAAAGGAATGAGCAGCATAGATAATGGATGGAGAAGCATCTTACTAAGAACTATTTAAAACACAACATTGGTCATTTTAGTAAATTTAGATATTTCACCAAAAGAATGCTACATACTTTATCTCTTAAGCCTTACTGTAATTACACTCAGGCATAATTAATTACCTTTTTTTAAGGTAAATTATATCATCATAAAAAATCTTCTTTCCCTCTAAACAGTATATATCATGACGCTGCAGTACAGAGGAATATATGTGGGATTAGACTGGATCAATGTTGGACTTTTCATACAAAATTAAATAACTGAAGCCCTTGTAATGGCTGTATTCTGTGGAAAAACTGTTTAAGCTGTTAAACCAGAGCTGTGCAGTATTTACTCATGTAGTGTCTCTGTATCTCTGTTTATCATCGCAAAGCCCTCTCTACACATCCTTCTGTTCAGGGCCGCTGCTCTGTGTGCCCGGTCTTAAAACTGCAGCGCCTGCTTGTGCACCGTTTGGCTCTATGTGTTTATCAGCCTTTTTCAGCAATTCACCAGCAACTTGATCTGCTGTTACACTGTTATTGGAAGAGCATTAGCTAAACTATGTGATGACACCAAGCTTTAATGTCTGCTTTCAAAAATAAGCCCCCCCCCCCCCCCTTTTAAAGAGAAAATATCAGAGATTATGGTGTAAATGTAGAATTTGATTCCATGATATCAAAGGCAGATAGTGATGTATGATAGACATGACCTTGAATCCAAAGTGAAATGGAGAGAGGGGAAATGCCTGGAATGTGATCTTGGATGATTGATGCCATTACGGCAGGCTATACTTTGTACAATCAGGTGTGTGGTGTCCGTGTATATGAGCCTGTGTGTCAGTCAGACAAAGAAAAATCAAGGCGTAGGATGAATTAATCAGTGCAGCATTCTCATGAATACTCTTTTTATGCAAATGACTGTTCCCGCATTTACCTTGCAGATCCTAATTTTACCTACCTCATGTGATGAGGTCTCGTATGCAGTGAGATCTGAAAGCGAGTAGGGGTAATGTGGGTGTAAGAGATTAGCAGCAGCTCCTGTTTGAGTGGAGTGAACTACACTGACCTGTGAGTCACAGAACCCTCAGAACAGAGCGGAGAGAGCTGTATGAAGTTTTTTTTTTTTTTTTTTTTTTTTACTGCAGGTTTTTTCCGCTTTTGGACATTTTGTTCAAATTCAAGCTTCTCTGTAAGATTTTGTTTTAACATTTTTATCTTGTTATTCCAGTTGCTGAAAACCGTAAAAAAAAGAAATCCACCTGAGATACATGTTATTTATTTTAATAGATGCGGACCTACACCAGAGATACCTTTTTGTGCACAACAAGATGTTCGATACTTTCTAGTTTTGATCTTTTACTAGTTTTTGGGTTTCACAACGACTGCTGGAGCAACATCTTTCTTCATAATCTTTACAAATAAACTTGCATGGCCTAACAAGGGGTGGGTAATTTCATCATGATTCTTTGGCTTTTTTTAATTAATTTGCCAGTATAAAAAAGTAAAAAAAAAAGTGAATAAGTATATAAGAGTGTAGAAATTAAGTGCAGACAATCGTGATGGTGAAGTCCCACCACTTATCAGTTGCTGACAAATATTTAATGCTGACATTGATTGTTGGCTTTCATATTTTTGCTTTTATTCTCAGAATTACACCCAAGTTTGTAGTTTGCTTCTACCACAACAGGTAGTTGCATAAAGCCTGAGGTCATTTTGTGCCCTCTAGTGGTATTCTCCAGTGACATGCATCACATACAGACAAGTATATAAACAAAATTGCAAAAGCAAACTGCAAGTACATCTCGGATTTTACAATGTATCATATTTTACCACATCATAATGTATTGTGTTGGATCTAATTGTGTCATACTGTGTTCTAAAGCTCCCTCGCTGAATTGAATATTATTATATCATACAGTATCTAACTTTTGTTGGCTTGTGAACCCTGCCTCTCACCCAGTGTGAGCTGGGACAGGCTGCCATTATTATAAACTAAAAGGGATTAAGGATATGGATAGATGAATAAATAAACGATACTGTATTATAGCATATCTTGATTGCATGATACCGTATTACAGGCCCGCCCAGATTAATGGCTGGTCCCTTCAAAGGCACAAGTAATGGGCCCTTCATCCTTTTGCTCTTGGGCTGTCGTTATTGTTGTAGCACTAGCCGCCTCTGCTACCTCTTCCTCCGTGCCATTTGTGCTAGCCTCCTTGCCTTTATTTGGCTAATTGCTTCCCTTAGATCAGTTTTTAAGGCTGACTGAAAAAAAGTTCATCAGAAGTTTATTAATTTGTTCAAATGCCCTTTCCATTTCACCCTTTTCCTCTCCTTTCTTTTCTGGCATCACAATTTATGTTCAGGTCCTAGTATTGTTAAGATCAGTCCAGCAAAACTAGCACAACAGTTAAATTCAACTGTAACTGCAACTGTAACATTAAAAAAAGAAGAAACAGGCTCATACTATGTAAGTGGATGAGTGGTTATAAGTTTGGGTTTTTTTTGCTTTTCATGATAATGAACATTATACTTTGAATGATTCAGTATGTCATGTTGGGTATTTTAGTTAAAATGTGTTTTAATGGCTCAACTATAGTTCCCATGTCATTGCTGATCCCCATTAGCCTCAGTCTGAAACCTTTCCCTTTATCCCCCCTTGTGGGTAGCCTTGCCCTATTGTATCCTATCATATCATATTGTGCCATATTGAATCATACAATTTCATTACCTTGCAGAACTTTTCAGAAGGTTCCAGCACCAAAATCTCATTTTTTCTGTTCTTCTTCTTTTTGGCAAGCTTGAGAGCTTCACTGTCCACAAAGACAGGTAAAAGTTTTGGATTCTAAGGTTGCATAAAGCTCGTCTCTGCTTTCATTTGTGAAACGGTTTGGCATTGACATTCTCCCACTTGGAGCGTGACCTCGGTAACAGCAGAAATATTGAATCAAACCAGTTTGAAATAATTTTGATCATAAAATACATAGAGACCTCGACCTTTCCTCGTCTAAAGGAGAGAATTTTGTTTTGCTCTGCTTCGCTGTGGAGGCCTTGAGAACTTTGCAGATTTTTAAAATTCTGTTCTTTATGAAATTTTTTCACTCTCATAACTCTCTCAATACCTTTAGAGCTGAGACTAATTAACAAGGGCGAGTGTGAAGGATGCACTCAGATAAAAAGCAGTAGAATACCAAAGACCTGGTTTAAGTTTTCATTCCAGTGAAAAACAAATAAGTCCTACATCGAATTTTCCAGCTCACACTTTGTTTCTGTGGAGCACACTAAATACCTGCTTTGACGCTTGCATATATTTTCTTTTCCCTTGCTGAAAATGGATGTGTTATTTGTATCCTTTTCACAAATGAGAACAGCAGACCTCATCCGTCATCCTTATTTCTATCCCTTCAATGCTCTCTTTTTCCTTTTGCACCAGGAAAGTGTCCAAGGTGGCTCCAAAATAATCACCATGATTTAGACGAGGGGGCTTAGACTTGAGGTCTGAAAGTAACCGTATCTGAGCATGGAAGATGTGTTTATTTTATTTTGCGTCACTTCGATTTTTCTTCTTCGAAAATCCCATGCATTCCTTAAAAATATTCTTGTTTCTATGATTTTCATGAGTATTTTGTTTTTTCAACCTGAAATATGTGTCCTAGGAATGCTGAACCTCTGAAAAAGCAGCCACACAAATCTTGAGATCCATCAAATAAATGTTGATGTGAGTGGCAATTATCAACAGGATTGAATTACACAATGCTAAAGATCATAGCATGAATGTTAATTATCTATTTGGCATTTGACTAATATGAAACACAGGGACACCGTGACAGACACACTGACCTACACACACGAAGATGGGACATGAAAGGCCTCAGAGTGACTGCACTGTGACAGCTTGATCAGAAACTTTTGCGTCTCTTCCTTTGACTGATCTGACAGGAAACAGACGCACAGCCTCTGTATCCTGGCAACAGTCGTCTCTCCATGGCACTGAAGGATGGACAGGATGCGGGGGAGTGCGTGTTTCTGGTTGTGTATCTGTGTGTGAATAATGGATTGTGAGTGTACTCGTGTCTGCTGTCAGTTTAACCTCCTGAAATCTGTCGGACAAAGCAGACACATGAAAAACTCACAGCCTGACTGATTGCTCAAAGACCTTTTTCAGTTCCTCTGATGCTTTAATGACACTTTTTGAAGACATGGTTTTAGTTTTTTGTGATTTTTGTGATGGCTTTTTGTTTTTGTTTTTTTTTTAGAATTCTTCCTCATTGGAGAAGAAAACAGAGGCATGAAGAGTGAAATTAGATTTTTACTTTTTTTTGCTTTAGCTGCCTTTTTTCATTGCCTCTCTATTTTTTTTATTTCGTTTCATTCTCTAAATTAAAATGTCACAGCATGAGGGTTTTTGTGATATCACCTTGTGATTTTCACCTCACAGTTATTCAGGATGGAAACAAGAATCATTAAACTAAAATTATCACGATATGTATGAAGGTTAAAAATATATTATGAGTCAAATAATCTCTGTCTTTGCTGATTTTTTTCATTGGCAGAGCAGACTCTTAAAGATGTGAAGAGGTAATTTGTAACCATAATCAAACTAAAATACATTCCTTAACAAATTTATTAGACACACTTATTAGAGAAATATATATGTTTAAGAAATCTATCAAAAACATGGACAGTGAAGACTGACAATGTTATTGTTACATACAGCAATAACAGTTACATTTTTTACAGGAATAAGCAATTTCAAACTGAATTCAGATTTTTATACCCCAATCTGAGCCTCTCACTGTGCTTCTCTGTGAAGTCAGAAATTAATCAAGCATAACATTCAACCAATAAAACAAAATTTTCTGTTAATGGATGCAAGTAAAAAGTGTAAATTGACATCTTAACTAAGATATGTGCTTTACCAATTTTTTTTTTTTTTTGTAAAAAAAGGTAAATTTGCAAAATCATGGATAATAATAATTATTATATTTGAGCACTAAGATATCATTTCAGCTAAGTGCTTACTACATACCGGTGTGTTAACCATTACAGAAACATAAAAACTGAATTTGGAAATTACCGATGCTGTTAATTTGGGGTAGCTGTGGCATAAAGCTTACATTGGGTGGTGGTCTACTAAATTTATGAATTATTTATGTAAAAGAGGACAAAAGAACACCACTTACTGATGGTGAAAACTGCAACAAGATGTAACATAAATAGCTCTAACATTTGTCATTATGTGCAGACTAAATCAATTATATCTACATGGACAGAGAATTTTGTATGCGTGCAAGAAATGACAAAGATGGGAAACTAAAAGCAATTGCTGTTGAGAATAGATAAGTTGCTTATGGAATCGATATTATTAGACTTTTCAATTCCCTCATCAGTTCCTACCACTCTGTTTTGCATATTTTGCAAATGAAAGATGTTGCACTCTTATCAGAGGCAGTCAGCAGAGATGATGACAAATAAGTCAAAAATCATGGCAGACAGGAGGCAGATATGATAAAAAATGTGGCTTTATTTTCTGCAAAAAAAGACATTTATTGCCCAACTTTCAATTAGTGGCAACTACAGCAACTTGTGGGAGCATTCATGTCTGCAGCACAGCTCTGAATATCAGTGTCGTGTGTGACATTGTTACCAAGAAAAACCTATTTAGGCTAACTTTGCCCACATAGATATTTCCTCAGGAATCAATAAGCGAATTATAAAGAATCAAATTGGTAAGTAGAATCGTTAATGGCATTGGTATAGATAGATCCATATCAATTCCCATCACTAATTACACATGGTACAATAAATCTTTGTGTACATTCAGTCAAGCATGAACTGTCAACACAGCTGACAGCAAACCACTCTGAAATCTCCGGCTTACTGGTCATTGACAATGACTTTAGCTTTTCTATTTTCATATTTTTGTTATAGTCTCAATCAATGTCAAATATGGTAAAGGAAGATATGCATGTTAAGTATGTTAGATTCCAAGATGGAATCGAAAACTGTCTGAAAGATCCATTAAGAGCTGAATAGCCCCTCTGTTACAAATACAAAGACCCTCCATGCTTCCACATGACATTGTTTAATCTGAAGAATAATGACGATGAACGTGCATGAACAGGTCGGTACTTAACAATGTTGTTCAGCATTTCACAAAAACTGGGGTGTCATCAAACAACACTGATTATTGCTTTATTTTCATTTCTCATGAGCAGGGCTGAATGATATTGGTAGAAAAAAAATAGGGTTGCAAATTGTGGGAATTTTAAAAATTGGAAACTTTCCATTGGAATTTATTGGAATACGCTGGAATGAATGGGAATGAACCTGAAATTTACTAAATTGAAGGTTGGCCTTTAAATGGGGTTTTAAATGAAGACTGGAACAATAGATTTGTTCATAATCTTGACTAAAATAACCAGATATCACACAAGAATACTAAAGAATAATAATACTATTCCTCAAACACATGCTCATAGCACACTGCTAACTGCAGGGTATTCAGGCCACACCACCTACATGCACTGTGCATTCCTCCATCCCAAGCACAGATGATTCTTCAACCATGGACTATTGGAGTCACATTTTTGAGCCTGTGGACGACATAAATTGAAGTTCAAACTGATTGTTCGATAAAATAATGAGAACCTGATAAATTTCTACTCACAAATAAATAGCCTGTGACAAAGCAAGATGTTTCTGTTTGGATATGATATGAGTTTGTTTCCAAAATTTCCTGTTAATTTCCTTAAAATCCCACATTGCACATAATTCCCATGGAAAGCTTCCCATTTGGAATATCTCCAAAATTCCACAGCTTAACCTGTGATAGAAAGTCTCCAGAAGTTCACCAGAAATTCATCAGAAATTTTCTTCCCCCTTGTGAACAATAATATAGCCATTTTTTCATTTTCTGATATATAATGCAATTCTTTTATGCCCATCTGAATTGGATCTTATACTAATATTTTGATGAAGTCATAATTATTCAGTTGCACGCTGCAGTAATTCCCAGTGACTGTGATAAACACAAATAAGTACAGAGGAAGAGTGTCGCAACACATTAATTCTTAAACTTTGCAAATTGTTCCATTATTGAAGCAGTGGTGCCAGCAGGATAAAGTGTTAACATACGCACAAGAGCCATTCCAGCATGAAAAGATGTCTTATTCTGGATTTCCACATGCACATACACGATCACAGGGGAGAGAGAGAGAGGGAGCACGCACTGTACACGGCATACGCCGCACCATAACTCTGATAAACCACACAGAGCTGGACAGCTAACCATAAAACGACAGCCAGCTGAGCTTTGGGAGCAATGTAGGTTATTTAAGTCACAACTGATTTTATCGTTTTGCAACAGTTTTCTAAACACATAATAATTTAAATAAAAGAGTTGAGAGAGAAGAAAAAACAAGATTAGCAAACTGATACACCATCATCAATAATTGAAAGCCTTTCTACCTATAAGAAGTTGATTTGACGTCTCCCCTTAGCATAAAACTCTTGTAAAATAGCCTCGGCATCTATTTTGATATCCTGATGAATGTTCATCAACACCAGTCCTCTCAGACATTTGTCTGTCAGTTGTCCTTGGATATGTTTTTAACTGACATGAGCAGCTGAAGGAGTGCTCAGCATTTGCAGTTAATATCATCAGATCCATCAGATAGATGTTAGTTGTTTGCATTTATCCTATTTTTGTTTCTTAAACTCTCAAAAAAAATTGAAAAATAAACTCAATGCAGCATAGTTTACTGAAGATGGGCGTCAGAAATTATGTATTAATCCTGACTGTCACTGTGTAATTGTGAGTGGCTATGCCAGACCAATCATATTTGTGTCATTGTGTTGGTGGGTGGACACAACCAACGAGCAAGAAAAGACAGCAGTAAAGGGAAAGACACTAGATTGCAGTCTCCATTGTTGTAGCAGTTCTATTGTTACAAAAATTGTATATATGCCATCGATAAAATGCACGCGCAGTGCATTCAGGATTACAGCTGGTGGTGCCAGTGACTTGTAGCCCACATTATTTTACATCCCTGATAGTGTGTAACCCTGACAAGTGAAGTCTTCACGAGCAGCCTAATTAAATACACTTTCAATAGTTGATCCTGTTGTGCTTCTTAGCATCTATAGTTGTGCATTTCAGACTGTTTTGAGGATTGGAAATGTCCTGACCTATCTGAGTTTGGTTATTCATACAGGGCACGTATGATAATTATGTTTTTAATACACAATGCACATTCTGTCGTGTGACTATTGTACACAATGCAATCGCAATGTAAAGAATGATATATTGTTCAGGCCTCTTTGTGAGCGTTCTGTTCTGGGGAAATTTTCACCACGTCAGCACGGAGACAGTTGTGATGATCAGAAGTTGTCTGGAAAAAGCCACTATCATGATTGTCTTGAAAGCCAAATGAAACAAACTGAAAAAAAAAACATCATTCTGCCATCATTCGTGTTTGTGTTAACACTTGTGCCATTTTCTACTATGAATATTCTTCCTTTTACCATGAAAAAAGCCCTGGTGCAACCTTATCAAACAGGATGTTAATATGTAACCTTGCAGTGCAGATGGATCAGCCTGGTTCAATGTCTGTCATCAGGCAGATCCATCTTGCCAAGCTCCAGTTTACAACAATTGTGAGCAGTGTAACGTGGCACGACCCAATCAGTGTCTTTTGGAGCAGGAAGAGGTGGGAGCTACGAGTGAACTGAAAATGACTGCTCATAAAGACATTTGTGTAGATGCTCACAGCTTCAGTAGCAGTTTTATTAGATCTGAACTGCTTTTCTTTATTAAATGAAAAATTAGCAGCACTGCAAACTTCTCTATTGAAAGGGTATTTTCCTTCCACTTCGGACATGTTTTTGAGTTTGTTTAACAATTGGCTCACGTTCTGTCCTTTACGCCTTGGCATTAGTACTGGCTTACTACTGGACTAGTGGAATATAGTGAACAGTCCATCTGTTGTGGCAGGTTAGTTAATATTTCCCTTGCTGTAAAATTCATATTACGCTGCAGCAATTCCCCTTACTTTCGAGAAAATTCTTAAATAATGTTAATCAAATTCAAGAAGAAAGTCAAGATTCAAAACATATCCGAGTTTTATCATCCAAAATCTAAATGTTCAAAAAATGTAATAAACTTTAATTTTCCCCACGTTGTGTCTGTTTAACTCTTGTGCGCACAACTTTACTCGACCAAACAATCGCTGAAATCCATCCATTAGCCGTTTGCTTGCATCAGCAGTCTGAATTCAAAGAGCTGCTGCTGTCAGCCAAAAACTGTTCATGCATTGTGACTGTTCTGCTCGGTTAGATTCAGTCTTTAAATTGAGTCCGTTCCTTTTTCAACCTAAGCGTATTTCCAAGACGCGCATAACTCCAATGAAATGCCACTCCAGATTTAAAAACACAAACATTCAATGATACAGAGTCTGTAAAGATTATTCAACGAGTAAGTGACGATCAGAGAAAAAAAAAAATCATGATCCTGGTGCAGATAAAAAAAAGAATTTTGAGACGACACGTGTGTTGTTGCCCGGTGTACGAGCCTTTTCCCGTTTGTTTTTGTTGGATATAATGATCGTGTGTAAGAATACATGTGAGAGAAAATCTGACTTTGGTTCACTCTACATGAGATATGTCATCTTGTGTGGGTGTAACAAAGAAAACATGCATCTGTGTGTGTGAGTGTGTGTGCATGTGTGTTTATGTGTGTGCACGCGCTAGAGAGAAGTGTCTTAATCCTGCCCGTCAAAATGATTTTACAGGCCTCGCTCATCTCCTCCAGTCTTTCCAAACAGAGGAAGAGAAGATTAGTCACACCTCCTCCACTCTTGCTCTCAGTCTCTCCCTTTATCCTCTCTTCCACAAGTGTGAAAGTGTGTGTGCGTCTGTGTGTGTGCACGCAGGTGTGTTTGTGTTTGTGTGTGGGCTCAGCGGTTTTACGTAAAGCTCCATAGAAAAGGCAAGAGTCAAGCAGAGAGTCCTTGGCAGTGGAATAAAATTGCTGCTCAATGGACCATTTTCTGCAGCGCTGACCCTGCCGTATTGAGTTTTCTGTAGAGGAGTGCACACACATACACAAGTGTACACACACAACCACACAAAAGACTTTAGATGATGAGGCTGCAGCGAAACATCCAAACACAAATGATTTGATAGGCAGACTGACACAAAAAGAGCAGAAAAAAACACACTGACTCTGTTATTAATGCTTCATGCATTTTACATCTGCATGACACATTTGAAATACACATAATTATATATTGATAAAGGCACACTCTATCTGCACATGCTTCCATTAAAACAGTAATTATTAAGGATTATGTGACTCTGCTTCTTTTGACTGCAATAATTATCACCCTTGTTTGTGTGTATGTGTCTTTGTGCAGTGTGGAGGCTTGCATGACGTGACTCGAGGTCAAAGGGAAGTGGGTGGTGTTCCCTTCAAAGTGGAAGTGTGTGTGATGACATGATGGCCTCTTTAGCAGCACCTCTACGATCTTTGACTTTCTGACCAAGAATTATTTTTGCTCTTTTAAAAACTAGGTTGTTACATTGGGACTCATGTTGGTGCCATTAAAACTAGTTTAATCCTGGCACTACTTATTTATATGCCAGAATAAGAGCCTTACATAACAAGAGTAAAAGAATAATTGGAAAAAATATTAAATATTTAAAAAACAAGGGAAGCCTAGATATGAAAGTGTATTGCATTAACACGAGAAATACACTTTATAATACCAGCAGCTGTTAAGTATTTTATTAGTTAAGCACTATGTTGCTGTTTGGCAAAAACCTCTAATCCCTATTATTCATATGTGTGCAAAAACATCAGTAAATCAGTGTTTGGTAGATCATTATTTACTTGTTGGGCAATTCTTCTTGGCAATAAATCTTATACTGCTGGAATTTCTGACATGGCAAATACCCAATCACAGTTTAGGATTTTGGCTTGGCACGAGGGATGTGTCAAGGCACCCTTTGACCTGCTCCATACCAGGCAGCTGCTTAAATCTAGACCTATTTACTCCTGTAAATTAGTTGAGATTATATAATATAAGCAGCTTATGTTAAATGCAGACAGTGTTTAAAAACATAACCTTTTCTTACCTTGTAACTTTGTTTTTTTTTGTCTCCTATGTATGTCTCTCCCCCTTCCTGGGACTGACTTGGATGTCCGGATTTCAGGTAAGAGACAACTGCAGACACCCATGATAAGACAGGACATCAAAATACACAAACAGGCTACAGATTGTACTGTATATAAAGATGGCCAGCACATCTCCAGCTCTTTTTATTGTACATACATGAAGCTAAAACACACCCTGCAAAGAGCATCTACATATTGTGCTACATCATTTGGATCCAGAGTTACTGATAAAAGTTAACAATCCTTTGGGCTGTCACAGAAAAAATGTGTGTTTTTGTGGATTTGAAGCGTTTAAACTTGTTTTAAAGCGTCTAGTAACTCAGTGACTCTAAATTACTAAAGAAAATCAACACTTTGAGCTATAAGGATTTGCCTTCGTATTTAGGGAAGCATCATGTAGTTAATTTATTGCTGTCTCGGGGACAGACAGACTGACAGACACTCAGACATCATTGTGGACTATCTGACTGGATAAAAAATGAAATGTTAAAGATCAACAGGAAGATTGATGGAGTGACAGGAGGATAGATCAATAAAATTCTGATGAGCAGAAAGATTGATCGCACCACTGACAGTTGGGTAGACAGATCCACAGATGGGTAGATTAATAGATCCCAGATTAATAGATTATCGCACAGACAGAAATAAACGATGAACAGACAGAATGAGGGAGCCATTAAAAAGCAGCACAGAAGGATGATCAGATCTAGAAGTCTGCTAATAGACATTTTGGCTGTGATTGCTTTCTGCTGTTTCCATGGTAGCGCTGTCACTTACCAGCTGGACTGAAGGAAAGATGACCTTACACACACACACACACACACAAACACACATGTGAGCGTCTATTTCCTCTGCACACTTCAACCAAATGTCTTATTTCAGTGAATAGCATAAATCATGGACACATCCCTGTCGGGGGGAATATGTAAATTAAGTCATAAATGCTGCCTTGAGGTTTATTTCCCACTGTGAGAGTAAGTATGTTCTTTACTGTACAGTGATGTGTATATTAGCATGTGTAGAGTGTAAGGGCCATTAGTAAGATATTGAGCTCTAATATCATGCAGAGATATTCGAGTCATTACGACACCACTGAGAACAACCAGCTCAGGTACCACCGCTCTGTGATCACTGAGGGTGAAATCAATTCTTAACATTTGTCTGTTAATTGCTACATAAAAGCTGAAAGAAAGGGCAATGTTAGGAACAGTAAGTGTAGGCCTATTGCTGAAGTCTATTCAAACAATGAGCTGATGCATACAAGCATGCAGCAATAAAGAAAGTGGCTAAAAAGGATAGTTCTGTTTTTTTTTTTTTTTTTAAGTGGGGTTGCTCGAGGCCTGGGGCAGTAGTAAATGTAATTCGCATGAAAAAAGCTGGCCAACACTGTCCTTGAAGGCTCAGTTTGAGGATGCATAGCAGTCAGTGGTGCCACCAAAGCTTCATAATTAGACATAACTAGACACCACAGCAAGATGTCCCATATGGTCACAGTATCGATTTCTGTTGCATGACGTAGGCCTTCACCAACTTTGGCTTGTTTTAAATACAGACATAAGGATTCCTTCCTCTGCAAAGACAGGACATTGTGTTTGCAGAGCCCGATTTACCCATCAAGACCAAAGAGGTTCAGGAGAAGTGTTGTTACTTGCTCTTCTGATGTCACATCAGTTTCTCCATTGCTCTTTCGACCAGTGACTCCATCTGCAAAAGTTCTTCCTTTGTGTACTTACCCACGACTAATGGCATATCGTCGTCACTTGAGTCAAATTGCTCTTTTTTAGTTCAGTTTTGGTGAAGTTAGCATTTGCTGTTCCTTCTCAAGACCAGCGACCTGAGTAGCTGATGAAAGCAAAACAGTGTTTGACTGGTGGAAGGATACATTACGCCTATGTCGCATCACACAATAGTTCTAAAAATGTGGGAAGTTGGGGAAAATAAAATGCAGTTAGGAAACTTACGGTAGCATTCAGTCAAGCCAACAGATTTGTGTGATTTTACCTAAATGAAGGGTAATTACAAGGTCAACACTGACTGATCTGTATCACCTAGCATCTGCACCAGACTATCTCCCCTCAGGGACAGAGCTGGCCACCTCCACCTTGGAAATTATGTCACGTTAACCTGATGTTAAAGGAGGAATAGTTGGAGGAGATCAGTTAAAACAAATGACACACGCCCCTAAATGTTGTGCTGAACAGGATTTATTTTGATACATGTAAACATGACAGCTTTGTGAAGAAGTTAAATGCATTATCTACATGCAGTAAAAGCTACACTTTAACAGTATTACCACAAATAGTAATACCGTTATCTTCTTACGCATCCACTTTTTTACAATAGTTATTGAAGTTGGATGATATTTAGTTTTTCATACAGCTTCAGAATGGGTATAATTCCTCCACTTATCATCATTACAACAGTTAGAGTAAAAGACCTTCAGACTCACCGAGAAGGTCCTGTTAATTTTGTCCCTAGTGGTAAAGTACGCCCCGTCTCACTGCCTGCAGACATCACTCTTACAGTCATTAACCTCTCACTCATTATCATCTCAAAGTCAGCCATCCATCTCTGTTCTTAACTTGATTTTTTTTTTTTGTTAAATTATGAGCTCGCTGAATTACACCAATGATTTAGCACTGGTCCTCTCAAACATTTGTTGGACTCACAATGACGAGCTGGAGACAGAGCAAAGTTTTAGTGAAGATCGAGCAGAACATGAGGTGTATTTTTAATCCATGAATCCTCTCCAAAGAAACTTGAGTCCTGTTGCACATGATATGCCCTTTACACACCTGCATCCTGTAGCACATGCTATGTGTCACTTCTCCATGTTTGTCATATTTTGGTTGTGGCAAGGAGATGTAAGGTTCATCTTTACTTGAGGAGCATAATGTCTTAATGAGCCAAAATCTTGCTGCAGAGTAGAAGTTTTCTCTTAAGATAACCAGCCAGTTAAAAGTATTTTTAATTCCACATACCCAAAAGCAATCATAAACCCAAATGTAAGATTAGTTTTGCAGGTTAAGATTTGTCAGACCATAACCAAGACTGTGTGAATTCATTCCCCATGAAGTTTGAAAATAATCTTTTTTTATTGGCCCTTTTTTATTGTCTATTTAAAATTCTACTTTTAAGAGTATCATTATGATTATTCAGTCTAAGCCCCCTTACCCCTGCTGTCTGTTCTGTCGGCCTGTTTGTCTGTCTTTCTGTTGGTGAGCAAGCTAACTCAAAAAATTATCAACAGAAATTAATGACATTTTCTGGGAATGTTGGTCATGGCACAAGGAAGATATTAATAGATATTGTGATCCAAATCCTGATCCGGATCAAGGGTTTTGAAAGGATTTGTTAACGTCATGAGATAGAGCAGCTTTTAACAATTTTGCTAAAAATGGGCTAATTAACGGCTTGGTGGAAGTTTTTGCTCTCTCAGCACTTCTAGTTAAAGAGTAAAACAACAAAGTTGCATTATTTAATCTTTAAGCCTTGTTTCTTTGAATAGTTAAAGAGCAGATGTTTCTCAAAGTCATTATTTAAATTCCAACAAGGCAGTGTGCTTCTTTAATGACAAAGACAGCGATCTGCAGTATCAGCTGTACACAATGATATTAGCATAAATACCCCTTTGACAAGGTAAATATCCTATCACAGCTAAGAATTTTGGATTGGTAATGGGGTGTCCAATTGAAATACAAAATTGTTACGCCCTTGCCCGGGTCACTGCACTGTACTTGTCGGGTTGCCATGCCTCATCCCACTTTTTGAAAACCACTGACATACAGTTGCATAATGATATGCTCAATGACTAAGAAAAATGACTATCAGGTAAATAGATGAAACATCATCACGATATGTGCAATTAAAACTTAAAGAAAAAGAGGATTGAAGTCATTGGGGAGAAACTTAAATAACCACAGTTGCCTGCAGGTGAATTTTTTTTTGTCTCTTTTAGCTTAATAAAATAGATTAAACAGCTGCAAGATGACAGGTTTGAGGTGCATTTTGTTTTATAGAAGTGTTGCATAGTTATTCATTTTGAAGTTGTTCATTTATTTTATAGAAAAGGGAATTGGTTTCAAACTTTTTCACTCAAGGCCTACCCAAAATGTCACAAAAATGTCATGGCACACCATATAAATACCTACAGGACACTGGAATAGCATTAAACAAGGTGGTTTATTGAGAGGATTTTCGTGCTCAAATGTAAAATAAAAAAGCCTTTCCTCCTTCATAAACCATCTGTTTTTTGGTAAAATTACCTTTAACAGCTAAGAATGGAATACATAATTAAAAGAACTATCTCAGCCTGAATGTTAACGAAGTACAAACTCGGTTGTAACGAAAAAAATGAAATTCAAACTAAATTAAACCTTTTTTTAAATGTAAATAGCTAGTGCAACTGATGTCCACATTACCCAGCATGCACCTTGTTTTCTTTTTAAGACATTTTTTTAGCTTTGTTTCTCTCTCTCTCTGTTGGTCTTTCTCTCCGTTTTCCTCCTGCTGGTTTTCTCTATTTCATCCACCCTAGTCATAAATTTTCATCCATTGTTTCCGTCAGTCCTTCTGCCTTCCTCATATGTATTCCTAACTTGTATCGACACACTTACACACTCTCTCCTCTCTCTTCACCTTCTTGTCTCTCATTTGAGTCCATTCCTTTAACATTTTCTGCCAGTTATTTACAAGTTTCATTTTTCTGATTTCTCCTGCCACTTCTCTTCTCTCCAGCATTCATTGCTTATTCTGACCTTTTTAACTTTTCTCTTCAATCTTTTGGTCACTTCTCTCTTCTTCTTGTACTTCATCTACCCTGTTGGCCTCAATCACTATTATTGACAAATTGATTACAGCCAAGGTTGGATCCAGAAAGGGTTAGGACTCCAGTGTCATGCTGCTACGTGCAGGTTTTTGTTTACCTGCTCTTTTTGTTTATCTGCATTGCAGTAGTCTCTTTTCCTTTGCCTCCTCTTTATTTTATTTTATTTTTAAAGAATTCCCTGAAGAGTTCTTTTCAATATGCATGTTTTTCTTTTTGTGTGTTTGTTGAGAGATTCCTAGCATTCAGAAGCTTCCTAAACCACATGTAGGTACACAAACACACGAGGCACACACCGTACACACATTTGACACAAAGGTGATATTGGATGTGAGTCACTTCTCAAACAAATTAACCTCAGAGCACCAGCGGCAGTATGTGTAATTCAGATATCGGGTTAGCACACAAACACACACAAACACCAGACATGTCAGAGCACAGCGAAGAAACACAGCAGCATGCTTGAAGTTTGGGAAATTTGTGATCTGTTTATGAGTTTATGTAACATATAAATGATAAAGGAGAAAAAACATCGGATCACAAAACACAACCCCATCCAACAAAACACAAAAACAAATCAATACCACACCAGAAATCACAAACTAGACCAACCAATGAAACAAATAAGAATATACAACAGTTCAAAAGACAAAGAAAAAACACCAAATAAAAATAACAAAAAAAACTGAAAGGTTTAGAAACATAACGCTTAAAAAGACATAAAAGAAAAATGAAAGACAGCAAATCAAAAACACAACAACAAATTAGTATCACAACAGAAATTTCAATACTGACTAACAAGTAAAACTTTGGGGTTTCAAAAACATAACAACAAGTGATAATACATAGCAATTCAAAAGACACATAAAAACCTAAAATTAACAAGACAGAAAAAACAACAACAAAAAAACATAAGGAAAGAGAGAACAAAACAAATCAAAAACATAACTACAATGAAAATACAACTATAAAAAACACAACACTAGAATACAAAAATGGCTGTTCTCCAAAAAAAAACAAGTTAATATCACCACAACATATGAAACAACTAAACAACAGATCAAAAAAATCACTTCAGATGTTTAAAACACCACCAACTGTGAAAACTTAGCAACACAACACACAACATCAAACAAGGAAACACATCAGCAAATCAAAAATCACAACAAAAGAGCAGTAAAACTCAAGAAATGGACACACTAAGACAACTTTTAAAACACAACAACAGATATATAGGTACATAAAATAGAACAGCAAATAGAAAAAAACACTACAGTAAATCCAAATCTCAAGTTAGTAGCAACATACATACAAGATTATGTTAAAAAAATATCACATTCAAAAAAGAAAACACAAATACATATCAATTACAATAATAAATTAGCATTTAATGTTGCATAGATTGTTGTTAAATCCTTACAACAACAAATGCAGCCCCCAGAACAACTGGGATTGAAACAGTTTTATCAGGGATGACTTTATGTTTGATCTTTTTTAAGCTTTTGAGCAAAGAAAACAACGCACAATACATACAGGGGGCGTTGGTGGCGCAGTTGGATAGTGCGCTTAGTCAGTAATCGGGAGGTTGCAGGTTCGAGCCTAGCTCCGGGCAATTTGGCGATTTGTCCTTGGGCAAAACTCTAAACCCCAAGTTGCTCCCACTGCTGCGTCAGTGGCGTGTAAATGGGCATGAAAGGGTGTGAATGTGTTAGTTCATAACATAGAAACTCAGAACCATCAGTGAGTGAATGAGTGTGAATGTGTAAATGTGACCTGTGGTGTAAAGCAGCTTTGAGTAGTCAAAGACTAAAAAAGCGCTATATAAGCTCAAGTCCATTTACCATTTACCATACAATTAAGAAAAAAAAAAAAGATAAAAAAAATAAGAAATAAAAAATAAAAAAATGAGTTATATGTTAGACCAAACAATTGATATAAATTCAATTTACGTAAAAATTTGTCGCTCATAACATTGATGAGAAAATCTGGCCCTCTTTTAATCAAAAGTAGTTTGATTAACAGAGGGCAAATACATATCAATTACAATAATAAATTAGCATTTAATGTTGCATAGATTGTTGTTCAATCCTAACAACAATGTGATTTTTTTGAACAAAAGTAGTGATCTCTAGTATGTGGCTTTTAAAGAAAACCTTTTAAATGGTGGAACCAAGACATACTTAAACTCAAACAGAAAATTTAATTTAACATTGATTTAAAAAAATAAAAATGAATCAAAAGAGCAACAGATGACCCTGATTTAAGGCCTCAAGCCAAAACGCATCTGTTTTGATAAAGTTTTTCCTGATCTTCAAGTGTTTCTGAAGCTCTTGTGATTTCTTTTTTCTTTTCTTTCTTTTTTTATGTTCTTAATGTTTTTTTTCTCTCCAGGCACTTTGAACGTTGATGAAATGGCGCGTAAACATCTGACTTTTTTTTACCATTGATGTTTTTTGTCTGGTCAAATGGATTTTTTGTACCCTGCAGCAGGGATTGAACTGATACTGAGGCAGCTTTACGAATAAATGTGGATTTGTATATTTTTGTTTGGGCCTTTTTATGACCTCTCTCATTATTATTAAAAAAATGTAATTTCAGCATCTGAATACTTTGGACACAAAAAGATGCTTTTTCCCCATTAACCAGGTCAAATGCATTTGACTGCATGCAAATACATGCGTCATTGCATGTAGGCATTTTGTGTTGAATGTGCATTTGTGCTGATGTCTGCAGTACGCTGATCAATTGTGACGGTTGTATGCAATAATCATAATGTGTGTTTGCTTTCTCTGAATGTTGGGTCCTGTTAATGTAATGCCGGTGTTGCGCACACACAAATGCGTGCGCACACACACACACACACACACACACACACACACACACACACACACACACATATTCACGCACATACACACAAGCACAGGGGACGTAGTATTTTGAAATTCAAAGTAGACTTCTGCGAGTCCCCGATAAGGCTGCTCTGGGCAAGATACAACACATAATATTAGTTTTGCCTTTTTTCTACGTTTGCACAGATGAGTCTTGTGTGTGTGTCAGAATGTGTACGAGAGTGTGTTTGGTTGTGAAGTGGCTGCCATCTATCACTAAACCCTCTATCAATCACTTCTTGTCCAATCAACTAAGTGGGCCTCATCAGAGGTTTGTGTGTATGTGTGTGCCAGTGTTTGCTCCATTTGGGTCCGTCACAGTGATAAATTTAGCTTTTTTCCCTATAGTGAGCAGAAGATATATTAATGTCAGATTTGGAAATTGTCAGTGGCCTTTTGCTTTGTACCTAAGTGGAATCTAACACCAGACAGAACTACAGATGTGTTGTGTGAGGAAGAGAAGTTAGGACAATTTTAAGGGCCTTTTTTATTAATATTTTGATATATCGATTTATCAGCTTTTCCTATAGACCTGTAAAGATCTATTTTCTCTTCACATACAAAAATGGCAGACTTTTCTTGTTTTTGACAGCAAAACAGGAATATTCTGTAGAGCTGTGCATCCTCACTTATCTTGCGATTTGATTCCATTACGAATGAAGTTAACTGTTCAGTTTGATATCATGGTTCTACTTTTTCAATTAAAAAATACAAGCAGTCAGATAAATATGATCTCCTTGTATTAATTAGAAATGGCTTTTGAGATCAACTGCAGCAGAAATGTATTTTTATTGTGAACAAAAATGAATGAATGTCATAGGTCTCATCCTCCTACATGTGCTTTTTTTCTTCCTCAGCAACAAAACTGATGCTGCAGTCTAGCCGCAGCCTCTGCGAGATTGAACAGTTACTGATTGTCTCTGCATCAATGCATCTTCATCTATGTCCACATCACAACGGCAATTAAAAGATTATTTTTGACAGCTATTTGTTCACATTGTGTAAACTCCCATTTAATAGGCCCTGTTATTAGAGGATATTTGTTTTATTTATGCTTTTGCTTGACCAAATAGCACCTTAGATTTAGGGGCCACCAGAAAAAACAGGTTATGGAGTAGGACAAATTGCAAAAGGTAGCATTTTTTATGGGGTTTAAATATCTGAGATTCATGAGGATTGATTATAGGACAAATAAAAACATTTTAAATATTTTAAATGTTCCAAATGCCACAAAGTTCTTTGTGGTACATTGTTTAATTTGTGATTTATTTCATATGAAGAGTGATCTCTTCCTTGTTTTAAGCTCATTTGTAACCTGACACACCAGATGGACCATTCTGTATATTTCAGTAGTCCACCTGGGCAATAGCTCGTAGAAAATATATGTCAAGATCAAGATGACAGTCAAGATCTGATAAAACTTTACAGAAACTGTTAGCATCTATGCTAATCTCCGTAAGAGCTGCTGTTGTCTCACTCAAAGCTGCCCTTTTATCTGCTTTTATAGCCGCTAATTGGGCTTAGCTGCTTCGGAGCTTAGCAAGATGGATTTGCCTGGTTACAGATGTTGAATCAGGTGGATCCAGCTGCACTGCAAGGTTAGCATATTTTTGTCTTTCAACAGAATGACCTAAGTAATATTTATGAAGAGCCCATTAAAAAGTATACATCTTCATATTTATTTATCACCTTGCTTTGTATATGCTTGAATTGGGAAACTGTGGAGCTGGGTTGGGACAGGACCAAATCAAATCTTTCAAAGGTGCCTAAAATTTCTGGCAGCACCCCTGATTCCTGGCGGCACCCCTGCAGACTTCATACATCATAGTGAAACAGGAGGATTTCCTCCTGTTGGTGATATAATCAGACTAACAACTGTGCAGTTCTGACGCCTTTTCAGCGAGGTTACGCTTCAATCTGTTAGCGACACAGTGTCAGCACTGTTTCTTCTTTTGGCTGCTTCATTGTCACACCATATACAACCTGTCTGAGACGCGTGTGTGTGTGTCTGTGTGTGTGAGCGTGCATGAGTGAGTGAGGATTTTTATCAGTAATTTATGTTCTGCCACAGCAGGCTTCCTGTCCGGTCTGCTCCGTCTGCCTGTCTGTGGCAGGAATCCTTTAGTCAGAATTACGGCCTCAGGCGGCAGATACACACTGTCATGCTGTGTGTGTTGTGTGCATGTGTGCGTGTTTGTGTGTGACCTCTGGAACAAGTATTGATTGAGTGTCTGGTGCCCCGTCGTCAGCACACAGTTAGCCTCATTAGGAAACGGTCCCACTGTTCGTTCCTCTTCCTCACTTTCTTCACAAGTCTTCATCACATCTTCTTCTTCTACCACTACCTACAACCTCCTCTTCCTCTTCTTTTCCCCCACTTTCAGTTTTGTGAAAGTTGATGCATGTGCTCGGTGGAGGATTGGCACTGTTGTCGTCAGTCATAATGGCAGTTTGCATCTTGACTAAATGTGAAAAACATAACGGGCCATGAAGGGCGATGATTTAATGAAACAAACTGCTGCTTTGTGTATTTTTTGGCAAACAGATATGGCAGCTGTTGAATAATGAATTTAACATTGCCCCTCACCTCACAGGCTTGTGTCGGATTTCCACAAAAATTGTATAATTACATGAAGATTGAATACCCCCCTGTCTCAGGCATGCAGCCTCTTTGCCAGTTAAATAGACCCAGTAAAAAAAGAAAGAAAATTCTACAAATCACCTTTAGGAATAAAAGCTGTTGCCAAATAAGTCTAACAAGGAGTTAAGAGTATGGCAGCCCAAGAGGACAAACTTCAGGCCAGTCGCTCTAAACTAGTTGGGGATAGATTTGATTTTTGAGGTGGGGCTGTATGAGGTACAATGGCATTTGCCTGAATATAGGCCACATTCAAGAAGCTCAGTTTTATCTGTGCAGAAAAAAATCAGCTTGGATGCTAGGGCTATACAAGCTGGGGCTATACATTGCTGCAGATGGTGCCACTGACTCTGCGTAATTTAAATGACTCTGATTGAAAACAAGCAAAAACAGTGTGTAGTGACTTTTCCACTAACAAGCTGCTTTGTTCAGGCGCTACATGGCACAGCCTGTGTGCCTTTTCATCAACAGTGTACAGATCAAAACTTCTCCACCGAACACTAATATCACTATATTCCAAATAAAGATTTGCAAAATGGACAACTGTATAAAGAACGTCCTGCTGACCAAGTAAAGCATGCTCTTGTAGCTCAGTTTACCCTCACAACAATGAACATGCAGTGTACTATCATAAAGAAAACTTCTCACTGAAACCGTGGCTTAAGTCTTTACAAAATAAACAAGTGTCTGTCAGAGGAAGCAAAAGGACCCACAAATCACTCGATATCATAGGACTTTTTTTTTAAACAAAAGGTATGCATTTATTACTGTTTATGTAACACAGAATATGCAAATATGTCATGTACTTAAAGGATTTTTCATTTTAGGAGCAACAACTGTCAAGGTTCAGTCCCTGCCTGAGTCTATTTTAAGGTTTTCCATCCCCCATCAGGCCCTCTGAGGACTCAATAACTCTGAAAATGTAATGACAGTGTAATGAAAGGGAATATTAAATGAATTCTGTATTTCTCTGGGAGCTATTGATAAGAGGCCAGTCATGAGGTGATGTGGGACCTGAGCGAGTGTTTGTCAGAAAGCTGGCAGCAGCTTCCTGCTGCCGCCGTGGTGGCCAGGTCATTGTTGACTGAATGAGGCAGGAGAACAGGCCAGCACAAAAGACCTGACATGAAGAGATAAAAGCATGAATGAGAGAGAAAGAAAATAACAACCTGGACATGTTTGCCAGTCCATGAAACACTGACAGACTGACAAGTATTCTCAGCTGCAGCCTGTGAAGAGTTTGTCTTAACTTGGTGTGCTTACTTTTCTATGAAATGGAACTAAAATTAACATGAACATGCAGAATAAGTAAAGTGAGCATTACTGAGTATGGCAAAAAATCATATCTCAATTATTTTGTTAGATATAGAAATCATGATTATAAAACATGATACTCACTGGCTTTAAAGCATGCACTCTTTGCAGCCATTAATTTAAATTCTCTTAACACCATCGTTCCAAACAAGAACAAGAAAAAATGAATTAAACATGTGAAAAATACAGATACCTAAAAAAAAATAATGGATGGAGAGAAGTCAAGTGAAGCATGTCATGTAGCACAGTAGTATGTTAACCTTGATTACTCAATTTCCATAACCGTGGGAGGCAGTAACTGTAATTGAAATTGAAATTCAGCTAATTGCCCGGGTCTATTGTTGGGTGTGCATGAAGTCCTCAGAGCAGTACAGAAAGTCAACAGAGAAAAATATGATCAGGTCAAATTTATGATCTGGTCATCCAGAAATTCATCAGAACTCTCATTTCAGTCCCTTTGTCTTTGCCCACTTTCCTACCACCTGCCCACTCACACCCCCAACATGCCTTCACTGGATGGCTGTTCAACATGATTCTGAATCTGTTCAAGATTTCCTGTTGCTGAGCAGATTGTTTTTCTTTAACTATAACTGTTGCCAATTGTGACGAAGTAAATAAACTTAGTAAATGGACTTGAGCTTATAAAGTACTCCTGTAGTCTCTTTGAGACCTCAAAATGCTTTTGCTGATGGTTCAGAGTTTCTGTGTAGTCCATAAGAGTTTCCTAACACATGCTTGCCCTTTCATACCCATTTACACGCCACTGACAGTGAGTAGGAGCAGTTTTGGGTTAAGTGTCTTGCCCAGAACACATCGCCATGCATCAGCCAGAGCTGGAGTCAAACCTTCAACCTTCCAATTACCATCAGAATGCACTATCAGACTGCGCCTCCGCTGCTGACGCATAGAGTGATGTACTCATGGTGGATACATGATGGGTTCGGAATGAAGATGCAAAACACAATCATGAAATAAAAAGGCTATAAAAATATTTATAAAATGAAGAGTATGGCATCAACCTTCTATAAGCAGTGCTTATATAATGTTCTTGGGTCAACTGTAATCACATGCTTAGTTTTCATACAGAAAAATAGTGGTTTATTCAACACACTTTAGTTGTGTGCTTCATTTTCTTTATAAAAGGAGCTGTAATTTCCTTCAGGATTACGTATATTTTTGTACTCTTACACCCAGGTTTCGACTTTATAATCATCTGCTTAAATGACCAGACTCAATTAGATAAATCACAAAACTACTCACAATGGTCTGCTAAAAGGTAAACAACATTTTGTTAAGGACACAAAACACCTTTTGTTAAATGTCCTCAAGGATTTCACAGTTTTGAGCCAATTTCTCTTCATCTGTCCCTTCAGATGTCACAGTCTTTGTTTGATTATCCAAAGACCAGAGTGGCGACAAATTAGCTCCCTTCAATTAATAGAGCCATCCTGCCAGCTTGTAATTACTGTTGCTGGGCTTGTTCCATAATGTGTTCATGCTATCAGAGTTGTAATTATTTTCCTGAATAAGAGTCTTTGCCAACTACAGCACAGTGTGTTTCATCTAACCTAGGGTGTACGTCAGCTGTGCCGGTGCCAGGAGAGCATGCTTTATAATGAGACGCTATGCTACAGTGCATTTGTGGATTTACTTACTTTCAACATTTGTATCAGCAAGGCAAAAGGGAATTGACTTCTATATTTAGGGTTGTGCATTAAATGAGATCTGCTATTTTGCATCATGTTTCAAAGGAGAGAACATGAGCTGTAATTTGCAAAACAAAGTATGTTTTAATTACAGTAAACAAATAAAGATGCATGTGTGCCAAGAGGGTTTTAAAAGTCAGCCAGAGGTGTCAGAAAGGAGGGGATGATGGATGGGAAAGTTTCAGATTACTTGCCAAAAACTATCAATCAAATCAGATGTCGTCATATAAAAGTATTCAAGTTAAAAATTTCAGAAAAATAAGTGAATAAAGGCCACTAGTGGCCCCGCTGTTATGTTGTTGTGCCACAGAGGCTGTTGTTGTTGACACAGGCAGCCTGGGTGAAAATCTGGCCCATTTATAAAACTTATAAAACTGAGATACTTTTTCAAACCATGACCTTCTTCTTCAAATACTAAACTACATTTTTCATTAGAACACTGTTCCAGACTTTCTCTAATATCTGTACATAAATGTACTTTGGGATCTGGATCTCCTACATGTACATGCAACAAGTTAAGGCAGGAAATCCCAGCAATGCTCACAGAACTATGTTATTATATCAAATGTCAGAATACAGCAAAACTGCTGAGTACTACAAAAATTTCACACAATGATCAATCATATCTGATTAACTGAGGAATATAAAATGGCTTTATTAAGGTCAAATGTAGTATTAATGTACTTAATTGGTAATTTGTCAACCTGACACACTAGATAGACAGTTGTACTTCACTAGTCCATCTGGAAAAGAGCCCATAGAAAGTGTTTTGCAGATCCTTTCAAAAGCATATCCGGCAGATGATTAGATGATCATTTCATTAATCACATTCATTACAGGCCAGTCGGATAATGTAGTAGGCGAGCGGTACTGCTGCAGTGTAAAATACAAAACATGAGCCACTTCATAGAATGAACTCTCACCAGAACATGTCAGAAGGGAAGTGAAAATATCCTTACTATTGAGAATTGAAGTGTTGTTTTCATTTAATAAAGAAATGCGGTCCATATCTGATTAAACTGCTGCTGAAGCTTTTAGCATCTATGCTAATTTCTGTACAAGCAGTGGCTTTCTGCTGTTGTTTTGCTCGTAGCTCACACCTTTTCCTGCTCTATAGGACGCTGATTGGGCCGTGCCGCTTTGGGCCGCTCAAAACCGTAGACTGCAGTTTGGCAAGATGGATCCGTCTGATTACAGACATTGAACCAGGCTGATCCATCGCAGTGTAAGGTTGGCGATATGTGTATAGAATTATACATCAAAAAATGGTTTTAGAACAACTCTTTACATAAAGTCCTAAAATAAATTTACATACAGTTTTTGACAGCCTACATTGGTAGTGATGTAAACTTGTGTTTAGGTGTTTTTATTTAATAACCTATTTGACCCCAGCTACAACTTGGTATAGAAAGGTGAGAAATCCTAAAGTTTTCTGTTTCAAGATGTGCATTTTAGCAGCTCTGTGCACATCTGTGCATGCATGGGGCTTTGTTAGCTATGTTTACATGTGCAGGTATGGAGACATTCTGATCATGACGTGTGTTTATCAAACATTTAATCAGAATAAAAGCATTTGGGCTTGTGCAGAGCTTTTCCTACGGGTCTAAATTCAGAGACAGCAGAAGAAGCGGCTGTTCCTTCCTCATGAAATAAATTAAAAAAAAAAGATCTAACTTGTAAAAAATAGGGTTTTTGGTCACTTTTAATTTGTTAGCAAAATGCATAGTGGTAGCATCAAAAAACATGAACTAAATATGATTAAACATGTAAGTGATTCTGGTGTTTCCCTCGTTTAATATTGTGTTAAGTAAACACACACTTTTAAGAGTTAAAAGACATACCGAGAACAACAGTCAAAGAAAATAATTGCACAGTGAAGTGAAAAGATTTATTTAACCTGTTTAACAGGAATAGGAGCATCATTTTAGAGAGAATTTTGTATAAGGTTGCACATGCTCGGAGCAAAAATACCTAATGATGGATTGTCTTGTTCCAATGCGACACAGGATTTTGGCTTTAGACAGACAGCCGAGAGAGTGTCATCGGGTCCAGCATTAAAGTTAAAAACTATTGTTGTAAATGATGGTGTACGTCAAACAGAGGATTCATAGATAAAATAAACAGATATTTACTGCACCGATATGCATGTGATGATCAATAAAGTGTGTTGCATAGAAAAAGATGATGAATATTTATACAGTGTCTTAACATTTAAGGTGAAATAGACCTTGATATTATCTCATGATAGGAAAAACAATGAATCAAACATTTATTATTTTTCATGTGTGTGTTAAAGATTTTATTAGCAGTAATAACAGCTCCCCTGAATTCCGTGGAGCTTTATTGTGAGGTTCCAGCTCATTGTTTAACTGTCCAGCCTGTAACTTTTCTGCTTTACTTCCCCCTCACTCGATTAATTTAATATGGTGTCCAGCCTGCTGCTGTTTTCAGTGAGGAAGCACTGAGACCCCACTGTGCAGTACCTGCTCATCATTACCAGCAGAAAGACACAGTGAGAGGGAGGCTGATGAACAACCGTGGTAAAACAAACAAGAGATACAGTATCACTGTATGAAAATACAACTTAACAAAGAAACCCCGAGAATTGGAATAATTCACTGCATGGACATCAAAAACCTCAAGACTGAGTACTGAATCAGTTTGCTGTTTAGAGACAACTGATGAATCTCCAGTGGAAATCAATGAGGTCGTCTGTCAGCCCTATTCAGGGAATATTCTGCCTTTCAACCACTCGATCATAACTTTGCAGAGCACAATAAAAAGAATGAAATGTGGATTTACTTTAACCTTTAGGTGCACAGAAAGTTAGACCCAAGTGGATCAAAAAGAGTTCAAAACACTGCTTTTTATTTTAATTAAAAATATTGTTTTGTATTTTTTCAATATATATTGGCACACAGCAGAAGATTTCAAATCATATTTTATTTTTCAATTCTTAAAAATGTATATTCTCTACCTGCACAAAGCAAATTTTATTTAGTTCTTTTTAAAATAATCTAGTAGAAAATAAAGCATTTCTGTCTAAACCCTTATTTTTAATCACCCTCCCATTTACCTCCAAGTCATGTCCTGACTTCACTCTTTTGACCCGCAACCTCTTTTTAAGCACACAAATGAGCAGAGAAGATATTTATGGTTCTTCTGAAAAATGAACACTGTCCCAACTCCCTGTCCTCTCAAGCACTTCCTGTCAACAACATAAAGGCAGTTGACCCTTCTTACTGCCCTTCCCTTATCAGGAAGTGACCGTTTGTCAAGCTCTACCATCCTTGGTTACTGTTAGCGGGTTAGGCATGATTTCTTGTCATTGTGCTTCTTCTGATGTGACTTATTTTATGATCACAGTGAAACATTACAAGCAGGATGAAATAAAGGAAGGCTGATTTTATAAAGTTTCTGTTATTAAATGGCAGAGATGTAGGCTGGGATCCAAATCCACTTTGAAGAGCTTTTTTCCCTAAATTTGCAAAATCTTTCCATGAAACTGAAATAATGGTTTAATATTTGGCACCTCATTTAGTGCAGTTTCAGTCAGACACAGCTTCAGCTTCAGGAAGAAATAAACAGGCAGTTGTTTTTGGCAGCAGATCTCTACTTGATATTGAAATGTTTGGTTAAGCTGTTTTGTTGCAGGATTCAGGGAAATGGAGTCTCACTTTACACTTTTACTCTTTAAGCAAGGTGCAGTAAGCTGCAGCAACACAAATGAGATATTGATATAGAAAAACTGAATTGATTAGCATGTCCAGCTTCCTTGAGCAGCAGTTTGGGGCATGGATGATGTATCTTTGAAGACCAATGTGGAAGTTAGCATTGCTGAAAATGCAGTCTGTAGTGAACAAAAAATTATAAAACCTACATGTTTTGTTCTTTCTGATAATCTTGACGAACAAATCTGACTTTCATGATTCTTTAAGCTTAAACATATAGGGTAAGGGTAAAAAGCTAATTAAGCTACTTTGGAACTACAACATGGCGGCTCGACTTTGGAGTGGATAAATATTTTTGTATAATGCCATGGGGTAACCTCTTGTCTCAGGATTTCTTCTTGATCAAATGACCTGATCAATCATCCAAAGGCTGTGGCAATGGTGTTTGAATTATTGTTTATTAAAAAATGTTTGGAAATGCTTGCATTAGAGTCCCCAGCCATTTTTGTAGTCCACGTTAGCAGTTTGATAGCAACCATCCTTTTAATAACATAAAAATGCTCTAAAAATCAAAAGTCGGGCATCATCACATGCATTTTTTTATTCTAAATCAAACATTCAAAACTTGTACACATATGTTCATCACAAACCTACTTTAGGTCTTTATTCTAAATGGTATCCTAAAATCCCACATACTGTCAGCCCTGAGAACTGAAAAGTGCTAAATGCTAACTCCCTTCTGTATTTTTTAATTCATTTCCGTACCTCTGTCTATTTGATGTAAGAGGTTTTAACTTTAAAAGTATGAAATCCTTTTGTTCCAAATGTTTTTGGAAATATTTGAGATCAGAACTTAATTGGAAATATGGATTTTTACATAGAATTAGACGTTTTTGTTATTGATTTTATCAATCAAATCAGCCCTCCGTTTTCTGAAAATCCTGTGTATTAAATCTTTACATTGCGGACATAACAAAATTAAGACTTCATTTTGTGATGTCCTGATCAGACATGGCAACGGGGAAAGTTTGCCACCCTAAAACAACCCAGCAGTGCTTTTTACAAGAGGGGGGATTTTTGATAGGCCGCCAGCAGCCTAATCAGAAAGCCAATAAAGTTATACACTTGTCAGATAGTCAAATATTAAATCATGCTTTTTGGTAACCAGACCTTTAAGAGCTTACAATACTTATTTTGCAAACTCTCCAAGATAAATTCTCCTTGAATGTCTTAAATTGATTTACTGCTGGAGGTGACCCAGGATTTTTATGAAGGAGACAGACAAAAGGAAAGGAGGTCATGAGAAGGAGCTGAGCAAGTAACAGGACACGAAATGAACCAGGAGAAGAAAAGGAAAGATGGAGAGGGAGGCGAGTGAGGGGGGCCGAGGGGGGAAGGAAAAGGAGAGGTGAGCAAAATGTCAAGGAGACTTAGAGGTAACACCAGGAGACGGAGGCATTGTGTCGCCCTGCGTAAATGTGTGTGCACGTGTGTTGGTGAACAGATAAACAGGGGGGCTCCCAGAGGGGTGTCCATCCTGGAATTTTTAACAGGAAATGTATCCTACCTAAACAATGGTGTAATGTGCGCACACAAATGCACACACACACACACACACACACAAATACCAAACACTTTTACAACCTCTCAGTCTTCAAGAAGTGCAGGACAAAAAAAATGGAGGAGAGACTTGAGCTAGTATGGCCCTTCAGATGTCTGACCACTCAGAGTGCTTTTTGCACTGCAAGTCGCTCTTACCCGTTAACACCCTGTTCACACCACATTAACACATTCATCATTAAGGTTAGAAAGTGTGCTTCAGGAAAGGCTAATCACAATCACACACATTCATACACATTTATGCATATGTTTTGTGTTTGGTTTTTTTGCAAAAGTTATTTGAAACATACTCAAACAGCCAGTGAAACTGAACATATATATAAATCGGAGGTAAGGTTAAGTATGGGCTGTTCAAATGTCAGTATAGCGCCTACTACAGGTAAGTCTCTTTGCAATAAAAGTATGTGATGGGCTAATGTTAATGATAGCAGCAATTGCTGGTGTGACCCTTATTAGTTGTTAGCCATGAATTAAAGAGAAAGAACTCAAAATTTCAGTGTAAATCCTTTTTTTTCCCAGCAAGTAAATGCCAGATGCCTAAATAAATTTTGTCTCATAGAGGATGAGATGCAGCTTTTTTTCCTCCCCTTTGGAAACTCTTGGATCTGAGGGGACGTTCAGTTGATGAGAGGCCATGATAATAAATAATGAGCTCTGTACTCAGAGGCTGCCCAACCATGGCAGATTTTCAGTACAGTCATGGTGTCTGCCTGGGACGAGCAGAGAACATGTGGAGGCTGTATTGCTATTACATTAGAAGTCAAAAACTGAGCATTTAATGGACATTTTCTAAAAAGAGACATAGTACATTTCTTGGTGAACTGTTTATTAAAAGATTTCATGTTCTTCTGCTTTCCAAGCCCCTTCTAACAACATTAAAAGCAAAGAAAACAGATTTTGCAGGACATGAGACTTTTACATTTTGCTTTTACTTTTATCTTTGTTTGTTTTTTTTGTTTTTTTTTTAATATTTATATTTATTTATATTTTTGTTTATATCTATCTATCGTGTATTTATCATTTTATCTGTTATACTAAACTGCTTCTGGAATCCTAATTTCCCTGAGGGACTTTTCCCAAAGGGATTTATAAACTTCTATCTAATCTAAAAAATGTATTGAATTACTTATCACAGAGCTATTTGCAAGGACAGCTATGAATATTCTGTATACTTATATATTAAAACCCTCATAACAAAACACATCTCGTTTAGTTTAGTGCTTGTTTCTTATGAGGGGACCCAGCTCATTCAACATTATTATTGACATTTGTGGCCAGTAGACTGATTAGTTTTACTTCATTTGGTTCCCATTATGGTTCCCAAATGCACCTTGAACTAAAATGTAAGCTAAAATTCCAATAAGACAGTCCACTATAATGAATGATGTCATTTTTGTCACATGTCTGAAGATCAGCACAAAGCCAGCCTTATCAATTTAAAAACAAAACAGAATAGAAGTAAAGCAGAAGTGAATCATAGAAGTTATGTGCAAATCCTCCTTTAGAAGCTCCTTATTTATCATACAAACTTTGAAGGCTAATGCTAGAAACAGACATGCAAAAGCACGACAGTTCCCCCTTCTTTCCCGTCACTCTAGACCTGCGCCTCACATAAGCCCACACATCATAACTGCACACACAGAATGACTCAGACTTCAGGACCATGAACAGCGAGCAATCAGGATGTCAAGAGCACCCCCCAAACAAATTAACAACACAGTTGAAATTTAAATTGTTCTTAGATATTTGAGTGGCAGCCAATTATCAAGTGTGTTTTAGGATTTGCTTTTAAAAACAGCTGCTATTTGATTTACAGTGCATAATAATGACTGATGTACTAAATTAACTGAGCAGCAGTTCCTCAATGACTCCCTAACAAATTAACCTTTTTAAAAGAGACCACAGCCAGAATAAATTAAAAATCATGGTCAGATTTCCAATAGCATACTTCTTTTTGATGGCATAACTGGGTATCATTTGTAAATCATGGTGCTGAAATTCCTCCCAGAGATCTCCTTCTCCTTGATGTGCATGGATTTATTTTTACATAACTCTTAACTTTTAATAAGTATTGATCTGCTGTGCAACATCCACTGCAACTGTATTAAAACTTTCAACCATAATGTCAGAGATAGCTTTGTAACTAGTTGTGTAACTTGAGCAGGCTTGTGATTTCCGTTTCAGAGCTATTCCATAACCTATGCTTTAGGTCTATGATGAGTTTAGAAATATCTGCTTATTGGATGTCTGCAAACAGTATCTTGCATCGCTGTTGTTAATGCCACAAAGCAACGACTTATGAATGAGTTTAAGTTTCTGAATATTTTTTTTTTGCATAACTTTGTTAAAATACATTTTATTATTTATACTGTTATTGACATTTGTAGATACAAATAAATACGTGGAACAGACTGATAAGATACTAAAATCCTCAAAAAATAGCATGTTTAGCTGGGATAATATGTACCTTGAGATTTTGGCTTAGTTTTAAGTATGCCGTGGGCAAAATCTGTTTTGAAGACCACTGTTTTCAAGGGCCCACCGATCACAGAGCTGAAGGGTGAGCATTTTCTGCTCAGCAGCAGCAGAGACAAGAAAATCTGATCAGAGGACATAGTGTCCTTTTTTTCACCCTTCGTATGCCAACACAAACCAAAATTGGTTTTAAGGGGCTTATTTTCACAAACATATTTAGATTTGTGTGTAAAATTATTGTAAAAGGAATGGAATAAAAGTCAAATTTAGTGCTTTTCAAATAGTACAATAAGATTTCTTGATCCAGCTTTAGGCCTCAGAGGATGCTGGCTGTTTTTCTCCTAATGTATTGAACAATAAGGTATGTTTGGTTTTGTTTTGTCACTTATTCAGTCATTAAATTCTGTTTTTGTACTGCACCTGTGCATTTGTGAGTCTGTGTGCGTCCGTGTTTGAGTGAACTAATCACACTGTGTTTATAATTCAATTTAATAGGTTTTCCTTTTTAATTTGCTGCATTCATGTGCAATTGCTGCCCCAGGTGTACACTTTGAAGTGGGATCTCTCACACCCACACACACACACACACCGCCTCTCCTACAGTGACATGTTGAACAGAAGGTTGGAGTGGGGCGAAGGCTAAAATAGGAAGTGTGTGAACATGTGAGAATCGGATATACACTTCTCCCTCTCTCCCGTTCTCTTTGCACTTTGATTTCACATGTGTCTTTTTGTTCGAGGAACACTGAGAAAAACAGACTTGGAGGCAGCGATCTTTTGTATTTGATCCCAAATCTCCTGGCTTCCATTGTGTGGATGAAGTGTAGACTTGGCTGTGAGCAAAAGATGGCTGAACATCTAACAACCAGGCTGAAAATAACAATCTTACACGAGAAAGTTGGCAGAATTATCTGTTGTTCTGTTCAAAAGAAAACAGACAAGACAGACTTCAGATTTATCTGCAACACAGAGAACACTCATTTCTCTGGTCCCAGTTACTATTTGGCAGGCTCATGTGAATATACCTCAGCTCTGTGAGGATTGCAGTCAAATCCGTCATTTTTCCAGTTGTATATGCAGGAAAGTTGTAGAAACTGACCGCAATCTGAAAGAGTAGATGTTGATATTGTTGCTGCAGATATCACAGACCTGTTCATTGGTCATTGTCTGCAGGGCCACTATCATACTGTAGAGACTCCTCATCAGACCAGCTAAACAGTTGTGCTGTTGAATCCTCGTGCAGACCTAGTGTACTTGTTCATCACCATTATGCATAAGAATGGGTCTTAAGTGAACTCTGTTCCTGCTCACTTATGCACTTTTATCACTTCAATATTTGTTATCTGTCGTATAAGGCTTTTAAAACATCTTGATTAGGATTGCAAAGTTCTGTGAATTTTCAAAGTTTGAAGCTTTCCATGGAAATAAGTAGAAATTTACAGGAATAAATGGAAATTAAAGGGATTAAACAGGAATAGACCTGGAATTCACTAAATCAAAGGTTGGCCCCGTAACTTGGATTTTAAATATAGTTTGGGAAAATGTATTTAGCACAATCTTCACAAAAACAACCAGATTTCATGCAAGTATACCTGAGAATTTCTGTGCTGTTCTCTAACGACATGCACTCAGCACACTGCTCACTGCAGGGGTATTGAGGCTACGCCCCCTACGTGCACTGTTCATTCCTTCATCCCATGCACAGATGATTCTAGAACCCTGGACTACTGAAACCACACATATGAGCACGTGAGCAACGTAAACTGAAGTTGAAATTGATTGTTCAATTAAAAAATAAAATTTGATAAAGTTATACTTACAAATGAATCTGTTGAAACAAAATGTTAATATTTATGTTTGGATATGATATCATTCGTTTAAATTACCCCTAATTTATAGTTAATTACCATAAATTCCCCAAAATTCCCATAATCCCAATGGAAAGTTCCCAATTTGGAATATTTCCAAAATTCCCCTGCTTAACTTCCCAAGTAAAGTTTCTGAAAAGTTTCCAGAAATTTACAGGATTTTCCACCCCTTTGCAACCCTGATCTTGACTGGGGTGTAATATTCAGGTATTCTACTGCATCTGAGATCACATTTCGCACTATTACTCTCCTAGAAGAGGGAGTATTATTGTTGCTGTTTTTTTTGTGAAATCTTTGCAATACAATCTGTATTTTGGCAACAAAGTTAAATGTGCCTACTGCTGACCAGTGAAGCAGCCTCTATTAAACTTGTATTTATAAATTGAAAATTATTTAACCTAGGAGTTAACAGCTACTTGAATTCTGCTGTTTTATCACCTAGGAGCCTTGTAGATTTAGGACTTAGTTTTCAACCATTTGCTATCACATAGTAACAGCTGCTTCTAATAATTTGACTTGGCAGGAGAGTCTAGAGATGACTCAGACATGTTTTAAGCTGATTCCCATGAGTGCATGTCGTTTTGTGTGATATGAAATAACACACAACAGTCTGCACCTCAGAGATTTACATTTAGTACTTCTCTTTTTGACAGGTATTATTTCAGTAACAAGCTGCTGTACATCTGTCTGTGCAAGTTAGAAAAGTCACTGACGGCGAGGCAGCAGTATGACCTTGAAATGATGAAGTCTGTGCTAAAGATAACAATTGTTGTGCAAGAACGCAGATAGATGGTGCTGTGCTGCTTGGATGTGGAAAATGTTGAACATTACTCAGAAAAAAAAATGTAATTTTGGTGCTTTTAAGTGTGGGGATCGAGAGGTTGTAGGCAACTGGGAGGTAGTTACAAAAAACAGCGTTTACTGTATGTCAGTAGGGCCGTATCCATCTTTATCTCTATGGTGTATCCCATTTAGTGTGTCAGGGGGCTGGACCCTATCATTGAATTAGAGTCAGAGCACATCTTGGACTGATTGCCATTCAATCAAAGGGCTGACATATAGAGACATACAAACAGTCCAACCTGAAAGCAATCTAGAGTCACCAGTTTCCTAACAAGCATTTGTCTGGTCTAATAAGGGAACCCAGAGTTTTCAAAGACCATACAATTTACATTTAGAAAGGCCCAGACCGGGAATGAATCCTTCATTAGGAAATGTACAAAATAGCCACCAAGCTCAAGATTTTCATGTAGTGAAATAATGAGATAAAAGTACTTTTCTGTCCAACTAAACAAGTAAGATGTACTCAATATACCAAAACAATTCAAATGTTGAAAATACATGAAACTGACTGAATATGATGCTAACGTGTTGGATTGAATCATTTCATTTACAATCCCCATCAATGTCAGAAATGTGCTTTGTTACCTCTGCTAAGGTGATTATGTTTTTGTCAGAGTTCGTCTGTTTGTTGGCTTGTTTCCCCATGAGCAGGATTACTCAAAAAGTTCACAGAATTTGATGAAACTTTCAGGGGTTGTTGGTCATGGTACAGGGCAGTTTTTTTTTTAATAACTTTAGCTAACTATTTCAGAAATGCCTTGTCGGAGGTTTATGCCCTGAAGCAATTCTAGTTATTGTATGAAATTATATGAAAACTGGATATTATTAAAGAATAAGAATATTGTGTGATTTACAGGAAAAGAGACTTAACAAGTCAGTTACACCTTTTTGTAAATGACAAATGAAAATGTCACCTGCACCTCATGCAGAATACACTTTTAACTTTTTTTTTTTTTTTTCATACAAAATTGTATTCATGGCCCGTCTTCAACGCCTCCTCAAACATGGAAAAATCCTCGTGTGCATTGTTGTTTGCTCTACCTTTGGGAAATATGTGGGGCTATGGTGAAAGGAACATGTCTGGAAATGTCTATGCAGACACAGTAAACACTAGAGCAGCGTCAGGGAAGGTTAAAGCCACCTCCACTTCTGCCAGAGTGGCATGGCCAGACGCTGCCTACAAGGGTTTGCACTAAAACAGACTGTTCTGAGCAGGAATGAAACAGACAGGTTCAAGACATAGCAAAACCCAGAATCAGAGAGGACTTTATGTAGAGGAACTTAAAAAATGTGTTCATTGGGCATTTCAGACTAATATAAACCTGTTTAAAAAGGATTAGAATATGAAACCTTGAAGTACAGTTCAGATTAGCTTGATTTTTATTGTCTCACAATCTATTGTGATACTGTACAGCTTAACCCCTTGATGCTCTGCTTTAGCCCTCAATACTCACATACATCTGTGCAAGAATCAGTTAAACTGAGAGGTAGATTATCTTTATTGTTAAAAATGTGACACTTTATCACAAAAAGTCCTCTGAAGGCTTCAGATTTGTTTAGTACAATGATCCTCAGCAATAGATAACCCCAGGTCTGCCCTTTGATTCTTTCTTTTCAAGACATAATCATGTGTCAGTCGACCACAGTCAAAGAATTTTCATCCTGAGATACAGAGAGCTGCATTTCAAACTACAAGAAAACTGTGGTATCTGTATCCATGGCAATGTGGTTTCAACTGCGCAAGCAGTTTCCAAGGCAGCAACAGTTTGCTGCCACAAACTAAATGGGTATAAAAAGTCCTCTTTGCCTCATCAAGATATCATCCTTTATTTACTATTTTTTCAACAGAAGATAGGATGGATGGATGGTGAATAAATTAATGGATCAAAAGAGGGATGATTGATGTATGGATGGATAGAATGAAAGCTGGGTAGATAGTTGGATGGATAGAAATCAGTGGGTGTATGGGTGGGTGGATGGTTGGAATTCAATGTATGTATAGAAGTAATGACAGACAGATGATGGATGGATGGATGAATAGATTGATTAGAAAAAGGAATTGATGGATGGAAATAATGAGGCATGAATTGATTGGTAGATGAAAAGAAAGATGAATAGATGGATGGATGATAGACTGATGGATTTGTGGGTGATAGATGGGGAGATGGTTGGATGATAGTCAATAGATATTGAAGATAAAATTATGGGCTGAAAGACGGATGGATTGACAGATGAAAGAAGGACAAATGGACTGATGAATCAATGGAAAGATACTTATATGGATGGATTTATGGAAAGAAGGAGGGATGAAAGGATTGGTGGATTAATGGAAAGATATGTAAATGGATGGATGGTTAGATAGACGGATTGGTGAATAAATGAATTGATATATATGATTAACATAAGGATAATGGATGAATGGATTGATAAACAGATAATGGATGGATGAATGAATGGATGTACAGATATTTCATCAATGAATGTATAGATAGATAGACAGATAGATAGATAGATTAAAATTTGCTGAAAGAGAGAAAATAAGTAAAAGAGGGATAAATGGAATCAGGACATTGTTGGGAGCTTGTGGGTGTCTGTTCCTGAACATAAGACTCAGATTTAAAATAGAACAATAGCAATGTGACGACAGTATGACTGTCAAACACCTGCAGAGAGAGAGAGAGGAAGAGAAAGAGACAAACATAATGGGATGTAAAGGATGTACAAATGGAGAAACAGGTGACAAAGAGACCGAGGTAAAAGGGCTTGGTTTGAGATGGTGAATAGTGAGACGATGCAAAACATCAGAGGGAACAGAACGACAAAGACAGAGAGAGCGTGAATAATATACAGATGAGCCAAAGGTTGGGAACAAATGAAAAAGATGATGAGAAGGACGAGTGGAGGCCATTATTTGCATGAATAAGAAAAAAAAAATTGGTGTACTTCTGTCATGCTCTCCCATCAGTCTCCCTTTCTCCCGCTCAGAGCTTTGAATAGCTCCTCAGATGAGAGAAAAAAGTCGACAAGCTCCTGTATGATTGTCTGTAAAGAGTCCATGCTCTTGTACTACGCCAATGTTGCATTTTTAGAGGAGCTTTTGAGAGGCCATGATATTTAAAGAGCACTGATTGGCATTCGTTGACATTTGAATAGAGGCCAGAACTGATGACAGTCAGAGTCATTTTAACCAAACAAGGTGCTTAACATTTTAAGGTATCATTTGTCAGACTAAAGGAACAATTAGAGATGAGACCTGAACACATTTTTTTTTTAATTTCCTTTATTATCAAATCAACTTTTTACAGTCTACATGCATTTGCTTAGTCACATTGACTCTCACTGATTGGTTGGCTCTGGTCAGTGATAGTCAGTCATTTCTAGGGATGGGAATCGAAAACCAATTCCAGTTGAGAATCGATAACAACTCTCTCAAAGAATTGATATCATGAGTCTTTTTGCTTATCGATTCCCTTTATCAATTCCTCCCACTTTCCTCTTCATGCTTTGCAAAACAAGGACATCACGCTCATCAGAAGCAGCCATGATAATGAAGAATTCAAAAGTCATGGCAGACAGGGGGCAGAAATGGTTAAAACTATGGATTAATTTTTGGCAAAAGACTTTAATTGCATCCCTTTCTGTGAGTGAAGACATCAGAAACTTTGTGCAATTGTGAATTTCAATGGAAGATATTAAACTCAAACTCATGGAGATCATTCGGCTGGAAGTGTCTCACTAGGTATTTCATTACACCGGCTCAGTACAGCTACCAAGCAGGCTCTTCCAGCTGCTGGAGGTTGTGTCATTCCCAGGAGGTCAACCACTATCACTTGTTTTGGGCCTGCCCAAAGATAAATACTTTTTGGCACAAAATCTAATTGGAACTGGTTACAATGTTTGGAACTGAAATTTCATTCAGCTGGGATGAACTTCTTTTTGGACTTGTACGTTTGGACAATTTAAGTGTGAAAAATAAATATTTAATTGGAATACTGAGTCTAGCTGCTAGAAAGGCAATCACAAGAAAATGGCTTAAGCCGGACATCCTGTCTGTAGATGAATGGTATGATATAATTTATGAGGTTTTCGTTATGGAAGGAATCACTAACCCAATGAGGCTTCAGCAGTCTAAATTTGACGACATCTGGAAGCCATGGAAGATGTATATTTCCCTGAAACACCCCTCTTTTGTTTAAGGCTCTTCTTTTACATTTATTTATTCTTTTTTTTCTCTGCATTTGTTAATGGTCTGGATATAAAGACAAACTGGATATTTTTATTTTTTAACAGTAATATTTAAACAGAAAGCACCCCTTGTTCTTGTTTGTGTTATTGTATGTTGTTTTATGTAAAAACAAAAAGTTTTTTTGGCACTTGGGACAGGCAGCAAGCATAAGATATAAGCCCAAATGATGTACCAGATGTCTGATTTTGAATGTCTGAACTTGACTGTCAATAAAAAAAATAAATAATAATCTCTCTAGCTGGTTAGCTCAATAATTTAACAGCTTTAACCATCACAGCACTGAGCCATCCCAGATTATCACTGGCAGATCAACTTTTTAGTGGTTATGATGTAAATGTATTACTTTTTGGCCTGTGAACCGGTTTAGTCCTAAAATTAGCTTTAACCCAAAAATGAAAATGTTACAGTGAGATGTATGTGCAGCTCATCGGCTCATAGGCCGTCTTTTAAGTGTTGAATTAAAGCTATACCACACTTCACCAAACTGTGGTGAAAAGACTCAACACAATATGAGCAGGTAGAGATAACAGCCTTTACACAAAGACTAGAAACAGTGACAATTATTGTTAAGATAAATCACATCTCCTAGAAATGCAGACAGACTCGTCACAGCCCACTCCTTGTGTTTTTATTGTCATCAGTGTCAAAGTGACACCCTGTGAGAGGTCATTAGTTTCACTGTGATCACCACGGACAGACAACCATTGGAGTCAGTGACAGAGACGGAGTGACGGAGCGAAGCGGGGCGATAAGGCTCAGTCACAGTCTGACACAAACAGAGACATGAAACATAAACACACAGCAGAGGAGCTCATTTATTTACTCACAGAGATATTTATCTACAGGAATAAATGACTGTTCACAGCATGGTTTGTTTAACAATAATGGATTCCTGTCTCTCATCAGATTGATTCACATCTGTTCTGATATGGTGGAAGTTTTGCCTCTGGAAGCTGGATATGAGTGACAATGACATAAAGTCTGCTTGTTTTTGTTTGTTTTTTCGCACATGCCTACCTGCCTCCCAGCTATTGTCCATTTTCTTGTCTAGTTTTTTACTTTTTCCTCTACAGAGCGAAGCCAGTGCAGCAGTATGAGACAGTTTTGGTGGATTTCCATTGGTGGTACTCAGCTTGACTCAGCTCGACTCTACTTAGTCTTTAAACCAGGCACTTTCCTCAGGGTCCTCCTAAAAAATATAAATAAAAATAAATAAATACATAAAAAAGAAAGATAATAGAGTAAGTTATAGGCAAGGCTAAGTGGAATAGCACCATGTGTGTTAACCAGGACCTAAACCAGATGACTGTACAATAACAGAATATTCAATAAGAAAGCCACACACTCTCAAAACATTCATTAGTTGCACTATATGAGGTCAAAACCTCCTCAGGGTGCCTTTGAGCCTGAATTAAACACCTCTCTAAATGCATTGCAAGCCAAATGAGTTTCTGCAGCACCTTTCCCAAACAAGACAACAAACGGTGCTTTAATGTATTAAGACAAGGTTATATTTAAGGAGCACTTGAAATGGATTAAAGTGAAATAGGCTAAAGAAGATTTAAAAATAAGACTGAATGAAGGGATGTCGAGAAGCACAAGCAAATCCCTTATTATATTGAGTTTAACCTGGTTCTTATTATATAAGTCTTTTTTATGCATGCATGGGATATTCAGCTTTAAATGCAAGGTTAGTATATTAATACACAAAGTTAAAAAAAAAACATTATTAGAGTTTTGACAAAAAGTATCAACAATGGTCAGGGGCATTTCTATTTAAAGGCTCTAGAGACCTTTATTTCAAACAATTAATTTATTGTTTTGCTCCAGTCAGTGCTAGGAAAGAACAACAAATTGAAGTATGCCTTCTTAGTCAACAAAAATACATAAATATTGATTATACACAAACATGAATGTCATATCCTATCTGAGTAACAACTTGTATAAAAGTCTCCAATTTTCAATTTTGTTCAACAGAATTTTCAGACAAGGCACGATTGATTCTTACCATCTTTAAGTACCATCGGAAGAGCTCATGTGATAAAGCAGATAACTCTGTTCAGAAATAAATCAGAAACTTGTTTTTCTAATTCATGTACTGCAGGTAATATTATTCAGACCACAGTAGTTTGGCTTTAACTTACTTCAGAGTTTTTTGCTTTTGAAAATGAGCTCTTGGTACATGTAGACATTCAACGACAGGTGGCAGTATGTAAGATGTTGATACATAGGTCTGCCAGAAAGAAGAAGAAGGAAGAAGCAACTACATGTTCCTGTTCCACCTAGACACATTATGGTTTACTATGGATATTTTATTGATTTCAAGACACCAACAGCCAACCTCTTTCTGTCCACATTTGTTGTACAGCTCTGAGAATGAAATTGGTCGATGCTACATTAATACAATGGTATGTGATAAAACAGAAGAAATTAAGAATTCCCTTTAGATACTTGCTCTTTAGAAGCTTTGTGTTCACATTTCACATTTACTGTGCTTGAGTACACCTGGACTAGCCTGTGACCACCTAGACAAACAGACTCTGGCACGGTGCAATGCATAAGTCAGTAGTTTGGTTTTTACATTGATGAAATGAACCAGATTTTGGCATTAGTGCATTGAGATTAGTGCCTGTGTCCCAAGTGTGAAACTCCCCTTTAACAAGTCTCAAAGCAAGGTATGATTGAAAAATTATTGAAGAAATGTACATTATCATGTTTACTATGGTGCTTGCCCTTTCGTATGATGCAGTAATCTGCTTTTTAATCAGGTCAATGTTTCTTGTAAGACAGACCTTACAAAACTTTGGTTGATATAAAGACCTGATGGAGAACTTTAGTAAAGGGTCCTAGGGCCCCTCTCAGAAAAATTTTGGGACAATCAGACTATATTTTAATGCTATTTTATGCATCCTGGACAACTTATTTAATCATCCCAATGACTGGTATATTTTTAAGGACTGTATACCTCACATTTGATGCTCATCTTCTTTGCCTATGTCTTAAGGCAGGGATGGGCATGAAACCTTTTCCCCCTGCCCAAAGGCAGCATTGTGACAAATTGTAGGATACTCTTGATAGGCAAAAAATACATTAATAAACAAAATAAAGCTGTCATTAAAATATGTTATACAAACATTGACATATAATTACTCAAATACAAATAATGATGCTTAATTAAATTAAGTTTGGCACATAATTAAAACTGTTTTAAGCTTCTTTTTAAATGCAACAAAACAAAGAGTGTGTACCAGTTTTTTAGAGGGAATTTAAAAAAAATGTAGTCCTTACTAATACTGAATTTTACATCCTAATGCTTCATAAAAGAAGCATTGCAAAATGATATTATTCCAATATATTAATGTAAAAAGTATTATAGAAAAAAAAACAAAAGTAAATTCTTCAATTACTTTAAAAACCCCAAAACAAAACATACACCAGCAATCTAGGTTATATAGAGTTTTTTCAATGACATATCACACTTTGCACATGGTATCTCAGGTTGAATCACATATAGTGGACATTGTCATTTTTTGTTTGTTTAAAATATTTGCTGTTTTTTTTTTAAATGACTGGCAGGTGTCATTTAGTGAGGTGGAGGGCCACATTTGGCCTCCAGGCAGCCAGTTGCCCATCCCTGTCTCAAGTTTCTTGTTGCAAAGCTGACAACGAATGGTAAACCTATGATAATGACGTTTAGAAATATATCAGTTTAGCATTTAGCAAGTCACAAAGGGTCAGTGTATTTCCCTAAATTTGATTGTTTTACATCTGCTGTTTTTCAATCATTCATTCATCTTTTGCATTGTCTTTCTTCTTTTTTAAAGCCCATTGATAGGAAAAAGTCCTCAGACATTCATTCAGATGTTTTTTTTTTTTTTTAATGTAAGTATTTTTCATTGAATTATGGGAGTGATTTTCTGTTACTCTAACTCCACTCTCTGGTTTAGATTGCAATATTTAAAGCAGATTTTTTACAAGTCAAAGGCTGTTTTAACTGATAAACTTCTGCTCTCTTGTATTGGTACTTTTCCTCCATCCTTGCTCCCCAAACTTTGTTTTACCATGTCTCCATGTTTATTTCCATCCTCTGAGCAACGACTGACTGTCATTAGTGAGCACTTTTCTGTCTTGAAGTGATTTGGTTCCCCTGTTAAGTCCGTCCATTCCTGTTTTTTTGTTATGTTCATTCAGGTTTAAATTTCTGTTTCTCACTCCTGTCCATCATGTTCATCCCCCCTGAGCATGCTGGGAAAATATTTAAGAATTACTGACTGTCAGCTGCTTGCATATCAATAACTTTCACTGCAGAAACTCTGCTGCCTGTATGTCTCCTGATAATCCTCACTTACTTAGACACACATACCTGAACACACCTGAGGCTGTCCGTTCCTCTTGGTCTCTATGGTCTACATTTCTACACTGATTCTGATAGACGTTATGGCCCTCTTAGTCCTCTCTGATTTCTGTCTATGATCTTCATGCCTACGGGTAGTTAAGGCTCTTTTATTTTTTTGTTGTCTAACCCAGTGGGCTCTATTGTATGCCAGAAGCAAAGTGTTTTGGCATGAAACGCAGATGTCTTTCCTAATTTCTGCCTCATGCAGGTATCATTTATACACTGCGTGCTCACGCTGTTATATTAGCAAATGATAATGCACTACTATTCGCGCCCCGGGGTGTGATTGTCTAAAAATGAGGAGAAGTAATGAACAAAGCTGGCATGGTCCTAGCTTGAGGACACAGAAAATGACTGTGCTCTAAACCCCCTTCTACCTTCTTTAAACTCTTGTCTGAGGCACGGAGTGTTTTTGTTATTTTGAGGATGCATCAGAGAGATTTGCACACATCTGTGAGATCAGAGCACACACTTTGCTGAGTTTCTTTCACTCACATGGGACACATCTTTACTGTTAAATATTAGAGCCTTTATTGATAAATTCAGTCCAAAGTTCACAATGGGACAGAGAGCTGAGAGACAGTGAGGCATCCTTGCAGCACTCTGCGCCCTTTCTGTGTTCTCCAGCCTGTGTAATACTCCATGAAACAAGAAAAACAACACACAGGTTAAAAGATTTTCTCCAAACACAGAGCTGCTTTCCTAATCTTTGTATAAACACTAATGAATGTTTCATCCCTATAACACAATCAGTCTTTATCACTATTAGCTGTATAATCAAGAAAGAAGCCCCTGTAACAATTGCAGTGAAACTGTTTTATCAGAAATTACTTATCATTTGATCTAATACCTGACAGCCATCTTTAAACAGTATTTAACCTGAGGAACGAGTGATATGAGGGTCAAAACTGGTGATAAAAAAATGACACCCCCAGAAAGCAGAATGTCTTTAAATACCAGTGTGGCTGGCAGTAGTATGGATGATATGCACCAATCTTTGAGTCTAAAAATAAAAAAAATTGTGAAATTGTGGGGGAGAAAATTTAAAGCAGCGATGTTGGTAATTACATAAATTATTATTTTTTTATGTTTCTGTAATGATCAATACACTAGTATGTAGAGGCTCTTTAACCAAAATGATATTTTTTAAGGTGAAATTTAATTATTATTGTTATCCATGAATTTTTAGATGTGTCTGAAACAATAGGGCTCATTGTTATTTCTGGATTCTTAGATTTTAAATTACAGTTATTTACATGCATTCCCGAACATAAAAATTAGTTTCAGTGGTTGAATCTTATGCTTGATTACTTTCTGACTTCTCAGAGGAGCCCAGTGAGCCAGCTCAAGTTTGAATAAAAAAGGTGAATTTAATTTGAAATTCCTTATTCATGTTCAAAATGGTAAGATGCTGAGAGCTCACTGACAATGAAAGTGTCGGCCTAAAAGCACTTTATGATGCTGAATGTTTTTTTCACTTTTATGACAGGTGGTCTAATACATTTTTAAGCACTGTACATATATTGAACTAAATAGAAAAGCTCCGGGAGCACAAATCACTGCTAAGTTGTTTCCAACATTGTCAGGCATGAATATGGAAAACTGCCCTATCTCACACTATTTATAAATCCTTGAAAAAAATTCCTGGATCCACATCTGATTCAGATCCCCACCAAAATCTTATCACTTCTTCTTGTGCCAAGACCAACATTCCCTGAAAATTTCATGAAAATCTGTTCTTGACTTTTTGAGTTATCTTGCTAACAGGCAAACAAACATCAGCAAAAGCAACCCCATTGCAGAGGTAAGAATAGTGTGTTTATGGTGGAATTTTTCTTAGAGAGACAAGGGAGGATTCCCAGTGGCTGGTAATTGGCAGATATTAGGTTGGAACTCAGCAGGCTGGAAGGGGCAAATTAAAACGGCTGCATGTGTATGATAATTAAACCTAAATATTTGCAGTAAGACCTTCTTTTAAAAATCTGACCCCTCCAATGGCTGTTGAGCAAAGAACTGCCCCTTGTGCATTGTAGTTGATGACCCCTGGTCTAAAGGATATAGTAGCCAATGAGAGCAAGGAACCAGATCCTAAATTCTAGGATCAACAGGCCCATCCAAAACCGAGTTCCTGATGCCGCACCTGCTTTAACCATCAACTGATTGCTTACTTTGCAACGCCACATAACCAGTGGCAGTTCTGGTTACCTCTGCTAAGGAGGTTAAGTTTTTGCCTGCATTTGTTAGCAAGATTATGCAAAAACTGCTGGATGGATTTTCCTGCAACTTTTAGAAAATGTCGATAATGGCCCAACTTAAAAATGATTCGATTTTGGTGGTTATCTGGATTACTGCCATTAGTGATCAGTTGTTTTTATTCAATAGCTGTCTAACTAATCACGATATCAACATGATTCCAATTTGCTGGGTCAGGTTTTCAGGGTCAGTGAACCATATTATGATGGTCACTTCATCATGGAACTATTGCTTAAAGGTATAACAGCAATATGTGAGCTACCTTGGCAAAGTTTACACTCTCTGAGTGCTGTCTAGTTACTATTATAAATACCCAAGGACAGCGCATGGGTGTTTGTTTTTATGTCCAGGTGTGTGACAGAGGCTGGTCTCCATGGCTTGGCTGTATTCTACAGTGCATGTGTCTCCAGTATGTTAGTGATGCTACTGGAGACCCAGCTCTGTTGGAATAACAACCAGGACCCAACGCAACACCACCAGCTCCCCTCTGGACATTCTGTGTGTATGTGTAAGTGTGTATAGCTTTGTGTGTGTGTGTCCTTGCCTCTGTCTGCGTTTTTTTTCTCAGACACTCAGTATTAGTCTTTCCCTCCTGGCTCCTCTCTGCCTGCGGTGTCTAACAGACACAAAAATCAATCTACATAAGTAATTCACTTAGCTCCAATGTTAAAGAGTCCACAGTCAACATTGCGTCCCTCGTTGGCTTAACCATCCTCAGTAAACATGCAGCAGGTGAAGCAGAGAGAGAAAGAGCGAGTGATTTACAGAGTGGCACCCGAGGGCCTGTTGGAGCATGTAAAGACTTGATTTTACATAAAGATCTGTAGACATGAAGGAGGATGCCTTTAATCATCTGAACATGTGATGACATTACCCTTCATCCTCTCACTGCTGGATCAAGGTCAAACTGTAAAGCTCTTGAAATGCAAATGTGCTGGATTCACAGCATGAGTCTTCCCTGTGAACAATACCTCTGATAAGAGAGGAGTTACCCTAAAGGCCTCAATTAGCTCCTTAAACTAATCCCCCCGGTCCACTCTTCACTCAGCAAGCTCTTATATAACGAGGACAATTTAATATATTAGCATTCAGCTAACTGGATGGTGTGAAATCTGATTCTCAAATGATTGTTCAACCTTTAGGGTCAGATAAGTCGTGTAATGTGAAGAGGGGTTTGCATTCAGATATTTAAAAATAACAAAAATATGAACATAATTGTAACATGCTTAAAGCTGTATAAATGTGTCAAGCTTGTGTTTTACGTCAACTGCAGTGTGACTCATCCATTGAGATTTGAAGTAGGTTTTTCATTTCATAATGTGAAATGTAACTCACATCCTGTGCCTCCCATGCACCCAGACAAATGAAACTTACGTACAGACATCTGAGACAATGACTCAAAGGTGAAAAAAAACTCATTTTCTGAGCAGATTTTGAATGAACGTGGCAGAATTAGAAACTGTTCTCATTACTGTGACAAAAGAATGAATTAATGGAACATTTTGATTTGTTCTCAGATGTCTTTAGATTGTCACATGTAAAATTTGACTTCACTGGACCCACACATCAAAGGTTTTGTGAGACTTGCTGAAGTTTAAATTTTCATTATTAACTGAAATAAAGAGACATCTTTTTATTCGTATTGATGAAGAGCACCAGCGAACAAGAGTACACTGCCCAAAGCCTACCGTCCTTTGTTGTCTGCAACTGTCACTAAACTTAAGTTTTTACTTTCTTGCACACTTTTGGCTTAATTTAAGTCAAATGTATCCACACATCAAACTGTTTTTGTCTCCAGTCTGCCATAGTCATTTCTGAGACTCCTTTGTTGTCATTTGTGCTGAATGCCTCTCCCAAAATGACATCATTGGGCTCTATTTCCGCGCCTGCGCCGAGAATAGACCAGGTTGGAGCTTGCGAGCTTTCAGCGCACCTTCCACACAGTGTTTTGGCACGAAATTGTCACTGCGCCAAGCTAAATCTGTCGACACCTCCCCCTGGTGTGCCGCCCCACCCATCTCGGTGCAGCCAGTCTACCAAATTGCCAAATTGGCTGCGCACAGTGGTGCGTCGGATGAAATTACCACTGCATGGGGTGCACCACACTCCGCCACCCTGCGTTGCGCCAGGAAATTAGAGCCCATTGTCTTTTTTGCAAGGCATATTCGATCAAATGGACGTTGATAAGAGAATTGCTAAGCATGAGGAAAATTTACATAAGTTTCTCAAGCAACTTGTTGTTGACTCTTAACTGAAAGTGTTTTTATTGAATATATTTTATTTAAAAACTATCAATTCTACAAAGAGAAAGAAATAAAATTACAATACAATTCAAACAAAGACAAAAAACTCCCAAATAATACAGTTAATTGGAAAAGAAAAAGTAATTATAATAAATGGAACAATAAAAACAGCATTTACTGTCAATACAGGCTAGTACACAATACATAATACCAATGTTTTAGTTCATCTTTAACGGATAAGACAGGAGTGGATGGCGCATTTCATCAAAGGTTACAGAATTCAGGGATATGTTATATTGATCCTCTCGATATGTAACAAGTTGGTAATATCTTGAAGCCATGTTTCAAAAAAGGGTGTCTCCTCTTTTTTCCAGAGAGCTAAAATATTCCTTTTTGCAACAACCATACAATACTGCAGGATCTATTGTTGTAAATGGGACAAGTTAGGTATTTGTCTGGTTCCTTCTAAAATAGCAGTGAGAGGATCTGGAGCAATGTCACAATTACATACTTCAGAGAAACATGTAAAATTTTTGGAACAGAATTTGTTCAGTTTGGGGCAGGACCAGAATTAGTGATCTAAAGTACCATCTGCCAATTTACTGAAAGTGGTTCTTGATTCTAATCCTTTGTTTCATCACAGGTTTGGTTTAGAGTGAAAAAGAGGGTTTGAATGCTTGAAATGCACTTTCCCTTCTCATTTTGTAATACAGCAGTATAGCATCATTGCCACAGAGACAAAATAATACGGTTACATAAATTTATGGTCATATAGCCCATCTTCTCTTGCCCCAACTTTCCACAATTTAAGCAGCTAATTTATCTCTTTTTGATGCAGTACTGGTTAAGCTCCATCATTACACCTCAAGACATTCACATTAAAGAGTCAAGGTTTTTGGAGGGGTTGCATGAGGTACACAGCATTTGCCTGAACAGCAGCCACACTCACAATGCTGAGCTGTGCATCGAGCTATACATTTCTGCAGATGGTGCCATCGATTCCATGTTAAATAAAGAATTTGGGGTGAAAACAAGCCACAAAAAGAGCTTTTTCTGATTCAAGGCTATAAAAAGATTATTGCAATGACAGCAGGGAGGCTCTGCATGATTAATCAATCAATCAAACTTTATTTACAGTACATAGCACATTTCATACAAATTGCAGTTCAGAGTGCTTTACATAGAGGCAGAAAAATGATTAACTACATATATATGTGTATATACATACAGTATATATATATATGTGTGTGTGTGTGTGTGTATATATATGTATATACATACATACATACATACATACATATATATGTATATATGTGTGTGTATGTGTATGTATATATATATATATATATATATATATATATATATATATATATATATATATATATATATATATATATATATGTATATACATATAGCATATATAGCATATAAAAGTCACATCCCTACTTTTCAGAGTTTCTCAGTGTATGGCAGCTGTTCCACCACCACTGCATCCTTCTCTGCAGGAGAAAGAGAAGGTGTAGCTGGGAGGACAGGCCTCTCCAAGAGTGACAGGCACATCTGAACACAGCCAGGTCGAGACTGTCAAGACTGATCAATGATGGTATCCTTGACAATAAAAGACTTGTTTTTGATCGATCTTACATTAAAAACAGTCAATTTGATTTTAGTTGATTTTTTAGGAAATGCTGTGTTCCTCTTGATGGGAACAGTCTACAGGTTATTGAAGTTTGATACTTTTGAGGATCTGTTTGAAATGTTACTGTGAATTGAGGTAATGGGTGAGATAAAGTTGACAGAGGAGGATGGTAATCATGATGAAAAACCCTGTCCTGTATGTTTTTCCATCATGTGGCAGCCTCTGTGGTTTGAGTGAAGTCCGTCACGTTTAAAGAAAGCAGGGCGACCCCAGAAAAGATCAAAGTTATCAAGAATGTGTCACAAGCATGAGTTCAGAGAGAAAAGGCGACTGAATATCTCTATACCCCTTTTGTAAGTTGGTCGCAGTCTCGAGATTTCAGCGTTTTTGCCAGTAGCTTTCAGAGTTGAAAGAAAAGTTTTAAAATGTTTTTTTAAAATTTCGGACTCACGGTGAGATATGTCATTGCTGCCGATGTGTGCCACCACAGTACTCATGTCACAGTGCTTTTTAAGCATGGATGGAAGCTGCGAGTTGAGATCAATTACGCTGCCCCTATGGTTGCAGTGGACTGTGGTGGTGGGTCTGCAGTTGGGGAGCAGCAGCCCCCGCAAAATGGAGTCCCAGTCACCTCAGTGGATATGCGTGATGTTGCGGGTGAGGAGATGGGTGAGGAGGCAGATGCAGCAGAGAGTTGACGGTCAGGGGACAAGTCTAGGCTCAGAACCGTGAAAGGTTTTCCAGGCGTGATGGTAGGTGTCGGAGGATTTCACCACAGCTCTCTTGTTGGCCTCGGTCACCCACCCACTTTCATGGCTGTTCCCCCGGGCCTGGAGTGGAGCAGGAGCCGGCGGCCGTGCTCCCCTCAGCAGTCACTTAATCCATTTCTGTATTCAGAGGTGGAAAGTGCTCCTCTGACAATGTTCCCAGACATGGCTGTTGTACTGGAATAATTGTTGCCATGCCTGGTGCAGATCCAAACAGGTGACAGGTAGCCTGTTGGTGAAGGGAAGTGAAAAAGATATACAAACAAACTGGTCCGTAGTTTTAAATGGTCTTGAAGCAAGTTACCAAGTAAAACCAAAACACAGTAAAATCTTCATAAAAACGTCAAGAATGTCAGAGAATTTTAAAAAAGCTAAAAGTTTGGAGTTAAAATAAACTGACCACAGCCATATCGACCATCCTGGATCGATTCATCATCATGATGAGAGCTGCAGATGCATGTTTGAAAGCCATTGGTTTACTCTGATCCTTAAGCATCCTGAAGTGATTTTTCATATTCAAGCTCTTATTTCATCCAGTTTGATGACATAAGCTCAGGATCTACACACCTGTATCAACAGGTCTCACTGGTCCTCTAGTTTTCATAGCAGTTTTCTCCATTTTTTAATCAGACTTGTTGGCTCTCCATCTACAGTATTCCCAAGTGTCCAAACTAAACGTCAGTCCATTTATCCAGTTTGGTAGTGGCTGTGTGCTGTGACCTGTTCCTACAAAGTGTTCCATGCCCACTGATAATACAGACTGCCGCCTTGACCACTAAATTAAGGCAAATTACATGTAGAAAACTAACAATTTATCAGGGATGCAGGATATTATAAGGGCAATATTGGTAAAGCAGATAATTGCCTACATCAGTTCTGGCAAATATGACATTTTTTGACAATATTTACAGGGGATAGCCAATAATCACTAAATGACCCCTTTTTTTAAATCAAAAGTGTCATAAGAAACTGAAATGTTGTTTTTCATGCTTCACATCTGTTTCCAGCGCAGACTGTCACCATGAAAAGAACAGGTCAAGTTTTAGAAAAGTGGTGAAATTGTGTTCTTGGCAAAAAATGTGTCAAAATTAGCGTAAGCAGATAAAGACTTTGGAAATATCAGCATTTTGTATATCAGCAAAAATCCAATATTGTGTATCCCTACATTCTGTAGATATAGATATTTACCAAAATGTTTGTTCTGAAGTGGATTTTACTCTGATTGTCACTTATGAGTTATTTGAGAGTTTTAATCCTCAAACAAAAGATGTCACTTATCAGGAAAGGGCTCTTATGAATATTGCAGAGTAACAGATGGTCTCAAACAATGGCAGCAATTTGGGGAAACATACCTCTTTGTCTAATAAGGTATTTAACTTGAAGGCTCAATTTGTTTTACTTGGAAGCATCAGTCAACAATGAGACAGAATAAATTATCTACTTAACCAAAATCTGAGTTTGCAGTCATCACCCCAGCTGTCATGTTTAACCATGATGGGAATCTTCATTTTTCATTCTGTCTTCTCTGCTGCAAGAGAGATCACTTTTCTGTTAAGCTTGTTCTGCAGTTTTCACACTTAACGGTTGTTTCTTTGTACCGATAATGGATTGCCTTTGAGGTAAAGGACCTCTTTCACAATACATGTAATTTTGCCCACAGCCCAATTTTTTGTTTATTGTGTGGTATTTGTAGTACACCCAGAGACTCCCAAGAATATACCTTTAGAAAATCCAAAAGTCATCCAGGGCCTGTACTATGACCTATTTTATGATCATTGCCATAGGTGTGAGCCAGGGTGCACACTTTACCCCAAAACTTACTCAAACACAAATAATAAATCATCAAATTGGGTCAAATCACCTTCACTGAAGTCTGGTGCATCTTTTGAAATCAAATGTAAAGCTAAGTATTACAATTGAAAGAAGTTATTGAATTTTAACTGGAAAAAAATTTGGTTTTTTTAAGATTTTTTCAACAAATTCAATTCTTTGGAGATGTGTCTGACCAACTTACAGTTGCTGTACACCTAAAATACTTACAAATTATTTGGCCACATATATATTCTCAAAGTGGGAAAAAAATCATCAAATTCTGAGACCGGTAAAGTTGTTCAATTAACAGCTTGGGTTACTGTGGTAGAATCAGGATACTGTTCCATATCTTGTATATCAGGGAACCTTTAAAGATTTGTTCAGAATTCAGAATACAATTTTAATTTGTAGACTGGAACTATAGTGAGGGAAAGGGGATCTGAGAAATCCATAAGATGTATGATTGGCTGGTTATTTCATAGAATGGAGTCTTTGAATTTGCTTGTGTATGGTTGGAGGGGTTTCTGATTTTGAAAATGTTTATAATATCCCAAATAATAGATTACAGATGCAACATGTGCACACATGCCAGAGGTTCTCTTTCCAGCAGGACAGAGACAATAATATGCCTTCACAGGATCATCTGATGCATTCTTGTCAAATTGAATCCAAACATTGTATTTTATATATATATATATACCATCATTTTTTTTTTTCAAAATATCTGCAATTGTATGAAAATATCTTGACAGTGTAGCTTGGGAAAGATTAGTAAGCATGGTCATTTGATTCCATGAAAGGTTTGAAAAATAAAAAACAAACATGTCACGTAGAGCTCGTAGTGAATGGCAGAAGCTTGAAGCATCTGATATCTCGTTCCCTCATGTGGATCTGGAATACCTTGAGACCATAACATGCGGTACATACCAAATCAAACAGTCCCCTGGCTACATTGCTGAGCATCAAAAAAATGATGGTGACTATGAGATTTGGGTTTACCAGCATGATGCTGATCTCATTAGGGGACAGATTCATTCTCGTCACAGATCTCAAATAAAATACAATGTTTGGATTCAATTTGACAAGAATGCATCAGATGATCCTGTGAAGGCATATTATTGTCTCTGTCCTGCTGGAAAGAGAACCTCTGGCATGTGTGCACATGTTGCATCTGTAATCTATTATTTGGGATATTATAAACATTTTCAAAATCAGAAACCCCTCCAACCATACACAAGCAAATTCAAAGACTCCATTCTATGAAATAACCAGCCAATCATACATCTTATGGATTTCTCAGATCCCCTTTCCCTCACTATAGTTCCAGTCTACAAATTAAAATTGTCCAAGCCGTTGCTATGCAAAAAGACACAAAGGCCATAAAACAGATTACATGTATATATAAGTACTAGAAACAGAAACTGACAGAAGTAATGTTTATGTATTGCTGTCATTGTAGATATATACAATCTGATTACAACAATCCAAAACTGCATCGGTTTTTACTTGTATCAATGGCTCATTATTATCTCATCACAAAGGCATAATATACAGGCCCTTTGTGGCTGTTCAATATTAAAATGAATAACATTTCATGTGAAATGTTTGTTTTGAATCTAGCATTCAAATTCTAAAAGAAATCATACTTAAAGGATGAATTCTGAACAAATCTTTAAAGGTTCCCTGATATACAAGATATGGAACAGTATCCTGATTCTACCACAGTAACCCAAGCCTGTTAATTGAACAACTTTACCGGTCTCAGAATTTGATGATTTTTTTCCCACTTTGAGAATATATATGTGGCCAAATAATTTGTAAGTATTTTAGGTGTACAGCAACTGTAAGTTGGTCAGACACATCTCCAAAGAATTGAATTTGTTGAAAAAATCTTAAAAAAAACGAATTTTTTTCCAGTTAAAATTCAATAACTTCTTTCAATTGTAATACTTAGCTTTACATTTGATTTCAAAAGATGCACCAGACTTCAGTGAAGGTGATTTGACCCAATTTGATGATTTATTATTTGTGTTTGAGTAAGTTTTGGGGTAAAGTGTGCACCCTGGCTCACACCTATGGCAATGATCATAAAATAGGTCATAGTACAGGCCCTGGATGACTTTTGGATTTTCTAAAGGTATATTCTTGGGAGTCTCTGGGTGTACTACAAATACCACACAATAAACAAAAAATTGGGCTGTGGGCAAAATTACATGTATTGTGAAAGAGGTCCTTTATGATTTTTAGCAATAGAAATACATTGGTCAGTCTTGACTTGAGCATACTTCCCTGATGAAGGTCACAGGAAATTGATTGAAGCTCTAAAAATGTTGGAGTAAGTTGGACTTAAAAACCATGAATATGAAACAGCAGGGAATTGGGTCGTCTCCTATAATAGTGCATGTCAAATGAAGGTCCTCTCTCACAGCCCTCCAACAAAAACAGAAACAGTCCAGGATTTGACTGTAGAAGAACTACCATCCTTTCATTTGCTTATTTTGCCTTTTATTCTGCTACTCCACTTTTCATCTGTTTTGGTCATGAAATATATGCAGTAACATTTTCTCACACCATGTATATTCCACATCTCAGCGGTGAGCTCCTTGAGGGCTCAACTTCGCTTCCTGCTTAACCTGGCGTATGCCATATTCATTTAAAGAGTCCCTAAGGGAGCACATCCTGCACTACCTGGTATAACTATGGTGTAGTTGTCTTTTTACCATTAAAGAGCAAAAATACAACAAACATGAAGGCAAGTCAGAGGTCAGACAGCTTTGGGAAGCATTAAAGGGATATTTCAGTATTTTTGAAGTTGGGTTCTATGAGGTACTAGACAATAGTCTGTGAAGTGGCTAAAAGGGTTCCCAGGAGCACTGTACCTTTAAGGAGAACAAGCTCAGACTACCGGTCCGGTACACTGATGCTGGCATGGACAGATACTTTGTGGAATGGTGTGAACTTCACATAAAAACAAGCCAACTATGTTAGGCCAAATCTTTAAATGTGTACAAAATTTCAGAGTGCTTTATTTTTCCTCCTGAAGTCCCTGTGTTCAGCTCTATTTTAATGATGCAGCAAATGGCTACGTGTTCTGCTTGTGTGCATTGATTCTACTGATCTGCTATTTCACTCTATGAGCTCAGGAAGACACAACAGCAAAGGACACTTATACTGAACCAGATATGAATGATTTGGCACAAGTGATGATGACATTCCTTTTACTGTGGATGCGCAGGGTTAGCTTTATGAACCTTAGTATACAGAAAGAGAAATTCTACAGAACGAGAATCAATGAAAGAAAGAAGGGACAAACTTCTGTGGAATTAGCGTGCACAGAGGGAAGAACACAGCCATTTGCTGCATTGTAGTGCCAAACACACAGACTTGTCCTGGAGGAGAAAAACTTGGAATCAGACTCAGAAATACTCAGAAAATTGGGTTGTTTCAGTTGCTCCTATACACAGTATAGCAGCAGGAAATATCAAATAAAGACATTAAAATACATGAGAGCATAATTAAAAAAAAAAAAAAATGAAATGAAAAATTGAAAAGAAAAATTATGTAGGCAGGTTGTGAACATGAGAGTTTTTAAGCAACATGAACTTCCTTATTAAGGAAACATAAGTAAGTTAAGTAGAAGTGAGACTATAAACAAGGCCAAGGAATTTACACTATTAACATTGACAAAATTTACAATATGAACATAAAGACATAAAAGCCTAAAGCACCCTGAAACGTTTTGTCCTATAATGCATTCTAACCAACATATTTTTGTGGCCTGTTTTTATGTATTATTCACACAATTACACAAAATAACTGTACAGCAGTGTACCTTACTGGTAGTCTCAGCTTGTTCTCCTTAAAGGTGCAGCGCTGCTGGGTGCCCTTTTAGCCACTTCACTGACTGTTGTCCAGTACCTCATACAACAATGTCAAAAACACTGAAATATCCCTTTAAAGGGTTAGTTGGGGTTTTTTGAAGTGGGGTTGCTAGAGGGTCATGGCACCAGTAAATTTGAGTGCCAGTAAAGGAACTTGTGAGCTTTGTCCCTGGGAGGAGATATCAGGGCCGATGCTAGCTGATAAATAGCAGTACATGGTGCCACTGAAAGCCTCTTAATTAATTCACTTATGGATTAAAACTTCTCAAAAAACTTTGTTCGCTCGACAGTAAGAATATGTACAGTGTTAACTTTTCCATGGGCCTTAGCATCCCCACTTCAAAAAAACTAAACTGACCCTTTAAGTCTTGGTTAACTCAAATACTGCAGTAAGTAAGATGTTTACGTATTAGACAGCATCACAAAGTTGTATTTTATATTGCAATAAATGATGAACCACAATTTCCTCACTCATCAAATAGACCAGTCATTTTGGATTTAATCTTAGAAAATGTGTAAATTTTATCTGGCCTAGATCCTGGTGGAAAATTATCTCAACATTTTACAGAGCAAATCTGACTTTATCCTGAAAGCTGCAGCTCTGTCCATGTAGACTTAATTAAGCTTTTTCAGTGAGATGTCCTCCTGGATTTCTGCTCCAAATGTCTGCTTCCTTCTCTATTAACTGTGATTTATGACTGCTGGAGTTCAGGGAACAGATTGAATGAAAGGGTAAAAATTTGCCCTGTATCTTTTTTTTTCCCACCCTTGCTACGTCTATTAGCAGATCGGCATTTTCTTGCTCAACAGTCAAGTCCTGCTTCACTGTAATCTCATTTCCATATCATTAGACCTGCAGGTTGACCACTACACTCCTTACACCATCTCTTGAGCTGCAGTACAGAGATGTTTTTAAGCTTTAATGCGCTCCTGAAGAGCAAATTGAGTGAGGCTTTTGCAGGAATGGAGTGAACACTTTAGACACTGCACACAACTCTGAGTGGGATTGAAAACCCTCCATTCGTTTAGATTAAAGGGAGAGGGAAGATGAAGAACATAAAGAGAACCATAGTGACTTTTGATTGCTGCCAGCTTTTAATACATTCATTGTTGCATTTGCCATCATGTTTAAAGCTGATAAAAAAAAAACGGTCACTGCCCTCAATTTTCTCTGCCAGTAGACTGTACACACACATCCGTCTTTGATGTCACACTTTGAATAGTGTCAAGTCAAATCTGAAGCAGACCTGCTAAATGGACTGGAAAGGTGTCTTTTATTGCTTTATAACATTGCGTCTGTTGCCTATATGGTAATATCCTATTGGGAATGCCTGAGGAATGGAAGGTCACAGGCATTCAGTGTTGGTATTCAGTCTTGCCGCTCTTTTGATAATATAATGGACTGTTGATGATGAAATCCCTTAATTCTTTGCAATTATATGCTGAGAGAAGTTGCTCTTAAAACATTTGACTATGAGCTCACACAGTTGTTCACAAAGTGGTGAATCTCACCCCATCCTTCCTGTGAGACCAAGCCTTCAGGGATGCTCCTTTTTCACTCACCTGTTTCCTATGAACCAGTTCAGAATCAGAATCTGTGTTTATTGCCAAGTACGTTTGCGCATAGTAGGCATTTGATTTTCACCTGTGCAATGTAGCAAACAGGTTTTAAATAGCTGTTCCTCAACTTTCCCATTTTTTGTTGCCTCTTTTCAAGCCTTTTTGGAATGTGTTCAAGATGGACTGTTTCACATATCCATGAGATATATTCACTGTCTATTTGGGCAGCATCCATTAGTGTTTTGAAAGGGCAGAACCTTTCAGAAATAATTGTGTCTGAAAAAATGTTCTTTTGTTGCATTTATTACAAGCCAGTCAAAGGCTGTGAGACACTGTGGGACACTTTTCGCTTCAACTTTGCACAACTTAACTATGCTAGCAGCTACCACCTCTTTCTCCGAAAGAAAGCTCATGAGTCTGCTCATTTAGTAGCTTTGAACAAATGTTTAGCTTAAGCTAGAAAGATCTGCCTGATTAAAGACAAGAGAATGTGTGACAGTGTGGAAATGTTAGTACACTGAGAGACTACTCTGTTAAATTGAGTAAAGAACAAAATATACCCAACATCACAAATCACAAGTTTAAACCCCTCAAACCATCGTACCCTTGCTTGGATTAGGGCAAATTCAAAGAACAAAAAACCTTTGACTGGTTAAAGTAGGACACCCCAGGGGGAGCAACAAAGCAGGGACCCTTTTCCAAGGAGGACAGACATCTAAAGTCCAACAAGGTGAAGTTACAGTGCAGGAATTTAAGATTACATCATGGTGGAAAGATTTGCATTTCTAAAAGAAAATATCACAGAGGCAAGGAGAGAGATGGTTAACGTGCACACAAAGAGGGGAGAAAACACCTGGAGGTAAATATTCAAACCCCAAAAATCTGGAGGGAGACACTAAATGACACTCAGGTTAGGAGGTAGTTAAATACCCCAGAATAGCAGATTGTCTCGCACAGAAAACTCCAATTTGAAAGCAAGGATATGCAGAAGAAAGAGGGCAGAGACATCAGGAGACAGAGACCAAAGAAAGGGTGACCTGACACACTAGATGGACCATTCAATATGTTTCACTAGTCCATCTGGGCAACAGCTCATAGAAATAGTTTGGGAATGGCCTGAACCTTTTAAAAGCAAATCTGACAGGTGATTGGATGATCATTCTGTCAATCTCATCTATTATGGGCAAATCAGATAATGTTGTAGGACAGCACTACTGCTGAGCCATAAAATACAAAAGGTAAGCCACTATGTAGTGCAAATTATGACACGTGTTACTGGGGGACACCACTAGAAGGCGCAAAAGACCTCAGGCTCTACCAGTGTGTCAGAAGTACAAAGCAAACATGGCGGTAATTCTGAGGGTAAAAGTAACAAACTAATCACCCATAATCAATATCATCATCAAATATTTATTGACAACTGATGACCAGTTGTCAGACCTCATCATCTGCATCGTATGCGCTCTATTTCTATATTTTCCTCTGTACATAATCGAAGCTGTCACAGTGTATGGGTGCAATGAGTTACCGTGGTAACTGATTACTGACTATGCTGACAGATGCCACAGCCAAAGCACTTAAAGAGCCAGAGGGTGTACATTTCAGTGTTTCACTTTATTAACCATTGTGTCACAGAATAATTTGTTTATGTGAAAAAAACCAGCCAATTCAAGCAAGCTAACACAAACATACTTATCAACAACATCAACCATGGCGTCAACTCCAAGTCACCCATGTACACGGTCACCAGTACAATTAGTACACGAAACTTATTTCCTTGTTTCTGGACTAATGAAGGAGAATTTACTTGTCATCAGCTGGATGAACAGCCATGTTTATGTCTGTGCAGTCTCACACATTATAAGATGTTGATGGTTGTGGTCTTGATTTATCAGTTTGTCTTCTAAACTTCCTGTTAGTTGTTCCTGCTGCTGTGATCAATTTGTTATCTCTCCTCTGCCTCTGCACTGATCCTAGTGGTGACGTGTGGACTGCTGCTCGCGTCTACGTCTATGTTAATTCTGGACGATGTGCACAACAATGCACTGAATCGACACAGTGAACATATGCCAACCATGATGCATACACGTCCACATAGTTAACAGCAAGTATATCTCCAGCTTTAGTCTCTCTTGCTCCATCCTGGAACCTTACTTCAAATGCCATGCTGCACTCATTCTATGGATTTCAATCATGAAACATTATACATAAAGAAAGACATGCTTACAGTCACATAAGGTGAGGCAGACTGAACCTCTTCGATGAGTTTTGGAGCACTTGGCATAAAGCTGTTATGCTCAGTTCTAAAATGATACATTGCAAACTTGCAATGTCTCATGAGGGCTGTAACTTTCCGTGGCCTGCTGGTAAATCACATATTAATTTGAACGAGAAATGTTTTGTTTTTTTTTTTTTATCTGAAAAATAATTACTGTGGCTCTCACATGAGATATTTGCAAATAACCTTTCCCTTGCAAGAAATCTAAATGGAGCTACTGGGCTTTAAATCAACATAAACGCTGAACTGTTACCCTAAAACCCACATCAATATACGTTTTCATGTGAGCACTGGGGTGTACAAAATGTCAGACAGCAAACAGAGGAGCCTAAGGTAAATATGTGTGCATGTGTGTGATAAAGATAAAGAGAGGGAGGAATCAGTGTTTAGTTATGCTGATCACTGCCGCCCTTCAAAATGTCAGAGCGCTCCGAGTGATTAGAGCGCCTGTCGATAAGGACAACAGCAAAGAGTGCAGCCTGATGGAGGGAGGAGGAGAGAGGGGCAGAGGGAGAAAACTGGAGATCAACATAGAAATGTGAGAATTTAAATGGAGGGGCAAAGGGAGGAAAGTGAGAGAGGGGTGGAGGAAAGACGTAGAAATGGAGGAAGAAGGTTGAGTTGCAACAAGCAGAGACATACAGGGAGACTAACCTACATAAAACACAGAGTATATATTTGGGAACGAAACATTTCAATGCCAAGCATAATGTTGAGTAGTCAGAGACTGGAAAAGCAATTTAACTAACTTTATAATAGTTCTTAATTTATACAAAACTAGTAAAATAAATGGAAAAACATGTGTTTTATTATGTTGGCTTCTGATATATTACTGCTTTGTTTTTTCAGTTTTTCTCTCCATTGTCAATGGGATTTATTGTCCTTTAAATTAAAAATGGACTCAGTTGTGGCATTTTCAGCTTAATTTAGATAAAAGCTTCAGATGTATTAACTTAAAATGGCATTTGGGCAAAAAAAGGATTGTTTTGTTTTCATACAATTTTATAGACATGCCTCCGAGTATAATCTAATTTAGAGATTACACTGTCCCCGATCTAATTCCCCTTTTTTTGATGTGGGCTTCAGTGACCCAAGTGAGCTTTAAAAAGCATTGTTCGATTAGAAAAATAAGCTGTTTTAATCTGTCATCCAAAAAAAACAGACATTTCTAATACTTAGGCTTTTAAATCACTGAAACAAAATGTAAATAAATAAGCAAAATGTTAAGCTTCTTTGTGGGACTGATGGTTTGTCCTTATTTATCACCCCTTGAAGTTGCAACTCTCTTTGTTGATCTTGCCCTGAACATGTTTAAGTAGGTTTATCTAAGAATAAGAAAGTACTTGGTCTGGAATATAAAAAAGGAAGGGAGAGCAGAGGAGGAAGGTTTGTTTTGATCAGCCTTTATAGGGAAATTTCCGTATAATACTGTTGTTTTCAGACATGCTCGATACACATAGTTAAAATTATGCCCTCAAATTATTGGAGAATTGTCAGAGTGGTGGACTGCTGCTCCTGAGGAAGAACCCAGTGAGCGGTTTGGGGATGGGTGTCATGCTCAAAGGCTCCTGAATAGTAATCAAGAAGTGGAACAGCACCATTACATGGACACAAATAATCACAATAAACGCTTGATTAAAACAAAAACACATCATGTAAACACGTCAATCAGATGATGAACCAAAGAGTTCACTTGGAAACAGACTTCATTCTGAATGAGAGAGGTGATTTATGCCGATCATTATTCCAAATGATGTTCATGTAAACAGTGATTCTGCCTGCTTTGCCTGGTTCCCTCTGTCTCTTCTCTTTTCTACTCAGCTGTGCATATTTGGAGCTGCTCAGACATGCACAGTGGAGGAGTGGGGCATATCCCCCTCTATAGTTGATGGTCCCACTGTACAAACTTCCAACCTTTGTCTTTTTGTCTTTGTTTTTAAACATGACATTTGAGTTTCTCCACAGAGAGCAGCAGGAATAAAGGCTTTTAGTACATGATTTAGGTTCAAGTTGGAATTGAAAATAAAGACACCCAAAGTCACCAACAGTCACCAATAAATTCTCTGTCCTTCTGTGAAGGAGGACAAGTGACGGACAGCAGTTTTTGTTTATAACAGAGGAGGAGCTGGTGACCGTAGCGTTCTCATATACAAACTGAAATATCAACAGAGTTTAAACACGGTGTGGAAACTCTTTTCTTATTAATTAGGCCCTCATCACAAAGAAAATCTTTGTCAACGTACATTAATTAAGAGAACAGAGTGCATGTTTCACTCATATGGTCTGCTGCCACTGTACATGTTAAAGCTGAGGTATGAAGTGGAAGCAGTTTCCCCCTACCTTCCATGGTTGTGCTCCTAGCATTGCCCCTTACCTTATGCAAACCAGTTCATTGTGTTTGTTTGCCTGTAGCTGCCATTAGCTTTATGCCAATGTGATTTTTTTTCAGCCTCAAAAGACCACATGTCCCTTCATAAAATTAACATTAGCTGTACAATCTAACAAATAAAGCTCATTTAGATATAACAAGTGCATATACCTTAGTCGAGGATCCAGTACGAACACTGTCCCTGGACTTAGCCCTGATTGGCTTAAAAGTGGGTGTCTCTTATTAGACTTTCTAAAGGTTTCATACAGAGAAAAGAGGGACACAGATGTCTAATGATCTCTAATGTGATTTCAGTGATAAGATGCTGACAGGTAATCATGTGTTTTTGGGCAAGTGGCACAAAAACTAAACTGCATTCTGCAGCTTTAAAGCCCTTTTTTTCTGTTATTTTAAGAATAAATAACAGCCTCTCCTTGTGCTGTCTCTGAGTTGGAGCCTTAGAGACAGCTCTACGCATGCCTATTGGCTCTTATTCTGATTATATGTTATATCATTTACACCCACACCATGATCAGAATGTCTCAATATAAACAGTCAATCAGTAATTCCAATCTGAATGATTTCAATTAGATTGAAAGAAACTGCACATGTAAATGTGACTACTGTATCAAAGCTGCTCTAATGTGGTATGATTTCATTCTGACTACCATTTTTTATGCACTTAAAAGGTCCAGCTTTGACGAGACTGACAGCTTTTTTGAGTTGCACATATACTTTCTGATTCAATCTAGTAGCTGATGTTCAGGCTCACATTTTTAGGTCAAAAAGAGACTTCAATATTTGTTGAGGCCTCTTTCACAGCCAGAAAAGATGAAAAAACTCCTCACAAAGTTTTTCAAATAAAATGAATAATTGAAATAAGGGAATATTAATCATGTTACAAGTTAAAATAGAATGGTGATCTGGTTTCTTCGAGTCAAGAGTCATGCATGTATGTTTGCTTTTTGGTCGTCTGTGATTGGATATGAGTGGGTGTGTTTGACCGCATGGTAGAGAGGCAGGTAAATTAATAAAACAGATGGTTTAAGTTTTATAGTGAGAAATGATTGCTAAAGGTCATAAGACATTTACTACAGCCTACATTTTATTGCTGTAATATGCACGCACATTCACATCCACACACCCGCACAGTCTCTGGGTCCATCTCCGCTGAGTTTTTGACAGCAGACTGAGCAGGTGACAAGCCAGTAACATTTCTTGTTTGTCCGCCGCCAAGATCTTCTTCCCATCAAACATTACTTATCAGGATTTATTCTGGCATTTCAAGATTGGCAGCTTAAGATGCTACACACTCGAATTATTCCCCAGCCCAACACAGACACACACTCGCTCGCAGACTCACACACACTCATGGGCTGGCAGAGCTCCAGCTTCATTACAACAGCACTCTGGAAGGCTGATTGAGTGATCAAAGCTAATCACATTTAATCATATCTAATCATATGTAATAACCAACAGTGAGTGCTCAGGCATGACAGGGCTCTCTCCATCCCTCCTTTCTTCTTTCTCCTCCTTCCTCACTCCTTGACCCTCTCTCTCCACTCCTCACACACTCCCCCTCCTCTATTATCATCCTTCCTTTTCCCTCAAAAACAGATGAGAGTGAGGGACAGAGAAGAAAGCAGGAGGATGGGTGTCAAACTTGTGAGAGCCTTAACCACACATGCATTTATACGTTTGAGTCTGTTTTCCTGCAATGATCAGTGATGTCCAGTTGTGTTTTTTTTTCCAGTCCTATTAACTCAAGATATTGTCGCTGATAACCATGACAAAGAGCTATTTTAGTTGTTTTCTGAAGGACTCAACCATTCTCATTAACTCAGGATATCAGTGCCCAGTTTTACATAATAATAAGATCATTTCCCAGCAACATAAAGTAAAAGAAAAAATGTCTGGTTACAGGTCGACCTTGGTTTAGTGGTGGAGTTGGAATTCTTTCAAACAGGGGTTGGGAAATTGATCTTCAGCTCCTGAAGACACATGTTGTTGTGTCCTTTTGTGAGACAAAATGTAATGTAAGGGTGCACTCACACTGGGGCCATTGATCCATGCCATGTTTCAGCCTGACTGACCTCCAGCTGAAAGTGCACGGCTGGCCCTGCACTGTCCCTCTCTGAATCGAGCTTTGGCCTGCTTACGTCAATCACGCAGATGACAAGACACACACTCACAGCCAGCACAACAGAGACACAAATGAAAATTTTGATTAAACACAGCTCTCCAACACTCTTTCAGTTTAAGATTATTGGTCGCAGTAGTGGTCGGAGTAGAGTCTCACCTGAGCAGCAGTGTGCAGAGAAATAACAGAGAAACACCAGATGGACCGTTTAATGTATTTCACAAGTCCATCTGGGAAAGAGCCCATAGAAAGTGTTTGGGAATGGGCAGAACCTTTAAAAAGCAAATCCAGCAGGTGATTGGACGATCACTCCGTCAAACACATTCAAAACATGCCAATCAGATAATGTAGTAGGTGAGCGCTACTGCTGCAACCTAAAGAACAGAACATTAGCCTCTTTGTGTATTAAATTATTGGCAAAACATGTTGGAAGTGGAGTGAAAATAACCTTTTTGTAGAGAAATTTGTAGTGTTGTTGTTTGTTTTTCACTTGATAAAGAAATGTGGTCCAGATCTGATAAAACTGCCACTGGAGCTGTTAGCATCTCTGCTAATCTCTGTATGCGCAGTCACCTCCTGCTGCTGTCATGCTCATAACTCCCACGTCATCCTGCTCTAGAGGACGCTGATTGATGTCTCTGCCTAATTATAGACATAGAATCAGGTGGTTGAGTGTCACACATCTCAAAACTAGGGTTGTAATTGTCTTAATTTTTGAATAAAAAAATTATAAAGCTGAAGAATATTAACAGATAATCAGACTCTTACGGTAAAATGCAGCAGCAGGAAGTGGAGTGGAAAATGATCCACGTTAAGGTCAAAGAAATGGTATGCAATCTGTGGATGAACACTTCTATGAATTGGAGAAAAACACACTTTCAATGACCTGTATATGAAAAAGACCTGTTTTCATCACAAACTCAAACACACCCACAGTTTTCCTGAGCAAAAGCAAGCAAAAGATGAACAGATCATCAAAAAAGGACAAAAAAATCACAGAAAATCTGAGGTTTAGGACTGGATAACTTTGATCAAAGGACTCTGTAAGAGCCAAAGACATATGAGTGCCCTTGATTTTTTCCTTCACTTAATATATTCCAGTCACTCGGGATTAAGAACACAAACCTCCACTGAAACAAATGATCAGAAGTCCACTGATGAGGGCTCGGGAAGCTAATGGAGCTTAAGCACTGCAAAGGGCATCTCCACTACACAAGTGATCCAGACTTTAGGGGGGGAGCTGCACTTTGGCACAGTGTGAGTTTGCCCTCAATGTGAATTAATGGGATTATTCAATAGTGATGAGAACTACATGTAAAAACCTCTATGCCACTAAAACCTGATGAATGTGACAGAAGAAACATTCACTCATACACCATCCTTTGTGTCTTGAAGGTTCTGCCCACTTTCTATGGGATGTTGTCCATATGGACTTGAAAAGTTTACCGTAGTTATATGAAATAGTCCATATGGTGTGTCAGGTTTAAAAACATAATGCATATATACCTTTGCTATTGCCAATATGAAGGCCTAATTCATGATTATTCCCAATTATATTGTGGTGAGTCACTCACTTTTCTTCCACGTTTGTTTGTACTTTCATCTCTCTGGGGACATGAGATGAGCCAGACAAAATATTGAGAAAACAACTGGAAAGAGGAATGGAAATAAAAAAAGAGGGGAATAACAGATGGACCCCTTCAGAATGTTGAGTCCCTCCCCACGGGCCTGACTGATGGTCCCTCTGAGCCATTGTGCGCTGAAGGACAGTAAATGCTCTTTCTTCAGGTGTGGCTGTTTAACTTTGGGCTTTGTCAGAAAAAAATACTAAAGGAGGATCTGGCAAACATGAAAATCTTCTTTCCAATTTATATTCAGCACACAGTTTTAAGAAAACCACAGCCTCTTAAGTCTCTGCGATTTCTTCCAGTTTTCTTTGCTTTGATCAGATTTCGAAGAATTCCCTTTCTACACTGCGGTTATATGCAATAGTAATGCAGTGTGATAACCAGGGCTGCTGGGCTTTAAGTAGACTGCACACAGTGTAAATATTCTTAAGGTTTAAATTTCAGGCTGTCAAGTTGGGATGTTTTTAGCTCTCCTCTGATAAAGTTGGGGTTGTAAGATGCTGTGCGCTTACCTGTTTTATGTAGAAGGTGGGGATGTAGAAACCTTGAGGCAGATACCTATTCGTGCATGACCTCAGAATCTAAGCTCTCATGTTAACTCAGATCAGCTGTATTCATATTCCTCCTGCTTCTCCATGCTGTTTCCAGACAGCATATCAGCAATATCCAGCAATCTTCATTCAGCTGGATGCTCATTTTGAAAGAAACAGAAGAAGCACTTGAAGTAAGCAAACGGTCCTCAGCTTACAGCAGATGAAAACCTTTTTGAAGGTGTAAAAGTACTTGTAATGGTGTTTATGTAATGGTCAACAGCATTTACTTCCCCATTACACCAACGTGACATCCAAATAAGGTGGGCTATTATATCCTGACATTTTCTTTTTTCTGAAACCAACAATCTGACAAGTGATTCCACTCTGTGCAGCTATTTCCAGGTAGCTTTCAGGGAAGAAGGTAGAAAATAGGTTTGAACTCTACAAACAACTTCTGTCTTTTTCTGTTCATATCATTGTGACTGTCCATTTTCTCCATTTGTAAAAGTTGCTTTTTCGCCATATCTCTCAGTTTGAGGATGGCTTTTTTCTTCCTATCTGTTTTTTCTGAGCAAACACTTTTGCCCTAAATGTTTGAACAAAACTTAGATAAAACAGCAGAGACTTGAATAAATTAGTAATGTCAGATATGTCAGATATTTACTTGTAGTTTCTATGGAAGCTTGAAGTGTACGTAAAACCATGGACCATGTACTTCTCTTCTTTAATAAACGTCAAAACCAAAAGTGCATTTTTTATCCTTGGTGGGAAATTTGGCATTACATTTTTTCCCTTCCTTCAAACATCAAGCAGTTGGAAATATAGCAAAACAGGAATTTACATCTGAAAAAAAGGTGCAGATTGTGAAGGAAATAGGGAAGTTCAGAAAGCTCAGAGTTGAAAAATTGAAGATGTTTGTGCAAAAGAGCAGTACTAAATTACAGAGACCACATTGTAAGCTCTGAGCAAGTTGTTTGGCTTGCAGCACAGGTGTCTTTTCTATTTTCCACCTGACACAGTTGTTACTTTGTGCCTGGTGCTCAAATTGTAAAATTAGTGAATAAATATGCTCTCCCATATGCACCTAGAGGTGTGTTCATTTAAAATGAGATGAGGTCATTCGTGGGTTTTTAGACACAGACACAGACACTGGACATTGTGTAGTTAGAATCATTTTTTGTGAAATTAGGCCATAGTTTTAACCATCTCTGTTTTCTGTCTGCCATGATCACATCTTCTTTAAATAGCAAAGGATAAATCAGTACATCACAAGCTTTTGAGTGCCATGCACTCTTAGACAACGCACATTACGTGAGTGGCCCCAACTGTTTTTCCTCTGAGCCCCACAGTTGTGAGAGAAGAGTCAAGCCCCCCCAGGAACCCACAAGGAAAAAGAATATATATTACTGTGCAAAACAAAATCAGTTTAACTTATTATTGTTAAAATCAAGATAAAATAGGCCCACACACATTGAAGTGCTAAAACCTGAAAAGAAAGTGTACACTTAGTCTATAAATACAGTTTTAGTTAATTATGTCAAACCAAATGTTACAACCCCAATGCTGGCAGAGCCTCGCATACCCCTGAGGCTTCCTGGTGCCAACCCAGGGGGAACCAGATAGGGCGCCAAGTAGGGATGCAGGATATAATTGGCATGATATCGGTATTGACTGATATCAGCCTAATAAATGGAATATCGATATTGGCAGATATCAAAATTTCTGTGGACATTTACAGCCACCAAGATTTTGGCCACACATATTAGCCATTCATATCACATATACTGGCTGTATTATCCACAAAATGTAAGAATGTAGCACAATGTTTCTCCCTATTTTTGCTGAATGTTTACATTTTGAAAACAATAGTTTCTTCGATTAGAGAATTTAATGTCGTTTTCCTTGCTCAACATCAGTTTTTACAAATACACTCTCCCAATAAGGTGAAGATGTCAGTTTTGCTAAAGGAGATACCTCATACTCTTTCCAAACAATATCGGTATCATTATCTGCAATGATGAATTTGGAAATATTGGCAATCAGCGTATCTGCAAAAATCCAATACTGTGCATCATAATAGATCTTAGAAAATGTTCTGTCATTTTCAGAACTTGAGGGATAAAAATGTCTCAGACAAACAGCCTTAACAGTAAGCCCTCACTTTGTAGGATTATCACATAATGAAGATGAGAAAAGAGTGGTGCTGACTTCGGGGTTGCTGTGTATTTCTGCACATTGTCAGCAATGATGTAGCTTCTTGCTGACTTTCAGCGGCATCAGGTCTTGTGCAATGTGTGGTATTATTGGCTGTAAGCTGCACTTGTAGCCATGACAGCATATCTCAACACTTTGTACTGGGTTGCACCTTGGTTGCAGTGGTGTGTAGGCCAGCCAACTGTTCAGATCAAAAGACTGGTATTGTGAGTGTTTCTTATTCACTGTATGATATGGTACTTGTTGAAATGGATTAAATCAAATGTATAAATTCTACTTGAGGCTTCTGAATAGTTCAGCTGTTATGATGTCCTTCACTCCTGTCACTCTTTGGGAGCTTCTAATGAAGTGAATTTTGATTTGAAGGATGTTTCATCAAAGTAAGAGCAGATAGAAAAAGATACTTAGATTTGATCAGACGGATCAGAGGCAGACTGTAATTAAGATGGCCACCCCCTCCTTGAAGTTAAGTGCTTCTATCCCTTCTTCTTGGAGTGCAGCATAGATGAGACAGTAAATATGTGTTATTTAATTTGTGAACCATGACATTTTTGCCTACAGTACCGCCTTTTTAATTTATGCATAATCAGATACTTCTTGCACTGCGAACCCTGCAAATGAATTATCAAGTGTTTGGTTTTCACTCCACTGAAATGAAACAAAAGCATGGAGTGTCCTGAGGGGATAAACTAACCGCAGTCATCAACAATGTTTTTCAGTTCAGTTTAAGTGCCTCCAACATGCACAGACTGCAGCGAGTTTACCGAGAATGAAACAGTTTAAATATTGTTTTGCCTACACATTCTGCCAAGCTGAATGTCTGGAGACATTTTGTTGAAACATAAACCTTGTTAGCACAAAACAAAAAAAAGACAATACTACTGCCAAGGCCTCAGGTTTTAGGAGCCGCATGTTGAGATCGTAAACAAACAACCAAACAAACACAAGGGCATCTGTTTGTCTCTCTCCCCAGGATGCTTTGCTGCGGCTGGCGGCGGTTGTCGACTTGTGCTCGCTGCGAGCAGCCCTTCGAGACAGCATACAGGAGCTGCTACCCAACACGGTATTTGCCCACACAAACAAACACGCACATATTCTCTACGCTTGCACACGGAGCTAATTGACATTTTCCTGATTTATTACCTGAAACAAAAGCTTCCTGTTAGTATTCAGAGCGTCAGAGGCTGACACGAGACCAAGGGAGCTGAGGCCCAGGACTGAGACTCATCATTCATTAGATTAATTACAATCTGATTAATGTTACAAATGAATGTGCAAGTATGTGTTTGTGTGTGTGTGATTACAGGAGTGTGTATGTTTCTACATCCTGGAGGGAGACTCGAGGCTGCTATCTGAAGACCCGCCGCATGAACTGCCACCGGAGGGGAAGATCAGGTGTGTACTCTGTGTGTGTGTGTGTGTGTGTGTGTGTTTCCTTTTTGTGTGTCTGAGCAGGAAGCCGCAGATGTGAACAGAAGAACACAGGAGAGACGAGGAGGGAAAAACAAAGGCTCTGAGTCTGAGTGAAAAGCAGGTGTCACAGGAATAAATGTGACCCAAAAAACAAGTGTTAGGAAGAAGGAGCTCGTCATTACCTCCACCAAGGAGATTATGTCTTTGCTGGTGTTGGTTAGTTTGTTTGTTAGAATATTAACAGGGTAACTCAAAAAGCTATGAACGGAGTTTGATTAAATTTTCAGGAAATGTTAGCCATGAAAAAGGGAAAGAAGTTATTTGATTTTGGTGGTGATTCAAATGTGGATGCAGATCAGGCATTGTTTAAAGGGATACGGCAACATTTTTTTTTTTGTTTTCATGTCTTGCCATACTCTTGAGTCCATGACAAGCAGAAAGACACCATACTTTTGACTGTGCGTTCAGTAACAAGGAAGAGAGGGCTTGCCCTCCGCTAATTAGCTTAGCTCAAACACTGGGAGTTAGTGGGTAGTGTTAGCCTGCCTCTGCCTAAAGTCATCAGATAAACTCTTCAACAACTCTAAACGGTCCTGTGTGCTTGTTGTGACTCGTTTTTTTATTTTTTTACGGTGTTATGTTACGTTATCTATTTTTGGACTAAGATTAGCACTTTATGTAATTTTTGAAAAAAATATATATGAAACTTAAAAGCAGGGCGCATGCTCAAACCACTGTGGACCTGCTTGTAGGTAAGTCAACAAAACAAAGTACATCCGTGGTGGTTTCCAGTGCGCCCTGCGCTTTAGTTTCATATGAATTAATTTTGAGAATTACATGAAGTGGTAATCTTAGTCTAAAATAGATAACATAACTCAGTAAAAATTCACAAGCACACAGGACTGTTTAGAGTTCTTGAAGAGTTTATCTTTATCTGATGATTGTAAGGAGAGGCAGGCTAACACTACCCACAGACTCCCAGTGTTTGAGCTAAGCTAATTAGTGGAGGGCAAGCTCTACCCGTCTCTTGCTTGTTGAGAAGTGATTTGCTAACATCGAGAGACAGGCACTGTTTCAACATTTTTGCTAAAACTCAATAAGTTCTACACATGACATTTTCAGAAGATGTTATGGCACAAGAAAGTAGTGATTAAATTTTGGTGGTGGTCCGAATCTGGATCTCTATATTTTTGTTACCAGTGCGAGATAGGGCAATTTTCCACATTTTTGAAAATACCTACCCCAAAAATGTTGTAAATGCCTTTGCAGAGGCTTTTGCACTTTTAGTATTTGACGTGTTGTTTCTTTCTTTGCTTATCCCTCTCTGCCATTGCTCTCATGAAACCCTCAAATTTTTTAATTAATACACATCCATCTCCTGTGTTTGTGTAGTTTTTGCTGTTCAAAACAACTAATCATGCTATCGCTGACACAACTTTATTTTTACTCCATAACATCACCTTAGGTAGTTCTGCATTAATAGTTCATGTTAACCTCAAATACATCCACAAATCCTGATTTAAACAAGTGGCCATACAAAAGAATTCATTTTCTTCCCCTTAATACAAAAAAGGCAACAATTAAGTAGTGAAAATCAGCCCAAACTGCACTTAACAAAAAGACATGCCAAGGCTATGGCACTAGTAATTTTCTTTCCTCCATGATGCTCTTAGCCTCCTTCTCTCTGCCACTTCATTAGGTACATCAGGTCTCTTAGTAGTATCAGGTTTTGCTTCCCTATGTCTTCAGAACTGCCTCATTTCTCCATGGCATGATTGCATCACACAGTTAGAGCAGTAAGTCAGCTGCACAGCAGTTATACAAATCTGCTCCACCACATTCAACGTCCTTTGAGCTAAAGAGGGAAAGGATCTTACAGACTGTTATTTGCTCAAAAGTAGGCATCTGTGATGGTGTGTTAGTGCCCATGGCATGGGTAACTTGCACATCTGTGAAGTCACCACTAATGCTGAAAGATACACAAGGGTTTTGGAAAAGCATACGCTGCCATCCAAACATCTTGTTTAGTAACATCCCCTTTATTTCAGCATGACGATACCAAGCCTCATTCTATACATTACAACAGTGTGGCTCTGTAGTAAAAGAGTGCCGGTACTAGGCTGGCCTGCCTGCGAAGCCCAAATATGCCCAAATGCTTATTGAGTGTTGTTAAAGGGAAAACTGAGGTAAGCATGTCCCTGTCCCAGTTTTTTGGGGACTAACTTAGTGAATATTTGCAATAAAACAATAAAGTTTTTCAGTTTGAACATTAATATTTTGTTTTTGTGGTGTATTCAGTTGCATACCAGTAAAAACTGATTTGCAAATCATTGTATTGTTTTACCTTAGAAGTCCCAACTTCATTGAAATTAGGTTTGTTAAACTTTGCTAATTAAAAAGGTCAAAGAGACCAAAACTTTTTGATTAAAAGAAATAACCAATATGCAAGAACTTCTTGTGTACCAAAGCTGACCAAAGGTGTTTTTGAGGTTTTGTGCCTAAAACTAAAATGTTACTAAAATTGATGTAATTTGGTTTTAAGAAAAGACAAAATCCAAAGTAGCTATCAAAACCAACACTGCAACATGGCCATCTGTCTCTCTAATGATCTTGCTCCTTCTTTTGACGTCTGACTAACCTTCCGTCCTCCCTGCATCAGCCTGTTTTTGGCCTTCATTTCCATCTTAACCTGCTCTCTCCCCGAAAGAGCCGGGAAGCACTAAGCCGGCTGTGTTTCGATCCCCCTCCCTCCCCTTCAGCTCTTTGCTTCCCAGTTGCTCCTCTTCTTCTCTCTCACCTTCAATCCCTCTCCCACCCGCGAAAGCGTTGCACAGCTAATAGCCGAGGTGACAGCACCCGGGGGTCCCTTGGCGAGACACGGCGATCCTCTTCTCTCTTAAGTGCTCTCTGAAGCGCTACAACCTCTGTGCTATGACTGCGACTGCTGCCCGCGCTCCTGCAAAAAACCAACAATACATTATAGATGAAACAGACTGTTTGTCAGACAAGAGGCCGTTTTCCAACACCTAATGCCTCACAAACCACAGAGACACACACCAGTATGCTTACACAAACATGAGGACGAAAGGGCAAATGCACAGACCACATTTCTGCACACACACCTTCACATACACACATTTGTCAGGAGTGCATATGAGCTAGAGGTAGCAGGGATATTAAAAGAGCTACAGGGCACTTTGTTACTCTTCTCCCTCCAATTCACCTGCTTATATAAGCCTGTTATTAAGACCTTGACTCACACACACACATACATGCACACACTCACAAACATGCACAAACACCCACACACACACAAGTGAACCCATCAGAGAGGCAGAAGGCCACTTTGTTTGAGCCTTGTTGTAGCCCACTCTCTAAAACATACAAGCACATTTACTGGACCTTGATACACACAACAAACACACACATACACATTCAGCAGAGGTAGCCTCTATAATTGTTTTTTCTCTATTTGTTGTGAACAAGAAAACTGAAGAATCTCTGCTGACGACTTTATTATTAGAGACACTGCAAAAGAAACACAAGCAGTCCAAGGTCTAATACAGAACAGAGTTTAACAATGATACAAAGTCAGCACACAAAGCGTTACACAACTGTCACAATGAATGGATTGAGTTTCAGGTTAAGTCAAGTCGGAGATTATTTATAAAACACATATGAAACCACCACATTTGCTTAAGCCTGAAACACAATACTAGAAGTGCTCCAAGAGCACAAACCTACGCAAACATTGCCGGGTGAGTTATTTTCACAAATGTGGGAAACTACCCTATCTCCCAGTGTTAAAAAATCCTTTAAAAAATGCTGGGATCTACATCTGGAATGGCATCACCACCAAAATCTTATCACTTCTTCCTTGTATCATAACCAACATCCCCTGAAAATGTCCTCAAAATCCATTGAGAAGTTATTGAAGTATTTGTGAACATGCTGAAAACTACTCCATCTCACCCGTTAAAAAAATGCCTGGATCTGCATCTGCATCTGGATTTGGATCACCACCAAAATTTTATCAGTTCCTCCTTTTACTATGACCAATATTCCCTGTAAATGTCATTAAAATCCATTCAGATAATTTCTGATAATCCGTTAGAGATAATTTATATAACATATTTGAAACAACCATTAATGGCTATGATATACAGTAGTAGAAGTCAAAATGGTGGGAAACTGCCCTATCCTTAAAAAATACCATGTTTGGATCCCCACCAAAATCTTAACAATTTTTCCTTGTGTCTTGACCACCATTCCCTGAAAATATCATGAATTCAGTTAAGAACATATATTGAGGTATAAGCAAAACTGTGGGAAACTCCCTGATCACGCAAGGTTAAGAAATGCTTTTAAAAAATGCCTGGAGTCCCATCTCAAATCGAGTCACAGACAATATCTTATCACATCTTCTTTGTGCCATGTCCAACGTTCCCTGTAATTATCATGAAAATCTGTTGGAGATATTGAATTATTAGCCAAAATATGGAAAACAGTGCTATATATCACTGAAAAGAAGTTCTTTAAAAATGTCTGAATCTGCATCTGGATTTGGATCAGTACCAAAATCGTATCACTTCTTCCTTGTGCTGTGACCAACATTTTCTGAAGATGTCATAAAAATCAGTTGTGAACTTATTGAGTTATCTTGTTCACAATCCAACAAACAAACTAACAACAAACGCTAGCAAAAACATAACCTGCCTGGTGGAGGTAATAAAACAAGACTGATTTAGTTTATGACCAAAAGCAAATTTAACATCAGGAAAATGGTGCACCACAAGCTTGTGGTTATGGGCCCTTGTCCCATGTAGAGAGGCCGTTACACTCATAGGGTCTGATCTACTAAGATCCCAAATACGAGCGCTAAATTGCGTGTGCAAACTAAAAAAAATGCACATGCTATTAGTGGGCATGTTGCGGGTGATCTACTATGACTGTGTGCGCAATTGATAACAGGCGCAAAAGTGGTGCGGACCGCCCTCTTTAAAGGAGGATTTTGCATGTGTTTCTGGTTGTCACCTTGTTTGACGCAGTTAGTGACAAACGGAGTGATTCCGGCTATAAAGGGGATCTTTTTTACACAGGTTGAATGACCTCCTCCACAATGTAGTAAGAGGGCAAAACAGAGAGGGTTTACTTAACGAGTGTTTGCATGAGTATGTTGGCACACTGGATCATCCCTCTTTTTCCAGTCCATCATAATCACAGACAGCCTCCAAATCTTTCTGTCATTCATCAAAAACTTCAGTCCATGACAGGAAATATTTTTCTTTAAAACGTGCTAAATTTAGACGCAAAAAACACTGACCACAATCAGTTTTGGGTTTGATAAATCACATTGCGGTCGCTAAATGATTACATTTGCATCACCTCCTCCCAGTATTTTGTGCGCTCTGATAATCTGCATGTATTCTGCATATTCATGACGGCAAACACGCTAAATGGATTGCGCATGCTATTTTGCTCATTTGACAGTTGCAATCCTCGGTGTACCCGGTTAGTAGATCAGCCGTGTGTGCGCTATCAAGTTTGCATGTGTTTTTATACACACAAACCTTTAGTAGATCAGGCCCATAGTGTGCAGCCCAACTTTTGACACTGTCTAGTGTCACTGTCCTGGTGGATGTGGTGATATTTCAAGGCCATTCTTGAAATATGAGCAACCACCATAGTACGTGTGTGATTTAGTTGTTCTGAAAGTGTGTGCAGGCCTCTGGCTGACCTGTAATAAATGTGGAAAACAAAATATACATTCAATCCTCAATTCAATTTTTTCTTTAAGTGTTCTGCCTTTCTCAATTACTTTCTATGGGATGTTGCCCAGATGGACTGTTAAAAAGAAACGTAAATCCAATGGATAAATTAAAACAGTCCATCTGTGTGTCCGGTTACTTTTTTCCTTCTTCAGTTTTCAATAAATAATTAATTAATTGTTGCTCAGTTCCATTGCTTATTTTTGACATCTAATGGCATACTTTTTTTTTCTTCCCAATCAATTCTGATCATTCCTTTGAATTGGTGAAAAATATTTACTTGTCTTCCACGGGAAGAATGTAATTGCTATCTCATGTGGTATCAATCCTATGACATAAATTACAAAAGCATTCAGAACTTGTGATATTATGTTATGTGCCACTCTAAGAGTGTCAGGATATGACTGATTCTGTTATTGTGTATTATGTTCCTCTTTTAGACCTCCTGGTGTTCCCTGTTTTACTGTCTTGTCCCTGTTTTTGATCCTAGTTAAGTTACCTGTTTTGGTGTCCTGTTTCCCTTGTCTCTCTTGTTTCCTGTTTTATTTTGAAAACCCTGTGTTCCTCGTGGTGTTTTCCTGCCCTCCCTTCTGTGTCTCTCTGATGATGATTCCCTCCACCTGTGTGATTGTTTCACTTGTGTTTGGTGTGCCCCTGGTGCATTTAGTCTCTGCTTTCTTTGTTCTCTTTGTTGGGTCATTTGTCTTCCTCCTCACCATGTTTCCTGTGCTTCCTCATGTTATATCCTGAGTTTAAGGTAGTTTTCTGTTTTTGCATGTTTTTTTTTTGTTGTAACTTTGTTTTTGTATCTTTGGAGCTTCTGTTATGGACTGGGTTTTGATTTTTTTGGACTTTGATCCCTGTTTTGTTTAAAAAAGCCTTTTTTTCTTTTCAATCTGCAATTGGGTCCAGCACTTTGGTTTTGGTAGTTTCTTTTGGCTTTAATTCCTTGACAAAGAGTCCTGTATCCCTTTTCAGGAGCCCTGTCTTCCAACCCTACAGAACTTTTTTTGGCACCAATATCACAGCTCTCAATTTAAGTTTGATCAAAACCCCCTGAAAGCTTTCTTGAGATTTTGTGCTAACAAGCAAAGTAGGACAATGGCACCCCACGATCCTACCCTTTGTCCTATTACCTCCAAATTCTGGTCAATTCTTCTTTGACTCAAGGTGGAACTTTGGTAAAAGCTTACTGAAAAGCCCTGAGAGGTTGACCTGTCTGTGCTCCCCAAGTTGATCAAAAGTTGTTTTTTTTCTTACACAGTACTATCCACAAGGATTTTAACTTGAAAAGTCTGCTTCAAAAACTAATGGATTATTTGCTGACACTATGATTTTTTTTGTTATACTGTCTATTATGTAAGACTTAAAGGTTTTATTCATGCTCCTCATTTGTCACCTAGGTGCTCATGATGTGCAAAACCTCATGTAGACAATGAAGGAATCAAATATTCACCTGCTTACAAGACATCTTACAATGACATAATGAAATGGAATTAGCTGTAACGTTTAATAAATGCTTTGCACATTATCACACCATTAGCTGTTGTATGCACTGTTGAGTTTCTTAATTATGGCTAAGCAGTGAAGACAAATGGAGCTGGTAATGTAGGTTCAAGCAAGGTGACAGAGTCATTCCCATCACACTGATCCATTAATCACCCTCTGATTTTTATGAGTATGAACTGCACACCTACTCACACTTAAACTGTATCTGAGTGGCCTCTTTAATTTCCAGCTCTGAGACTGTGTTACTGCGTCTGCTTGCTGTCGTCAGCGGCCATCAGTGCACCGTAAACACACCACCCACAACACAAGCTCTAACCTACGAGTCTTACAATCTGAGCCGTACATTCAAACCATAATCTTGTTATGTAAAAGCCATGTCATATCAAAAATGAAATCACAGAATATTTCAAAATGCCTCAGGTGTTTTTTTTTTTTTTCTTTCTTCCTTTTTATTTTTTTTCCCAGGCTCACTATAAATTGGTTTTATGCTCGTGCAGAGGAGCCGCTTTAGACGGAGACATTACACAAAGGTCAGCTATATTAACTACGACTTTTAACGACAACAGGAAGGTTTTTGGATGATTCCTCTGTGAGCTGAAATAAATGGACACTTTTAACTCCCTGCACCACACAGAGGATTGGATGCAATGGTTAGAGGGTATTTCAGGCTTTGAGAGCATGTAATGGAGTCACTGTGGATGTGCATGTGTATATGTCTGTGTGGGTGGCTCTGCTGCGGGCTTCAGCAGATTATGACATGAGGCACATTGATAATGAATTTACCTGATTTTGTGAGTTAAATAATTTCTTTTATTTTCAGTCTGTCATTTTCGTGTCAATTCCAAGTGTGTGCTCTGGTTGGTAAGGCCCTCAGGATATGATATATATTACAATATATAGGTTAAAAAAAATCTGCATTCTACACCAGCATTTGCCAAACTTAAATGTGTTGGGGCCTGATCTCAAATAAAAGAATCATCTGTCGCCCACAAAAACTCACATACAACCATAATACTATGAGATACACCTCCCCCATTTTTAGTTTTTATGAACATGTGATTTCAATGTGACTACTTCATTTGTACGTTTTTCTTTTTTGATTTTGCTATATACTGTTTTTAATATTATTTCATTGTGCTTATTCTTTTTATGTATCATAAGTTATGCAGTGATCCTGCTGGAGTACCCCTCAGGGCCACCAGGGGGCTGCAACCAGCACTTGGTAAACTATGCTGCTCTACACTCGTGGTCCCCAACTTCTTTTATAGCCCAGACTAGTTTTATGTGAGCCAGTGTGGTTGTGGACTTGTCATTGCAGGAGAGAAAACCAATCACACATGTTGTGCTTAATTTAATTTACCACAATGTTGTATAAGAGGGAGCCATGGGCTTGTTTATTAACCAAAACAAAGAGACATTCATAAGGATTCGCTGTGTTTTCATCATCTGCTTGATAATGACATTTAAGAGCACAGACAGTTGAAAGTCATCAGCTTACATGGGAACTTATTCAATCAAAACACCTCTGATACAATGGGGTACTATGTTAACAGCTTTCGTAAGCCTTGTTTTCTTTGAGTGGTTTGGTTTGGTTCAGTACAGTTCGGTGCAGTTTGGAGTTTTGAAAACGGGATTCAGCGTTTCAGGGTGAAATGTTGGTGTTACCGCATGTGCAGTGCTCTTGCACATGAAGGCTGCGTGCCCATACCAGGAACAACAACAGCTTCTTCATCTACCGAGTAACATGTATGCTGCTTACCATGCTCGGTTTGTTATCCAGACAAAACTATCCAGACAGATTTGTTGTCCAGACAAAAAACTCCTGCGTCTTTGTGTGTTCACTCATCATTGTTGTTTGTGAAAAGCTTTTCTTCTTTGTACATGTGTTGTAATACCGCTGTTTCTCTGCAAACCTACATTGCCATCTACTGGACTGGCATGCACGCTACCGAATTTTCAGGTGTTCTGGCGTTTCCATGTGAACGCGGATTGCTTTTGAAACTGCAAAGGAAAAACTTTTGCATTTCTGGTGAAAACGTCTCCATGTAAACAGGGCCTAAATGTGTGACATCACAGCAGCATGACAGTGAAGCGGTCAAGAGTAGAGTGCCGTTGTTAACAAAGAGCAATAATGGAGGACTGGCAGCACTCCAGTACTCTACAGAGAATTGTTTCATGCGGACATTCTTTACAGCAGTGAACAAATCACTCTAATGCCATGGCTAATTTGAATATGGAGCAGTATGTATTTTCGTTTTAGCTGAGGCTGCATAAGAATTGACCGTATATGTGACCAATCAACAGACGACAGTGCTTGTAGCCCCACCCTCTCAGGTCAGTTTGGTATGCTGCACACCCTTTCAGAGGGGTGCCCAAAAGTGGGATAGCACAGATCAGTATTTTGGGTACTTCTTCTCCTCATTTAACAGTAAAACACCAGTATTTGCATACCATACAGAGCCAAACTGAGCTGGACTGCTTGGTGGAAATACAGCAATACAGTGCTGAGGATGTCGTTCATCCATCAGCCACCAGTCTGAGAACATCTGATATCTCTTTTGATTATTAATAAGTTTTATATTTTTTCTGTCTTCCTCCATATCAGGAAGTTGTGGACCCCTGTGTCTCGGGGATCGTTCAGTTACACGCATAGTGTAGATCTAATATAGAGCACGAGATCTAACAGCAAGTTTATCTCAGGTCTTGCCATTTCATTTGTCATAGCAATGACAGAGACAGAGAGCCTGTGTTAAGTCTGCACAAATGGAAACACTGGATGCAGTCCTTTTTTTTCAAAATAAAACTCCCCTCAGTAACTTCTATTCAAAATAGGTAATGAAACGAATTTGTTTTATCTCTTCATGGCCCGTTCTGGTCCATGGCCAGGTGGTTGGGACCCCTGCTTCACACAATTTACTGAGCATGTAAAACTGAAGCTAAAATTAAAGTCATCTGTTTTATGAGGTTAAGACTTTAAAGTCCAATTGCTGGTACAGTTAAATAGGCATTTCAAAAAATCAGAATTTCAATCTTTAATCCAATACTATTAAAAAGTGGAGCTATGGGGGCTTTGGGTATAATATATGTCCCAAGGTGCTGGAACCAACAGATGGCTCCTTTTCTGCATATTATTCACCACCTCTCTCTTTCCACTTCCTGACTCTAGTGTGGTTGATATGGGCATAGAAGCCTCAAAAGTATTTTTTTCTAGCAAAAGTTTAGGAACAGACATGTTTAAAAACTCAGAGTTCACTTCTTTGCAGTTTTACTTCAGTGCTTTTTTTTCTCAAGTGGTGCTCAATTTCTTCACATTATCACCATGTCACTCAAACGCCACTGCCGTCTTTCCTTCTCTCTGCAGTTTTCGGTGCTCAGAGGCAGACTGGAGGCAGAACAGGGACATATAATGGGGGTTGGTCATTATGATTAAGGCCCCTTTGAAGAACTTTTTGTTGGAGTTTGTTTGTATAAACAAAGCTGTATCATTTATCTCATACTGATTAATCAAACGCATGGCTTTAGCCCCTCCCACCAAAATAGCTCTCACTTTAATTTAAGTATGGGGCAGAGGGATCTATTTCATATTTGAGGAACAGTAACACACATTTGAGCCAGACACAGGGTTGTTATGATTGTTTTTTATGGTTTTTTGTTGTTTGTATTATGAGTTTTTACTGTCTTATTGTGAATGTTTTGTTATTATCTGCTGCACACTAAATTGCCCTTTATGGGACAATTCATAAAGTGAAGTGAAGTGCATTTGTTTTAAAGCATTTCTGTTAGCATCAGAACATAGTTTTAGTGCTGCTCAGGCTGTAATCTCGTCACTCTCTACAAAGACATTGCAGAGTTTTTCACACTCATGAGGGATGCACAGCAGCACACCTGTACCCTTAGAAGACAAACATAAAACACATTACCACAGTTCTACATTGTGCATTGGCACATTGAATCAAACTGTTGGACTGTCAGTGGCCATTCAGGAATATGCAGAAAAAAAGGAGGATAAAGCTGATCTAATATGAATATTAAACTGCAACAGCTCCCTGTTAAAAAACTCTTAAAGCTAACTGAAGCCAAGTGAAGGAGGCATATTTTGGCCAGAGGCAGGTGTTAATACTAGGGGTGCCAAATTATCGCATTAACTGTGATTAATAAATAACAGTCATAGTTAGCGTGTTGTGTTTTTAAATTGCGTTAATCTCATTTTTAATCTGATTTTACTGTTTCGTTATTTTCAGAAGGCAGAACCTTTAAATACCAGAGCAGCTGGTGATTGGATGATCGGTCCACTCGTCACACGCTTCACAGACCAATCCATTTCAAGCCACAGTATGACGTAGCAGCTAGACCCTGTTGTTAGCCGTTAGCTCAAACTACGAGTACTTCAGTCCATAGACCATCATCTTATCTTCGATTAAATGATACCACACAGATGTATCATCTGCCACTTATATGTGACATGAATTTCATCAAAGACCATACCCACAAAATTCTCCCGGTAAACTTCTGAGGAGGGCATGTTTCATATTGTAGGGTAACCATGACTCCGGCCCGGCATCGTTTGCGCAGCATTTTCGCATCTCTCCCAGTTTCCCAGTGGTGATCCCCGGTCGGGAGAAGAGCAAAAACATGATTTCCCGTAAGAAAGCTTAAAGTGACGTTCCTTGCTCCTCTTTTAAAGGAGAAATCGAGTCCATTTCTGATAAAACTGCAGATCTTGCTACATCCATGGAGACCGCTTTTACACGCCGCTGTTGTTTTCAAACAAGCAGTCACTTCCTGTTGTTTTCACATCCGCAGCTCCTGCCTCTGTCCCCTGATTGGACCATTAAAGTTGGAGAGTTTTTATGCATTAGGCTTCTTGTGCTTGAGTTTTTGGGTGGTGGAGAACAATCTTTTGATCTGCCACAATAATCTAATAAATTTCAATGAAGATACCTCAAGTTGAGGGCTTTTTTTCAACAATTTTTGAGTGAGATTAAAAAAGAGATTAATTACAGATCATAATTAATTAATCTCACAATTTTTTTAATCCCCTGACAGCACTTGGTAATACTACTGATCCAGTGTACATAGGTTTATATGAATAAATACAGTCAGAGGAGGGCCCTTATTTGGTCTTTCAGGGGGCCCAATCATTTCTTAGCCTGTTCAGTTTTGTTAATGTTTCAGTAAAAATGTTCAAATGAACCATAAGGATATAATAATATGATAAGATAAAGGAATCATTCATATGTTCTTTGAGTAAAAGGCTCAGTCAGAGTTCTTATCCTTGCACCAAATCAGCGACAGACCATTGAAGATATTTTTTAGTCTATGTCACAGATGAAAGTTCACAGCTGAAGTCATTTGGTACAGGGAAACACAGAGGAGGCACTCGTGTGCTCTTGAAATTCAAAGAATTTGTTTTATAATTTTCATGTTGTGTAGTTTTCCATGCCTTTTTTGGGGTTGTGGAGGTTGCACTGGAGCGGTTTGCCATCTCCTCCAAAAAAGGAGTGACACCAGAGATGGGGACTCAGAACTGAGTTGCACTAAAGTCACACCTTAAGTTGACTTCTGACTTGACTTGGATTTGCCCCTTAAAGCCTTCAGACTCGACTCAGGCTCAAGGTTTAAGACTTACACCAAGTGATGATTTTTTTCTGGTTTACTGTAAACAGGAGCCACCTGTAATTCCCATCACTCATCACACTCTGCTTATTATGTATTACTTATACTGAGCACTGAATGGGGTGCTATATTCAAGAGTAGAGCTGCCTCAAACCCCGGCTTTTCACCCAAAATGTTTTAAAGAAGGTTCTTCTACAATGATACAGTGTCAGTTATTCTCTGCTCTCCTTGTTGACCTGCATGCTCATTATGCTCTGCCGTAAGAATCCATTTCAGACCGTCAGATGCAGACAGACAGTGTATGATGGAGAGAGAGAGTAAGATGAAGTAGAAATGATGACTGAAAAGAGTAAAAAACTGGGTAACAATTGAGATCATATCATTTCCAGTAAAGAATAGTGTTATTCAGGTATGTTTTGGTTGGTCTCAATGAAATGCTTGTCTGTTTCTGCATTTGTCATCATCGCTTTTCCATTTTCTCTAATCGTCTCCTAAATCTCCTCTTCCTTCGTGTCTCCCTTGTGTCTAGCAGACCGTCTCAGTCTGATTTTCTCTCTGACTAATGTTCTGTCTGTGATTATCATTCTCAAACAAGTCAAGCTCATCATATATCTGTTCCTCAGGAGTATCGTGGACCAGCTGAAGAGATGTCAGTGCGCTGGCCTACCTCTGCCCGAGCTGCCGGAGAAATACAGAATCTGCCTGGCTGCACCGCTACCTTCACACAGAAGAGGTGTGTGTGTTTTATGAAAATCTGTGTTTGAATGATGCTCACGGACAGACAAAATGGACCGACATATGAGTGTGTTTGAGGATGTGTGAGAGTGCGCTTGTGCATGCAGAGAAGCGCAGAGATGGGAGAATGTGGGAGACAACAAAACAAACCAAAAGAGGTAGAGAGAGAAGTGGCGAACAAGAGATGATGATTGTGTGGGGGGGTATGGAGCTGCGTGGGCTGTGGTGGAATTGGACCAGCTCCAGGAATAATAAAAAAAGCAATGAGAGATTTGTGTTTTGAAAAAAAAAAAAGTGAGAATCGAAATTCAGCCCAGTGAATAGACTCAACATTCCTATTGAAATTAAAGCTATTATCCGAGGTAAAATAGAGTGAAAAACCAGGAGGAAAGTAATCAGAGATATATTTTCAGGTGCACATGCATGACCGCACTGCACTCTGCAGATCAATAAATACTTCTGAACTTGTAATGGTGCTGCAGAGATAGGAATATGATTGTTTACCACAGGGATAAACACATCCCTCTGTTTGTTTGTTTCTTGTTTGTTTGTCTGATGGCCTCACATGCTTGTTACATTGCTGTCCACCCAACATTAATTAGAATACCAGATAAAAGAAAAGGATGAATGATGTTTTAAAGGAAATTGGGTGTATTTATCTCCATGGTCATATCTCTATTGTTAAAGCATAGAGGAAGAACAAGCAAGACTGGACAGAAATACACAGAACAGAAAAGGATGGAGATAAAAGTAGCAATTGTGTTTTTTGTCTGCATCAATTCAGCATGTTTTATAAATGCTCTCATTTTTTCCTTTTTTCAGCTGTTGTCATTCCCATTGTAGACCAGCGACGGGACAAGGCCATTGCTGCCATTCTGGTGAGCCATGCCACAAGATTTGAATAGATTGATATAAGGAGTATAAGAAAATTAGTGAAAGACTTATCTAACATATGGATAAAAAATCTATTTATCTTACAGGGGCAGCCTCACTCTACTCATGTTTAGTACAGTGATGGGGGTACCAAACTTTTTCGAAATGATCTGATAGCGATAAGAAAGAGGGGGCCAAAAGGCAGGCAATCAAACTTGTTGTTCATACATGAAATAAAAATTTCCAAAACCAGCCAGCATGTAGAGGTTATGCATTGACGTCATAATTTAAATGCCAGACTGGCAGTTCCACTCACTGAGTGGCAGAGAACAGTGTTAAGTAGTTCATGTAAATGGTAAGAAACAGTGAAAAATAGTATTTAAGTCATTTTCTTTTTACCATATATTAGTATTGATATTAATTATTCCACAGGTGAGAAGTGTAGAAAGCTGCCTCACCCTCTTTAGTTCTGACCCCTACTTAAGGGGTCTGGTTGCCTCATAGGGGACTAAAAGATCTGAAAGGTATTTTGGCCCAAGACCATTAAGTGCTTTATAAACTAGGAGAAGGATTATAAAATCCATTCTTTGACTCACAGGACGCCAGTGTAGCAATTTTAGGACTGATTTTGTAATCTATCTAACTTGGCTGTTATGATTCAGGTCTGAGGCCATGATAACACCAAGAATTCTGGTTTGATTTATAAACTTTAGTGTCACTGAGTGAACATGCACCACTGACATTGAATCTTTCCTCTTTTGGGCCAAAGACTAGAATTTCAGAAAAGTTTTTTTTTTTTTTTTTTTTTCAGTTTTATCCTTGTGGTTAGAACTTGCTAGAAGTTAGCATGGTTAATTCCTTTTATTGTTTTGTGGAGAGTTGCAATGCTTAAAACTACAGTATAAATATTTGGATTCAGCAGTATTGTGACTCCCTTGATAACTGGTTTTTTGCCGCACCCTTTATTATCTCTGTGTTTGTGTATAACAGGTGGGCTGCAGTCCGCTCTGCGATCAAGATGAAGTACATCTCAACACACTGGAAAAACATGTACGTGCTGTGTTGTTTGTTTTCACATGAAAATAACTTGGGGGTTTGTTAATGTATTTTGGTTGAAAGTGGATCTTTATTTGATGGATTGATTTAGCACAGAGCATCAATAAGGCTGCTTGAAACAAGCAGTAAAACAACCTGCAACTCCTTTACAAGATGATGTTTTGTTTGTTTGTTTAGGAATGAGATTTAAAGGCGATTAGCCAGTAAAACAATTGAGCTTACATAGAAAACTAAGTGTGTTTTCACTGCTGCATCTATAAGAGTTGTTCTGATTTAGGTGGGCATTCACCCTTTGTTCGTTTGAACGTAAGTGAACACAACAGTCAGACTTTTATTTTAACAGAACAATGGCAAGAAGAGGTGATCTACAGTTAAACCTCTGAGTCGAACATTTGCAATGAGGACGTAACTGACATAGCTACGGGTACAAACAAGCCCATGAGTCAAGGGCCGTTGTCCGTGGCAGCTGTTATACTTTAAGCGCTCATACTCTATAAAAAAACAAATGTGGGAAAGAGTCTTCAGAGCCCAAAGCAGTGCTCCAGGCACTCTCAGTAAACAGTTCAACTTTTACAACAGCATCACTTCTCCCTCGTTGACCAATCAAAATCAAGATCAGGGCTGGGACTTCTAATGTCCACTTTGTAAACAACAATGACAGAAAAGAAAGTGATCTTACTTGTGGGAACAGTTATTTAGTCTCAAGCTACTAACGGTAGCAGGACTTGACCCTTTGATTTTGTTTATTGTATGCTTGGTTGGTAGCCACGATTACAGAAAAAATGAAGCACATGGAGCAACCTTACAAGTAGTGCCAGGTGTAGAGTAAGTGAACTTCTTTAGCCTAGCTACAAGCTCTGGTAAGAGGGGCTCTAAAATTGATGTTGAAAATGATGCTAGCCCAAGAAACAGTAACTGTGGACGCAGGCCCCAAAATTATCACATTACACACACACATTGGATGTATGTATATACGTGTATGTTCGTATTATGTATTTATGTATATATGCATGTATGTGTATCTATCACATGAAGAGTATGGCTCCAGCCTGCTAGTGTAAAGTGTCATGAGATAACACTTGTCATGAATTGGTGCTATACAAATACAAATTGATTGATTGATTGATTGGTTGATTGATTGATTGATTACAGCAGTAACAGGAGAAGTAATAGTTTTAGTAATACTGCAATGAAATTGTATTTACAACTGAGAGTGTAATGTTAAGCATAATAAAAATAATTTGCTTTTTATAGAGTGGTCACTCTCCATGATCGGGCACTAGAGAGCATACATTATGTAAGGCCAAGCATCACAGGTCTTAACAACATTAACTGGTTCAAGAACTTGCCAGCCCCCAGCATTTTTTCCAGCTCATTGGAGCGGGGGAAACTTCCCTTTTCATCACTTCAGTGGACACTTTTACCAAGGTGGTCTCTAGTTTCCTTAATTGCTGTTTCTCTGCCAACATTGCTAACAGGTGTTACTGTGCAAAGAGCAATCATGTTAAATGGTACCCATGAGCACCCTGTTTCTATAGTGGCAAAAAGGACAACGGATGCCCACACTGGCAAGAGAAGAAATATCTGTTTATCTCATTGTAGCATGACTAGCTCAGATTTGTCTTTCATGACAACTAGACTAAGGAATGGTTAGAAAGATCACCAGAAGACATCAGTTATCATGGTCACATATCATATAATATCATATCACAGGAAAACATTATAGGCCCCTTTTTATCACAGCTTTGACTGTTAAAGTGTAAATAGTGTCAACATTTGACAAATATGTTCATCTTTCCAAATTTTGATGCTGGATTTACCTCATTTTCACAGTCTGTGCATCTCTACATTTTTATGTTACTTTCTTTTATTAAGATTCAGAATTTTTCGTTTTGATTGGCTTTTCAACTAAACTCTAAAAATCAGTACAGCATTAAAAATGTCCTCATGAAATAAGATTATTTGATCTGATAATCTCCTACCTGTTTCTGCTTACTTGGATGTCTGTGCAGGCCTCAGTGGCATGTGTGCGAGTCCAGGCAGTTCACTCATCCTATCAGAGACCTCCTCTCAGCCCCTCTCCCATACAGTCCCACAATACACTGCTGCACCTCAACGTCTCAGATCAGGACTACTGTGAGCTGGACCGCAACATCCTGCAACTCTGTGGTATGAATACACACACAAACACACACATAAAGGTATTTTAAATAAACATTTAACAATGCAAGATATGCAGTGCAATGCTTTGAAAACCTTAAAGCTGACGGAGCCTGGTGCCCCCCATCAGGCCCTCTGACCCACATCCTGGGGGTGAACCCAGGTTGGAACAAAGGCTCTATCCCTCTATCCAATAAAGGGAAAAGCCCAAGAAAAGTAATTAAAAAGGGTTAAGTTGGCTTGATGTACCCATGATTGCAACTTGAAAACGAATACATTTTTATCCTGTTGGGCTGCCTTTAACTCTCTCGCACACCAGAGCGCACCTACAACTGTAGAATCAACCATGACAGCAGCACATCTGTGCCATTAGTGCACAGTGTCAAGTTAACAAATATAAGGATGAGGCTCTGTCGCTTTCTGTTGAGCACTCTGTGAAGACCGGACCCGCATAACTGAGCATCTGCCATGAGCTTCATAACATTGTGCCTGTGGATGGAGCTGCATTGGCTAACAGGACACGGAGCAGACTTTTGAAACAATCATGCTGTCTGTCTGTCTGTCTGTCTGTGACACACATGCAGGTGAAGGCTGTATAGCTATTACATCATAAACCCCAGGAAGTAAAAAACAGAGCCTTTTATGAGGCATTATCTTGAAGAGGCATAACACATTTCTCCATGAACTGAGAGTAATAAACAGGTGTCATGTTCTTCTGTACCTCAAGCCCCTACTCACAACAATAATAGCAAAGATAATTAACTTTACAGGACATGGGACCTTTAAATGACTTATTCAAGTGTTTTATCCTGACTTTGCTGATTTTGTTTTAATTTAACCCCTGTGATTATGATTTTCCCCATTTTATTGTATTTCTCCATTTTAATAATTCATTTTCCTTGTAAATTTTATTTGTTTTATTGTACTTTGATGCATGTTTCTGTTTTCTATGTTCTATGTAAAGTGACACATAAACAAAGTTGAGTTAAAGTACAACAGAACTGCCAGCCAAACTCAGACAGGAAACGAGTGTCAGCTATGCAGGGAATGGGAAGTTGAGGTTTGTGTGAAAATGGGTCCTTTAGTGGATATTTTTGTATGTATCCACCCTTACACAATGACATGTGTTAGAATGTATATGGCAGATATACCATTTGAAACACACAGATCTATATTTGTATGTAAAGTGAGTACAAAAGAACCTTTGCATTACCCTCATCTTGTGCATAAAATCCAAAACTCCAACACAGACATAATTGCGCGCACACACATGCAGCTCACTGGATGTGAAGTGAGGTATGTTAATAAGGTTAGCCCATCTGGATAAAAACCTCTATGAATTTAAATGACGGACACTGAACGTGTGAAATGTCCTGTGTGAAAACACTTTAAAAAAACACTGTTTAAAATCTCATGCATAATGAAAGTGAACTCGGTAATCCTGCTCCTGCACACGCAAACACACACGTGCACATACAGCAGCATTGTTTACTTCCTGGTAATTGTCAGCAAATATGAGCTGCCTTCACTTCCTCTACCTCCTCATTCACTTCTGTACTCCCTGATTCATCTGTAGTCCAAACAGCCCCTCATCTTCTTGTCTTGTCTTGATTATTAGTCCCTCTGTTAGCTGGTTCCCATTCACCCTTCCCTGACCTCGCTGTCTCAACACATCCCTCTCCGGATTGCTTTCTGCCCTTACACGTACACGCTTTGCATTCTCCATCTTCCTTAACAGTCATCTGCCCTTACTCATCTCCCTGTTTTTATATTTTCTTTACTCCTATCACTCACTTCCTCTCTCCCTTTTTCTCTTTCAGGTGAGCTCTTTGACCTTGATGCCGCCTCTCTCCAGCTCAAAGTCATCAATTATGTAAGTGGTTTGGATCACTCATACTCTTACGAACACACAAACACACAGAGATGGAGCTAAAGATGTTCTGTACATGCAAAATGTGAGATCCTTCCCTGTGGCCTCGTCCCCTTGACCTGTCATTACTCATTCATCAGGCTTTTTATCTCACACTGACTGCATCCGTGCATTATATGCCCCTTTCTCTATACATGTATGTATATGATCTGTTGGTGAGATACATGTGCAAAAAACCTGCAAACAATGTATATGTATGCAGTCATTCATAAATAAAGGTAATGTAATATTGAGAGTGACAGAGCAGGAGATAGGAGAGGTACCTGAAGGTTAAACAGCATCAATGGGTCAGATTCTCCAGAGCTTGAGGATGCTCTAATGTGGTTCTCAGCGTTCTCGGCCTTAATAGCAACAACAATATCTTAAATGAGAAATACCGACCCAAATTTCCAACCTCTCAAACTTATTTACAGGAAAAAATGCTTAAAAATGCATTCACTTTTGGCTCACCATAAAATGAAATTCCCAGGCACACATTTGCGACCTGCTAGAAACAGCTCTGTGACCCACTTTTGAGAAATTTCAAGTCCAACAGAGCTCAAGAGGATGTTTTCACATACTTGTTAGCCTTCTTTGTATCCTACTAATTAAGCATGAAGGACTTGTTTTATCATTTTTTTCTGAAGTGTTTTAAGACAGCAGGAGATGAAGTCCATGTTTATCCCAACAACAAAATCAGGCACAGTTCATTAATTGGTTCCAGTGTCTCTACGGTGAGGAATTGCTTTGTGTCTTTCCCTTTTGTGATTTGCTTTAAAAGTTACTAAACCCTTAAACCATGTTTAGATCAAAGAATATATTTAAATGTAAATTGAACAGTTACGGTACAAATCAGGACATTTAAGGGTCACATATTCAAAACACACTTTTTATTGTTTTTGTTTTATACAAGAATTTATTTGTGCGTGGCCTGTCCCCAAAGCCTCAGAATGAGAAAAATCCTCTCTCCTCTCTCTCTGTTGCTCACTTCACCTTTAATAAAATATTTGTTCAAACAATATATTGAAAGATTTCCCCTCATGATGACATTTAGGGATATGCCGCCTCCCCCCAAATGGTAGCCATATCACGCACTATGTTTTACAGCAGAAGTGGGCGAAGCTGAGCCAAGCAGTGCATCTTTTCTGTACATGAAAACTTCTTGTAAAATGCATTCACAATACACAGCACTAAATGTTTGTGTTCCCCATTTATATTTAATGGCCTCCACAGAGCAAAGAAAGCAATGGATTCATGACACTGCTGCCTTTATTGAGGAGATACTATTAAAGTATGTGCTTTAATTGAAACAATGTGTCTAGTGCCAAAACAGAGTTGTATAAAGCTGAGTTCACACAGAGGAGATGTTTTTTAGCAATGCAATGAAGAACAGTGCTCATTAGCCAACGTATTATGCAGCTCAGTTTCATCTGCTCCACATCACTCTTGCGATATCAGGACCATTTCAACACGATTTACACTTTGTCCTCGGCATGGGCAAGTTTTTCTCTTTTTCTCAACTTCACTTCTGTCCTCAGAAACCCAAACTAACTCTGATTGTAGTAAGTGGGCATAATCAACATGTGGACTGAGACTTTCTTTGTTTGGCGAGTGGCAATCAGCCTTAAGGCTTCATTAGTTGGGAACTGCACCTTTAGAAATTACACTGACTGACTTTTATTGAGTTAATATGCCCAAAGCTTACCATTGTCACCAACGTGGATTTTATCACAATACCACTTCAAAACCACTTTATCACCCAGCTCTCGGTGAAGCTGCTATCTGGTAAGATGATTATACATTTTGAACCCTTAAGGGGAATTGAAACACTTAACAAAATTGTCTCTTTAGCTCATTATACACATTACAGGAATTGTTTACTAGTGCTTATTAAGATGATTAAACAACAAACAAGACAATGTTTTATAATTAATGATATTAACAGTGATTAAGCACTCAGTGGTTAAACGTGTGATTTTTTTTGTCTTGATTTATGACTTCATTAAAAATACTGTGGTGGGTAATCAGTGTTTCATTTCTGCCTTTTTCTTGTTCTTCCCTTCAGTATCTCTTTATCTAAAATCAAAGTAAGACAATTGCCTCCATTATTAAATCATTGGTCTTTAATCATCAATAAATGCACACTGCTGTGTTAAAGCATTCTTTTTAAAACAGGTAATGTCTAAACAGCGGTTCCACATCTGACCTTTTCCTGCACCTTCACTGCACACACTGCTTGAATGAATCCATGAGGTCAAACATGAGCCCTGCAGCAGAGCAGACTGCATGTAAACATCTTTAAACCTGACTCTGGACTATTTTTGCCACATCTGAGCGAGAGCAGGGAGAGAGGAAGCGCTGGTGCAAAAGCCTACAGGCGTCTCAGGATGTATTTTTGAATCCAACATGATTTTTTTCTCTGCCTGTTTATTGTTGAAAAAGGGAGGGGAGGAGGAGAGGTGGGAGGGAGAGGAGGGAGAGATTGTTGCTTGTGAAGAATTGTCTGTTTGGTGTGAAGAGCTCGGGGCGGCTCTTATGGGATTAAGAACATTTGGGGAAAATGGGGTTGTGGGGCTTATTATTAAACGTGGGTGCAGTGACATGCTTTACGTGTAAGTATGTCTATGCTGTGTGTGCATGTGCGTGTTAGTGAGTGGTTGGCAGCGGCTGGTGTTTATCCCCCAGCCTGCTTGTTCTTCATCCAGCTCTGTGGATTACAGAAAGAATGTCGTGTGAGGAGACTCTGCTCCTATAACTCTGTGTGTGTGCTTGTGTTAGGGGTTGAACCAGCATGTATGTGCGGTTATGTACGTGTGATTTTCTCATGAGCACACAGTTTTTTAGACTGTGTTCCCACCTCAGAGGGAATGTCAGCCTATGAATGTGAATGAATTGTTCCCCATCACAGATAACAGCAGGAAATGGGTTTCAACTCTGCAGGTCTTCCAGAGCACAGCAGTAAAAATGCTGAACATACACACACCTTCATTTTTAAACCAGACACCAATCACAGAGAAGGATCCCACACATCAAAACCTACTGCATGTCATTTTTTTATATATTCATATGAAGGGATTTGTTGCACTTAATTCAAAGACAGCCTGATATTGAGGTAAAATTAAAGCAGGTTTCTGCTGTGTAAAGAATTAAGTATTTTGATGGGAGGATCACACATCAAGAGAAATTGTTAATGCTGTTGAGATCCTAGATATCCCCCGAATATGTTTATTCATTCAAAATATATTTCTAAGAAAGATATTTGGTAAGAAAATACACACTACTCTAATACTACTGTATTTTAAGTCACCTGTAAAACAATGCACAACTTATAAGGATCATGCATTCCTGGAATGAGCAACACAGCTGAACATGTGGGTAGCACCCTCAAAAAAGTGCCAAAATCCCCTTTCTCTGGAAGAAAGCCTTCGGTCCCATGTCTTGGCAGTATTACTTGGTCCCATGACACCAAGTAATACTGCCACTCTGTATGCGAGAACACCAGCTTCCAGTTGCAGGGGATTTTGGCACTTTTTATAAGGGCGCATCCCACATGTTAAGCAGTGTTGCTCATTAAATGAGTGCACGATCCTTACAAGTTGTGCCTCACTGTAAAGGTGGTCAATCAGGCTTTCCAACAATTTAAAATACAGTACCATGGTGGAGGTAAAGGCGAGAAAATAATCAAACAAAATAACATTTCCAAACTTTTTTGAGGATTATATTTATAGCAATTTAGTTTATGTTGGTTCCAAAAAAAAATCCCAATTTACAGAAAGTTTGCAATAATACTTGACTGTTCAGCAATTAAAGGCTCATCAACCACAAGCCAATCTGTTCTGAATATTTTAAACTGTTAGGGAAACTGTCATTTATAGGGGCCTTTATAAAGGAAGATTATGAAGCCTGTTTTTTTTTCTTTTTTTTTTTTTGTTTGTTTGTTTGTTTTTTTTTTGTATCATATATGACTATTCATACTGAATCAAAGAAGTTTATAAGCTGAGTAAAAAATAAATGGTTAATAATTTAGGGTAAATTCTTAGTGCAAGTGTCCACTTGAGACTGGCTGCAGGAACCCTGAAGGTGTTACAGTTGTGTGCAGGAAATGGACCCAAATACACATTTTTACTGCCTGGTTCAAAAAAGAGCTTCAGTCCAAATGTAAAATACATCTATGTGCTCTCACTATGGGTGGAGAATTATTTCACATTTTATTGAGGATTCCTGGTTGTAGAAATAAAGGGCATAATATGGCCTCACCTGTGTGAGTAGGTTGAGCCAAAGTTTGGTTGAGATGGCACGAACACTGTGGTACCATCCATAACAACACATCAACATTGTTACAGAGGCTCCTTTAACAGATTTTTCAACAGACGTTGTGGGGGCCTGATTTGAAATTGATTTTTTTTTTTTCTTTTTTTTTTTGGCCTATGTCACATAATTTTTATTTTCTCCAGAAATGTAGGCAAATTTTAACATTAAAATGTGAAATCAGTCCCTATCACCCAAACTGTTACCAGCCGCATTGGAAAAACTGAGATACTTCTTTCTGGGACTGTCATGTCACCCATCACTGGATATGTGTTATATTTTTGATTACAATAGCTAACTGGTGGTTTTCAAAGGTCAAAAATAAAGTCTTTCCTGATTAAATTGTTTATATCTGGATTGATTTTGGGGTTGTTTTGACAGCAGTGAGTATTATACATGAAAAACATACCCTAAAACCGAAACATATTTAACCCCTCACACTTTCTCAATTTGATCATCTTGGGGATGGAGGGAAGTTGTGGGCGGCCTGAAGTGGCCTGAGGGCGACCAGTGGATAATAACTCTCTAATTTTACAACAGTACTGTTCGGTATCTGTAAGCTGTGATGCCTGTAGACAATATCAGTGTGTTTTTAAACTAATAGCTCATGAGTCCCTGTTCTGAGACCCCTTCAGAAAAACAAATGGGTATGATAAGATATTTTGCTCACAGCCGTCCTCCCCTCTCTGTCCTTCTGTCCTCTGATTTCTAATCTTATCCTCACACCTCGACATCGCTCTGAGCAACCTTAAATTGAAGCTGTAAAAACAAACCGACTGAATCTGATAAACACAAATCTCAGTGACGGTACAGCAGGACTGATTCTGTGTTTTTATTTCTCTGCAGCTGCAGCAGCAAACACACTCACAGTGTTGTTGTTTACTGCTGGTATCTGAGGACAACCATCAACTCTTCTGCCAGGTACACAACAGACAACTTCTCTTTCAGAAATGGTTCTCTGAACTAAATGATATGGACATGGACAATAGAACTGACCTTTGACCTCTATCATTTTCAGGTAGTTGGAGACAAAGTCCTTGAGGAGGAGATCAGCTTCCCGGTAAGACTACCATACACAATCATTCAACAATTATATCAGCCATTTTCATGTAGTCCTCTATATGTGGCACCATATTTTGTTTTCCTGGGAGCAATAAGTTGGGACCCTAACATGAAAGCAGGGAGGTCTGTGATACTTTCTAACAAGCATAAGTGTTGTAACCGCGTGTTTTGGTTTCTTTGACTGACACTACAGAGCAAACGTCCCCCATGTAATCTTTCATAATCCCTGGCAGAGGTTATAATTAAGAAATTTGGTCATAATCGTTTCCTCTGGGCCGCTCTAGTCTCCTGTATCCCTGCTTTAAGTGCAGACGAAGCATTTTGAACAGGCTTTCCTTTAAAGAGGAAAGGCTCTGTACTTAGGGCTTAATGATGTGTGAAATCTTGATAGTACTTGGTGTGGAGAGATATTGAGACACAGAAAAACACCTTAGACAGGCAATTTGTGCTCATTAACAAGGAAAGTAAAATACCTCACTTAGAGTAAACGGTGTAAGGATGTATGTGCTTTCATTCGTGCCTCTCTCTCATTTATTACACTGTTATTTTGTTTACCTAAATCAATCTTCACTCACCCAGTCCTGAACTCTTTCTCTGTCTCCAGCTGATGTTCGGGCGATTCGGACAGGTTGTCGAGAAGAAGAAGTCGATCACTCTTCAGGACATCAGTGCTGTAAGGAAAAACTTTTTGTCCAAGCCATCTGCAGTCTCTTTCCCTTTTTTGTAATTTATTCTGTCTTTGTATTGAACTCTATGATAAGATAAGATAAGATATTCCTTTATTAGTCCCACAGGGGGAAATTCCAAATATACAGCAGCTGCAGGATACAAGAGAAATATAAGAAAGAAGCATTGTAAATGAAAAATAAGGTAATTACAAATCAAATACAGTAAAGTAAAATAGAAATAAAAAATAAAAAAGTATATAGTATATAGTAAGTGGTATATTTACAGTCCTTATGAACATGTTTGTTATTATACAGATGGTTATGTACATGTTGATATTTAACAGGTGGAGATTTGAGATATCATGAATATAAATATGGTAGTTATGTACATTTTTGTTATTTTACAATGAAACATTTCAGGTATTACAAATATAAATATGGTTTATTGCACACTGGAGAGGTTTTTGTTGTGGAGTCTAACAGCTGCAGGAAGGAAGGACCTGCGATACCTCTCCATCAAACACTTCGGGTGGAGCATCCTGTCACTCACGGAGCTCTGGAACTCTGCGTCTCTGTCTTTCAGGAGGAGCGAAGGCAGCTGTCCAGTATGCTGGGCTGTGAGATCTCCTCCATGCTGTGTGTCCCTGTGGTCAGCAGGGCCACTGGGCAGGTGGTGGCGCTGGCGTGTGCCTTCAACAAGCAGGGTGGGCAGAGGTATGTCTGTAAAACACAGTTTACAGCAGTCCTACAGAATGATTCCTGTTATAAGTTTTACTTCCCACTGGCATGAATTGGATATTATTGAGTTTACAGTGATGCATGCTGTATTTCATTTATTTTGTCATATGTGGTACAAAGGGGTGTGTCCATACGGCCTCAGAGGGTTTGTATTTAGTTATTGTGCACATGCATAGAAATATATAAAGCTAATACATACCCTGACAGCTTACAGTAAACTTAAAACTGATAACATAAGCCTAAATATATGTTTTACATTGAAGAATAAGGCATCAGATGGACAATGTCACTGAACTCAAGCATGGGATGTCATGTCATTGCACGCCTGCCGTCCACACTGCATCTTCTAAAAATGTCAATATTGTCAGTATTTTACTACCATAAAATGCTATAATAACCACTAGCATCCTGCTGAAACAGCCAAATGGTTTATTTTAACTCAAGCTCTGCCTTTGACATGGTAAACAGCTAACCTTTGACTGGATTTTAGGGTAGCACCTGGAGTGGCCAATTTTAACCAGATTAAGGTATTATTCAGATTTTACTATTATTCAGACTACCTATTTTGACTTGCAGTACCTGTAAACACAATGCTACTTTATTTTTATCAATCTATTTATATTTACCTTTTTTATTCATTGCTTCAATGGTCAATATTTTTTGCCATAGTTGAGCAGCTCTAGGTCATACTCAAGATGACTTAACGCTGAAGTGTATTCAAAATTCTGGGACATCAGTCCAAAGATGATTTGGCTTCTCCTAAATCCTAAAGCGCTGACTCATGCTAGATTCAAAGATTTATCTGGCAGCCGCTTACAGTAATGTTAAGAAGAATGGATAACCTGATTGGTTGTGCTCGCCAGCACAGATTTGTAGAGTTTAGAGCAGCCAAGAGTCAGCTGCTGTTTTTTTTTTTTTTTTTTTTTTAACTGAAAGCTACTGCTAACCAGCAGGACGTGCTGCTCGGTCCACCATGGATGGCTTTGTACCCTGTGTCAAATCACTCAATCAGTGTGTGTTTGTGTGTGTGTGAGTACTTGTACCCATGCAGATGGCTGTGATGATCTCGAGTCAGGTCATGAATCTCGCAGCGGATGGCCTGGATGAAAGTTTGGCAGGATTTGTGTGAACCTGTGCTTGTGTGTGTGTTGTTGTTATTTTTGTCCAGGAGCAATGCTGATGTTACCTGAATACAGACAGGCAGATGAATGTTAAAATGTTCCCTCCAGCTGCATCTGTGTTTGTGCATTTGTTTAAAAACAGCTCTTATCTATCTATCTATCTATCTATCTATCTATCTATCTATCTATCTATCTATCTATCTATCTATCTATCTATCTATCTATCTATCTATCTATTCATGTTGCATATCAACTCCACACAGAAAGGCCCTGCCCCAAAGGGATTTGAATCAAGTCCCCTCTTGCTGAGATGACAGCACTGTTAGACACAACATAAGGGTAGGGTTGGGCTGTTGGATGTTCAAAATGAAAAGTACTGAAATCTGTCCCAATAAAGACATTCATAAAGGAGTATTAACAGAGAATCAACATAGCGCACACATGCACCTGATGTGATAGCTGCAGCAAACTTGAGCTGGAGCTGGCACACGCATCAGCAAAACGTGTCCGTTGTGAACCAGGCATATATCAATGGTTTCCAAACCTTTTCTGCTTGGCTCCCATTTGGTAGATGAAGGAACCATCTAAACCCTCATCCATCACCTTACCCATAAATATATTTTGATGTCAACTCTGTCAGGTACAAACCTCCTATCTCCAAAATTGCTACTTTTTAGGAAATAAAAAAAAACTCTCTTCTACTAAATGAATGAATACTGTAGTGTCCTGATTACAAATATTTTTTTGTATTTTAACTTGGTTTAAAGTTTATAAAACCTGCTCACCAACGTGGAAGCTGAGCGATAGCACTGTTATATGGGGAAAAAAATCATAAAAAGGAGATTTTAAGTTTGTGTTTGACAGCAACAAATTTATAGATTTTTAGAAAAAGCATTTTCAGGTGAAAACACAAACAGAAACCTAAAAAGTTTCAGCACAGGACAGACATGAGTTATGCAAGAGTATTGCCTGACCCAACATTTTTAAGGTTTTGGGACCCATCGACCACTAAAATCGGTCGTTCCATCTCGTGTAATGTTAGATAATGACTGTCAACAACAGGCCAGTCTGGGATGCCACACAACTCTGTAAAAGAAAGACAAGCAGGTTTGAGTTTGGCCCTGCCTCCTATGATGTATTCATCCACTTCAGAAGCATTGACAAATGACAGCACCGAGAGCTCTGCATGTGCAATGAGCACAGGTGTAAACAAGTTAAGGCTGATGCCTTGAGAGCATCTCTGAAAAACAGTGTCCCTAACCTCATGATGCGTTAAAGAGGAGCTACCACAGACTATACAAAGAAAAATGAAGCAGAAAAACAGCAGAGGAACATGGTGAGTGACCTCTTACAATTATAAACAAACTAACATCTCATTCAACATCACGTTTGGAGAAACAAACAAGAGGAAAGTTCTCTAAATACAGTATGTTTGTCTGCGGTCTTTGGTGTTGCCCCTCCTCCCTTCACCTTCATCACATCAGGTGCTACATGCAGACGGTTTCAGTCGTGTAGTCCGTCATGCTCGTCAGAGAAGTCACTGTGTGAATTTATGGCTCCCTGGTTGCCTAGTCTGACATATCGACTGTCGTTACAGACGAAAAAAATTGTGTAGTTTGACCACAGCATAAAAGTCCCCTCTTAAAAGTTTGCAACCTTTGCTGAAAGCTCATGTAAGAGTGCAATATTTTAATATAGCATTGCCGTGCACCCCAGACATAGCCATGGGCCTTCCCTAGGGGCCATGGGCCTCACTTTGGGAAACCCAGCAAGTTTAAAATATGCATAAGTGAAACTGCAGTGACATTTGTGTTTTTTATTGCTTTCTGTCTTCGTTAAAACACATCACTCAAATACATTGCACTCAGAACACATCCTTGCTCTGAAAAACAACCCCTCTGCTTTGCATGTTTTTCCTCTCTCTCTCACTCTCTCTCTCTCTCTCTCTCTCTCACTCTCTCTCTGGGATCACGTCCTATAATTTCTCTCTCTGCCACTGGTGCTGCTGACAGGGCTGGCATCTCATTACCATGGTAACAGCAGCAGGATTATTGTTGCATCTCTGCTTAAAATGTGATAAATCTTTCTTTTGCTCCAAGCGCAGTGATGCTGGTCTGAACAAACACCCCTTCATCATACAGGATGCATATTCATGTGTGTGTTATTTATCCTCTCTCCATCTCCGCCTGCCACCCTAAAAGTGACACCCTTCCTTAAATGCAGATGCACACATCCACATACACACACGTTCATGCAGGTTGTGACGTTAGTATCAGGTGCATAAGTCAGTGTTGTTGCCAGAAGACAAAAACCGCACACAAACTATCACATGCCCTGATTTTGCTTTATACTCAGAGCCTGTTGAAAGCTCAGCATGGTGTTTTCTTAAGAATACGGAGGATTCTGCTGCTGATGGTGTACATTTAACAACTTAAGTAGCAGTGAAGAAAATGCTCCTAATGGAGTTTTATGTTTAAAAAAGCTGGCAAAGCTGTTTCTGTTGGATGAATCACTGAGGACTTGGAGTTTTTTTCATTGTAGCTTTGAGACACAGCACCCAATTATTTCAGCGTCACACACAAATGAATTCATTCCATGTAAATGCCACTTTCACTGCTGAAAGTGTTATTTCTTACTGTGTCTATCCAACTCCTGCTCCCTGGGAATGGACACCTGCTGGTTCTCATTCCAACTGCAGAAATAGAGACTATTTTCTTTTGTGCTTGCAAATAACTATCTGCTTCTCGGATGCATTATTCTTCAGCATGGCTCATATACTGAGGTCCCTGCTGCATGTCAGTCATAGAGGATTTGTTCCTGCGGCGTGAGAGTGAACTTAATCACTCTTTGGGTGAGTTTCCCAGACCTTTTCTCAAGTCCAGTCCAAATCCTGCCCCCTTTTGCAGGGATACCTGGAAGAAAAAGCTCAGGGCAGTAAAGCCCTTGAGCTCCATGCAGTGCTTGGCTTGTACTCAGTAATGTGCCACTGCCCTCTATGGGCAACAAGTGGAAACTGCAGGCAATTAATGGCATAACTGAGGTCAGTGCAGATAATTTCATTCATCAGTCTTCATTTGGCAGCCTAATGCTGTCAAGTTATCGCATCATTTAATTTTAAAGGAGAGTGATGGACACATTCAGCACCTGAAGGAATCCACTCTGTGGCTCCTTTCCAAGGCATTTAGACCTGTTACAGTAACTTCCTCTAAAGTCACATTCAAACAGTTTTAAGTAATGATACATTTTACCTCTGTATTTGGGATGCAACGTGTGATTTTTCATAAGAACGTATGAAGTATACCACACTTGTGTTTGTCTGTTTGTTCTGCAGTGCAAACAAGTCTTAATTTTTCTTAGTTCTTAGGTCTTAAAATGCCATGAATTTGTCTTAAAAACATGTACAGACCTTTTAACGATACAGTTTCATGTTTTGTAATGTTTGATATTTCTCTATTTTATTCTATTTGAAAACCTATCAGCAGAATTATTGTTGTTTTAATTGTTTCTTTGTAGTTTTATTATTCTCATAGTTTATTGTTTGGCACCGAAACAAGTCACACTCCTTGTGTAAATGTTCCTGGAAATAAAACCCAATTTTTGCACTTGCAAAAAACAGCAGTGTAATTAATCATGCTCTATTTAAACCCAAAAGTAAGATACTGAAATCCTGCACTGAACAGAAGCTCCTGAACAGGGTGTCCTCAACATCTTTAAAAGTATTACAAGTCTTTTCTCTCAGCAACATCAATGTTCATCTATATGATGCAGGTAGGGATTTGATATGAATTAAGCATCTCTGAATTTCCCTTAATACATGGGACAGCTACTTAACTGTTTTTTCATAAGAATTTGGTGCTGATGTAACCAGTTAGACAGTGAAGACGGGTCTTGGAATACATAAAGAGGGCACTTAAAGTTGTAAAAGTATCAAATTTGTATGAATGCAGTATTCTGGCAATTACATGTAAATCAAGATTGATCCATTCTCTGTATATTGTCCCACATTGTGAAATGTTAGGCATTGCTTCTTTTCATAAAATAAGTCAATTATGTTATGAACACTGAAAATAAAACACTGAATATTAATAAAGGATAAATTCTAGAGACCTTAATGACTTCAGGAAACAGAAAAACATATCATTTCCCTGTGCCTATCCTGCCTTATTTACCAGCATTTAGAGCATTTACCGATACTGGGATAAACCAACTGTGTCAGTCAAGTTACTCAAAAGTTAGAAAAAGTTACTTTTTTACTTAAATGTAACAATATAATTCTACCTTCCTCTCAGTATAAAAATTATACTGTTCAAATTATTAAAAAGTGGCTAAGTGACAAAATATTACCCTCATTAGAAGTAAAATTTCATTGTCTTGAAATACAGTCGCAAGTCAGTAGATCGATATCTCAATAAAACAAACTAAATGTACTCTTCCTCACAAAAACTCAGTCCAATAAAATCCTATGAAATATACTAAAAGCCAGTGTTATTGTGACCTAACCAGTGCTGGACAAGATACTTGTTAAATGTTTTTTTTATGCAGTGTGCAGGCTTGCTCTCGTCTGCCCGTCTGCAGGTTCAGCCTGTTCGGCACCAGCATGAATGAAGACTGTAAGGATCAGGCTGCATCACCATCATAAAGACAGTCACTCTCTGTCTACTAAAGTCATTGTGTCCACGTGTCCGTGTGTCTGTATGTCTTTTACTTATTCCTAAAGGGTGTTTTTGGACAGTAACAGGGCATTGACACAGCTGCTCCTATCATTGCTGTGGGGAAAAGTAGCTTGTTTAGATGATACTGCACTACATGATCAATGAAATAACTAAGTTACTAAAAAGCTAATTAACTCAAGTAAACAAGAATGCTATCACAAAGCTACTTGAAAATGTAACTAAGCTGCTATTACAATGTAATTGAGCAAGTGATTTTGTCCAAAGCAACACACAGCTAAGGTAGGTTTGATCATGCAAAAGACTTTACCAAAGACTCCACCTGGGATGTCACGCTGTGGCAGGGATTCATGATCCTGACCTCTTGCTTAGTGGGCAGGCTTTTTAACCTACTGAGCTATCAAGTCACAATGCTGATGTTTCTATTTGAAGTGACCTTACTGCCCGATGTTGACTTAACTGTATGAATTCAAGCTTGCTTTAAATACAGCCCTTGAGTAAAAATACTCCTTTGTTGAAAGAAAAATACCAAAAATTGTAAAAAAAAAATGTTCAACAGAGTTTTCTTCAGGAAAACACTGTCTACAGTAATGGAAGATGTTATTAAGATATGAGTAATGAGTGGTTCTCATCAGTTTTTGTTGTGAAAGAGAGCCTGTTGAGCCACACCCCACATTGAATCAGAATCCTTTAGAGCCGGAAGAGGTGGGAGCTACAAGCGAGATGACAACAGGACGTAACTACTCGAACAGGGATTAGCATAGATGGGAACAGCTTCAGTAGGAGTTTTTGGACTCCATCTGTTTATTGAATGAAAAACATACAACAGCACTACAAACTTCTTTCGAATTTTTGATTGGCACCAATGGGATCAAGGCCCCCATTTGGCCATTCCCCTGCCCTGGTCACCTCACCCCCTTATGGGGCTGCCGTGCTCAAGAGGGTCACTATTTGGGAACCACTGTGTCAATTATAGTTAGGCACAGCAGGTTACATACACCTGTAAACACCACAGTAACTCACTGATGTGTGAGGTTAATGTGTAAAGTGTCCATCAGATTAAGCTGTCATGTTCATAGGCATTTTTACATGACTCGCTCAACCGTGGGAGCAGTTGGAGGTTTGCTCATAGATACATGGACATGCGTTTGCTGGAGCTGGTATTGGACCTAGACCTTCAAGCTGAGAGAAGACAGACTCTACCACTGATTTGTCATCCAGTTTGCACAACATGAAACTAATAGAAACAAACACTCATGATTAATAAGTCAAAATTGGAGAATGAGTGGATTTATGCTTGAAAAAATGAATAACCAATGATGCAAGTAGTGGTAAATTAATTTTCTGACATGTTTATAATGAATATCTGATGTTTGGGAGTGCATCAGTCCCACAGCAGCCTATTAGCTCAACTCAATCCAGATGTATCTTGAGACTGTGTGTGTGTGTTCCTCCCTCACTGCAGACACACAGAAGCAGATGAACATGTAATCCAGCACTGTTTCTGCTACACTTCCACCGTCCTCACTTCGACTTTGGCCTTTCAGAAAGAACAGAAACTCAAAGTGGAGTGCCAGGTATAGCAAACACATGCACATACACCACATGCTTGGGTAAATATAAATTTATCCACTATTAAAGACCTGTTTACCATTTTCTCCACGCAGGCACTCCTACAAGTGGCCAAGAATCTCTTCACACACTTGGGTAAGATTTTCCCCTTCTGTCAGTCGGTCCATTGAGTAGGTTGGTAAAAATGTGATTGAAATTGTTTGATGGCTGCCTTTATCCATGAGAAAAGGAGACAGCCTAACTAAAAATAAATCTTATTAAAAGTTCCTATTAGGGTGGAGAGCTGAGAGTGCACCATTCTTGCAACATCCTTTGGTTCCCATGCACTCCAGCATGCCTAATATTTCCAGATGTAAGGAAAAGCACACAAATGAGAAAAGGTTTTATCAGCATATTTGGTCTCCTTCCATGATGGTGAGTGGATTTTATAAACTTCAACCAAATTAAGGACCAAAAATGAATAAATTTAAGGAATCTTACCAGTAATTGTGCTCACAGATAATAACACAGGCTGTCCAGTGTGTTTATATACACAGTAAAGAGCTAAAGATTCCTGCAGGAAAATGAGAAAATAAATTACTTTATGCCCACAGTTGTTTGATGTTCATTAATCAGATATATGATAACCATTTACCTGTTTGATCCTGACTGGAGATTTAGTTATTAATGAGGTTTATGTATGCAGAAGTTTTTTACTAATCTTTCTCATGTTATGCAAGAACATTACAACCAATATATTGTGCTCTGTTAAAAACACAACCTATTTTTTCAAGGGTAATGAAAAAAAATTAGAGGAGGTACCAACAAAGACTAAATAGTGAAGTATCAATAACTGTGCTAATTTAATGAAAACAAACCTGAAAAAAATACCTTTCTAGAAGTATATAGAAAGTTAGTAGTTTTATAAGTTAGTTTTGAATGAACTTAAGTATGTATAGTGCACTTAAATGAGTGAAATTAAAATATGAGATCATACACTAGAATAGTTATTAAAATGTGTATTTAAGTTAGTTTAAAGGAACAAAATATTTTGACCAAAATGAATGTCTGAAAAATTTGGACTTTTAGTCACCTAAATTGTTTTTTTATATATTTGTTGACTGGAATTAGGTAAAAGTGACAATGTGAAATTTAACTGAAAACAAATTATTGTAATTGAGGATCTCTTTTGTGCACTTGTACTCTATTGAGTGGCTTAATAAATCAGTTTTTTTACCGATCAGTACTATAATCATTTTTGAGGAAAGTTTAAACAGGCAACCTGCTTTTGCCTGCTTTAGTATCTCAATACCAACTTCATAACTTTGATACAAAACCAACTTTCAGGATACTCAAAAAACTTAAATGAAACACGTTTAATATTAACCTGACATGCCAGACGGACAGTTTCATATATCCGCCACGGAAATATTCCTGCAGGATTTCATACAATTAATCAGCAGGTCCATCTGCTCTCCAAGGTTAGTTTAATACACTGCCTGGCCAAAAAAAGTCACCACCAAAGAAAAGGTCACACACTCTAATATTTTGTTGGACCGCCTTTAGCTTTGATTACAGCATGCATTCGCTGTGACATCATTTCAGTAAGCTTCTGCAATGTCACGAGGTTTATTTCCATCCAGTGTTGCATTCATTTTTCACCAAGATCTTGTATTGATGATGGGAGAGTCTGACCACTGCGCAAAGCCTTCTCCAGCACATCCCAAAGATTCTCAACGGGGTTAAGGTCTGGACCTGGACCTTGTGGTGGCCAATCCATGTGTGAAAATGATGTCTCATGCTCCCTGAACCACTCTTTCACAATCTGAGCCCGATGAATCTTGGCATTGTCATCTTGGAATATGCCCGGGCCATTAGGAAAGAAAAAATCCGTTAATGGAGTAACCTGGTCATTCAGTATATTCAGGTAGTCAGCTGACCTAATTCTTTGGGCACATAATGTTGCTGAACCTAGACCTGACCAACTGCAGCAACCCCAGATCATAGCACTGCCCCCACAGGCTTGTACAGTAGGCACTAGGCATGATGGGTGCATCACTTCACCTGCCTCTCTTCTTACCCTGATGCGCCCATCACTCCGGAACAGGGTAAATCTGGACTCTTCAGGCCACATGACCTTCTTCCAGTCCTCCAGAGTCCAATTTTAAAGCTCCCTTGCAAACTGAAGCCTTTTTTTCTGGTTAGCCTTACTGATTAGTGGTTTTCTTAAGGCTACACAGCTGTTCAGTCCCAATGCCTTGAGTTCCCTTCACATTGTGCGTATGGAAAGGCTCTTACTTTCACTATTAAACATACCCCTGATTTCTGCTGTTGTTTTTTTTTTATTTGATTTGGCCAAAAGTTTCATTCAGGATTTTTTTCCGACCACATTTCGTCCTCGAAGACGATGGTTCCCCCTCGAAGACGATTTTTAACCCAATTTTAGTAGTTTCTGCAGTCTCCTTAGATGTTTTCTCTGCTTGATGCATGCCAATGATTTGACCCCTCTTAAACAGACTTACATCTTTTCCACAAACTACAGAATGTGTCTTTCAACATGGTTGTTTAAGAAATGAGAAGCTACTCATTGCATCAGCTGGGGTTAAATAACTTGCAGTAATTATCCAATAGGTAGCTCGTACCTTTTTGCTTGGCTAAATCCAGATGGCGACTTTTTTTTGGCCAGGCAGTGTATGTCATAGATCAGGAACAGGATGTTCACAATGTCTGGTCATATTTTAGGAATCAACAGTTTATCAGCAACATTAAAAGTTAAAAATACAGTTACAATTAGGATTTAGTTTTTTTAATGTCTACAGACAAATTGTTGACTGAGATTCAATTCAGTTCAGTTCAGTTCAGTTCAAACAAGATTATTACTCCCTTTGAGGGTAATTTGTTTGAAGCAGCTTGTTCATAAAAACAGAAACAAACCATAGTAACATACATACAAACAACAGATGAAGCTGAAGAAAAATCAAGGCCTAGACCGAACCCTGATATCAATAAATGATTCATAAGTAATCAGACTTGATAAAAGGTGATAAAAATATTTAAAAAACACAGTAAAAAATCAGTCTGATTAAAAATGTGCAATGGAGAGGATAAAAGCAAGTACTAAGTATAAAAACCCATAAAATCTAAGGACATTGGGTAATCTGACTGCAGAGGAGATGCATGATTGAGAAAAGCGTTTAGTTTTACAAACAGGTAAAACATAACGTCACAGGTGGCAACAGAGAAAATTCACACAAGAGCACATGATGTATTGTCTTTTTCCTACTTTTGGTCAAGTATAGTGAGGTTGTCCAAGACAATGACTTACATTGTGAACAAAATTTATTTTTACTGATATCTTAGATGAAAAATTTCATTGTAGGACAAATGATCATTTTGTGTTTCTGTTGTATATATTTCGTTTGGTCAAATACTACTGCATACTAAACTCATCGCTGTTGACTAATCATGCTTAAACTGTTCCTTCTTTTAAGATAGAAAAGTGTACTTAAAATACTTAGCACTTTAAGTGCTTTATACCTTAAGTACTTTTACTTTTAGTTGACTTGCTTCATAGCTGGATACTTGTACTTGAGTAAAAAATTCTCATAGTAACTTAACTTTTGCTTGAGCTCAATAGTTTTGTTATCATTTCACACCTTACAATGACTGGATGTGACTTCATTTTCATATTTTCATCTATGGACTAAGATCAACACTGATTGCAGAAAAGCTGCCAAAATGAGTCAGTCAGTCTGTGTGACATTGTACTTCAATTTGTGTTAATGGTTGATATTTAAGTGACCGCCAAGTGAAATGAATGGTGCACGTAATTGAATGAGAAATTAGCGAGCCTTAAAGGTGATTACAGCCCGGATCATAACCATAAAATCAAAAGGGCATTAAAAGCCATGGCTCCACCTCTCTGTCCTATAATTACACTAGGGCATTTGGATCTTATCTAACAGCGAGCACCAACAGTAGAAGAAGTCATTGATGAATCATCATGATGTGGGCACAAAGAATTGATCGGCTGGTAGAACAAATTGCCTCTCGCTGTACGGCTGGCTTGATTACAAAAGCCCTTATCAGCGTGTACAGCTGATCCTCGGATGCTTGCAGTGCGATCCATGTTTCTGTCTTTACAGGCTTATTCCTTTAATTTCCTCTGCTTTCCCTTTATTTCCTCACTCACCCCCCCTCTCTCTCTAATTCTTTCAGATGATGTGTCAGTGCTGTTACAGGAAATTATAGTGGAGGCCAGGAACCTCAGTGATGCAGAGATGTAAGCCCTTCATCTTCAAAGGGATGTTCAGTGTTTGCGTGAACGAGACCGTGTGTGTGTGTGTGAGCTCATGTGCATCTTTATCTCATTTTTAAAACACTATCTTGGCAATTGCTCTTAACTGACTTGCTGCATTTTAATTGAGGTTACAAAATGGGCCGAGATTAAACCAGTTAAACTGCTCTTATTTTCTCAGTCTTTGTTTTCCTCTGAATCTGTTTTGTTTGACCTTTTCCAGCTGTTCGGTGTTCCTACTGGATCGTGTCAGTCATGAATTGGTGGCCAAAGTGTTTGATGGAGGCGTGGTTAGTGATGAAGAGGTACACATGCACTTTATTTTGAACTTTATTCATTATGTCTTTATTCATAAAGCACAGTAGATTAATTGGACAGTGGGGAGAGAGGGGGGTTAATGACATGCAGGAAAAGGATTCACAGGCCACACTTGAGTCGAAGTAGCCTGCAGTTCACTACCTCCACACTGGGAGCCCAGACTTAACCATTAGACCACTCTACAAGCTCACTTTTTCCAGTATAGAGTTGTGCATTGGTTTGACAAAATTTTGTAGGTCAACCAGGAAAAGTAGGTATTGTTGAACAAGCCTGGAATACGCCAGGACCACAGTAACACCCCCAATAGGTCCAAATCAGACTCAAGTCCCCAACACCCCTCAAATTAAACCAAGTCAACAATTAAATCAAGTCATTAAACAACAAAGAAAAGTACTGGGTGGAAGCAATCCGAAAACAATTAACATTAAAATATTATTTGGCCCTTAGCTTTGTCCCTGGGTGAAGATATCCTGAGGCATACTGTAGCTGGTACATAACAGTACATGGTGCCACTGAAAGCATTGCAATTAACCTACTTACAGGTTCAAACCACTCAATAAACTATGCTGGCTTGATAATATGTTACAGTAAGATTCTTTACAGAGTTTTTCATTTCCTCAACAAAGTCCAAATAGTTTTTGAGCAGTTTTGACCTATAAGTGGGTTAATTACAAGGCATAGCTGTACTGCTATGTACCAGCTACCGTCCACCAATGGTATAGTTAATATTAGCTTGTAAAAAAATCTAACTTATTAGTTTTAATAAGATATTACTGACACAAAGAGGTTAATTGTTGTCTTGTAAAGATGAATAAATACTTTATTATGCGCTTATTTTCAGATAAAGTATTTTGAAGCTACTGGATCCAAGTTTGGAACAGTATTCAGATTAAATCAGCAAATGTCAAAACAAAAAAGTTCATAAACTCATAAGCAATAACAAGTCCATTATTTATGATTTTAAGAATTGACTAATTCATGTAAATAACCTTTTGAATGCTTATAGCAGGTTTGTAAATGAATTGATATGAGTGTACAAGGGTCCCATCAGCAATAAATTTTGTTCATTGTACTTTGATCAACATTCACTCATTTGTCTTATTAAGCCTGTTGTAAAGTGCTATAAGTGGCTTTTGCAGTATAACTTACTGATTATAGACGGACCTAATATGAGGTGTTTCTGAAGAGTGTCTTTAAATGAATCTAATGAAGTACATTTGTATGTTTTGTTTATGTGTTGAGCAGAAAGAATTCCGTATCCCAGCAGATCAGGGTATCGCAGGTCACGTGGCCACCACAGGTCAGATCCTGAACATCAAAGATGCCTACTCCCACCCTCTGTTCTACCGCGGCGTGGACGACAGCACAGGCTTCAGGACCCGCAACATCCTCTGTTTCCCCATTAAAGATGAAAACAATGGTAACAAACTATGACAACTCTGGTATATGAGTAGACATAAATAAGACAATAAACATAGTCAAATGAAAATGAGGCTTATCAAAGTAGTTTAAAACTTATTTACCAGAAAAACACATCTTCATTCAATGTTTATAGTGCCACACAAAACTGGATTTATAGCTTAAGTTCATTTGCAATGTCTGTTCAAAGGTGATCAGGAACAAATGAAGGAGAAATGGTTTAAAACATCAGGAAACAAATATGACCACACAAAATGAATACCTCATAAAAAAAAACACAGTGAAGAGAGAGCACAACATCAAACTTGGTTACGTATCAATTTAATCCTTAAAATTTGCTTTTTTGATCAGTGACTTAGCATTTCCCAATGACTGAATGAAAACTTAAATCCATCAAAAAACTCATGGCCTTTATCTACTCTAAAATTCATCAAATAGATCAAGTTGTGAATTACTATAGGTAATCTAATTAAAAACAAGCCTAACTTTAAGGTACCATTGAACTCAGAAAATGCCTATGCTATCCTCGATTAGGAATTAAATCTTGGTTGCATATACAACATCAAGCATAATTAAATTATGAAAAAAATAAACATCCCTTAATTATTTGTGATTGCTTGTACATGGCCAAGAAATTATTCAATCTGATTTGCTGTTATTGCTAACTCTCATGTTTCATAAGGCCAAAGTAAATGCATTTAACAAAACATAAAAGTAACATGAAAATGAAATATGTTGAAGGTGACATACTATGGAAAATTCAACTTTTATGGTTTTCATACAAGAATCTCTGTCCACTAACCCTCATACATGGGGTTTTTGCACCAGCTTTCAAGCTCTAAAACAGCCTGTTCTTAGCAGGGCTGAAACAGAGGGGTTTATGGGCATGCCAAAATCCAATCTCTGAGTGTATATTTAAGAAAGAAACTTCAAAAATACATTCTGGGAAGACCCGTAAAACAAATAAAGAGTCGAATCATTTAATCGATCTTGAATCATTTAAGTTATATATACTCATATCAGGCATAACATTATGACCACCTACTTCCTCGACTGGTCTGCAGCTCTGCTGCCCCATATGCAGTATTCTGACATCTTTCTATCAGAACCTGCATTAACTTCTTCAGCAATCTGAGCAACAGTAGCTCATCTGTTGGATTGGACCACACTGCTAATTCTTTGTTTCTCACGTGCATCAGTGAGTCTTGGCTGCCATCGACCCTGTCGGCTGTTCACCACTGTTCCTTCTTTGGACCATTTCAGCTAAAGACTGCAGACGGGGAACACCTCACAATAGCTGCAGTTATGGAGATGCTCTGACCCGGTCATCTAGCCATCACAATTTGGCCCTTTTCAAACTCTCAAATCCTTATGTCCACCCATTACTGCTTCTGACATAAACTTTGAGGACAAAATGTTAACTTGCTGCCTAATATATCCCACCCACTCACAGGTGCCATTAAGAAGAGATGATCAGTGTCATTGACTTCATCTGTCCGTGGTCATAATGTTTAACAGCTATTAACCCTTTGATGTGCAACGTAGGTACCCCCCTTCTAATGCACAACATGGGTCAGAAATGACCCACATTCATTTCTATGGCTATTTAATGCTGGCTTACTTTGTCTTTGCTCCATCTTTTCAAGTCAATTCATTTATGATTAATTATTGCAAGTATTCTTTAAGTATCCTGTTTTTGATTGCCACATATCCTTATTTTCATTTTTCCCTTTTTATTCTATGAACAGAACCAGTATTTATATTGCAATGACAAGTTTGCACACATGGGTCAGAAATGACCCACACTCAATTTAATGGCTATTTAATGCTTGCTAAATTTATCTTTGTTCCATCTTTTTAAATCAGTTAATTTTATGATTAATTATTACAAGTCAAAAATGACCCATGTGTAATTTGTAATTTAAGTCTTGTAATAATAATTTGTTTCAAGTCATTTCTTTAGCAGTGAGTTGGGCCAAACACTTATGCAGTCAATATTTACGACATGTTTATTTGTAATTTTGTCACACATACACAGATAACAGGTAACAGATACCACAGCTACTGAACTGAGCTGTACTGAACTTTCGTCTGAAAACTGAAAACTGCTGAATTGTGTTCTGACTGTATTCAACTGAACACAATAATATGGAAAGTCGCTTGCACATGAAATTGATATTGGTGATATCAACCGTAGTTAAGCTCTACTATTACTTGAATTTTGAGTACATGTACTCAATCTATGTCAACTAGTGCGCTAGCAGACTTTACTAGTGAAGCAAAAGTGTCACAATTACTACTAGTAGATCAAAAATGGTCACTAGTAAAACTAGAAGACTGTTTTCAGGTCAATTCGTACTACTAGGAGACTTCAGAATGTTCACTAGTACTACAAATAAGTCTTATCTGCTAATAGGGGAGAGGAAAAGCAAATTTAAGCTTCCCATTGGCTTTCAAAAATATCACAACTAATCAGGGTGCTGGATTCGGTTGTAATCCCTCATACCTTATTTGTATTAGGTCTACTAGTACTTCTAGTTCATCTTTAGGCTTTACTAGTACTACTGGTAGACTAAAAAAAGTAGTACTACTAGTGAGATATTTTGAGTTTACTACTAGTACTAGTAAACAAATATTTTGTTTTACTGGTAAAGGTTTTTGGCCCACTAGTGTGCGAGTGTACCTTACTAGTAAAGCAAAATTGCCTACTAGTAAACAATTTTGTGTTACTAGTACTACTGGTAAAGCTTTGAGTTTTTACCATTAACACTTTTTAAGTAGTATTAATATTGGTTGTAATGTTTTCGACACTTTTTGCTCCACTAGTAAAGTCCACTCATCCACTAGTTGTAGAGCTTAACTACGGTTGATATCACCGATATTAATTATTTTCAAGCAGCCTAGCAACCAACTTAGCTAAGTAGATAGCAAACTATAAAGGTTAGTAACTAAATTAGAATCAGCTAACTATAATGGATTATGTCAGCAGCTAGCTAGCTTGCTTACAGTTACTACTTTTAACTCTCTAATAAAAAAATGTACTCTCTCTCTCAAGGTACCCTAAACCTTATTACAGTTGTCTTACAAAGTTGTCATCTAATTCTTCTAAGGTAAGGTTGGAACATTCATAAAAAATAAATAAATAAATAAATAAACTTACATCTACTGGTTCCCCACAAAGTACTTTTATGCATGTGGGTCATTTCTGACCCATGTCTGTAAACATGATGCAGAAATACAAAAGGTGTGATAGTTCATAAAGTCAGGAAAGGAAAATAAAAATGATGATTTGTACATAACAATAAGTAATTTATTGCATACGTGTCATATTTACTGATAAATTAAATTTATTTCAAAGATATATCACAGAAACACTCAGTCATACGTGAAAAAACACAGGAAATGGATATGGGTCATTTCTGACCCATGTTGCGCATTAGAGGGGTAGTGATAAAAAAAGGGGTTTTACTCAAAAATTAAGAAGGGGAAAAATAAAATAATGATATAGGATGATAAAAAAAAACAAGTTAAGTGAGGAATACCTTGAAGGCTGAATGATGATATTCATTTATTGCAAAGATATAGACAATAAAAACTCAGCCGAGTCACTTTTGACCCATGTTGCGCATCAAAGGGTTAAATACTCTGATCTTTGCTTTAAAAGGCAGCTGAACTATATTAAGTCCATGTTTAGCTCTGTAGATTAAGTATTTTAATTTGCCTTGGATTTTAATTACATTAATATTGACATCATAAATTCTTATGAGTGCTTTCCAAAGCCGTTTTTGTCAAATGATAGCTCATAAAAACTGCTTTGCTAGACAAAGAGAGGTACCCTGTAAAGCCTGTGAAGTCCAAAAGCGCACAAACAATGACATATAAATGTTAATGATAACATGAGAATCATCATTATTGGCTTATTGTACAGTGTCAGATTTAGCTCTACGATAACCATATGTTTTTAAATGAGCATTTAACTTCTATACAGTTCTTCAGTTTAAGATAAACTCAGATATACCTCAAAGTGTATGTAAAGGGCTCCAGTGGGAACCATACTTGAAATACAGCAGCCCTGAATGTTACTCCCAGCCTCCTACAAAAGCAGAAGACTGTGATTTTTCTCTTTACGGCAAACTGTTTGGAGTTTAAACCAAAAGTTTAAATTCCGATCTTTTTATGTGTAATTAGGTAGAGCTCAGTGTGAAATTAGTTGCAGTCAGCAGACCTTTTTTATTCAGCATCAGTTCTGCACCTCTGACTGTCAGATTCTGTGCCTCATTTTCTCGCCCCTGATGCTCATCTTTCATTTTCTTTTCATCATCAACCTCCTCTCCTTCCTCTATTTTCTCACCTAATCCTCTCCAAACTTGTCCTTGAACTCCTTCCTCAAATTTTGCTTTTACCAGAGGTGATCGGGGTTGCTGAGTTGGTGAATAAAATGAATGGGCCATGGTTTAACCGCTTTGATGAGGACCTGGCCACAGCCTTCTCCATCTACTGTGGGATCAGCATTGCCCATGTAAGTTTCCTCTCTTATGAAAAGGCTCCCTGAAATAATCATGTTCTTGCATAAACCTGTCGTTTACTCATTAAATCAAGGCCCTGGACACTCACACAGAGGGTTTTTATCACACTGATTGATTATACCAGAGAGAGGCTGAAAACATTTGGTGCTTTGGTGAGAGATTTTGATGTCACAGTTTATGAGGACTAACTGAAATGTTGACAGGTCAACAAGTCCTCCTAGAAATACAGGTTCTACAAAATTCACAGAGTTGTCAGTCAAACAAACTCTACCACACCACACTCCTGAGAAGAGGTCAAATCAAAGGCTGTTTTCATTAACACTTGTGTGAGTTACCAGGGCCTTTAAAGGGATAGTTCGGGTTTTTTGAAGTGGGTTTGTGGTTGAGGTACATGGCATGAGCCTGAATGTGAAGCGTCACAGCTCAGTTCTCTCTCTGTTCAGAATTCTTGGGACAGACACTAATGTATTGCAGTACATCATGCCAAACTGCCCCTGTAAAATAAAATAAAAGAATTGTGTGAAAAAACAAGCCACAGAAACAGCGTGAGGTCATCACATACTAAAAAACATTTGGTTTATATCCACTTAATTTTCCACTACCAAGCTGCTTTGATTAGGCACTATTTTGAGACATGGTATGTAATTATACTTTCTTTTCCCCAATGTCCACATAGTCTGCCTGCGTAGTGTTCACTGCGCACCATGCACTCCACAGTAAATCATCCCCAGTCTCTTCAGTTACTTGGTTTCCCACAGCCTGCACCTTGAGCTGTCTGTGGACTCTGCCAGCATTGCAGCTTCTTCGCTTCATTTCATTTTCATTTTTAATGTTTATTTTATTTATTAATAAAAGAAAGAACTTCAATACAAACAAGCAAAAAGCAAAAATAATCAATGAAAAGGAGCAGAGATCTGCTCCTTTTTTACAAGACACTAATTTACAATGTGCATAATAAAACACAAAAACTCTTCTTCTTACTGGTTTGATGGAAATATGTGGCAAGTCTATTTTCAGGGGGAGCTGCTTTACCTCTGCATCAATCTTTGCTAAGCAGATTGACCAAAAACAGGAAAACAGCACTTGAAGTGTATTTGCTCTGCTGTAAATACACTTCCTACGGGCGATGATATGCGCTGTCAGCCCGATTAAAGCTGCACCATGGACAGACAGACTGTGGGAATGCAGGGCTAGACAGAAGACAGATTATAAACAGATATCTCTTGGTCAAATTAAAGGTTGACTTTCACAGTTGCAGTGTTATGCTCTTACACAACTTCAACTTTATTATTATACCGAGGGAAATTTGTTTTGCAGCAGGCATCAGCGCTCCAGTACATGACAAAACATAAAACATACAGGCATTAGGAAAATCAGGAAGCAAAAGTGAAAAGGAAGACACTTAAACTACAAAATGCTAAAAGCTAAAGAATCAGACAAAGATCCATAAAGTGCATTTAGTCAGTAAAGTGCTGTGCAGTAGATAAATAAACAGTAATGATGAACACTCGAGGTAAAGCAGATAAAAAGAGAATCAATAAATAATCAATAAATAGTCAAGGATTACAGTCTAAAAAAAATCAATCTTACACTCACACCAACAAAACATTATAGTCTAACTCTCAAACCAGTGAGCCTATCACTTTAGTGCCTCACCTTAGGTGGTGGTGCGTGTATGTGTTGGTCTGTGTTTTTCAGGCTTTACCTTTTACTTCAGTTGTTGCCATTATCAGTTTGTTCTCCTTTGGAGCCATGATGGTAGTAGTCCTCCGCCTGCTCCAGTTTTTGGTTAACTAGACTTAGAAGGTGCAACTTAAACCCATGGTGTTTTGATGTTTCAAAAAGCCTAATAACAGCAGCTTATTCTCTTATTGTCTCCAGTGTCTTGCATGTGTTCTCCTCACATGTGTCTGTTTAAGCACACGACATACTCAACTCCACTGCTTAGCCACAAGGGAAGCTAATTTAGACTGATGAGTCAAATAGTAAACCCCCAATATATGACACCAGATTCCTGTTTATCTAAGAATACTGCTATAATGATCTAACCACAATTTAATCTCCTTAACCCTCTTATCCCTCTGCTAAAGCTGCACATAGAGCATCATGTCCAAAAATGGACAAATGAGAGAACATTTTAAAAAGATCATCTGTCAACATGATATTATATTATACTTTTACTTGTGTAAGAAAAAATTATGGATTACTTAACAGTGGAAGATAGGGCATTTTTCCTTGGCAAAGATTTGTGCTCGTGGAACACCTCTAGTTTTAAAGCATATTAGGCGACATTTCAATGATGTAGTAGCCATGTAATCAAAAATCACAGTTATAATGGGTTTAAATGTGGCCGTTATTTGCCTCAATGGGTGAAGTGTTATTATGTTAATTATTTAGAGTACTATTAGTCATTTGTAACTAATGGTACTCAAATTATTTTTTAAAGCACATCCCTGCTAAAGTTCACGTTATATGGATCATTGAAGTAAAAATAACCTTAAAAACAAAAACCTGCACGCCCCCAAAAGGGGCCATTGGGACCTAAGAGTGAACAATTATCTTAACAGCAAGCAAAACATAATGAGCTGTAGATGTTTGTAGATGACTTTGCACTTTATTGCAGTAAACAGCCTCTTTACGTCTTAATATGTCTATAATTTTATAAGCTGCACATTCAACTTTATGCGCTCCAAACGCTCATTAACTCAGCTTCATCTCAAACATATCTCCAAAAAAGACTGTAATGTCACCTCTGAGTGCCCCTTTGAAGTCATTATTTTAATCTGACTCCACAGAGAGAAGTGAAACAAAGCTTGTACAGTACATCCATCATTAGGGAGCGTTTCCCTCCTTAAAAAACAGTGTGGTAGGTCCGTCGTTAAGGCTGTTTGAGACATCGATCTCGTCTGCTAAAGTGGGATCAGTTCAGCCGGAGCAAAAGGCAGAGTAGTCAGGGACAGTCCCGTGGGAAATTTAAAGAGATTCAATCTGTGAGTGGCTTTTATGGTGGAGTTCATAGGCAGCGTATGACTGCTAGAAAAGACCCATTAAAACTGATACAGCTGTACTCATGCGCATGTTGCCAATAAAGAAGACGATGATGAAGATGATGTTTGTAAGAGAGAGCGAGAGGGCTCCACTCTCTTTTATTTTCCTCATCCACAGAGATACCAACAGATTTTTGCTTTTATGTTTGCAAATCTAGAAGGTTCTCCAACAAACCAGCACCAGTGATCTCAGATAAAGAGCAAATCTGCTTTAAAAGACATTTTATGAAATATTATCCTCAGAATTTTATATACTCATCACAGCTAACCCCAGGCCTTTTTTTATCATGGTTGAAATATTGATAAACAATTGACTCACTCTGTGTAACTGGACTGAGTCTCTACTCTGTAACAAGACCCTCAGGCAGTTATGCAATTGATTTGAGTCCTTTTATAGATTTAAACATGAACTCATCTCATAAATAGATAATTTTGTGGTTTTTGCAATGGTTATACATGCTGGCAAAGAATTTTTATACAAGTTAACCGTTGTAAAATCAGCATATATAATGAATGAAATATGTGATAATGTTGGCATATCTTAAGATTAACATTTATTACATTTATTTATCCAAAACCATTAAATCTTACACAAAGTGCAGCTCAGTAGGGTCTTCATGTCTTTTAATGCTCTCTATCAGAGTTTTTTAAAGCATTTTGTCCACATACAAAAATAGGCTAATAACTCATGATTCTTTAACCCAGAAAGAAGCTGACATGTATACATCTTTAGAAAAAAAAAAAAATATATATATATATGTGTGTGTATATATATATATATATATATATATATATATATATATATATATATATACATATATATATATATATATATATATATCATAATCATGTAGCCCAATATAACACTATATCATTGTTTTGTAAATGTGACTTTTATTTACCATTTACAGGTTGTTTCTCACAGTGCACATTGCCAATTTAGGGTGTTTATTTCCACATTTTTACCACTGTTTAATTGTTAGTGTGAAAACTTAAGAAGTTTTTAAAAGAAAAAAAATGGTTTGTTATATTGCTTTATTGCTCAGAGAGTTTTTAAAAGTCAAAGAATCATTATTTCCGTACAATATAGCTCAAAAACACTTAAAATGGACTTAATCTGCTTAACACAAGTTGTAAACAACAGAAAATCAATCATCTTTGTATTTATGGCTTATTCTCTATGGTCTCCCCATGCAAGCATTTTGCTAACTTTAAGGATGACGTATCTATCAATCAGTCCATCTTGATTTGTATAGCTCCAAATCAACTTGCAAGTCTGATTATCAGGCTTCCAGGATCAAATGGGACACACGTCTCACAAGATACAGAAACTTGGTGGAGCACAAACCCCTGCCAAGGCACCTCTGACACTGTTTTCCAAGTTATAATCCAAAATGTAGAAAAACTGTAATGAACTTTTTGAGTTATTAGTGAAACTGTGGAAAAACTGTCTCCTCTCGCAATGTTAACAAATTCTTGTATCCACATCTGTACTCCAATCGCCACCAAAAACAGTTCACTTCCTCCTTGTACCATGAACAACATCCCCTGAAAATGACATCAAAATCCATGGAGAACTTTTTGAGTGATCTTGCTCACGATCAAACCAACAGACGGACAAACAGACAAATCCTGGCAAATACTTAACATCTTACCTTACACCTTACATGTTTTAAGTAATTACACTACCAAAGCACTCATTTAATGCTAACATTGCAGGAAATGGTTGGCCATAAAAAGTAAATATGTAGTACAAAAATGCAAAGTTTCATTTTCAGTAGAAAGTAAAAGTACAGCAAACTGTATTTTAAAAATGGTATTTCAAGTGAAACATTTGGACTGAAAAAGTACATACTGCACTTTAAATGCAAATAGACAGAATTTTCCAACCTGAGTTACCATAGAAACTGAAATCAAATTAAATTAAATTAAAATAAATCAAGAGAAAATCCTCTTTCAGCAGACAAAGAACATGACATAACAAGGCAGCCCCTCCTGACTCACCCTCATAAGGAAGCTCTTGTGTTCTTTGACCTTTGCATAACAGCAGGTGTTTGATAGTTATTGACAAACTATAACCATCCTTGATTGGAAAAATAATTACCTTCCAAGCTTCTCATTTATCATTCAAGATGATGAACTGCATTATTTATCCATGTCCTCATGTGGTGTTCAGTTTGTAGGAGGTTTTTTCTAATCACACGCCTCATAAAGTAACACAGCTCATAAATTAACACACCTCCTGTTGATAAATGGTATTTTGTGTGTACTGTTTCGGTGGACATAAATAAAAATGTCAATTTACATAAAGGTAGAGCGAGTGTATAAGGTGGATGGATGGATAAATTGACTGATTAAATGAGTAATTTTATTAAAGATTTAAGTTCTATTAGGGATAGGGGGTAGTTAAGAACATGACTGACATGGCTGCAAGCCCATGCTTAGTTACCATTGGTCAGGTGACCTCAGAGGTCCCATGTCCTGCAAAATCAATTTTCTTAGTTTTTAATTGTGTTTGTAGGGGCTTGGTAAGCAGGAGATCATGACATCTTTAACTAAAACCTCAGGTCAAAGGGAAATGTGCTGTCCCTCTTTAAAGGAAATGCCCTGGACATTATTGTAGTCCTGTTTAGCAGATTGTTAGTGATAGTCTTTTTAAACACCCAAGAACGCTTTAAAATGCAAAAGCTGAAAATGTCAGATGCATTTTATTATTCACCGCTAAACATAAAATCACATTTGCATATGTTCTGCTAATAGTATTGAAACATTTATGTCCCTTGCTCTATATTAAGTAGACCTAGTTTTTTTCTGGTTGTGGTCAACTTACGGAGAGATCTGTCGGTTTCTCTCACAGATTTTGATAAGTAATATTCATGTTTCTCATTTGTTTGTTTGCTTAAATATATATTTCCAGGAAAGATGCACATTATTTACTGGAAACATATTAACGGTATTGCTACCTGAGCCAGAACACGTCAGAGGGAGATATACAAACACAATTTTTGACTAGTGATGCCATTTTCTGGGGGACTGTTTTGGAGAAATTGCCAAAAAAAATCTAATTCAAAATCATTTTAATTTTAATCAGTCCAACACATTTCCCTCTGCCTGTATCCTTACACAGTTCTGTACAAGTATTACAAAAAGAGAAATGCTGTGGTTGTCTTTCTGGTCAAGCTTTACCTTCAGAATTTATATATTTCCCAGGTATTGCTGACAATAATAAAGAAAAAAGTCGAACATGAAACAATGATGTCTGTTTTTATTTTTCCAGTCTTTGCTCTACAAGAGAGTCCATGAAGCTCAATTCCGGTCCCACCTTGCCAATGAAATGATGATGTACCACATGAAGGTAAAATCAGACACAGTCATCTCACACACTCTCACACAAACATGCTGTGTTTACTGACACTGTCAATATTTTCACTCCATATGATTCAGTATGTATACGTTGTAGGTTTCAGATGAAGAGGTGTCTAAACTGCTGGTGACCGAGATCGAATCTGTGATGGAGATCCACCCATGCTTTGCTGAGTTCACGTACACGCCGCGCTCCCTGCCGGATGACAGCACACCTTCTGTAAGAGAATAATGAAAGGACAAAAATGAGGAAGAGACAAACAAAAAATTCCTAATAACAAGTCATGTAACCAATGCTTTTGTGTGTCTGCAGTGTGTCCTCAGCATGTTTGAAGACATGGGCTTCATCAACACGTACAAGATTGACCTGAACACTCTTGCCAGGTCTGAAAGCTTCATCAACGCAGTTATTCTATCTTTGTGTTTGTGTGTTTTCTCTTTTTCCTGTGAGGCAGTGTTTCTAAAAAAGGGTGGGGGCGTGACCATATTGGGTCCTGGGCTCTTAGGAGTTTTGATTTGCCACCCCATGTGCCAGTCCTAAATTCCAGTCTTAAATTCTACACTGTGATTGGCTACTTGTCGACTGTGTAAAAACAGTTTTCTGTCTGTTTTTTTTAAATTATTTGTTAATGTTGTTTTACTCTGGAAAATTTTATTCGATAAAACTTGAAATTGTGCTTCTGGACTAAAATCTTTTATCTGAGTCTCGAAAGAAAGGTACATGAGTTGCCACTTGGCTGTTTTTCTCTTTTTAATAGATTTGAGGTCAGGAAGTTAATCATAATTTGCATGTGGCTATAACAATGGCAAATAATGATTATCAAAGGAGCTTTTGGAGCATTATACCTGGCATGCTAGATGGACCATTCAGTATGTCTCACTAGTCCATCTAGGTACAGCCCTTAGAAGGTGTTTGGAAATGGGTAGAACTTTTCAGAAGCATATCAGGCAGGTGATTGGGTGATTATTCCATCAATCACATTTATTACTGGCCAATCAGACAATGTCATAGGTGGGCGCTACTGCTACTGCTACTTTTTTGAACCAGGCTGTGAAGACGTTTATTTAGGCCATAAAAGACGTCTGCACACAACCATTACACATCTAGTGTTCCTGCAGCCAGCCTTAAGTGGACACAAGAAATTTCAGCTCTTGGCTATTCTGCATGTGCCTCCATTTTCAGCCCCCTGATTCTGACTTAACCTAGTATCAGCTATTAGGAAGGTTGGGATTGATAAAGAACCACTTCCTGTAAAGGGTGGTGCTCGCCAAAGGGTCAGCTGTGTGTTGAGATGTTACTAAATCATTGCTCTGCTGTTAGGTTCTGTCTAATGGTGAAGAAAGGCTACAGGGACCCTCCCTACCACAACTGGATGCATGCCTTCTCTGTGTCACACTTCTGCTACCTGCTCTACAAAAACCTAGGCCTGTCAAACTACCTCGAGTCAGTATTCATGTTTTTTAATTTATTTAACTCGCATAAATGATGACAAAAGGGAAAAAAACATTCTCTTAAACCTCCCCTCTCTTCTTTTCTTTCCTCAGGGATATAGAGATTCTAGCTCTCTTTGTCTCCTGTATGTGCCATGACCTGGACCACCGTGGCACCAACAACTCTTTTCAAGTCGCCTCAGTGAGAGCACTTTTCATGTTTTCGCCAACACTGAATACATTATACCTCTTGAATACGTAGAGTGCATCAGAGCTTTACCTCAGCTTCAAAAATGCAAACTAAAGAAATCTGACTTTAAGATGCTCAGAAAAGAGCTTGACAATAAAATCCAATGTCCTGTGTCTCACAGATATCTGTCTGTGGAAGCTGTAGATTTAAAAACACTGGATGTCGTGGGTTAAGAAAAAGGCTGTTATTTTATACTTACCGTCTGGCACTGCAAACACACTCTGACAAATGAAGGACAATGGCTCTCATTTATCAGACCTGCATATGATCAAAAAGTGGGTGTATGGTCATTTCCACGCACGTATCAGCATTTATCTAGCTGAACCTGAGTGGAACATGGGCGTAGGATATGATCAAATCCAAGTTTATGCAACTTTACATTGAGTGTAGTTTCAGGCTGCAACAGAATAAGCTGTATGTGAGGAGGAAGAATTCTGCATAATACTGACAGGTTCAGATTTAAAGCTGAGTAGTGATCTTAGAGATATCATTAAAAGTGTATTTTTGATTAGCCTCCACCTCAAATGAAATAGACGATACCTGTATAATTTTTAATTAAGCTGAGCAGCGCAGGCTTTGAGCTGATTTCTTGGTTAATATTTATTGAACAAAAGTTTTCATCACAATTTATTCTTAAAATTAGAGAGACTGTTTTCAGTGATCATAAACATTTCTTTCTGAGCAGTAAAATCTCTGCAGCAAATAATGTGGAACATTTAAGCTGAAAAACTAAAATCTGAAGTGACTTGACAGAAAACTTGCAGAGAAAATTAAATGTTCTGATCGAATCTCAGCTGGGCTCAGTGGTCCAAATCGTCTTTTCTCAAGTGGTCTGGTAAGTTTATCCTGCTCTGATTAACATTATTTGAGGCAAAACTTTGTGAAGATACTGCTGCAGCCTGCTCTGGGCTGCAAGCAGAGAGAGGGTGGTGGACGAGCAAAGGGCAATCGAGTGAGGGAGCAGTTAAGCCTAGATGTGGAGACAAAAGAAACAAAATCTTCAATCGATTATCTGAAGTAATATGTAGTTTAATAAAGAGTTGAACAACAGCCACACAGTTTTTATTTTAGTCTGTTAACAGATTATTCATGCCCAAACAGCTGCAACATCGCCTCAGTCTGGATTTCCCTTGCACCGCTGTCTCTGCTCTCAGGGTTATGAACTTTAAACCCCCTCATATAAACATTGAATAATTTAAAATAATTATTAAATAAGTTTATTTGGGCTATAGAAAGACTGGCTTTCTCTATTAAAAAATAAAACAGATTTGTAGTTTTGTAGTAAACGTGATGTCTCAGACTCCCATTAAAGCTGGGGTTTGAAACTTAGATGAGACTGCAGTGGAAGCAGTTTCACTCCCCCTCCCCTCCATGGTTGTGCTCTTAGCCACGCTCCTTCCCTTATGTTCAACCAATCCACTGTGTTTGTGTGCCTTTAGCTGCCATTAACATGATGCCAATGTAATGTATTTGCAGCCACAAAAGAGCCACAAACCACATGTCCCTTCATAAAATCAACATTAACGTTACAGTCTAAATAAAATTTAATGCTCATTTAGGTATAACAAACTCGTATACCTTAGTGGAGGATCAAATAAGAACACTGTCCCTGCACTGAGCCCTGATTAGCTGAAAAGTGGGTGTCCCTTCCTAGATTTTCTAAAGCAAGGAGGGGGCACAGATGTCTAATAATCTCTAATGTGACTTCAGTAATTGGATGTCGATAGGTAACCATATATTTTTGGCCAGTGACACAAAAACAAACTGCACCCTGCAGCTTTAATCTCCCTTTTCAGACATTCAAACAACATTAATTACTGTTTTCCCCTTCTCCTGTGGAGGTGTCCACCTCCAGCTTAGCGAAGTTTTCTCTCTTTTTACTGCATTTTGCCCCCCATGTTGTAAATTTTGGACTTAACTGTGAATGATTAAAGTTTCTACATCACTTTGATAAATGAGGCTAGCCTCTTTATTATTATTAAATTGTGTACCTCCAATCAGCTAAACCATATTGACTGGATTATTTTTGTCAATATTGCCCAGACTTAAGACTCATTCAAACACACACACACTCTGACTCCCATAATGTAACACATTTCATCATCTGGTCACCATCTTTAAGTTCTTTCTGAGTGATTTCTATTTAGTCTGAGAACAACATGTGTTCGATAAATGATGTTGTTCCAGTTGAATCGATACAGCATGCACACCGAAAGGACTGTGTTTTATTTTTCTGTCTGTTTCTATTTTCAGCAATCTGTGCTGGCTGCTCTGTACAGCTCGGAGGGATCTGTGATGGAGGTAAACTCACAGACACTTACATCACAGCACAGGGATGTGGGGGAGCAGATGAGAGGGGCCTGTTTGCCCAAAAAACACAAATTCTCAAACAACTCTGCAATCACATATACATTTGTGAGGCTTATAATGAGCAGTTTTTGGTTAATCATCAAACACGGCTACTGGCAGAGTTTAACCCTTACAAACAAACAAGATAAACAATATGATCTCCGTATGAAAAGGATTATCTTTACTGTCTTCACATGCTAGCTGTCATTGGGTCATGAAACTTAAGTTATTCTTGAACTATAAGCACTGTGATACTATTTTAGTTTGAACAGATTTTTAAATCAACATGATTAAAAGAAAAGGGAAAGTTTTACGTTTTTAGGTGGGGTTGTGGGATGTATATGTCAGCTGATAATACTGCTGTCACAGGGATGGGGTTTAGCTCTGTCCCTTTAGAGAGCGAACCACCACTAAAGGAAGGCTTTGTGTGCAGAGGGGCCTAAGAGCCATTGTGATCTCTGTTTGCAAAAACCCTGAAAAGCCATATTTCTATTTGCAATACAACCATGGTCCCTTATAATTGAAAGGCACCTGATAACTTCACAGATTTTCATTTTTGACCCTCTGCAGCACTCTCTACTCTCCATCTCAAATTATTTAACTTATTATTATATAAAGACTTAATTGATCATATCTGTCTTTTAGTAGGTCATTGAACAATGTAGAAGAATAATAAACCTCAGTTTGTGAGCTTGAACATTTTATTTTGTGCTTGAGTGACACCTAGTGGCCAAATTAAACTTTTACTTCATGTGTCAGTGAAGATACAATGAGAGGATTTTTTTCAGTTGACTGAGTTGACCTCATAAATTAACACAATTTTCAAAGATATTAATTTATTTTCTCATCATGGTCCATTTATCTCAACAGAGACATCACTTTGCCCAGGCTATCGCCATCCTAAACACGATCGGCTGCAACATCTTTGAGAAGTTCTCCAGAAAGGTGTGATCTAAAATGATGATACTCACACATTACTGTGCTCTTTTTTTTATCTGCATTTAAAAACTCACATTATCTTTGATCATTTTTAAAGGATTACCAGAGAATACTGGATCTGATCAGAGACATCATTCTGGCCACAGATCTGGCTCACCATCTTCGCATATTTAAAGACCTGCAGAAGATGGCTGATGGTATGTAACTGTAATTTATCTTTGCCTTTTGCCTTATTTCCTTAATTTGAGAGGAAATTAGAAGCTTTGTCCAACCGATCAGCACAGACACTAAAGCAATATATATGTATGTATATGATTTTTACAAAATCATGGTAATTCCGCTTTATGAAACATGCAAACCAATAGATTAAACAGAAAAGTATGATTTATTTATTTGTTTGTTTATGTATTAATTTATTGATTGATTGATGTATTGATTAATCGATTGATCAGTTGTATGATATGATCAATCACAGGTACACCTGTAACCAGCAGAACTCAGGTCTTTGCCAGTGCGAAGTGCCTTTCTAAAATCTAGTCAATAAACAAATAACTTATTTTTATTTCTGCCTGTTAACTTAATGTTTATTAAGCGAAGTTTAGCACAAACATACTGCACCTATTACATTATTTTACAAAACATCCAATAAGTTTTCACCAAACTGGAGCTTTAAATGATATAATATCTAAAATATTATCTCAGTTATGTTAATCCACATAAAATGGATAAGCCTAGAAAAACAACAAAAACAGTTTCTACAAAGCCTCTCTTAATAATCCATTATAAACACATTATAAGCATGTTTATAAGGTATTATACTGCATTCATTTTGCTATATAATCATAATAATTACCACACATGTCAAACTAACACTGTAGTTTTTCCACCCTAATATAATATTTCTAGAGTCAGTGTGACGGTACATCACCTTACAGCAGGTCAAATGACACCTCTGTCATGGTCTGAGGGGGTCTGTATCGCCTTCACTGGCACAATGTAACTTCGAGGTCGATGGTAGGACCACTTCCACACTAAAAAACTTCAAATTTTTACTGCTTTGACTGCTTTACGGCATACGTCACTTCCCCCTCCTTCCCGATTCGTTTAAAAGACGGATGTCGAGGCATGGCGGAAGCAGTGAAAAACCCAAAGAAAAGAGAAGTTTTAGCGGAGGAGACGAAAAAAAGGAAGCGGAAGAGTAACAAGCTAAATGCCCGGACAGGGATAAACATTGGCCCGGCATTCACTCCCTGGCGTGAGCTGAAAGACAAGAAGGGTTGTTCGATTTTGCCCTGTTATTGTTGGACTTGTAAGCACATGATGATTTATTTGAAAACAAACATGATCAACTGTACCTTATCAGTCCACGTGGTTTATTTGTCTCTCTGGATATCCTGTCGGCTCGCTTCTCCTCCCTCTGTATGTCAACAAATGCACGTTGGTGTGAGGCGCTCTCTTTTACGACAGTGCAGTTACACTCAACGACCACAGAGGCCCCTAGAGAGCTGAAGCCAGAATCTTATGTAGTGCAGCTTTAATTCATGATGCAAAATAAAAGTATATAAATCATTATAATGCTGTAATTATACATATACTCATATTGAGCTGTAAAATGTTGCTGGTTCAAATCATTTGTCAGTCAGGGCCTTTCTGTGTGGATTTTGCATGTTCTCCCCTTGCATGCGTGAGTTCTCTCTGGGTACGCTGGCTTCCTCCCACAGACCATAAAACATGCTCATTAGGTTGATTGGTGACTCTAAATTGCTGTTAGAGGGTGATTGTGAATGGTTGTCTGTCTCTTTATGTGGCCCTGGGATCAGCTGGTGACCAGTTCAGGGTGTATCCTGCCTTTCACCCAATGTCAGCTGGGATAGGCTCCAGTCCCCTGCTACCCCAAAATGGCTGAGTGGATGAATGGATGGATGGATGGATAGACAAACACTGATTTTTCTTCAGTAACTGATTTATATATCATTTACAGCACAATTTTAGTATTACCCTTTTTTATTGCCAGCATGATCAGTTTTTATTTTTTTTTTAAACAATGTTAATTTTACTTTTTAAACTGTTTTATAATTAAGTAGCAAACTTAAAGAGAAATCCCTTTATGAGAGTTTACTGTTTAAATAATGTGTATTTTTTTATTGAGCCACTGTTGGTTGAAAATGTTGATCATAAAAAAGTTTTACTAAATGTCAAAAACTCAGTGTTGTGCTTTTTGTTTGCTATTCTTGCATTTAGTGAGTCTAATTTTTTTCACTGTACTTGGAGCATCTTCTGATCACTTAGATGAACTTATAATCTAATTGTAATGGATTATAAGAGTGTTTATAATGTTGTATAAATGTATTACAAGAATGAAACTCTAAAACTCTAATGAGCTGCATATATGTTGAATCAACATGTAACCTTATTAATCTTTATGAAATACTTTACCGTGTGTCTGAATTAATGTTATGAAACATTATAAATATTTATAATTTCTTATATAGAAGCTCAGTTTAACACACTAGATGTATGTTCATTGCTCATTACAAGTACTGCATAATAATGACTTATGATTACTATTATAAAGCATCATAAACTATCACAAGTGATTATAACTATGATTATACAGCATTATAAGTGCAATATATCACGTTATTTTATCTTATAAACACGCTTACAATGTGTTTATTATGCATTTTAAAGAGGGGCTTTGCAAAAAGTGTTTCAAAACTTCTTTTTCCAAAGTATATTTTTGCAAAAAAGTAAGACCTGAATGTCTTAAAATTGTTTGGAAAATCTGCCAATCAAACAAGCAACATTTTTCCTGGTGAAACAGAGCTTTCTTATAGTAATATCTTGAAACACAAAGTTAATTTGGACATTTAATGAACATTTTTCTACCAGAAATGGCCTAAAAATACAGTGAGTTTGAGTTTTTGCGGTGTTTTGTTTTTTGTATTTTTGTCTCAGTAAACAATGTTTTTTTAATTACTAGCTTATCATAAAGGCTGTAAAATAATGAACCCATCCTCCCTCGTTGCCACTTGACAAAAGCCTCATCCAGACTGCTTTTCATTATGTGACTAATTTTGCAGCCATTTGAGGTCAAACCTGCAGTATTCATCAGAGGTGCTCTTTGTCATCCTTTTCTCTCATTGGACTATTTACTGTTTTGAGAAGACAGTCGCTTTCTGCACTCTTATGTAATATAATTGCCTATAACCTCCTGACCAGCGGCTTGTTACGACTGAATGCAGCCAATTATAAGTTATCCTGAGTGGACGTCTCCTCGGTGGATTCAATTTAGTGCAGCTGAAGCAATACAAGGACACTTGGGAGCTATAGATTTACCTTCTGCCTCTCGCCACAGTGTTTGACTTGTCAGTCATGGCTGAAAAAACAAAACGGAGAGAGATCAGATCACTGAATCACTTAGTACTCAAGCTACCTTCACCAAATGTAACCCACAGCTGTTGCTTCTGATCATCAGTATCCATCAATAACAACACTGAGCACTTAAGCTTGTCAGTTAAGTGCACAAGAGTTTTACTGTAAATATTCAGGTTGTGTAAACTTCAACTCTGGAGAAACTTTTTTTTTGTTTGTTTTTAAAAAATTAAGCAAAGATCTATTTGTTTACATTTTTGTGCTACTCAGTAGTAGTTATGTTTTGTGGGTCGTGCTGACATTAGTACAGTTTGTGCTTTTAAGGCTGTGGATGACGGTGTAGATACTGGGGAGTGGTGGTTTTATTATCATGGCTCACTGTTACGTCACAATGAGTCTAAACAGGCCGTCAGATTTCATATTTACAGAAGCAGACCGTCACTGAACAACAAAGTGGATTGGCTTACTTTATGTTTTGTAGATCTGTAGACACTTGAGTTACACAAAAACACAAAGAAGTGATGTTTTTCATGATGTGTCTCCAGTAAGTCTACACATGTGTATTTGGGATACATGACGTATAAATATTTGGATGAAAAAATCTGTTTGTATAAAAATGCTGTTTACTAATTTTTTTAGCCTCAAAAGCCACCCGCTTAGTAACTTGTTGATTACAGCCTGATAAGGATAATTTTTTTATTCATAAAGGTTGAATCTATATTCAGCAGAGTCAAATATGATGAGGAAAGATTTGACAGATTTATGATCTGGGAGTCCATGGGTTTGTCGCTATCACAAATTCTTATTTTTAGTCCCTGTATCTCTGGATGTATGTGGATATATTTTGGTGCTATACAAAAGGATAGATTGATTGATTGATTGATTTTGTTTGTGTGTGTTTCAGATGGATATAACCCAAAAAGCCGTACCCACAGATCCATGCTGCTGTGCCTGTTGATGACATCTTGTGACCTGTCAGATCAAACCAAGGGCTGGAAAACCACACGCAAGATCGCTGTAAGTTTACAAAAATGTCTTCCATGGAGAAATATTAATAGGCACAAATTCATCTGATTGAAAGAAATATCTTATTATGAACATACAGCCATTCCTCATCATAGAGAGCAGTACACCAAAGATGGAAACAACAATCACACAAGAGTTAAAAAATCAAAGCATAAATCATAAATGGTAACTGATTTGAACGTTTGGTCATTAGCACACATTTAAACATTCAAGCAGCTTAAGTAATGAAGATAATGATGATAAACATTCTTCTCTTTTATTATTTATCATATAGGATAATTTCATCCTATATGATCAAACTTTTCTCAATGATGCAGCACTTCATTTGAATTTGTAATGATTTCCAGTTTAAACTGACAGTTTAGTAAAAGATCAGCTGTAGTATTAGAAACAACCCTTCAGTCTGTGATGCCGTTCTGTGAAACTGCAGTCCATTTTAGGATTATGTTTAATCTTGGTTTGCCCCCTTTCCGACACCAAGCCTTTGACCCCTGTGCTAAATCCTACACCCTGAATCTCTAAACACATAACACCTACAGCGAGCGCACAGTAATCCTTACTCTCCAAACTCAGAGCTTCATTTTATGTTTATTTGGAAGTCAAATGTTTAAGATCTTACATTATGTTACTGTTGGTCAACAATGATTTGTGCTGCATTGACACTGCTAGCATTATAATGAAAGTGTTATGAGATGAGCTCATTACCTGCCAGAGTTTAAATGTTCTTATGAGGGGAGAAAAATTTCAGTGAGGTTTCCGACGCATCCACAGGACAGATACAATCCAAATTGAAGCACTAAATGATAAAAGACTATGCTGATTCAAGGAGGGTGTCAGTTTTGGTTTCATCGGATCTCAGTGCGACCTTTGAGGCTTTAGATGGATGGATGGATGGATGAAAGAGGTTTAACAGCATGTCGTCAGCTAAGGCCATCTTCATGGTGAAAACAAATTAGACAGTCATGTTGAGATCAAGAATAAACAACTTATAAAAGTATGTAAAGACTAGCCGCTTTCAAAAACTCCAAAATTACTTCTGCTTGGACTCTGTTGAAAAGATCTTGTAGACCAAATACTCTGTAGAACCTCTCTCTTAGGAGGATAAGATCTGCACAATCTAAAAGAATGTGTTTTATCGTCAAAGGACAGTGAGACCAACACATTCAGGAGGAGGCTCTCCTTTTAGTAAGAGCGAGTGAGTTGACCAATTTGACATCTAGTAAAGACCACTGGATCCTTGTGCTTTTTCAGCCATGTTGATCTTGGACCTTGAGGCTTTAAATCATAAAGTACTTCATGACAGGGTGAATAAGCAGGCAAGACTTACAGTAACAGATCTGAACTGGTTTAAGTCTTATCCCGAAGGCTGGATTTATTTTGTCGCTTTTGAAAACTAAGAATCTGATTTAATGGCGATGGTATGTGGTCCAGCCCCACCGGGTTTAGTTGGACCCTTCATTTTAACCTTTGTATGCTCCCTCTGGGTCATTTTTTAACAACAGAGCAATATTAATCTTCTTTGCTGATGACACAGATATATTAGGCACTCTCAGCTAATGACTATTGTCCAATAGATCACCAATCAGATCAATGACTAGATGGCTCAAAATGTGTGTATGGTATGCAATGACAGTAAAGGCTATCTTATCGTTCTGGTAAACACAGATAAATCAGGAATAACTTTGTTTTTCCAACAAGCCTCACTACAAAAACATTCATAAATAACTATTGCCAAACAATAAACAGCCTGTCAGTCACCCCTGCTAAGAAATGACTACACTTTAAGAACTGATCTCAAACAAGAGAACAGAATGAAACAAAAGTGACACTGAAGGTTGAAATGTTCAGGATTTAAAGATCTAAAAACAGCTAATGTGACTGTCATACAGGTGAAGTAAAGAGTGAGATTCTGCTCAGAAACTTTCATTTTTCTTCTTTTTGTTGATAGATTCAATATTAACTTGACGGACATCCTAAAAAATGTCAGTGCTTTGCTAGCAGAGTATATCAGTGTATTGTTCTCTCATCTTGCCAAGCCTCCCCTGACATAGGTGAGAGTCCATGAGGCGTCATGGACCCCACTTTGTGGAGAACTTCAATATTTTGGACAACAATAAGTCCAAATGAAGTAATATAAACACAGATTTATGATATGTTCTGATATGAAATAAAATTAGAACTTTTAATCAAGGTAATTTTGCACTGCCTAAGCTCACTGTACTTGGTCAAATAAAGAAAGAATGAATCAAGAAAGAATGCCAAATACTTAAAAAACAATTTGCAATATCTACTATGAAAATGACCAAAGCGTAGTTGTAAGTACATTTTTACACTTAGTGTTGTTAAAAAACTGTCATTTCCAAAATATGACCAACCCTTTTGAACACCCTGTTCCCATCTATCAGTATCAAACAAGTACTGACTCTGTTTCAGGTATCGTTTCAGTATACAGGATCATGATACTGGATTTGGTGTCAGTATTAAAGACAAATCTTTTGTGCTGTGATAACAATACCTGATGAAGAGCCTTTCAGTTTATCATTATTTTACTCAGTGCTAAGAAGTCATACAAATGTGACTCAGTTCAACTGTTCCCACTGAGGTAACTCTAGAAAAGTAAAATCACTCATTGAAACAAGAAAACTACTCAACAGGTACATGAACACAAAAAAAGGTTACTCGTTTACAGTAAAAAGATTTAATGTTATTTGCGGCTTCTCACTCCTCCTGACCAGGAGCCTGGCATATCCAGCATCACTGGCACTTGCGTATTATATCCCTGTTAAAACATTTCACTCTTTACATGCTTTGATTTAACTTTACAACCTGCATAATAGATTTATTGTGGCATACATTTTCTTATTATTGCTTTGCTCCAATGTTATTACATGTAACATGTCTCACAAACTGATTTTATGCACTTGGTTTTATTTTCATCATCAGTATTGCCTTATTATTATTTGTGTTGTAATGTTTCAGTCTTTGTCGTTTTATCTTATAATATGTGAAGCACCTTTGTGCATGAAATACACACATTAAGCCTAGCGTAGCCTTGAATTGCATTACACTGATTTTAATCAATGATATTTCAGTGTAAATATGTGACTGTCTGAAAAATAACATTGACATATGTCTCTATGTGTCCACAGGAGCTGATCTATAAAGAGTTCTTCTCTCAAGGAGATCTGGTATGTGTCATTGTATGCTGGCTGTGAAATGGCGTGTGAAATTATTTTGCAATTTTACGCGACAATGATTTCATCCCTCGTGTCGGTCTGTATTGTGTGTGCTTGTGTGTATAGGAAAAAGCCATGGGAAACAGGCCCAGCGAGATGATGGACAGAGAGAAAGCTTACATCCCAGAACTACAGATAAGCTTCATGGAACATATCGCCATGCCCATTTACAAGTGCGTAAAGAAAGCTTTTGGAAATATCCTTTTACCTTTTACCTTACATCAGTGGTTCCTGGCCTTTTTTTCCTCAGAGCCCCCTCATACAATATTTCTGAAGAAGAGTTGATTAACTCTGATAATAATTTACATTTTTCACAATAAAGTTAATCAGGATGCTACTTAGTTTCTGCTCTATATGCACATAGCAAATGTTGCTCACATGCCTGTAAAGTTAAATTGAATTACCATGTTGGTCTATGGGGATAAGACCTAAACAACCCACACTCGTTCTGGTCTTTAAGAAGAGAATTATTTTTTTTTTGCTCTCAGCTATGAAAAATCCTCGCAAATATCAGAAAAAACATACCTTACATTCCTTTGACTCTGCTTAACAAGAAGATGCCGTTGAGTAATGTAGAGAGTTCACTGCATTAGGATGAGAAGGCACAGTGTAGCTTTACGTCACAAGTTCAGTTCAGCAGATCTGAAAATATTTGCAATTTATGAACAAATAATCTAAAGCTATGAGCTCTTAATGCAACCTTTATCACTGTTTGTACACCATGCATTCTATTTTAATCTCTCTGTTCAAGGACAATACTGTGAACAAAATATTATCCCTTTATTCATTCCTCCATCTACAGTTATGAATCTGAGAAATAAAAAAGGAGAACCAGCTTTTATTCACATGGAAGAGGTACCTCTTTGAACAGATTCATTTATGACATCACATCACTATTTCAAAGAATCTTCATTCACCTGGGGGTCCAGGCTTCAGGGCACTGGACCCTGCTGGCCCTTCCTCTTAACAGCCACAGGTTTCCTACTTTGGCAAAAACAAATTCCATCTTTGATTTTCTTCCTGTTTTTTTTTGTTTGTCTGTTTGTTTTGTGTGTAAAACTCATGTCCCTACATTTGATTCTAATGGCTGCTGAAGCCTCATGTGCAGGAAAAGATTTTTTTTTCAGTGATAGGTGCAAGGATAAACTCTTGAAATGAATGACTTCAAAGTCACAAAGTCTTCAGTAGCTGAACCCACCTAAAGGTCCAATCCTGAAATCACTGCTGGGCCCAACAAACATTTCAAACATGTATAACAGATCACGTGAATCTTTTCTTTTAGGATATTCCGTGGACACATTTTGTATCTTAGCTCACTTATGGCCTCTCCTCTGTCCCTCCAGGCTGCTATCTGAACTCTTTCCTGGGGCCACTGAGCTGTACGAGAGAGTGGCGGCAAACCGGGAGCAGTGGACCAAAGTCTCCCACAAGTTCACCATCCGCGGGTTGCCTAGCAACAACAGCCTAGACTTCCTGGACCAGGAGTACGAGCTGCTGCAGTCACAAGGCGCGTTCGGGAGCGACGACCACTGCCTCAACGGTTGCCTTGAAGACATAGAAGGAGGGCGGGGTCAGTGACACCTGAGGGGGGCTGCCCGTCACTTTTCTTGAAGTTCTCTGCAGTCCTATAAGGGGCTGAGGATACCTTTTTAGCGACCTGAGAGGGAGGGGTCTCTCTGCTGTCAATCACTTAGATGCTAGGCAGGCCATGCGGAATGGACAGGACATCGTTTCAAACAAATTGAATCTGACATGTGACGTGAAACGAGTGGATCCATCAGAGCCGGTTCAGTGATTAGATGCTACATGTTGCTTTTGTCTCCAGTTCAGGAAAGCGGGTGGTGGAGACTTTCTATTCTTCAGCTGTGACGCTGGAAAATACGTTTTTACACAGGTTCACCCATACTGATGACGATTGTAATAACAAACACTCACTCAGTGACACACATATGTACATGCACATACGGTTTAGACACACAGAAGGGAACAGCTCATTGATATGGGAAAAAAAGACTACCACAACTTGTAACAGTGAAATCAAGTGCTAAACCTGGTGTAAGATGTTTCATAATAGATCTACTGATTTCAATGGCTCAGCATTGTTCACACACAAGCAGCTGCCATAGTCCCTCACCTGATGCTTATGAATGCATGCTGTATCGACACCTCATGTATTGTTCCTCATCATCATCATCACTGTTTTTTCCTCCATGGTTAAGAAATCAATGCAGTACATTTTTATACCACCAGAGAAGATTTTGTATTAGTATAATTATTGAAATCATGAAAATAGAGTTGTTCAGCAAGATTTAATTCATATACTATCCTAGCATTACACTCACTCTCTTACTTAATCTCTTTTTTGCAGGTTTAAGGGACAATTTGACAATCACTTATCAATGACAGCTGATCATAACACCTCAATCCATGCTGACGGTATTAAAACAGACACACATCCTCTGCTCTGTACTGCTTACCAAGAATTAAGTTTGAATCCACACCTCATATGAAAAGGCCCCTCATGATCAGGGGTGGAAGGAGTACAAAAATAAAAATTATTTACATTCATCAGAATTTGCCCGAGTAAAAAGTACTTCATTTAAAATGTACTCAAAGTGCAAAGTAGTACAAGTATGATTTTCTAGGTCATACAAAAAGGACAAACTAAAATGAATCTCAAATTTGACTGTTTTGTTTAATCATGAACAAACAGGTGTTGCTGGATATGATCCATAACACAGAGATGAAAAGTCATTTCTGGTTGTCCGGTGATAGACTTAATCCAATCAGCAGGCTAGTTTCATGCAGAGGAGTGAAATCTTTGATCAGTTCTGGTTTTATTTCAATAATCTGATCAGAGGTGGAGCCAGACAAGGCAAATATTAGTAGCTAATGAGAGATATGGCGCCCCCCCCCCCCCCCCCCCCCAATGTCATATTTATGCAATCATACAGAATATATTTCAGCCACTCTGCAGACAAATAAAAATCTGGGAAAAATATTTTTCAGTTTACAGAGGTCAGTTTGCATAAATTTTTGGTTCATGTGTTTAATTTTGATGACGGCTATAAAACATTATCAATCACTTAAGTAAAAAAAAAAAAAAAAAAAACAGTTTTCATATACTTAGTACCCCTGGTCCACCCCCTTCCTCTCTCTAGCTGAGATGCTCTGTTGGAGCTCCTTTGTTTTTTTATTTTCAATTTATTTTACCTTAATTTTACCAGAAAGTCACATTGAGACTAAAATATTTTTTACCATGGTAGCAGCCAATACAAAATAAAAAAAAAACCTTTAAAAAAAATTATATAACAGCACAACAGGTCACAACAGTTTAAAACAGTGACCTTTCACGAAAGACAGCCTCGCTTTATTATTCTCTCAAATTTGTTCAGTGGCATCAATTAATCTGATTATAGCTCATTTTGGAGGTCGTTTCATGACCAAGGTGCATTTTGAGAAAAAGCAGTCCCCAGATCTGTAAGAGTGCAGGGTACTGTAAAAAGCTAAATGTTCTGGAGCTTATATAACATTTTTCTAGTTTCTTTGACCACTTACAGCAGCTTTTTAACCACAGGTCACATCTACCATCACACCCATTCACTCTCACATTCACTCGCTGATGGTTTTAGAGTTTTCTATGTAAGAAGTCCATCAGTAGCACAACCTCGCCTGTTCATACCCATTTATATGCCACTGACGCAGCAATGGGAGCAACTTGGGGTTAAGTGTCTTGCCCAAGGACACATCGACATGTGACAGCCGGAACTGGGCTGCAACCTTCTGATTACCAACAGAGCGCACTATCAGACTGCACCACAGATGCCCCAAGTTACATATTAGAGGATTAGAGCAGGCAACCAATAGAACTTAAGGCCCTTTTCCTCACATGGGCCCAGTTCACTCTGATTGGTTGACTTGTCTAATTTGTCATAATTGGTCAGTTCTGCCAACAGCTTTGCATTCTTACAGACTATGATCTTCACTCTGCTTGCTACCCCAAGTTAGTTTTCATAGACAGCAGGCTGGGAGAATCAGCCATTTCAGGCAGCTGCTAGCTCTAGCCCAATTCATACTGCCGGTTTAAGGTGTAATATTTATGCCCCTGTGACGTTTCGTCTCCACTGTGAATGTCATAGAGACTGAATGGGGGGAACGAGTTGACAGCCTCTTTGCTCAGTCTCCAGAGTTAGGAACAGAGGGATGATACTGGAAAGAGATAGGCACACAGACTCAGCATGAGACAGGAGCGCTGTGAGTGAGCGTCTCTGCCTTTCTGTGTATATGGGGGCACCTGCCGTCACACACATCCAAGCCGTACTGCTGCATGAATCGACACAGATATTACAGCCTCGCTGAATTATTGTGATGCTTTTGCGTAAAGGCACTGTGAATTGGGCTATCGTCTAAAAGAGGAGAGAGGGAAGGTCAGATGTTTAAGGCAAGTCTGTTGGGTATGGAGTTATAAATTCACTGATATTGTAAAGGTGTAGGACCTCAGAGAGAACAAAAGGGGCTCGAACCCTGTAATCCACCCCCTGGCTCCACCTCTGACTCTGAAATAAAAGTTAATAAAAATGGTGGCTAAAAAACTACCTAAAAAGTTCCATAACACAAAAAGCGTCTCAGAATCAATGACTTGAGTCAACGTAATGTTGCTTTCCACCTCTGTTCATGATGTACAGCACAACTCTTGCTTATTTTCCTGAGCCATCTTTACTCTCCTTTGAACCATTCTTAACCCCATCTCTTTACTTTCATAAATTTCCTCATAAACTTTAGGTAGAGATTAACCGAAGCCCTTTAAAGATCCATCTCATCTGTTGGTGTAAATGTGCCCGAGTAGAGTGCGTCACATGGAGTGTGTCATAGAGTGTGTCATATGGATCTGCCTTATTGCGCATCTTTGCTGCCTTTCTTAGAGCTTTTAATATATGAAAATTGAAATAAAAAGTCTGTTTAGTATGTATGTTGTATATTTGTTATTGACTTAGTTTGAGTATCAAAGTGTCGACTGAATGACTGCCATACTCAGAAGATGTATATTTGTGAAATACTTTCGTGTGAAGACCTCAGATGTCATTTCTCTTCTTTTTATTGTAATTTATGTACAAAAATCATCAGGTGGATATTTGGGCTAGATCCAACAGCTTTTGTTTCAGTTCTCAGTGCATCTGAATATTGTTTTTAAGAAGGAACTAGAGATGTAGCCGTCATAGAAATTACTTTTGCTGAAAGTATCAACACTTTTCTTTTGCTGCATCCCAAAGGAAATGTTTGGAAATTTTAAGTTATCAGACTGTGCCTCATATATGGGAAAAAAATCACAGATATGTCTTGTGGCCATGAGGTTTTGTGTTACAGCTATTTAATGTTTAAATGTGCAAAGTTTAAAACAAGACTTACTGCAGGGTTAAGAGTAGAGAAACAGGAGAGTTCGGTCATTATAGTTCTGTAGGCTGAATGTGGGTTTAGGGAGAGGGAGCCAATGAGTGGGAGAAAGAGAGAGAGACATGTAGGTATGATTATGGGTATATGCATTCCAGAAAAAAGCAAATGAAAACCTCAAGAGATCCACCAGATAATAGCCTTGAAAATATCAAGGGATGTTGATGAAAGGAACAAAATGGCATATGAGAGATTTAATAACTATTTTTTTTTGCACAGGTCTCAGGAGGGCGCATGAATGGGGAACTTAATTGGTTAGCAAAATGGTTTGATGTATGTATGTATGTGTTATACCCACATCAGCTTTAATTTCATCTGCAGAAAATCAGATTTAAAGTATCATTGACTCCCGTTTTCCATGACATAAAGAGACAACGAGTATGAAATGAGCCTTCGTTAGTTTAAACTCTGGCACAATTTACAATTACTATTCATCTACCAGACAAGATGAGACTAAAGCTCTGTTAGAAGCAGGGTGTCTCAACCTGGGGGAGACTGGGGGCCATATTAACATTAACACTTTTTTAACATTGTCAGCCAGCGCGGAGGTTAGCATCGCCCTGGTTCTCTCAACTAAAGCTTCTGGGATTTTCACTGTATGCATGGATCATTGCTGATAATAGGGTCTGTGGACAATAAAGAATAAAGAATTATTAAACTTACATGTTATGCTAATAAATTTGAAAAATAAATCTTATTTCTTGATTTTCCAAGCTTAACATAATTAGGTGAGTAAAAAGCTATTATGAAGCTACTATCGATTGTATATAACGTCATGCTGTAACCTCTTATTTGTGTGGTTTCTCTTACTCAGCCAACTTGATCAGGTTGGCCGTAGTGGATGTGACATTGATGTGTTCATTATTAATTATTATAAATACAGTCAGAAATGCTTGCATTGGGGGTCCCCGGCCATTTTTGCAGTTCTTATTAGCAGTTCATTAGCAACCGTCCTTTTAAATAAGCAACGCTTTAAAATAAAAACTGTGCAATATGGGATGGATTTTATTGTTTCTAACCGTTAAAAACTTGTATGTATGTGTTGATCACAAGCCATATTTCAGTTATTTATCAACTTGGCTTTTGCTAAGCCCATGTACTTCTGATTTTGGGAACCAGAAATTACCAAATGCTATCTTACTTCTGTGTTTTCAAACTCATTCCTTCACCACTAAATAAACTTAATTCTATATTTCTAACTAATAAGAACAGGATCAAGTCGAAGTGTTACTACAGCACCAACCACAGGGGCATAAGAAATGATTGTAATACATCACTAAACCCAGAATAACTAAAATGAAAGTACATCTTTTATTAATCACACTTCAGATGTTATATCCACTTTTTACGTTTTTCTATATTTTTGATCTCATGCATTTTTTATGAAATCAAATCAAAGAAACTCATATTCTGCAAAACGTCAGACAATTATCCTTGTAAACAGCAACCCCTACAGCATGTTTTAACAATTTTAACAAAGTAAAAAAGTATATTTAACTGGAAAACCAGCTTAAGTGTGATAAACAGTCTCTTAACACAATTTGATGAAAAGTTCAACATAATTGTGTTTACATTACAACATACAGAGAACATATGGCACTAGAATTCAAAATGTCTTCTTTAAAGAGCTAAATGCAGCATAATAGAATTTAAGTTGTTTTAAATTCATGTAATTACATTTCACTTTACAACAAGCATTGGAAACACCTACCAGTAAAGAAAAAGTAAAGCATGACCATTTTACATTAAATAACACTGTTACAGCTTACCCCAATCAAAGTGTTTCAATTGACCCAATCAAGCAGCCCTGATACAGTTTTGTATACTAGCTAACAAACAACCATATTACCATGTTTTGTTCATGCTAATTCTTAACCAGTAGCCCGGAGATAAAATGTATCCTGGTCTGAACTCATGTTCATCTAAACCTTAACAATGCAAAAAAATACTGCACGTATTTTTGCATATATGTATTAATTTTAAAAAATAAAACTTTCCTTATTGTAAGGTAACATGCTAATTTTAAGACAAGTTATATTGCTTTTGAGCATGCATAAAATAGTGCAATACTTTAGTGCTATACTTTACTTTTGTTAAAAAAAAATTGCATGTCTTACAATTACCCCTGTTAAAACTACCCCTGTTATCCCCATTGATGGCTGTTTAAATGAAGACCCTGTTGTAAAAAAAAAATGCTAAAAGGGTATCAATATCAGTAAAACTAACATGTTGTGAAAACTCTACTCTACGATCTAAAGCAACAGTATTGAACTTTCCCTTTCTGAAATACTAGTTTTACACAGAAAATTGTATTTTTCCTAAATATTTCTTTGGCTTTTTGTCCAGACACTCTTTTGTAATAACTTCTTGACCTCCTCTGTCATAGCATTCTTTTACATTTTAGCTTTAGCCCTCTATCCAACAGAATATAGGCAGGTTATCTGGCATCTGTTAGCTTAAGGCTGGTGTGTGACCCTCTACTGTTACACTTTCATATTTCTCAAGGCTTGCTGCTATGGTTACATGACACTGAAATCAGGCAACAAAAGTCAGTGTAATTTTAAAGTTTTTGTTTCAAGGTGGAAAAGTTACTTACTGTTGCTTTAAAGTTCTTCACTGAAGATCTATCAGTTTTTCATCTGTTTATTTTGCTTGTCATAAATTATTGATAAACCATAAACATGAATGTAAACTAAAATAAAGTTTCCACTGACTAAAACTTCAGAGGGGAAAATGACTAAATTTGACATATTCATGAGCATTTTTATCAGATGGGTATGGTAGGGTAGATCGAATATTATGGAACAAACATTTTTTTAACTGGTTTTATTAAAAATATGTGTCAACAGCCTGTTTTCAACCCCTTCCCCAAATGTTACAAAAAAATCCCCCCAGGTCTGTTGATGCTTGCTCCACCTTTCAGAAAATGTGTGCTCAGAGGACCATTTAAATATTTTCCCCTAATGATGTCACTGTTAGATAATTATGCTACTTCATCCCGAGAAGGGAGACACTCCCTGAGCCAGGAGAGGTTCGCCCACTGCTTGCTCAAGTGGAAGGAAAATGTCTACACATGTCTGTGAAGCCACAGGAAACATTAGAGCACAACAATGGATAGCTTGTTCCACCTTCACTCTTAAGAGGGGCAAGATCAGGCACGAGTTTCATGCTAAAACAGCCTGTATTGAGCAGAGCTGAAATAATGGGGCTTAAAGATATGCCAAAATCCAATCTCCAAGGGGGGTTTTATACAAGGAGCATTGAAAAGAATTTGCTCTGGGGACATTTAGATCTGGAGTCAATTTGTGGGAAAGCTTGTCATAGCAGTCTCAGACTAAATCCATAGCAGCTGCCAAAATAAACACTGACCTGCTTACACAAGAATATGCATTAGCCCAATAGTGTAACAATTATTTAATTTGCCTTCATGAATTGTTTAGTTATTTTTAAGTTTTTTGAAGAGCCTACATGTATTTGTTGAAAAACCTCTCTCTCTTTCTCAGACTCTGTTACATGTGGGTTTTCTATCCCTGATATAATTAAACCACTGTTTTCATGTGCTCCTGCCTTTTTCATGTGCAATATAAATGTCTGCCTCTGTGATTTCTTTGTACCTATGCCTCTTGTAAAATGTATACACTAGCTCTGAGTCCACAAAAGCATTGGAGTGTGTTAAAGCTGTGTCAGTGGGGAAAAATTAAAATACTTGTTCATGTGGCAATTCTTATTTTAAACTGCTTTTGAGAGTCAAAAACATTGGACAGTTTCTGTACTTGTGTGAATCAGTCCCTTTATATTTGTTTTAGAGAGTCAGGGCTAGATGTGCCAAGCAAACTGTCCACTTCCTGGCCAAGCTGCAATGTGACAAATGTACCTTTTTAATTTTCCATTATTTCTTTGTGTGAGTGAATTTGGAGAAAAGTCTTCTGATTCATCATGACGGGATCTGAAATGTGGCTCATTCAGAAGAAGTGTGAACCCAATCGCTATTTCCCATCATCACAGAGCAGCGGGACTCTAACCTGAGATGTAATATCAATGTAATGATCACCTGTGACATAATTGTTAAAAAGTGGCAGAGATATAATTGCTGTAAATATCAGAGTTTTAAAAGAAAATGTTACTTGACTGTGTGTCATTATTACAATGGGAAGTATTTCAATTCTGTGATGTATTTAAAGTGGTGGCATCCTGTTCTCTTCTTTTCATTTTCTGCCATTTTTGAAGAACCTCAAGCGGAAATTTTTAGACAGAGTATATGAGAGAAAACAATCTGTGTATTTTGGACAAACGTATGATATTGTACCACAAATAAGAACCCAAACTAATCTGACGTGTATACATGAGGACTAAATCTAGTCATTTGTTAATTATTTGTTTTGTTCAGTTCTGAGTGCTGGTGGTCTTGTTCTTTTTCAGATGTAATGAGCAAGGACATTTTTGACAAAAAGACAAATGGATGATTTCTTTTCTTTCTTGGAATAAATCTGGTAAAAAGACTCCTGTCTGTTGACTTAAAAGTGCACAAAACACATTGTGTTGTCGCCCAGGTGATGTTAAGGGCTCTGTCGCACAGATTTAATCATCATAGAGGTAATTCTTCTAAACCTGTTGGCCAATCTTTCTTACTGATACAGTATAAACATGACCACGCATGAGGGGGGCCTACAGGCGAACATCTATCACAGTTTTTCCTCACAACCGCCTGCAGTATGCAAAATTATCATTATTATTGGTTTGCAAAGTAGCTGAACCAGATCAAGGCTCATGTGAGGACATGCCTAATTTTCTTTCTTCCAGAGGCTCCTGAAACAGACATCCATCTGTTATCTATACCACTTATCCCTATCAGGGTAGTGTGGGGCTGGAGCCTATCCCAGCTGACGTCGGGCCAGACGCAGGGTACACCCTGGATCAGTCACCAGCCACATAAAGAGACCAATAACACACTCACCCACACCTAAGGGCCATATTAGAGTCACCAATTAACTCAATGAGCAAGTTTTTTGGTCTTTATGAGGAAGCTACAGTGCCCTGAGAGAACCCACACATGCACAGGGAGAACATGTGAATTCCACACAGAAAGGCCCCAACTGTCACAGGGTTTGAACCAGCAACCCTCTTGCTGTGAGGCATGTGCACTACCTGCTGTGCCACCGTGATGCCCAACAGATATCTAGATTGGATTTTTTCCTCTCAGGCAACACAATCAACAGGGGTCCATTTAAATCTCCTTAGCTAAAATAAATTTCCTTGAATTTCAAACATTGATATTATTTTCAAGTTTTTAGGCTTGATTTCTGAACCAACATTTGTCCTAATCATACAAATCAAATGTTCATGAATTTTTTATGATTTTAACTTTTTAAATTTCTTTGGGTTTTTTCAACAAAGTGTGTTTTTTCATGACACCACCGTGTTTTGGATGAAAATTTACCACATGCAAAATGCATATTTTGTGTGGAATAATTACAATCTGGGAGATTCCAATGATTAAAAGCTTTTTATGCTTTATTATTTTTATGTAGTGTCAAATACTCACATTCATACTCATATGGTCAAAATGACGCCATTTGGTTGAGGCTAGTAAAAATGATCAATTCCAAGGCAAAACCCAGAATAACACCCAGACATATTAAAATGTAAGCATTATGCTTTAATAGAAGTGAGATCATAAACTGCAGTTTGACTGGGTTTCAATTTTTTGTGCTCAACAGTATGAGTGTAACAATTGTTTGTACACAGTATATTTCCGACCGACTTTAGGAGAGGAACTGGAAATAACAAGATGAAATAAAAATATGCAATCTTACCAAATCCATGCCATATGCAGCAGTAGCCAAAATTGTTAAAAAATGGAGAACTAAAACAATGAATGTGCGCGCAACAGCCCAAAGGTGTGGCTAATTCAATTTATATTTCAGATATTTTATTTATTTATTGTTTATTTGATGTGGACATCACAATTACATCGGACAAATCAGATGCATTGTTTGAGTGTTTTAGCACAGGTGCTAATACGCAACACTTGTCCACAGGAGGCTTTTGAGATGATAAAATAATAAAAGTAATAATAGAAGAGAGTGAAGACAAAGTACAGTGTACAATAACATCCCAACAATAAAAAAGAAGCAGTTTTTCCAGAATAAATATATACATAAGCTGTAAGACCAAGGCAACATGGTCAAGGTATCAACCAGTTAAAATTATTCATTTGAGCACTGTTGTTTTGATTTTAGCCATCGTTTGAGTCATTTGTTAAAAGCATTACTGTTGGTCTCCAGTTTTAGATTAATGGGTAGAGAGTTCCAAAGTTTTGTCCCTTTTACAGAAAGAGCAGACTGACGGAGTGAAGTCTTGTATCTTGGGACAAGATAATCACCACTGGTGGAGGATCGTGTGGCCGCTCTGTGAGAGCTCTGACGCTGGTGGCCAGTTCAGAAAACAGTAGTGACACATGATTGTTTAGACATTTAAAAAACAGTTTAAGAGTACTAAAATTCCTAAAATTTTCAGAGCGAAAAGATTGTGTTTTCTTACAATGTGGCAGTGATGCCATCTCATTGGTTTCCTGTCCATGATTTTTATTGTCTGCTTGTATATTGAGATTATGGGTTTTAATATGGATGGAGAAGCTTGTGACCATGATGTGATGCAATATGACAGATGAGAAAAAATCACTGCATGCATGTACAGTTTTACAGCTTGATATGACAGGTTCCTTCTAATAAAACGAAAGCAGTTAAGATTTGGTCCTACCTTCTTGCAGATGTGCTTAACCTGACTGTCAAACTTTAAGTTCTTGTCCAGGATGATGCCAAGGTACTTAACTTCATTCACTTCATCAGTGATTTCGTTCTTAATCCTGACCTCAAATACATCATGTGCAGGCCTATTACACATGGAGAAGCACATACATACAGTTTTTTTTACATTAAGAGTGAGATGGGATAACTCGAGCCATTCAGAGACGTGAAATATAGCCTGCGTCAGATGCTCACCTGCCAGGTTGGATGTTTTAGTGGACACATGGATGACCGTGTCATCAGTGTACATCTAGCTGTTGACATCTGGACAGCAGCTTGGTAGGTCATTAATATACATTGTGAACAACAATGGATCAAGAACAGACCCTTGTGGTACTCCCATGCTGTTTGTATTCATATGTGACTTCACCCCATTGACCCTGACACATTGCTGTCTCCCCCCCAGATATGATTTGAACCACTTCAGAGCTGCAGATGACATTTTGAATTGATTTAGTTTGCTGAGTAAGACACTGTGGTTAACGGTGTCAAAGAACACTGCTCCCACAACATTTCCCTTATCCAGAGAGGCTTTGATCTTCTCAAGCAGATAACAGTTTGCTGTTTCTGTGGAATATTTTTTCTAAATCCAAACTGCTGTGGATGAAGCAGTTGGTTCACCAGAGTGAATGGACTGAAACAGTAACATATTCTTGTACTCTCCGACTTGTCATGTAGAAGCATTGCGTTAAAATCAACCATTCAAAAGCCAAATCAAAGCAAGCATGAAAAAGACAAGAAGAAGAAGAAGCATGAAAAAGTTGTCACTGATGTCTCGCGTGATTTGGAGTACGTGAGCTCTGCGCAATGAGAACTGCGGGTAGTCCGCCATTGCTGTATGAAGAACTCTCGGATTTGGCGTTTGGCTGTCAACAATAAACTCACGGAGCCGGGACGTGGAGCTACGAGGTCGAGTGAAAGCTCGTCGGCCGCTCCTCAAACCAACAGCCACCCCGTCCCTCCGTGGGGAATAATTTAATGTGAATACAGCGCCCACGGACGAGGCAACCATGTCAAATCTGAGCAAAGGCGGCACCAAGAAGGACACCAAAATGAGGATACGGGCCTTTCCTGTAAGTGTATCCGCAGTAGGTGCTCTGTCTGCCCGGGAGGCACTGACTCGACCACCGAGGACTGTGCTGCTGGCTACATGCTAATAGGCGAACCAGCTGAGCAGATATGACTTACCTTTACACACAGTACAGTCGTTTAATATCTAGGACAGGTCACAGAGTGAGAATAGTTAATTTACTCATTTTATTATAATGCCAAATCAGGGGAAGGTTAATTTACTATTCTGATGATTAGTAACGATTAACTACCTCACAACTCCCCTAATGTTAGCTAGCTGTCCGTCGACATAGCCGAAGCTAACGTTAGCACTGGCCCCTGACACTTGTTGTTTTCGTCGCTCTTGTTTTTTATTATAATTATTATTGAAAGCTAGTCATATTTATGTGTTAGCTCAGAGCAAAACTGTTCATTGTCTTCTCTGAATGGCAGCATAGTATTCAATTGTATTCAAGAATGAGCTTTAACGTAACCACCCCTGCAGACAGATGCTAACAATAAAACACACAAGCCAACCTCACGTCATTCTTTATGATAACAGCTGAAGAAATACAGGAAAGCTTTGTCCCTGTCGTAAGGTTTGTGAAAAATCTTCGATTTAGGGGTCTCCTCTCTCCACCAGGCACTCCCCTTTGTCTGAAAGTCATTCAAAGACCGTATTAATGAACTGACCTCATTCTGCTCAAACTGATGTTTCAGCCTGACTGACCGGTTGTACATCATCCAGATGCACCTCTACCTGCTCCTATTTGGATGGCTTGTTGCTGTGTTCTAATGTCAGGGGCCGCATAGCTCATTTAGTAATGACAGACAGGAGATTTTTACCCCTGTGAGCCTGTTGAATGTAGCTTCTGACACTGCCTCGCGGTAGGAGCAGCATCTTGACATGCATGTGTTTGGGCTTGCCTGCTCTCAATGAGCACAAACTGTTCCTCTTCATGTTTGCAGCCATTAATGAAGTACTGAGTCCACTAAGATGTTAATCGTGAACTGCTTGTATTTCTGGTTTGTGCTGGTTGCAATACACTGAACCAGCTAAGTATCATGCTAAATACAATGGTTGGTAAACTTGAAATAGAAAAAAAAAGCATGTTAGATGTAAATAATAAAGTAATGGTTTTCCAGCTACACTGCCTTAACTGAACCCATTGAAGCTGTAATAGATTTCAGTATGAACCATTCAGAGGAATGTTGCTTTCTCAAACCACCTTCATCCATCAATTATCAATACCCCTTCCCCCTTTAATGGCTGTGGAGTTACTGGAGCCTCTCCACGCTGACTTTGGGCAAGAGTAGGGGTACATCCTTGACTGGTCTCCAGCCAAGCACAGGGCTGAAATATAGAAATACAGTCACCCTCAAAGGAAAAATTTGGAGTCACCAATTAACCTATCAATGTTTTGGTCTGTGGTAGGACAGCAGAACATCTGGAGAAATCCCATACATGCACATGGAGAACATGCAAACTTCATACAGAAAGGCCCCGTTTGAATGGGGAGTCTTCCAGCATTCTTTTTGCTGTAATGCAATGGCACTACCTGCTGTATGAGAAGAGCATGGGTTTACAAAAAACTACATAATAAAGCTCTTGATTCACTGTCCACCATAGTCTTTTCCGACACTGTGCATTTATATTGTTTTAATAAAAAAAAATATTATGGGGTTATGGGGTATTGGGGTTAAACAAGCCTTTAGTGACGTGGCTGCAATGGAAATCCTAATAAGGCTTCAAACAGCAATGTAATCTGACTAAAAAAAAGCTTCTTACTTTTTTGTAGATTTGATAATCAGTAGACTTTTTAATCCACAGGCCATCATGCAAGGTAGGCAAAAAGCTCATTTCCAACCACGCTAACAATTATTTTTTCGTATTGGATAAAGAGAGTTTTGATGAAAGTTTATAATGTTCTCAATAATTAAACAAGGACTGCATGGTGGCCCCATAGGTTATTGCTTGTGCCTCACTGCAAGAAGATTCAGCTTTGACTCCCTGTGTTGACCAGTCTGTCTGCGTGGAGTTTGCATGGTCTCCTAGTGCCTGCACAGGTTTTCTTAAGGTACTCTGGTTTTCTCCAACAGAACAAAAAGATCAAAAGCACGTTGGGTAAACTGGTGGCTTTAAAGTGGTGTTTACACGGCTCCGTTTTTGGTCGAATCCGAAGAGTTTTCATTGCGTTTTAGCGTCCTGTTTACATGAGAACGGTGCCCGGAGCGCCCGAATCAGCAAACTTTTGAAACCAGGGTCCAAGTTGGAGAGTTTTCAAAACGCTCTGCCACCCGGCCCCATGTAAACATGATTTAGCGTTTCAGGGGGAAACGCTGACGTCACCGCATGCGCAGTACTCTTTCACATGAAGGCAGTGCGCGCATACCAGGAACAACAACAGCTTCGGCCGTCTACCGAGTAACATGTGTGCTGCTTACCGTGCTCGGTTTGTTATCCAACTCACCACAACTCTACATCGCCAACTACTGGCATGGCATGGCCACTACAGCGTTTTCGGTCATCCCCATGGGCTCATGTGAACGCGGATCATTTTCACAGCGTCTCCATGTGAACGCAGAGCGGTTTTGAAAACGCAAAGGACTAAGTTTTCAGTTTTTGGTGGAAATGGAGTCGTGTAAACAGCCTCTAAGTTGCCCTTTATGTATGAGTGAAGGGTTATCTGTCTCTTTATGTGGCCCTGCGATGGGCTGACGACCAGTTCAGGATGTACCCTGCCTCTTGCCCAGTGTCAGCTTGGATAGGCTCCAGCTCCTTGCAACACTGAAAGGGGTAAGCAGCATGGTCATTAACACGAATAGGAAGAGTCAACCAAATTAAACTAAGACTATAGACATTACTACAGAAGTGAACACTGAAGTGACATGTGAATTCCTCAGTGTACCCCAGGAAAGTTTTGAGTCTTTTGGCCCCCTAAGTGACATAATGTCTATTGTTGAGTGAGCTGATAATGGTACAAATAATGTTGATGTGTGAAGTTGAACTGTAGTCATAACCTGGGAATGATTGTTTTGCCAGTATCTCATGTTCTTGTTCTTGGATACAGAACAAGCTGGTAAAGTAAAAGTGTTTCATGTAGCGTGTAAAGTAGCAGTGATGACCTTCGGATGCTTGGCAGTTTGACATTTTTTGTCAACTGTTTGCCACAAACAGCATAGCTAAACACAATATAAGTGATTAGGAATATATGTTGGGTACATTGCTTTTTGGACTTGTTCACATCCCAACAACATACAGTAAATGAAATGTGTGATTCGAAGTGCGAGTTGATACTTTACATATAGCTTGCAAACATGTCACATAAGAAATATCAGATTTCTTTTTGTGTGTTTTTAGTAAACTATGCCAGTGATGGACTGCACTTCTCTCTGTTAACACTTGGATACGTCCTGCACCAAAGAGAGGCAGAGAATGTGCTTGTGTTTGGGTTTAATAGGGTTGACTTTTCCCCTGTTTTTCTGCCTTTTTTCATTTCACATTAGAACATCAGATGAAGGTCAAATTTCTTGGTTCAAGGTATGTTAGTGTTTAAGACTGATTGAGATTGTATTTAGGTTTGAAGGATTTGCTATTGGATACAAAGAGGTGGGAGTGTTTTCTTTGAACAGTGTGTTGTGAGTTTTAAGAAAGAAGAGTCATGATGTAGAAAGTCTCCTCAAGTAAACAAGGATTATGAATTTAGGATTACGATTTATTATAGACCTTACAGAGTTCTTTGCCCTTCCATTGTGGCTCATCTCCTCCTGTGATGTATCTGACTCCTGCTACGTTACTTTGTACGTTAAGTTACAAAGAGAGCTGACAGTATATAAAAATGTGATATTAAGGGTGCACACACTCTAGAGCCATTGATCTGGGCCGTGCTTAAGCACAATTGATTTCCTTGATTAAATTTAAGCCGTTACAGCTGTCATACTCTTCATCTATAGCTGTCTGTGTTGTTTTTCTCTCTCTTGTTTTGTACCAGTGTGTTTTTACACATCAACAGTAATTATCAACCACATGCTGAAGAGCTGATGTGATAACTGAATATTTAGTGACATATATTTCAAAACTAGAATTGTCAGACTTTTTGAAAACTAAAAAAATGTAAAGCTAAAGAATATAAACAGATAACCAGACTTGGGTAAACTGCAGAAGCAGGTGGAAGAGTAGAAAATAATGTGTTTTAAAATGAAGAAATGAAATGTAATTTGTGGACAACACTGAAACAAGATGGAGAAAAACAGACTTTAAGTTACCTGTATATGGGAAGAGGTCAGTTTATATCACAAACACAAGTGCACCCAAAGTGGAGGAAAACCGAGCAAAAATTAAAAGGACCAAAAAAAGAAAAAAATATACCATCTTGAGTAACCGAGATGCTTTTAGGGCCGGACTACTTATATCAGAGGACCTCCATCTGAGTCAAAGAACTATGTTTTTGCCCTGTATCTATTTAAACTGTATATACTTTAGACATGATCCAGTCTCACAGGATTAAAAACTAAAACATCTGGTGTAACAAATGATCAGAGTTCCACTGATGAGCTGTCACCACAAGTAATGGTCTCACTGGTGCTTGTACTCATGCATGAGCAGGTGTGCAATTCTGAAGCCCACCTCCTTCAAGCATACCTGGGCCATGGAAATTCACCGCAGTTAAGCAGCATGGAGCACTCACACGACGCAAACCATCCAGACTTTCAGGAGAATCGTGCTTATGCACAGAATGGCCAGTGTAAGTGCACCTTAAGACACAGTTGACCAATGAATAGTCAGAGAGGATCATCATTAAGAATGTCATGAGTGGCAACACTGGCATAAGAATCAAACCTCTTTTGTTGTAGGCTTTATAACTGCTGTAAGACATCTCAAACTCTACTGTAGTTTCGGAAGTATTTTGTCTAGCTGCCTGCAACCCTCTCTGGACTAAAACTCCTTTCCTTGCTGTGCCGAAAGCCCTGTTCATACAGTACTTTCGTGCAGATTAAAAGATGTTTTGGGCATTTGTATAATAATTCTCAGTGCTCTGCTTACACACCTGTCAGTGTTTGCTGAAATTGTTTGATATCTGATCAGTCAGACTACATACAATAGTGGTCTGGGATGCTGTCATGTAGATAAGACTGTCATCCATCCATCCATCATTTATATCACCTATCCCTGTCAGGGTTTCGGGGAGATGGAGCCCGTCCCAATTGACATTGGATGGGATGCAGGGTACACCCTGGAATGGTCCGCAGCCAAGTACAGGGCCACATAGAGAGACAGACAGCCATTCACACTCACACCCATACCTAAGTGCAATTTAGAGTCACAAGTTAACCTAATGAGCATGTTTTTTTTGTCAGTGAGAGGAAACTGGAGTGCCTGGAGAGAGCCTACAAATACAAGGATCATGCAAACTTCTGAGTCTATCATCTATCATGCTCACTTTTATTGGCACCCATTAAACACAGCCCAGGCAATTAATATAATGTTCAGCATCAAACGTAAAGCAAAATATAACTAAACGAACCACTTGTGATGTAAAATCCATCTGTGTTTAGAGGTCTGGATGATTTGGGTCAGCTTGGTAATAAGAGGCAGTGTTTTTTTTTAAAAACTCTTCATAAAGTTTAGTCTTGGCTTTCTTATCTCAATGAATCAAAAATTGAAGTGAAAAAAGGAAAACTCTCGAATGGGAGCCAGCTCACTTCATCCACTTGACAGAAACTGCTCCAGGAAAGGCTTGAACACTTACAACATATTAAAAACAACACAATACTAATATTTATCTTGACCGGAGTTGTCATTTCAATCTATCAAGTAATCCACAAGGCTTTTCTGATTTTTTTTTATATCACTTTTGCATTTCATAGGGTATATTATCTATTGTGTGATCGCACACAGTTAATTTGTGACCAAATGCCCAACAAGTTGGTTAATCTATGTTGGTGCATTGGAATAAAAAAGACAGAAAGCTTCCAACTGAGAACTAGGTTTATCCTTCAATATCCTCCACCATTGTTGTTTTTTAGGCCACATCAGCTTTGCATAGTCATTAAGCGCCAGGTCATGCTCCCTTTCGCACATGCACATCCAAACCTATATATAAATATCAAGTTCTCACTGAATAAATGTCAAAGTCTAGGGGTATAATTACAGCAGAGCCTTGTTGTGAGGCTGTTGCATAAATGCACTGTAAAGGGGCTTCAGTATGTCCTGCAACTCAAAACAAAATGCCTGGTTTTAAAACTGAGTAGATTCTTGCCGAGTTCAGCAGATAATACTTTGGATGAACAGCTAATTTAAAAAGGTAAATAATCTATTCTTAGTATTGCTTTCTCGCCCAGAGTCAGATTACAAAACTTTGCAGATGGGACTTTGTATCTGGACACCATTTATTGAAATAAGAGGAATATCAGTTAAGGATTTTGGTTGTAACAGTCATTGTATTCATTAATCAATGTATCTGCTCTTCAGATGACTATGGATGAGAAGTATGTCAACAACATCTGGGACCTTCTGAAGAATGCCATCCAGGAGATTCAGAGGAAGAACAACAGCGGCCTGAGTTTTGAGGAGTTATACAGGAATGCCTACACCATGGTGCTCCACAAACATGGGGAGAAGCTGTATACAGGCCTGCGGGAGGTCGTCACTGAACACCTTATCAACAAAGTAAGACTAACAATTCACAGGCTGTTGAACATTTGAAGCATATCTGTATTTTTGGAGGGAGAATTGCTGTTGTACAAACTTTAATGAAAAAGTATGTATATTTGTAATAACTGCATTTGTAAATTGTAATATTGCCTTGAAAGGGCTTCAACATTTCATAATGTGCCATCCCAAAAAGAAAAGGATTACTTTTCTGTAAAACCCCATTCACACTTGCCAATAAAACTATGAAATTATCTGGACATTACCCGGGCGAGCCATATGTGTGAACGCAAGTTTTTCCCTCAGTCATTGCCTGGGTAATTTCCTGACACCTCCCTAGTATTTTATTAGCTTAAAGTCCAAGTAGGCTCATGTCTGTATGCTGCAGCGAACTATCAGGATATTTCACTGTGGCGAGTGGGAGGGCTAATGACATCATCCAGTGTGACCCACGAAAAGGGAGACTTGACAGGATGGATTAAAACAACTGCTGTTGTGGGAAAAGTTTGTCTGATTGTAAGGGCATAACACAAACTCAGATGTGCATCTGGACATCTGAAGTGTAATTTTCAGTGAACATCATCAGAGTTCTGTAGTGCATCTGCTCCAAAACGAGCACTACAAAATCTCTCACTCATCCTAAGAGCCGCTGTTGAATATGGAGAGAAACTCTGAAGCTGTCTTTCTCCGGTGTAGTCGTCATGGTTGTTGTGACACTGCTTCATATTCACTTCTGTGTGATACAGTGCCCCCACCCCTCTACTTCTCCCCCGTCCAGCAGGGACAACTCCCTGCTGAGAAGAGCAAGTTTGAACGACCATGTCAAGTGAATTATCTGGGCAGGGTGCCCTGACATTATCCTGATAATATCAGGGTTGCATGTGTGAAAAGGGCTTAAGAAACATCTGTATCTATGTCTTTATTTTCTCAATAAAAGTAAATTTCACCAATCAATATCATGATCACTGATAGGTGATAAAATAACACTGATCATCTTGTCTTGGCATCTGTTAGTGGGTGGGATATATTCAGAAGTAAGTGAAAAGCTTGTCCTCAAAGTTGATGTGTTAGAAGCAGGAAAAATGGGCAAGCGTAAGGATTCGAGCAAGTTTGACAAGGGCCAAATGATGATGGGTAGACGACTGGGTCAGAGCATCTCCAAAACTGCAGCTCTTGTGGGGTGTTCCCAGTCTGCAGTGGTCGGTGTCTTAAGTGGTCCAAGGAAAGAACAGCAGTGAACCGGTGACGGGTCATGGGTGGCCACTGCACATTGGTGCATGTAGGGAACAAAGACTGACCCGTGTGGTCTGATCCAACAGATGAGCTACTGCTGCTCAGATTGCTGAATAAGTTAAAGCAGGTTCTGATAGAAAGTTGTCAGAATACACAGTGCATCTCAAGTTTTTTGGGTAGAAGAAAAGAGGGACCAATGCAATATAAGGCAGGTGCTTGTAATGTCATGGCTGATCAGTGTTTATCACACAGAATAGTTCACCTCTTAAATTTCTATTGTCTGGCTCTTGAAAGCTATGTCACATTGCTGCCAGACTCAGTCAAAACATTTTTATGCACTCAGTATGATTCTTATTAAGCATATCTGATTGTTTTCACTTGTTGATGTAATTAAAGCTGGAAAGTCTGTATTCAATAGTGGCTGGACAGAATCTGGTAAAGTATATCACATTTATTCACTTTACAGTTTAGACTTTGTCTATTCTTTCAAAAACATTTGTATCATCAGCAAACATGAGCTGTTTTCTTTCTTGGGTAGACCTGTGAAGGAGCTAGTTCGGATGTTAGAAATCAAAGGGAGTGTTATCTCAGTGGTTGTTTCTCAAGTATTACAGGATGTTTGATTGTGAAACACTTTGAGGATCATTCAGACCTCCTTGTGACAGATTGCCAATCTCAGTGATTGGTCAGGAAGCAGCCATGTTTGTAGAGAGTCCTTGAGTTCTAATTTTGTTCAGGATCGTCAGATTGTCACTGCTCTATAGAAACTCATTTTACCTTGTGTCTTACAATAGTGACAGATTGTTGCTTGCGTGACACTATTTTCTCAAAATGGCCATTGAGATAATGGTTTCAGTCTTAAAATTAAAGGTAAATGCTTATATGTATGGCAAATGTTGGTAGTTCTTTTTAAGAATCTATGTGATTAGAGAAGGACAAGGTACAGAAACGCATTGCAGATTTTTTACAGCAGACTTTCATATTTCAAAATATCTGCTGACAAATTGCAGAAGCAGTCTAAATGTATTTTTCCACGGTTGTCATTTTTGTTGCTTGTATAAAGTAAGACATTAAGTTTGGTCATAGTATCAGCAGTGAAAGCTTGTGTTTAGGATGAAGATAAAAGTATACTGAAACAAATAAGCAATATCTCAGCAGTCTGCTGTTGAATAGCTGCCACGAGGGTTTTACATATTAATAGATTTCACATAATCAACTTGGCAGACTCAGTGAATTAGCATTCAGAAAATGTCAACAAGCAACAATTCAAAGAGATCTGACACCTGTGCAAGTGTGTGTCTGTGTGTGTTTGTCAAAAATAAGCATGTTACCACTTGGATGTTAATAAAAGCTACACAAGCCATCTGAAAAGGTGTTAACAGCTCTGAGATGATACTTCTAGACATGGCTGTGAAGCATTAGAGATCTGTTCAGTACTGGGCTTAGCTGTTGGATTGATGTATATTATTTGCTGTTACATAACTATTACTGGAGGGATTTTAATATGTAATTTTTTCATCAATGACCTTTTCAGTAAGCTGCCAGAGTAGTCTCAGTTTAACCAATTGACCATCTCTAAACCCCACCCTCCAATGCCACAGACCAATCACATGTCCAGCAGTCGCTCAATAAACTTGTTGCTGAGATGACAAAGAGTCACGTAAGTTACAGATGGAGGGGACAGGTGCTATGTTATGCCGTGGGCACGTAACGCCGACGTCATCCATAATTAGCGGGTTGACCAAGGTGTGATGTTCCCAATGAAGCCGATCGTAAGCGAGCCAATAAAAACCCATGTCGCTTGCAGGGTCACTTGACCTGGGTCGAAGTGCCAATTAAACCATTTCAAACTGCAGACAGGAGCTGATTGTTACCGGGGTTTTTTGGCCAGTCTGAAAGGAGTATCAGAGACTCGTATGACTTGTAAACTCCCTTAGAAAAGATTAGAAACTCTGGCCCCTCTGCACTTTTTTATTTACACAAGACTTAAAGAAATGGTCCAACGATGTGCCTGGGGCACATGTAACACTGGTACAAGGTATCCTAAGAAGCTAGAGAATGGAGTACACTTTATTCCGTTCCCTAAACCTCATATAAACAAAGCTAAGTGCCTCCTTTGGATAAAACTGTGCATCAGACTGTAGACCACACAGTCAGATCAACATAAAGGCGCTATCTTTTCTCAGGCAACATAGTGTTAGCAAAGTTGGCTGTAAGATTACATTATATAGAAAATTGCATATTTTGTATAACCTGGTAAATAAACATCAATACAAAGCAAACTTTGCTTCATAGCTTTATCTTCAGTGAACTGGTCGCTGCTCCTATTATTGTTAGTTTCACTCTTGTTATGTTAGGTCATCTTTCCTTTTTAATTAATTTATGTGTTTCTATTATTTGGTTATTGACATTAGTTTTAAGTGTAGTCAAAGTAAGTAGTTTAAAGTCAATCCAACTGAATACCATTAACGTATGTGTTACAAAGACAAGTAAAGGCTGGCTAACCATGATCTATTTAGAGTTCAAACACTGAGTAATTTGTGCTGACACAACATTAACTTTTGTGTTTTTTACATGTATCTAATTTTAAGCATTTCATAAATGGATGGCCCCAAACTACAAGGACTGGGGCTACAGTAATGTGAAAATGTTTACTGAAGAAAAGAATACACGTGTATATCTTACTCTGCTGTGTAGAAACAATGCTGATCTTTGACATTGTCGTCTGAAAAGGTGTTTAAAACAAAATGAGGTTTCTTCTTTTTGCACAAAGATCTGTAAACTCTTGCCTCCAACCTGATCTTGTTGCCCTTCATTTCTGCCTTCGATTTCCTAAATAAATCCTCCCACGGCATTGTAAAGACCTTATTGATGGCTTCTGTATGAAATAAGTCCCCCTGTCCCAACAAATCTGCAAAGCATCCTTCAGTATGACTTGGATGTTGACAGCTGCCAATGGTATTCAATGCAGTATGAGAGAGTTGGCTGTGCCGTGTACCAAAGTAGTGCCAAAACTAGACAGTTGTTATATATAAACTTTTTGTTCATACTGTGTAATCACCCTATGCTGGTTTTGTGGCTTGTTTTCACCCCAAAATCTTAAAATTAACTCAAAATAGGCGGCACGATCTGCAGCAATGAATTGCTTTAGCTTCTGTGCTGGCCCTCTGTGTACAGATGAAAAGCTGATCTCTGTCACTGTGGCTAATGTTCTTGCGGATGCCATATTGCACATTTTTCTTTTTTTTTTTTTTTTTTCACAGTTGGTTTAAAAAAAAATGTGACACATACAATCCCAAAATATTATTTAGACAGGATTTGTAAATACTTTGTTCGACTACTTGACTTCATGTATGTTAATTCATTTGCAATAAGCTTAAGTTTTCTTTCTAATAAAACGTTTGGCTGGTATGGTAAATGTTAATCACTCTGATATTCACTTCAGCACCACAAACATGGCATTAACCATATCCACAGTGTTTGGCTGGGTAACTTTATATATGGTAGAGGGTTTTTTTTTAGTATTTTGATAGTGCATCAATTATCCTTCAATTTTTTTAATCATCAGTTTGGCCCGAAAACTTTCACTGCTTTACATACTTGAGCAAAGATATTGTTAATATAATGAATTAGAAAGATGACACATTGTTTGACATACTTCCTAAAAGAGTAGCTTCTTCTTATAAGAACATGTAACAAAAGTAAGCTCATCTTAACCCTAATAATTGTGAGCTTTGAGTGTCTGCATATGGGCTAATCTTCAATCTCTAAATTTCTTCTGAATGAGGTTTATAAGAGATAATAACAAGGCTTGGGGTAATCATGTGTACTGTATGAGTTGAGGCCAAGATTATAATGTAACTTGTCCATCCAGAAGTAGATAAAAGAGGAATTTGATGTGACCTTATAAATCTAACTCTACAGAGACATTTATAGTGCTGAGTCACACTGCAGTGTGAATTTTAGCATGCTGGTTTATGCCCAACTTGGAGAAAAATAGTGTTAAAGAAGCAGTAGAGTAGGATCACAATAAAAGAATTCTTGAATAACAAATGATTTACACTTGAACTACAAGGCTCTTTTTCTACATTTACTGTCCTCTGTCACTAACACTGCAAAACCTGGTGTCTAATGTGTGCTTGTTTATGTTCTCTAAAGGTGCGGGAAGATGTCCTCAATTCGCTAAACAATAACTTCCTCCAAACCTTGAATCAGGCCTGGAATGACCATCAAACAGCCATGGTGATGATCAGAGACATCCTGATGTACATGGTGAGTAACTGAGGATTTCTGGGAGTTACATTAAACACAGTTTCACCACACAGGTTAACAACAGGCTTTTTTACAGGTCAGGTTCAGGATGTAATATCTACATATATTTAGCTTTTACTGTAAAAGTCACAGAGTGGTGATAGTGAGACAGGTTGGTCCTCTCTCTGTGCTGGCTCCATAGGCAGCAACAGAGGCAAGACAAGAGCACATGGAGCCAGATGAGGAGAACAGAATCCTGTGTGTGTGTGTTTATTAGGTCTGAATGATACAGGAAGGGGAACTGCTGCATTTGTTTCCCTTTTGCATTATATATTGCATTTTTTGTCCATAAAGAAAGCTGCAGGCTAAACTGGAAATGCAGTTATATTTTATGTCAGTTAATGTAATTCTCAATCATACAATTATATTTTTTCTTATTTTGATCCTTAAGTCATTTTTGTATTTTAATTGTCAGCCCCCTCCCTTATCACATGTTAAGGTATGCAGACATGGCTAGAGCTGAAGGAAGACGACTGGATATGCTAAACTTAACAGATGAACTATTGCTTGTTATTGTGTAACTTAAACATCATCAGCCATTTCCTATAATGTTCAAAGTTACATTTAGTCATAACTTAGTGACCACATCATGATTATGAAATTAAACAATAGGTCTATGCCAGGCATCACCAGATGGCGGACCTCGGTCTGGATCCGGACTGACTGATGGTTCTGTCCGGACCTGTGACCAGTCTCTGATAACTTCACAAGAATAGATTTTAATTGAGCATTTTTTTTCCGACAGTTGCGGATATACAGCAGGCATGGCCAGAGCTGAGCAGGAGCGTAGGGACAGAGCCAGGCCACTGGTGAGAGAGAGAGACAGAGAGAGAGACAGACACAGAGAGAGAGGTGATTTTCCCGCCTCTATCGTGTTTACAGCAAGAGCTGCAGCAGCCACAAGCCAACAGGAGGCAGAGAAACAGTCAGTGCAAAAAAATAAGACCCTTGTCACCTGCAAGCGTTGCATCCGACCTGTGTGTGGGAAATGCTGATGAGGACTGAGAGCTTTTGCGCTGTGGTGGCACTGCGCTCTCCACAGGGCTGATCCTGTTCTTTTACTGATTGTTTACTAATCGAGTTGATCATTTGTTTGTGTTATTTTCATTGTTGCAGTTCTGCAGTTTTTAGCACCAGTTTGTTTTCAAATGTTTCACGTTTTGCAAGTTCTAGCAACACTGTTCTGTTTATTTATTTATTAGCCTATGTGAGTGTGGGTTCATGCAATGCGTGTAGCGCTGTTTGTGTGAGAGAAAGAGAGGGAAAGACTGAAAGACACAGAGACAGAGAGAGTTAAGGACAGAGAGCTAAAGAGAGAGAGAGCAAAATCTGAAACATGCGCAAATGAAATATTTATCTTCCTATCACTTTCTTGTAACATTATTTTGCAACAACACAGCAGAAAAGCAGTTACAGATGACAGATGATTGTACTTTTAAGAGTTAATTTCTTGTATTATGACGATGTTGACTTTTTTTTACTGGAAGTGTAGGTCTTCATTTTTTTAGGCTGTGACCTCTCTTATTTAAGTAAAAGAAGAGGGAAAAATATTTGGTCAGTGCTCTGAATGCACTTGTTTTTTCCTAAAAAGAGCCACCTTTTATTTATTGTTTTCTGAAGATGTTGACTTTTTTACTTGATGTGTGGGCCTTCAATTCTTGGCTGGGATCTCTTCCATTAAAAAAATTGGTTATTTGGCTCTATATGCACTTTTTTATTTATTATATTTCAGGTTTTTCTTTTTTAATCTGAAATAAAGCCCTTAAATTAATTTGCCTTGGACTATTTTTATTTATGGTAAAGAAGCTAGCCGTGCACTCAATTAACCATATCCTGCATTGAAAATTGACAATAAATATTGTTGAAACCATAAAAATGTGGACAGAGGGGAAGACTATAAGACACAAACTGGACTTCGGTTCAGGCCTTTTATTGGTGGAAATTTTATTAACTGGACCTCGATGACTTTTAATTGAATACCCCTCGTCTAGGCTCTCAGCAGCCCATCAACAGCTAAAAAATGCTAAAAAAAAAAATCAGTGGCACATCTGTTCCATTTACTGACTGTATTTCCGGTCAGAGAGCATCTGCCTGAAGCTTCATTTCTGTGTGTCTGTGAGGACAGGAGTGGAGCCTACAGTGTGAACAAACATGTGGGAGGCACACAGACACTGTATGCGCAGGGATCATTTATTTGACTGCTGATGGTAATATCAGCAATCAACTTAGAGCTAACAATTAATCGAATTTTAATGGTAATCATGATTTTGGCTGCCATGATTAAACTAACCTGATCATCTGGGATATTTACATTCAAAATGCGGCCTCTGCTGCATATCTAATCAAGCACTTTCTCAACCATTAGTCAGCCAACCACCAGGGGGCGAATGCATGGTTAAGGCTTCATTTAGCTGCCTAAATGACAAGTGAGCGATCCCTGCTGCAACAGCCTTAAGTCACTCTGTGGACTGATGAGAGCGAGTTATGTCAAGGGAAGAAAGTACTGCGGCTGAAAAATGGTCAAAACACTGGACAAGAAATATGAAAAATATCAGGGGGAAATAGGGAAATAACAACTGTTGAGTTCTTTGCAACCACAACTGACCTATGGTCAAGCAGAACAATGGAGCCGTACCTGTCCTTGACAATTCACTGAAACGTAGTGACCTGCCTCCGCTCTTCAAACAAGCCAGTTTCTTCCCAAAAACCTGTAGGCCTAAGCCTAATTTTATTGCCGTTTCTGTGTAAGCTGTAATTGTTTCCATTGAGTTAAACTTTGTGATTACACTCTGTAATAGCATATTTATTCAGTTAGGCGTCAGTAAGTTTTATGTTTTGGGGTAAATTTTATTTTTTTATTATTTATGCTTTATTCTTGTTTAAAGTTTCATTTTGCACTGAAACCTGTTCACGTAATGTTTGTTTAAAAGTAGTGCAATAAAAATACTGAATAATTGTGATTAATAATCATGATTACAATATTGTTCAGAATAATCGTGATCATCATTTTGGCCACAATCGTGCAGCCCTAAATCAACTATTTTTCACAAGCATGACAAATTGTTGATTTCAGTCTCCATTAAACTTTGCTTAATTAGTGGCAACATGACATGCCTTAGGTCATGTAACTGATGTAGATTCATGAACTGACTTTTGTGGAAATGCTAAGTAAAAAGACCTTCTGACTATACAGCTTTTCAGTTTCTAGTATATTCTTTTCACTCTAACTGATGTAGCCTTGCCTGACACAATGATAAACAGTTCAGTATACACAATACAGAATATTTTTCATCAGTTCATCCAGGCAACAACCATAGAAAGGTGGTTGGGGAGGGCAGAACCTTTCAAATACATATCCATAAGGTGGTTGGATAGTTTTGTCAATCAAATTCATTTTGGGCCAGTCAGATGTTGTAGTAGGTGGGTGCTACTACAGCCCTGTAAAGAACAAAACATGAACCAGCTGGTTTGTAAACTCTCAGCAAACATGTTGAAAGTGTAAAGTTGAAGTGAAAATATCTTTCCATCAAAAAGTGATTTAAATGTTGTTGTTAGTTCCTTATTTAATGCAGAACTGTAGTCCAGTTCTGATGATACTGCCACTGAAGCTGGTAGCATCCATGCTAATCTTTGTATGAGCAGCCATTGTTTACAGATGTACAGTTGCATAATGCTGTCATCATGCTCATAACCCCTGCCTCTTCCTCCTTGAAGAACACTGATTGGACAGTGCCTCTGCAGACTGAGGTCAATCGTTCCAGCTTGGAAGACGAGTCTGCCTGATTACAGAAAATGAATCAGGCGAATCATGCTGCACTGCAAGGTTTAATGTTAACCTGCCGCTTTTTTGGAGAGTACCATCCTGTACAGCGTTTTATTTGTAGAGGCACTCATCCGTTTGGCCTACCTTTACCAACCAAATACATTTAGTTACACACGTCATGTCATGCTAGTGATGGAGAGGGATCAGAGAAATGGGTTACAATTTGCCTTTAAAATTTTTTTCTTCTTATCTCTAAAAGCTCGGATAAGGCTCACTCTAAAACTGTCTCCCAGTAATAACTGATTTTATCAACATTTCTGTTTTTATGCAAATATACACATAATGGATGAAAACTCTCCCCTGACGTCAAGCTAACAACATGATTATGTAAAATACTGTTTAAAGCTCTTTAAAGGCATGATTTGTATCATCTAACTGTTTGTGGCTGCAAGGCTTTTTAATTGTTTTTTTAATTGTTAAATAAGTTTTTCCATCTATTTTGTAGCTCGTTCTTGCCCCTGTCTCTAATATGATCATTTACTGTGGTTCCATCTTTGGCTTCTTTTGTTGCTACCCTTCATTTTGTTGTATGATTTGCTTAATTTCAGCCCAGTTTTAATTTATTTTCTTCTTTGTACCACAGTATGACTGTAATTTGTAAAACTGGGGTTTCCCTTAATGTGACTTCTGAAAACATAAATTAAATGTTGTCAGAATGGGCGAAGTACAAATATGAACACTCCAAAGACCCTCAGACCTCAAAATATTTTCACCTGTTGAGCTAACACCTGTATCCAATGTTGTCAAGGGCATTAAATTTCTTTTCCTTTTCTCATTACAGGACCGGGTTTATGTACAACAGAATAATGTTGAGAACGTCTACAACCTGGGTCTTATCATCTTCAGGGATCAGGTTGTCCGTTATGGGTGCATCAGAGACCACCTCCGGCAGACCTTGTTAGACATGATTGCACGAGAAAGGAAGGGGGAGGTGGTGGACAGGTAGCTCGAAAACTCTCATCCATAATCGAGCTTGACAGCTCACTCAGAATCAGAAATACTTCATTCATTCCCAGGGGGAACTTTGGGCAAATGAATTTCCTTTTGATGTCGACAACTTCATTTAAGTTTATATTCTCTTTAATTGGAGAGAAATTTGAGTAAATGTTTAACTTTTAATGAATACCGACGTGAAATCATTGCCTGTCACTGGGGTGGAAAAGATCTTTTGGCCTGAATAATAAACAGGCTGTGCAGTAGACATGAAATACTTAATTCTATGGTGATACTTGCACTCATTTGTTTTGATTTTTGCGTGTTTTGAATATCAAACAAATAAATAAGCAAGTGTTGAAAGAAAGTTAATTTTTTTAATGACATTTATGGTTTACTTTGACTTTCCATCGTCATCCTCTGAATTTGCTCTTCTTTTTCAGGGGGGCCATTAGAAATGCTTGCCAAATGTTAATGATCCTCGGCCTTGAAGGGAGATCTGTTTATGAAGAAGACTTTGAAGCGCCTTTCTTAGAAATGTCTGCAGAATTTTTCCAGGTTTGTCGCTGAACATCTTCTATCTGGCTGTATTATTTATTTGGATCCTGTTTTATTGTCACCATGGCAACATGTTCCATCCAGGACCAATAATAGATCCAATTCAGAGTGAATGTATGTCATCAAACATTGAATATGAACCAGCCTTTTTATTTGCACCTTCTGAGTGTTCTTTTTTCCACACAGATGGAGAGCCAAAAGTTCCTTGCAGAAAACAGTGCCAGTGTGTACATAAAGAAGGTGGAGGCCAGAATCAATGAGGAGATTGAGCGGGTGATGCACTGTCTGGACAAATCCACGGAGGAGCCAATCGTCAAGGTGGTGGAGCGTGAGCTCATCTCCAAACACATGAAGACAATCGTAGAGATGGAGAACTCTGGCCTGGTGCATATGCTCAAGAATGGCAAGACAGACGGTAAGACTGCTGCTGTTTGCTGAAACCCCTGTCTAAGTACTAACATTTCATGTCTGTATCATCTGCACGAAGACATTAATTGATTTTATAATCAATGTAAAAAACTGTGACCTGAAAGAGCTAGAGCCACAGTCTATGCTTTTTAGGAGGAAGCAGAAATCCAGTGTTCTTTCATCAGTTCAAGAGATAAATTAACTGGACTTGTACTGTATTCAAAAGGTGTCCCCCTCCCCTTTTATATAAATATAATCATGAAAATTCAACTATTATATTTACAGTTAAATCTAAAATAAACAATATGTTGCATCACTGCATAGGGTGCTGTCTGTTTTTGGAATAGAAGGTTTAAAATTGTCTCCATGCAGCACGATTCTATTTCCATTCAGTAAAGTCCACATTGTGCTGTTTTAGTAAATGGACTTGAGGCTTTATAGCATTTTTCTAGTCTTACACCACAGGTCACATCTACCCATTCACACCCTTTTCCTCTTACATTCACTCACTGGTGGTTTTAAAGGTCTGTGCAAGCTGTCCATCAGTATCAGCTACACATTCAAGCTCCTTCATGCCCATTTACACAACATGGACGCAGCACTGGGAGAAGCTTAGCGTAAAGTGTCTTGCCCAAGGACACAACAACATGTGACACCCAGACCTGGACTCAGACCTGTATTACCTCACTGAGACCCTGACGTCCTTTATGCAGCTGCATTGCTTCTTCTACAATCTGTTTTTTCCATGACAAGTTTGCACTTCTGCTAGCCAAAGACTGCTAGTTGTGCTCTCACTCTGCCGTGGCTGTTGTGAAATACTGACCCACAGCAAATGTTTGGGCTGCCCACAGCACTGGTCTCTTCTTTAATTCAGGAGACTTATCAATCCAACCAGCAAGATATGTTTGCTTCACAGTGTACCACAGTCTATGAATGCATAGTTATGGCCTAATAAGTAATGATGCATGTCCTTGCAGCTTTTATACAGAGCCTGTTGTCCTTTATGCAGGCTGCATGGGTTGGGGTTCCACCATCAGCCTCTTTTCCTCATGTCACTCCTCACCCATGAATGTCCAGCTCTGTCCTCTTTTAATTCAAATCCTTAAAATGAATCTTCCAAAAAGCATGCCAACCCTTCCCAGCTTGGTCTGCGTGATTCTGTCACATTTTTAGCAGTGAAGCAGCTTCTTAAAACACAATAAATGTGAGGAATTTTTAGAGGTATTGTCAGATTATGCACCGTGTATGATTGTGCTGTCTACACTTGCAGTCTTACTGGTTTATTGGTCACACTGGTATAAAAGGTGCAGACAACCTTTAGAGTTAAAAGGGATTAAAGTACAACTTTTACAATGCACTTTATAGTAAATAATACTGGAACTGAACTGTTTAAGATCTAGCCACAATATAAGATGCTAGCAAGCACACTAAGATGATATTTGGTACGCTCCTCTTTAGCAGATCTCAACTTCTCTGACCTTTCTAAATTTGTAGAATCATAACCCATATCTGTGTTTCTGTGTCCATCACAGATTTGGCGTGCATGTACAAGCTGTTCAGCAGAGTCCCCAATGGCCTGAAGACCATGTGTGAGTGCATGAGCTCATACCTGCGGGAGCAAGGCAAGGCCCTGGTGTCAGAGGAGGGAGAGGGAAAGAACCCCGTAGACTACATCCAGGTAAGATGAAACATAGGAGTCCACTGCTCATTCCTGTGTATCTGCAGTTTCTGTTACTCTGCTGCTTTAAGAGAAAGCCACAGCCTTACAGGTTAAGCTGAAACCCAAATTAACGTTCTGTATATTTGGGGAGAAAGGAGTCCTACTATATAACCTTAGACCCCAAGTGGTCCTTTTTAGTGGCATAGGATGCTTTATTCAGTCTGCAGAGCTTCAGCTGACACATATGTCATTTAGACAGCATTTAACATAAGAAGCACCCTGTAATGATTTACATGATATGTTGCTTTAAGTGGCCTACTATGTAAACAAGCTCTCATTTTCCCATATATAACAACAGCCCTTTTTTTCCTTTGCTGTATCCACTGTTTAAGCTTTCATCTCGGTATTAAGCTGTTGCTTGTTACGACTTCTTCATAGTTATCTTTTTTCATCTTTATCCTCATCCTTTATTTCTTTAGGGTTTGCTGGACCTGAAGTCACGTTTTGACCGTTTCCTTTTGGAGTCGTTCAACAATGACCGGCTCTTCAAACAAACTATTGCTGGAGACTTTGAGTACTTCCTGAACCTCAACTCTCGTTCGCCAGAGTACCTCTCACTCTTCATTGATGACAAACTGAAGAAAGGAGTTAAAGGGGTGAGTCTGAAACTTCCAAAAGTACAAAAGAAAGGAGAGCGGTTAGCTTGTTGTTGTTGTTTGCCTGGCATGACTCTACTAATGATCTGAACAAGCAACTTTTGTTGTTGTTGTTGCTGTAAGGAAGTATTCTTTGTTAATAAAAAACAAATATGAGGGTAGTACTCTTTGTGCCCTGTTAGGAATGTTTCAGTGGAGCATAGAGGATTTTTTTTAGTTTCAAAGGGAGCTGCAGGAATATTGAGTTTGGTTAAAGCTGCTCTTAACCCTTTTTGCCCGTTGTGTGTTAGAGTTGTAGGCATGTGGTGGCTGTTTTTTGAATGATGACCCCTCTTGATGCTCATTCTGTTATTTTTTTCTGCAGTTGACCGAACAGGAGGTGGAGTCTATACTGGACAAAGCCATGGTTCTGTTCCGCTTCATGCAGGAGAAGGATGTCTTTGAGAGGTACTACAAGCAGCATCTGGCCCGCAGGCTGCTCACCAACAAGAGCGTCTCAGACGACTCTGAGAAAAACATGATCTCAAAGCTCAAGGTGAGCAAAAGTGTGATACAACCAAATGCTGTTCTTTACACTGAGATAGTGAGGACAGCTTTTCATGATGCTGTCAATGTAAACCTTGATGAGAAAAAGGTGTTGAACTCAGTGACTTCATGCAGTTTAGTTTCTTAGAATGTTTTATGGCCATCTATTCAGTCCTTAACACTTTTATCTCTTACACTCTTTTTCATGGTCAACTGTTTATGAAAAAAAAAAGGTGTTACTTAATATGTAAAGAAAACGTGTGTAATCTTTTGAGATATGAAGGTTGTGGTACAGATTCTAGCTTGATTTGATTAAAAAAGAAACTCATGGGGCAAAAGCTGAGAATAAGAGAAGCTAACATTTAGCAGCGTGTTTACATTTGTTGCTGTCACAAATTGGCACAGATGATTTGGCCCACCATGAGATATTTTTCTAAATAGATGTTGATAAACTCGGTGTGATCCTCATTCTGGTCTTCATTACTCAGACAGAGTGCGGCTGTCAGTTCACCTCTAAGCTGGAGGGCATGTTCCGGGATATGAGCATCTCCAACACCACCATGGATGAGTTTAGACAACATCTACAGACCACAGGGGTGAGAAAATAACTCCACACGCCACAACCATTCTGTCAAAATAATGAGCCCGCTCGCTGTCTGTAATCGCTACATGGCTCCTTAACTGCCTGAGTGTTGCCCCATTACATAACAATTATGCACCTAACCATCCATATCTGCTGACTTCATGGTGCTAATTTCTGCATTTTACAGGACTGTCACATTGTTTTATTGTCACCTGAGCTGTTGACTGTGTATGCCACTTTAAACTGTGTGTTTGTGTTCTGGGTGTAAAGTATGATTCATGTTTGGCAGATTTTTTTTATCCCCTTAAATAATCGAATGAATTTAAATAATAATTGTATATATTTCTCCTGGTCTGCAGTAGGGCAGGGCAAAATGAACCCAAAGTCATATCTTGGTATTTCTTAGCTAAATGGCAATACATGATAAATGTCATGACATTTTCTTTTTTTAAAAAGAAGTTGTCAAGATTTTTGATCATAACTGGCTTGACAATGTTGGAAATGCTCTGATGGAGGTTTGTGCTTCTAGTTTAAATAGATTATTATTATGGATTGATTTTCATTAGTATTATTGATTGTTAAGCATGATTACTTACTGATTTTAAAACACAAACCGCATGCTTTCATGGAACATCTTTTGACAGTTTCATTTTGAACATTAAAGAACAGGCAAGACACAGAAACATACTTGTAAAAATACAAATACCTCAAAATAATGCTTAAAAAAGTCAAACATGTCATATGGAATAAGCATCTTTAAATCTTGTTTACTCAGTTTTCATAATTGTGGAAAGCAGTAATTGTAATAAAAATTAAAACTCTATTATAATTGCCCAGCTCTACCAAACAGGAAACCGGTGATTTTACATCATGGTAGAATTTTACATATTGAGTGAGAAAAGCTGTTTCAATGGAGGATTCTGCCCACTGTCCTAGTGAGCGCCAACAGAAGCTTTATGAGTCGCACACAGCACAAACCTGGAAGGGGCAAACTATTTTTGCCCTTCATTATGATTAAGTCATCAATGTAACAGTAATGTTCATTTTATAATTAGCAACAGACGTTTGGTTGTTTTCTTTGAAAACGGTCCTAAAATAAACTAAATAAATAAATAAATAAAAAAAGCAGCAGAGCTGAGAGGACAAGCCAGAGGTAGTATAGTGGGGCTTCACCCTGATGGTGAGGCCGATGAACCCTTCCTCTGACTGCCACTTCTCCATTAAACTTCAATGTGTTAGTAAAAGATCGTGAATGTGCTTGTACTAATAGTTCAAGAGCAGCGTTTACTTGACTATGTGGCAGGTGTTCTAGACTAATTCTACAAAAAATGTACAGGAATCAGGGTTAACCTACCTGCCACTAAGACTGGAGGAAAGACCTAAAGACCTACCGGCTATTTATATTTTAGTAGCTGCTTGTTTTGACTCATAGAAGTGTATCATACTATAATTGATAATACTGGATTATAGTTTTCAAATGGCTGGCTAATTTATCTGGGAAAATGAATATACCATTTTAACTAAAACTGCCGTGCTAGTCAACAAATAGTATTGTTTGTAATAATTATGACAGTTTGTGTTTCTGGTTTTAGTTATTGTCTTTTTATTACATTCGTTTTTTCTAGTCTTGTGAATGCACAAGTAAGATTTGATGTGCTGCAGCAATGAGCATGACCATCTCTATATGAGACCTGATCGTGAATGTTTTGTTTTTCTTCCCTTAGTCGTCACTTGGAGGTGTAGATCTCACTGTGAGAGTCCTGACCACGGGATACTGGCCAACACAATCAGCAACACCCAAGTGCAACATCCCTCCTTCACCCAGACATGCATTTGAAGTTTTTAGAAGGTCGGTTTTCTTCTTGCTCATAAACTTCAGATTTTTTTGTACCAACATTTCAGAAACATTGCGCTCCATGTTGTGCTTGTGGAACAATTGGAGACTGAACAATACAAAAAAAAATGTCAGTGAGGACCAGATATGGTTGTCAGTTTGTGTTCATTGTTAGAAATAGAATGAAGTGATGTTTAGATGCTTAACGTGGTTTTCATCTTCAGTGGTCTATTTCAGGTCATTACTATCACTTAAGTTGTACTGTACTCAGTAGATCTCACCAGTCACTCTTCTCTGCTTGTAGGTTTTATCTTGGAAAGCACAGTGGCAGACAACTAACACTGCAGCATCATATGGGCTCCGCAGATCTAAATGCTACTTTCTATGGTCCTATCAAAAAGGTATAAACAACGCTGAAATGCAACATTAGCAAATGTTGAATTGGTGTTTGCTTTGATTCCACAAAAAACAGATCTGCTGATGAAATAAGTTTTAAAACGTAAAAATCTACTTTAGTTGTTTCACGTAAATGTTTAACAGAAAAGATGGGTGTGAAATGTTTTAGATAATACTGAGACTATCCACAGTGGCAATTTAAAATGAAATGTTTAAATCAGTGATGATGCAAAACCAATTTGATTTAAAGACTTGACTTCAATCTTTTTTTTTTTTTTTTTTTTTTTTTTTTTTTTTGCTATCATGACAATATCTCATAAGAACCATGAGCATTTTCTGTGCAACAGTCAATCTCTGGTATGACTTTTATAAAGGGAGTATTCTGGTTCCTTTTCTGAGATTCTGATAATTTATTCCATTATGTCACCAGGAGGATGGTTCAGAGGTAGGAGTAGGAGGGGCTCAGGTTACTGGGTCCAACACCAGAAAGCACATCCTGCAGGTCTCCACCTTCCAGATGACCATACTCATGCTTTTCAACAACAGAGAGAGGTCCACCTTTGAGGTAAAGTAATAAATACACTGAATTTTCTTTCTAACATTAAACTAACATATGATTAAAATAAACAACCTACAGAGCAGTCAAAGAGCAGTTAAATGATTGTTGACTCTATCAGCAGGAACGTTCTTTTTTATTGCAGGTTTCAGATTCCCATTCTGTGTGATATGTTCTGCTTATTGCGCTAAACTTGATCTCTTCACTCTGCAGGAGATCCAGCAGGAGACGGACATCCCAGAGAGGGAGCTGGTGCGAGCGCTGCAGTCTCTGGCCTGTGGGAAACCAACTCAGAGAGTTCTCACGAAGGAGCCCAAGTCCAAGGAGATCGAGAATGGCCACGTGTTTACAGTAAATGACCAGTTTACCTCCAAACTGCACCGTGTCAAAATCCAGACAGGTAGGCCAAAACACTGAATGACTTATTACTGTGTGTGCAGGGTTTGCTCTTTTTGAAAAACAACATTTTTAAAACTGATCCATAATTCAGAGAGGGAATTTCCTAAGCTGTAATAGTGCTCTGATGTCCTGTTGTATTGTCATCTCATAGTAATAACTATGCAATAAAACATGGATAAGTCTGATGCATGGCTAAACTCATCACTTCAGACTTAAGAGCTTTTATTAAGGCAGGGATGCAACAGCACAGCTATCCCATAGTTCTGTACATGCCTCAGTTTTCTTTCTGGTTCAGTTCTGACAACCTTGACCCTTGGAGGGTTTTTTTATATGCAGTCTAAAGGTATTACTTTTTTATCCCAAAATTATTTCTGTAGCATATTTCTAAGCCAAAATTTCTATTCACATCCCTAAATTCCTTGCAATGGTACGTTGAGAAACATTGTTCTTAAACTGTTGGACTATCTGCTCACACAGTTGTTCACAAGGTGATGAACCTCAGCCCAACCTTGTTCATGAACTACCGAGCCTTTCAGGGATGCTTCTCTTATACCCAACCATGACGCTCACCTGTTTCCAAACAACATGTTCACTGTTTCAAACAGGTCAATCAATCTCAATCAATCAATCTTTATTTGTATAGCGCCAATTCATAACAAGTGTTATCTCAAGACACTTTACAATAGAGCACAAAGCTCTTCATATTATGGATACACATATATGCATAGATACATATATACATATATAAAATACACATATACATATATATACAAATATATACATCCAACACCCAACATGAATCCATATAGCCAATCATGAATCCCTCCATCATGGCGGCAAGAAAAAACCTTCTGTTAAGCAGCAGGAAATCTTGAATGTGGACCCCAGTCTCATGATGAACAGCAAATCCACACGATGCTGTGTTGGGTGTGTGGGCAAAGGGAGGGAGGTAAGTGGAGACAAGTGGACTAAAGTAAGAACTAAAGCTAGTGACAGATCAATGGACCAATCATAGACCTGTCGTCGTCAAATTTGTTTCTGCTGCAAACAAATTTATTAGAGGTTAGCCTCTTGAGATGCTACAACTTGTTTTCAGGAGGGTCCTCATGTCTGTGTGGTTGTGGTGATAATTTTATAGAAGTATAATCAATAAAAGTCTTACTGAAAATAAGAATTTATGGTAGTGACGAACTCATGGTAGCCCAGACCACAAGTGCATCCCTACCATATTTGTCTCCGTTAAGTATAAATGTATTAATGGTAGACCTCTTGAGATGTGACACCTCATTTTCAAAAGGGATCTCATGTCCATGTGGAGCTAGAGATAGTTAGGTGTTGCCCCTGTACCAGCTTGACCCAGGCATCAAATCAAAATGTGTGAATATTTGAACAAAAAAATAGGTCAAAAGAGATTTGCAAATCATCAGGGTTTGTAAAATGATTCTAAGAAACATCATAAGATGAGGATGCTGGTTGACAAAAATTGGCTTGAAGATTTTTTAACCACCTGCTACAGTGGCAGGCAGACTAAAAAGCTTCTTTCAAACCCTGGTCTGTATTGTTGATAAGCTCCTGCTTTCGCTCCTTGTGGTTGATTACTTTATCCTGGGCAGGAATTCCTTTTCCCATCACATGGAGTCACAGGTTCACACAAAGCAGATCCAATACCAAGAGAAAAATGAAGCAGGAAAACTACCCAAAGGAAAAAAAATACCTTAATTCACAAGTGATTATTAAACTTTGTAGGCTGTACCTAACAGTTTAATATTGTGTATGTGAATTGTTGCATCCCTATTTTGAAGTAATAAAAGTTTGTATTTCATATGATATTTGTACGTCTAATGCTTTTTCTCCTCTGCGTCCATCAGTGGCTGCCAAACAAGGAGAGTCAGACCCAGAGAGGAAGGAAACACGACAGAAAGTGGATGACGACAGAAAGCATGAGATTGAAGCTGCTATTGTTCGCATCATGAAGTCAAGAAAGAAGATGCAGCACAATGTTTTAGTAGCAGAGGTCAGTCGACTGACATTTTTATATTTGTGCCCAAGTTAGCAAGGCCTACATTTCATTTTAGAGAGCTAGCACAAAGGAAGTAAAGACGAGAGAGGCAAAGAGAACAAGTTTTCTTGGAGATAAATATGTGTAGTGATATTTCATACAGGACAGCATTGTTGACTTTGTTTCTGTCTCTGTCTCTGCAGGTAACGCAGCAGTTACGAGCACGATTCCTCCCTAGTCCTGTAGTAATCAAGAAGCGCATTGAAGGACTCATTGAGCGAGAATATTTGGCACGAACACCAGAGGACCGAAAAGTGTATACTTATGTAGCATAAAACAAGTGAATCCAGTGAAAGCTAACTTGGATTTGAGCGCAAATGTGAGAGCCTTGTTTTTTGTGGACTGCCATTTGTTTGAAAGAACTTGGAGATGCTTTCAACATTGATTCTGGGAAACACTGGGAAGCTTAACTTTTCTTCCATAAAAATGTGTAAAGAAGAAAAACACTCAAAAGATGGGGAAGTTTTCTAGCTGTATAAGATTACTTCTACTGACAGGAAAACAGAGGAGGGATCTAGTTTTGTACAAAATTAGTTTCTTGTGGCCTTTGGAGGGTTTTGGGTGAGTCTGTTTGACAATTGAACTTCATGATGTCGAGAACGAGGGTGAACATGTCAAAGCAAACGTGGCTATATGGAGACCAAGAGAACATTTGAATCCACTCCTTTGTTTTAAATGTTCGTGTCAATGTGTTCTGTTGTTTTCTTTTTGTGGCACATTGATAGCTGTACAGGTTGACAGACACTCTTGGCCTTTCTCCTGCCTGAGGATTTTAAATTGAAAGAGGAGCATCATGTGTGAGCTGGTACAGACCTGGTTTACAACAGCTGTAAAAATTCATTTTGAATACATGGAGTGCTTAACTTTTGTTGCATTTCTGTCTGTATTTTTTTGGTTGTTTTAATATCTGATATAAACTAAGTGCACCTCACATAGCCAAAATATTTAATGTCATTTTCAGTATTTTAGCCAGGTCTGTACTGGTGCTGAGAGATAATGAGCTGTAGCTTCACAGCATGTTTTCAATCCAGCAGATTGATCAGAGGAAAACCACACACAAAAACTCCATAAACAGTGTTTGGTCTCTCATGACACTTTTCACTTCAGGCCTGCTGTATGATCGGCCAAAAATGTATTTCCTCTCTTTGAATGGAAGGTTCTCTTGTGGTGCAGGTAATGTAGAGGATTTTTTCTCATTCTCGACTGCATTTTGAACAGGAGGAACTAGTCTGGCAGCCTGTTCTTATGTGTACAAAATGTAAAATAATAATTGTACTCACTGCAAAGGTGGATTGTACAGGGCCTTGTTTTCATCATATTAAATGTAGAATAAAAAAGTGAAGGGATGGGTGCGTTTTATATTTTCAAAAGAATGTCACAATTAAACAGCAATGCAGATGGTATGCAAGAGTCCAAACCTAAAAAGACTTCAACTTCTAAGAACAGTAACAATATGATTTTGAGAGCTGAGATTCAACATGGTTTGTACTTTAGTGGATCAGCGTGATGATCATTTCAAACAACACCCTCTCATGAGCTGTGTCACTTTTCAAGGTTTTCACATTCTACAAACCTTCATCTGCCCAGCAGGGAATGTAGACCACAGTCTTACTGAACATGATGGTTAGATAGCACACCTCAATAACTTTTATTTATTTTGCGTTTATGTTTTTTGTAAAAATGTTCATTAACATTGGTCCACCCTGACAAATATTAATGAACATACAGGTACACATGTGTCTTTGTTGGTCAATTGGAAAAAAATAGGCTCAAGAGGATGGCCTTCCAAACCACTGTTGTGTACATGAACACCTTTTATCACTCATTTTAGTCATGTTTTGTATCAGATAAATAAGTACACAAAGATTACTAAGGGTCAGCAGGATCATTAAGTATGAGGTAATAATGAATCAATTAAGGCCTTTATAGTGTATTTAAAAGTCTTCAATGCAAAGTTATCAAAGTTACCTGGCTTATTTTCATTAAAATAGGCGTTTGGCCCCCTCTCCTCATTTAGAAAAAATAACGTCTTATTTCTGTTTAAAGCAGAAAGTAACATTAACGATAGTAATGTTAAATCTCAATTTTAGATCTATACGATTTTTTAGGTTTTAACCTTTTTCAGTTATTCAACTTATTGGCTGAATGCCCTTTTCTGAAGTTGTTTTTAGGGTTTTATTGTGGGGTTTTTTTTGTCTGCCTTAAAACTTTATTCACTGCACTGATTAGGAGTTACCACAAACTGATTTTAGCTGCAATCAGTAAAATACATGGGTACTTCTGTGTGGAAGGGGCCTTCAAAGATGTAATGAAAGTATCAAATTCAACCTCAGCATTTTGGAAATTACATCATCACAAATTCCTGAAGGCTGTCTTTAAAGAAATATGAAACTTGAATAATTAAAAACATTTCAAAGAAAATGTTATGCCCATATTTATGACATCAGAAGTTTATCATCTATAATTGTTATCAGATTATAGCCTCTGCTTCTGCTAAAGGGTCTTTATTGACAATGTTTGCAACAAAATCAGCAATTACTTGATGAAAACATTAAGGAAATTAAAAAAAAAACATTGGCTAATTTCAAGATAATGTCCAGAGGGGTTTTGTTTAAAGACAAACTAAACATGATTAAAGAAATTTACGTATTATTGTGGATGCACATTATTGGATTTTTGTTGATGTCCAATATGCTGATATTTCCAAACTCATTGTGGCTGATAAAGAAAAAATGTCAAGAGCACAAAGCCTCCACTTTACTTAAAACTGACCTATTCCTGTCATGGTGACAGTGTTAGAAACAGATGTGAAGTAAGAAAAACAATATTTTAGAAAAATATTATTATATTTAATATTATTATATTTAAAAAGTGATAGTTTTGATTGGAAAACATTGTACATACAGTGATGATAAAGGAAACGGATATTATGCCATTATTGCACCCAAAACATGGGATATTTATGGCCACTTTAGACTGCTAGAAAATCTGCTGTGAAAATTTGGCTAAGATTGCATGTGTGCAGGAACCAATAATCACCTTTTTAGGCACTTATGTGCCTTATTACTTGCTGCTACTATGGAAATACACATGCTATATAACTGCCATGCCATTCATCATTGTCCTTTATCTTAAATATGAAATAAATGAAAATGTAAAGAACAAGACAAATCTGCCATTAAAGATTTAAACCTTAGTTGCCAGCACAGCACAATACTCAAAAACCAAATAAAAATTTCAAATCAGAAAAAAAAATAATTTGGATTTTCTTCTGTTGTTGACTGTAACTTTATACGATTTTTTTATATATATTTTTGAAACCAATTTAAAGATGAAAAAAATGTTAGAGGAAATGTTTCTATACCGATGAATATTCTGCTCACTACACTGAAAGGGCAACTTTAAATGGCTTTAATTCTATGTCACGCAATTCAAATTAAACCTTACTGTTTGTGTTAAGAAATCTAATTACAGAGTTAACTGACGTGTGTGTATATATATATATATATATCTTATGATGCACAGTGCTTTACAAGTTTATTAGACCACCTGTTATAAAAATAAGAACGCATAGATGTTTTAGAACTCTTTTAAGGCAACACATCAAAACATTTTGAACAGGAATGAGGAATTCCAAACTGAATTCATCTTTTCATACCCAAATTCGAGCTGGCTCGCCGCATCGCAAGTAAATAATTATAATATGACATTTCAATCTAGAAATAATAATGTGCCTTACTTTTTTCCTGTAACTTTGTAGAATAGTACATTTGAAAATAAATGGATAGTAATAATTATATTTTATCTTTAAAAATATTCAGCTTCTATATACTGGTGTATTAACCATTACAGACACATGAACATGATTTTGGTGATAACCAGTGCTGTTCATTTAGAGTGTATGAGGCATAAACCTTACACTGGGTGGTGAGCTAAATAAATGTGTTAAGTACTGTATGTAAGTATATGTGTGTCAACCACAGTTTTTAACGATGTGGTCCTCTGTTATTGATACAGTTCATTTTTCCTCTTGGTCACTGAAGCTGCTCATACCTGAATATCTTCTGTGGTGAGAGAGTTGTGCAGAAAGCATAGCCGTGCTCTGAAAGCGAGCTATTTTGAGGAGTAATGCTCTTAACAATGTGTGTTTAAATTTCAGGCTTTAGAGCCTCCCCTCCATCCGTCCCCTGCACTTTTAAATCTGCAGGGACCGTCTGGACTGTCCCCTTTGTCTTCTCACCATCTGCCCCCCTGTTATTATCACAGGCGGCTTTGGGTCTAAAGTACCCCAACTTCTGCTGCTCCCTTTCGCCCGGACTTCAGCTCCTCAGACTTCCTCCGCACAGTGCAGCATGTAGGCTCCATAAACTCAGGGTTACTGCGGGGTTGTTCAGTCACAGGATTATTCGGGAGCTGAATTGAACATAACAGCACAGAGTTGCCTGATGACGTCACTGCCCCAACAAGAGAGTCCCGTTCTTTTTTGTTTTTTTTGGAGGACTGGTGCAGACTGATGAAAGAGAGCAATAGACAAGATGGTCTTTCAGTTCAGTCTGACTGACCTCCCAGAGTCTTTGTGCTGGAAGCTGGGCTGACGTGAGAGTCGAGTTCGGGATATGTTTCGAAGAGCGGCGGTGTTGAAGAGAGAGGACCATGAGAACCTGGACTCTGGGGCTGAAACTGCCGAGTGAGTACTGTTGTCTCTGCGTTAGCGCCAGGCTAACGCTAGTTAGCTCAAGTTTGCCTTTTCAGTAGGAGCCACAATGGAAATTAATTTTGTTCTAGAGATTAAATAGTAAAAGGGGCTGACGTTTTAAACGAACAACTTCCCCCTGTCATACGTCTTAAGCGCTTTGATTTGGATGTTTATAGATATTGTACATTTAGTGTTTTTTACTCCTGAATTAGCTTTCAGCGCTTCTGTTAGCTTTGTAACCGATAATGTGTTGTCATGGTGACCACAGCAAGGGGCAAGGTCCCAAAACACCCACCACAAGATGGAGACAGATGTTTGCCTTTTTATTCAGGGAGTTCAAATGTTAAAACACATCAGTGAAGTGGTCATTTATCATGTGTTTTACTCTTGTGTGCTGTCCAGGTCTGACTGCAGCAGGATGTCATCGAGCAGCAGTAAGTTCTCCTTCTGTCAACGACATGATCAGACACTTTTGGAGTTGGCTGTTCTGGCCACAGAAAGGTTAAATAAACAACTGGAATTCTCTAAATCAAAACTCTGAATGCAACATATTTATACCCTTGATAAAAGGGCCTCTTTAAAGGAGCATATCAATAGTAAACACACGGGCCACAGTGGTTTTGATCAGCTCTGCGCCTGTAAAGAGAGAACCAGTATGGAAGTTAGGAAGTACAGTTATGTTCATAATAATAGCAGTGTGTTTAAAAAGGTGAGTAAACCTCAAAATTCTTCAAATAAATTTTATTTTAATGCACACAAATGCATTGGGGACACTGCACATTCTATTTCAAATCAAGAAAATGGGAAAAAGTAATTGAATTTGATAATATTTTACAGAAAGTCAAAAAATATAATGTTCAAAAAAATAGCCGTGTTAACATCTTTACTTACAAACTCAAAAATGTAGTGTATAAACTAAGAATTGCTTGATGATTCAAATTTCCTGAGAATCATAAACTAATATTTAGTTGCATAACCACTGTTTCTGATAACTGCTTCACATCTGTGGTGCATGGAGCCTACCAACTTCTGGCACCGGTCAACAGGTATTGAAGGACAATTGTACTACGTTCCACAATTGCTCTGCATTTCCTGGTTTTTGCCTCATGAACAGCATTTTTTATGTCAGCCCACAAGTTTTCTATGGGATTAAGGTCTGGGGATTTTGCTGGCCACTCCATTACTTGAATTTAGTTTGTCTGGAACCATGATTTTGCTCACTTGCTGGTGTGTTTGGGGTCATTGTCTTGTTGAAACACCCATTTCAAGGGCATTTCCTCTTCAGCATACAACAACATGACTTCTCCCAGTATTCTGATGTACTCAAACTGATCCATGATCCCTGGTATGCCATAAATAGGACCAACACCATAGTATGAGAAACATCCCCATATCATGATGCTTGCATCACCATGCTTCACTGTCTTCACTGTGTACTGTGGCTTGAATTCAGTGTTTTCAGGTTGTCTGACAAACTGTCTGTGGCCCTTAGACCCAAAAAGAACAATCTTACTCTCATCAGGCCACAAAATATTGGGCCATTTCTTTTTAGGCCAGTCAATGTGTTCTTTGGCAAATTGTAACCACTTCAGCACGTCTTTTTTTTTTTAACAATGGGACTTTGCGGGGGCTTCTTGCTGGTAGCTTAGCTTCACATAGATGTCGTCTGATTGTTACAGTACTCACAGGCAACCTTATATCTTCTTTGATCCTCCTGGAGCTGATCATTGGCTGAGACTTTGCCATTTTGGTTATTCTCCGATCCATTCGAATAGTTGTTTTTCTTTGTCTCCCTTGCCTTTCTGGTTTTGGCTGCCACTTTAAAGCATTTGATATCATTTTAGCTGAACAGCCTTTCATTTTCTGAACTTCTTTATAGGTTTTCCCCTCTTTTATTAACTTCTTAATCAAAGAATGCTTTTCTTCTGAACAATGTCTTGAACAACCCATTTTACTCTGTTTTTCAAGGACAAATACACAGCCAGCGTGAAATGTAGCGTCAGTTGCCTTGATCCTTAAATCAGAGCCACCTGTTTAACATCTATTTTTTCACACAGTCAATTACCTCACTAATTGAACTCAGCACTGCTATTTTTTTGATCACGTCCCTTTCAGTTAATGATTCAGTTTCACAGAATCAGCAGCATGCACGTCATGCCTGTTGGGTCTGTTGGTTTTCTATACCTTTACGAAACCTACTAGAAACTTACTTGCAGTGTAGAAGTTGAAATTCTAACAAAAACAGTGATTAATCTTGCTAGTGATGTGGGACTGCTATTATTTTGAACACAACTGTATACAATGATTTGACAAATTTATTAGACCACCTTCTATTAAAAACAAGAAAACATAAATATGAGTGAAATCTTTTAAAAACATTTCTAAAACTGAAAATGTTGTTATTGGACATGCATTTTGAGCAGGAATGAACAATTTTAAACCTGATTCACCTTTTTATACCCAAATTTGAGACCAATAAAACCTTTTTTTCTGTTCAGGAATGCAAGAAAATAAGTATAATTTGACATCTTAATCGATAAATGATAATGAGCTTAACTATTTTTCCTCTATTTTTGTAAAACGGTAAATCTGAAAAGTCATGGTTAAACATAATAATTATGTTTTAACATTAAAAATGCTGATTGATCCCAGAACCTTTTCAGAATCAAATGTTTGTATATGTGTTTTTGTGGGGATGCTTGATATTATAAGTGCGATATTGGTATTGGCAGATATATTGGCCTGAAAGTTAAATGTTGGTATTGGGCAATATTGAAATTTTTGCCAATATTTACAGCCATGATATCAGCCTTATATATCGACTGTTATATCAGCCTTATATATCGACTGTTATATTGGCAAAATACACAGATGTACCATAATGCTTCACCTTATCATCACTGCATGTGAACATTTAAAAAATCAAAATCTTGTTTCACATCTGTTTCTAACACAAAAAAGACTGTTACATTGAAATCAACAAGTAATTTTACATAAAGTAAAGACTTTTATCAACAAGTAATTTTACATAAAGTAAAGACTTTGTGCTCTTAATGAAAATGACCATATCGGTATCAGCAATAATGAGTTCAGAAATATCGGTGTAATGGATATCACCAAAAATTCAATATCGTGCATCACTATATATTTGTCCAGTGTTATCTGCCAAGTGTCACATGACATGGAGCTGCCCTACAGTGGTGTATATGTGTTACAGGAGAAAAACAATATGTAAAACACAACTAACTGGTGTTAAAAAGTTTTTTTTGGAATCAAATATCAGAATCATTAGTTCCCAATATTTTTGGGCTCATTTTAAACCCCTCCTGTTAGTCACAGAGGCAAACAATCATGCAGAGTCACTTTTAAGCCATAATTTAACATTGCTGTGTTTCACCTTGTCTAAACCAATTTGTTTACATTTTTTGTTGGTCCAACCTCAGTTGAGCCCTTGACTAGAAGGGTCAGGCAGCATCGGCAGCAGCAGCCGCTCCAGCTTATGAACTTGCATCTGCTGGCCAACCCTGGAGACTCACTGCTGCTGCAGCACACCCTGGATCGCCTCCTCCGCTGGCTATGCCCTAGCCTCCGCATCTTCCATGTGTCAGAGAGGGCTTCCCCATTCAGAAATTACACTCTACGGCCTGTGGCAGGTAAAGGTGCACACTGTGCAATCTTGTGTTCAGCACACATTCATCTTGTTGCACGGGCAAGATAAAGTTGAAGCAAAGATGCAAAACTGTGTTGTGCTTGAACATAAAACTTTACACTAATTGCTGTAGTGGCTTTCTGTGGAAAGGGAAATAATTTCCAGATGTCAGAACAACATGTGTTTATGATAACTGGATGCCTTTTAACTTTCCATTCATGGCAACAAGCCCATAAATATGAAACTCTTAATTGAGTTCTACATCCATTCTGTATAATGTAAACTTACCATTCAGCAAGCTACGAGAACTGTATGTGGTTTACAGGTAGTAAAACTTCTCCAAAATGTTTCAGGCTACCCCTCTTTGGCCATCACATTCTTCCTCCATGAGGCGTACGGAGAGGAGCGAATCCTTAAAGTCTTGGACTTTTTCCAGCGTCCTCCGTGGCAGTACCACCACACAGAGAGCTGCGGCAGACGGACTGGAGGGATCCATATCACCTCCAGCAGCTCCCCTACGAACGCCCTGCTGCGGCCCTACCTCCTGCCCAGCAGAGACTTCTACAGTCTGGGTGCAGGGATGCCTGTGTGGGGGGTTCGACCTGTGCACTGTGGAGGAGAGATTCTGCGTGTGACGCTGTACAGTGAGAATGACAACTATGAGGATGCTGTGCGGCTCTATGAGACGGTGTTGCAGCGACAGGCAGAGGAGCAGAAGACAGGATTCTGCTGGTTTACACTTCACACAGGTATGACTGAACTTTTTCAAGCAGAAAAGAATTTAACAAAAGCCTATAAAATACTTAAGATTTAATGCTTGTTATTCTTCCTCATATATCAGACAGAAAAGTGACAGAAAAATAAATTATCACTGGTGCATTTGGGCTTTAAACTTTAGTTATCTTGACATATTTAGAATAAAGAATAGAAACTTTAAACAAATGAGATTAAAAATCTCATTTGTAAGAGTGTCCTGGCCAAGACAGGCAGCAGCACATTTACAAAGTTACAGACATAAAACAATTACAGACACAGATACAGACAAAATCAACCAGTTAAGTCAGGGTCACAGAGCAGAAAATTTTCAGTCAAAGCATTTACAGCCTACTTCATCTTCCTCTAAAGCCTTTAATCTGCATTTAAAAAAATTTAAAGAGACCAGCTCTCCAAGACACAGTTTCTCTTGTAGCAGATTCCAGTCTGCAGGAGCAGCATATCTGAAGCTTCTTTTACCCATTTCAAGACGAACTTTAGGGACAGATAGCAAGAGAAGATTTTGTGACTGAGGGCTCTAATTTCGTAGACCAGGCGCAGGCGCAATGCACCTGCCCTGCGCTGGTCTACACCAACAGGGTGTGTCCAGGGCATTTTGCCAGTTTTGTGCACGGCGCAGTCCAGCGCAGCGAGGAGCACCCACACCTCCGTCCTTCCCACTGGCGCAAGTCCTGGTCTGTCATCGCCAAATAGCAGAACCTTTGGTGAAATTCTCTCTCCGGATATCTCCTCTTCATCCTCCTTGCAATAATGTACTCCATCTTTTTAGATCACGTTAAGATCAAAGATTAGAACAGAGAAATATGGGCAATCACAGGTAAATCCCTAAGACACCGAGTGACTTGCATTTATTCAGCGAGCGTCTCTCTCTTTTTTCTTTTTTGAATTTCATGAGATGAGAGAAGCCGGATACTCCGTATCGGATGATGTGGCTGTTTGTGGCTGGTTGAGAGATGTGAACTCGTTAGTTTGCGTCACTCTTCCAGCTGCCGTCAGGTTGAGTTTCCATTATGACAAACGTCTTTGATCTGACATCAGATGTGACGGGACAATTAATATAGATACAAATGTATGTGCTGGTTCAGACGGTTACATTAAGTAGTGGTTGCTGTGATTGTTTATTGCATTGAAATGTGCCTGACACTCTGGATACCTGCCTGTGAGGTTTTGGTGACGTGTGCGCACTTTGCATCTGTCGGCCACATTACCACTGCACGGGGTGTGCTTCGCCGAGAATAGACCAGGTTGGAGCTGGCAAGCTTTCAGCGCACCTTCCGCACGTTTTTTTGGCACGAAATTGTCACTGCGCCAAGCTGAATCTGTCGACACCTTCCCCTGGTGCGCCGTCACACCCATCTCAGTGCAGCCGGTCTACCAAATTGCCAAATTGACTACGCATGGCGGTGCGCCGGACAAAATTACCATTACGCGGGGTGTGCCAGGCTGTGCCACCCTGCGCCACCCTGCGTTGCGCCAGGAAATTAGGGCCCTGAGTCACAGAACGAAGGCTGTAGCTTCCAGAACTTTTCACATGAATACAGTGAAAATACAGTATACAATACAGAATACACTCAAGTATGATGGAAGCAGGCCAAGTATAGCCTTGTAAATCAGGATGTGCCAATGATTCAGTCTACGGATGGTCAGACAGGACCACCCAACTCGCTCATACAGAGTACAATGATGCGTTAGAGCCTTGAAATTTGTTATAAACCTTAAAGCTCCATGATAAACAGTATCCAATGATTTAAGGCATTAAGAAGAAGCATGCATATATAATACATCACCCTAATCAATCAGAGGCATAAAAGTAGCAGCAACAAGACGTTTTTTTGCAGAAAAAGAAAAACAAGACTTATTTCTGAAGTAAAAGCCCAGCCGCAGCCTTAGCTTCTTTACAAGCTGCTCAATATGAAGCTTAAATGACAGAGAATCATCAATCACAAACCCAAGGTATTTACAAGAAGATACAGACTCAATAACATGACCTGAGCTGTAACAATAGACAGCAGGTTCTGAGACTTCTGTTTGGAGTTCGTGAACGTCATCAGCTTTGTTTTTTCAGAATTCAAAACCAACTTTAGGTCCCTCAGGTTTTCCAGCTCAATATTGAAGGCCTCCTGCAGAAGACAAAGGGCTTGATTCTGTGTGGGGGCCGAGCAATAAATAACAGTATCGTCCACATATAAATGCAAATTAGCAATGGGAACATTGTGACAGATACTGTAAATATACAGAGTAAATAAAAGTGGTCCCAAAACTGAGCCCTGTGGAACATTGTTTTGGACCTGGAGATATCCAGAGGTTAAGCCATCAGCTTGCACACACTGAGATCTGTTTGACAAATATTTGCCAAACCAGGAGACTGATTGCTCAGACAGACCAATACTCTGGAGTTTGTTTTTTAAAATGACATGGTCAACGGTGTCAAAGGCCTTATACAAATCAATTAAAAGAGCTGCACAATGTTCCTTAAAATCCAAAAAGTTAATAAAATCACTGACTACTTTAAGAGCAGCTGTGGTTGTGCTGTGATATTTCCTAAAACCTGACTGATACTCTGCTAAAATCTTATTAGATATTAAAAACTCTTTGACTTGGTCACCCACAAGAGATTCTAAAATCTTTGCTAAAACACGCAATAGCTGTGTATTCAAAGTAGCCATGGTGTCTTAAACTAAAGCAATACATTTCATTGTTTTCTTTTTTTGATTAAATGTTTTTAAAGTTCTTCATCAATCTTCCATCAGGTCAGATCTGATCTTTCTCTATCCTTCTGTTCTCAGAGCCTGGCCTGTGTCTGCAGCTGGCTATAAAACAGCTGTCACCAGGGGTTCGGGTGGAGCCGTGCAGCTCTGCTGTGCTGCAGTTCAGTGTGGAAGAAATTGGACAGCTTGTTCCTCTGTTGCCTAACCCCTGTACCCCCATCAGCACTTCACGCTGGCAGACAGAAGACCTTGATGGAAACAAGGTTCTCTTCCAGGTGAGTGCAACTGAAAAAAAGCCTTCAGTTTGGACGTGAAGTTGTCAGATATATTAAAATAATTACCTACATTCTGTAACCGTATCAGAGTAGCAAAAATTGAGGATTTAAAAAGCATTCAGAAGTCTTAACTTTGTCGGGTTAAATGTTTTTGAGTTAGGTTTTGATGTATTCTTGTAACCACATTCATACTGAGACTCTGATGGAAACCCATAAGATCGGACCTCATTCTGTACGCCTATTTATATTTTGACCCACTGACCTGCTATTAGCCATTTTCACAGTGCATTTACGCTAAAGTGCCACAATAAAGCTACATCATCATTACACCTTGGGACATCCTAATTAATTCCACGAAGACATGATATCTGTGTCAGCTCTTGGAGTGATACAGGCACTATGCGGGCTTCCCATACACTCTCTCACCAATATAAAGCCACTGATACAAACTCTGGAGACTGAGCAGATGTGCAATTTGTTCCTCCTTATTTAGTTTCTGCAACATTTAGAGTGGAGACGAAGCATCACAAAGGCTTAAATACACTCCCGATCAAAATCTGAAGACCATTTTAAAAAATGCAAGAATTTACATTTTGCACTGTTGGATCTTAAGAAGGTTCTTAGTAGAGCTTCAAAATGCAAAAAGAAGAAATGGGAGCAAATGACCAAAAATTTAAGTAAGCAATTCATTGAAAACAGCAATCAAACTGAAATAGGCTGTTGATCAGCTGATCAAAAGTTTAAGACCATAGCTTAACAAAACCTGAAAACCCCCTCAAAACAGAAATATAAGTGTCAAAAGGTCTCAGTAATGAGTAGCTCCACCTTTCTTGTTGATCACTTCAAAAATTCCTTTACACATGCTTCATTCAAGTGTGTCCAGGAGGGTAGTTGCTTCAGGTGGTGAAGATGGCTTCACAAGAGGCATCCACTGTCTGGAACAGATTTCCATTTTTGTAAACTTTCTTTTCCACCCATCCCCAAATGTTCTTCAATGAATTTAAATCAGGGAAACACATAGGATGGTCCAAAAAAGAGATGTTATTCTCCTGGAAAAAGTCCTTTGTCAAACGGGCATTGTGAACTGCAGCGATGTCCTGTTGAAAAACACAGTCATTACCACATAGATGAGGACCCTCAGTCATTACCACACAAAGAGGGCCCTCAGTCATTTCCACATAGATGAGGACCCTCAGTCATTACCACACAAAGAGGGCCCTCAGTCATTTCCACATAGATGAGGACTCTCAGTCATTACCACACAAAGAGGGCCCTCAGTCATTACTACACAGATGAGGGCCCTCAGTCATTTCCACACAGAGGAGGGCCCTCAGTCATTACTACACAGACGAGGGCCCTCAGTCATTATCACACAGTTGAGGACCCTCAGTCATTACCACACAGACAAGGGCCCTTAGTCATGAGGAATGCCCATTGCCACATCTCCACATATCCAGCCGCCATTTGATGATCCTGCACGACCTGAAAAAAAGCACTCCAGATCATGATGGTGCCCCCTCCACCGTGACATGTAGAAAACATCTCAACTGCGAGCTTCTTGTCATGACACTAATGTTGGAAGCCATAAATATCATCAAGGTTAAATTTTTCGTCCACCTTTTATTTTCCAATGTTTGGTGCTCCCTTATGGGCAATTTTGTGGCGTTGAAGGATGGTTATTGGGCTGCATTCAGCACCAGCGCTCAGCACTGGGGCAATCTTTTTGGCTCCACCCCTGGACTTTTTTGTCCCATAACCCTCAGGATCCTTTCAGAAATTGAAAATGACTGTCCAACTGCATCCAACCTCAGCAGCGATGGCACGTTGACAGAGGCCTTGCTTATCCAGCTCAGCAGTCATACCACATCCAAAGACGGAAAGCTTTTTGCCTTTGACATCAGGAGGTCATGACAGTGTGAATACGTGACAGAAAATGACATGGAATCTTCAATGGCAGAACATCATGTTTGCAGTGCCCAATTTACAAAACAGGACCAGAAAGTACCGGGATAGGCGTTTTTACTAAGTCCTACTCATGACAGCAATGGGCCTCTGGGTTCATAGGCATGGGCTCACTGTTCATGCATCTTCGAAAACAGGTAAAGTGTGATCTGTCCTGCTCCTCAGTTTCCACATTAGTTTCTTCATCCCTCTTTCTGTCCTGGACTCCATCTGCTAAAGTTCTACCGTTGTGTATTCCAATTCAGAAAGATATCCCCTTGTAACCACAACTAATGGCATATTGTCGCCACTCCAGTCAAAATTCTGTTTTAGTGAAGGTTTAGTGTTTGTTTTTCCTTCTGAGACCAATGACCTGAACAGCTGATGAGAGAAAAGCTGTGTTTTGCTGGTAGGACAAATAACACCTATGTTGCATCACACCAAAGTTCTAAACACAGGGGCCTTTGGTGAGGAAAAGTCAAATACTGTAAAGAATCTTACTGCAACTTCTAGTCTAGTTTTTTGTGTAGTTTTGCCTTAAAAATGGGGTAATTACAAGGCTCCCAGTGGGACCATTGACTGCTATGTATCACCTAGTGTCTGTCCATCTTGCCTCAGGAGGAGAGACGGCCAGTTGCTCTGTTGGTGACTACATTTCCGAGTGCCATGGCTCTCAAGCCACCCCTACTTCAAAAAACCCAAACTATCCCATTAATACTGTTTATGAGATATTTATAACCAGTTCAGAACATTTAAAGTGTTTATGAAGCAGTAGTTCTGAAAATTTCCCTGTTGTGCCTCCAGAGATAAATACAGTCTGAACTTACCCAGAATGCCAAGTTAAGATTTACTGAAATTCAATAAAGATCACATAGCTCAATTCTGCCATTAAACATGAATGTGTAATCACAGAAGTCAATAGTAGTTGTTCTTCTGTTTATACACTCAGTATATCTAATTTAGATGCTAAATTTAGTTACTGCATGTATTTAAACTTCAACTTTGTGCAGCTGGTTGGAGATAAAGATGCTCTGGGACGCTGGAAATATGAGGTCGTTTTGAAAAAAGGTTTTAAATAGTGTTAAATTTGACCTCAGGCGTTCTGTATATACCCCACTTATGATTATGTTTTTGGCACAATTGTTCAGTGACTGCTTTTTAATTGAATGGTTTCCTAGCGACTAAATGACCGATTTGAGTTTTTGTGTATATTTCTATCTTCTCCCTTTCACTTTCGTTGATTTATGTTAGGCTAAATCACAAGGTTTGGGTCTCCAGTAGCCCTCTGGAACTTTACCCTCTAATTATCTCACCAAATGCAGAGTCCAAAGAACAGAATATGTGTTCAATGTCCAGCTAAAATGTTATTGTAGAGCAGGAAAGTTGGTTTTCTATACGACTGCCAAGTCCTTTTAAAGCATATTTGTCAAGGTGGTTTGATTTGGGGCCTCATACAGAAAAGGATAAGAGGATAACTGGGCCATTTTAATACACCCTGCCTTTAGTGTACCAAACTGAGTAAAAATTATCAGATGCAGGTTTGTGCTTTGTAGCTGAAAATGCTTAAAAACAAAAAATGCTTAAAAACAACCTGCCCATGAGCTTTCTGTTCATGGCTTAACATTACAGACAGTTTGGCATTATCCCAATTTGTTCTGCCATTTCAAGGCGTAATGTTTACCCCTCTGTCACGTTTCGCCTCCACTGTGAACATCGTGGAGACGGAATGGGGGAACGAGTTGAGCCCTCTTTGTTCCTTCTCCAGAGGTAGATATTGGAGAAGCGAAGTATGTGGACTAAGAGTAGACAAGAGCACAGTGAGTAAGTATCTCTGCCTTTGTGTGTATGTGGGGGCATGCACTGTGTCGTGCCCATCCAAGCCATATTGCAATGTGAATTGACAGTTATTGTGCCCTCACAGAATTAATGTGAATGTCTCTGCGGCACTTTTGCATAAAGGCCCTGTGAATTGAGCTATTGTTAAGAGCCTCTGAGGGGCATTCAGTTTTCTTAGGACCCTGTACCACTTGATCCACCCCTGGTCCAAATGAGAATGACACTGATGGTTCATCTCTACTGTCAGACACAAAACAAAACCAACTGCACAAATCCATCCATGTTGTTGTTTTAAGACAACTTCTGGCACAATGTGCTTTACGAATCAGACCTTGAGATGGAGCAGATAGCGACATGACTTGGGCCATTTGCTGCTGTAATCCATTTATCTTTATCAGTCAAGCACAAACTTTGGGTCACAGGTGGCCCCTCAGCTGTACTTTTGACATTACTGCATGAGATGGCAGCAGCAGGAGTTTGTTAAACAACAGCCTCTCTGTTGTGTCAAGTTCCTTTTCACCCATCTGGATTGAAAACAGCTGAAATGAGTTTGGAAATATCAGTATGTAGGATGTCGGCTAAAACTAACATACTGCATCCTACTGCTCAATATTGTTGTCTTGACTAGGGATGAGTGTTGACAAGATTTTGTTGATATTGATGCCATTGTTGATTTTGCTTATCGATGCAATTTCTTTAACAATTCCTTTATTGATCCTTGTGGATTTTCTGTGTGGACAAAGGTTCCTCCACAAAGATCTTCCGTGGCAACACTATCAAACATGTTACTGCTTATGTATACGCAATGCCATGCTATATAGATGAATGCTTCTACAAGTTGCTGTTGTTTCCACTAAATGTGTAGTGAGCTTCTCTTTGTCCCTGTCACACAGAGACGAAAACATTTTCGTATTGAAAACGTTCTGTGCATCTTCTTGCTAAATTTGTCTGTCTACATTGAAAACATTGTAGTACATATGCCAGGCCTGTAAGTGGTGCTGTAATGCTGCTGCAGACATACACTAGAAGCAGAGAAGAAGACATGGAGCATGAGCATATATCATGAGAAACAAGCTCAGGAGCGTCTGCACTGTATTGCACCATTGTTTTAGTTGTCGTTGGGGTTCGCACATGCTGTGTTAGGGAGAGGTAGGCTTATGACGTCATTGTTTCTGAAAATATCTATATTCGTTGTCCACATGGAAACACTCAGCTGGCGTTTTCAGATTCATCCACTCTAGGACTGTTCTGGCACCTGAAACAGCGTATCTGTGCGGGCGAAACACCTATACGACTAAAAACTTGTGCGGACACTCCTGAATTCATCTTCATGTGTACAGCCCCTAAGCCTCAATTTGACCACTTCTGTTTCCTGTCTGCCATGATCACATTTTTTACTTCTTTGTCATCATTTCTGCTGACTGCCTCTGATGATAGCATGATTTACAAGGAATGCAGAACAAAGTGGAACGAGTTGATGAGGAAATTGTTATGCAAAAAGGCTGATAAAATAACAGTTCCTTGAGAGAGTCGTTATCAATTCTCAACTGGATTTGGTTTTTAATTCCTATCCTTAGTTTTGTCCATTTCACATACCTGAAAATTTAACAATTAAACAGACACATTTAAGAAACATTTATGTTTTTTAAGTATGATGTTGAAGGGGGCAAGGTGCAAGCAGTAAGTTTTTAGGGGTACTTTCAACAGATTAATTTATATATATTGTTGTTATGTAGTAAGATTTGATAACTAACTTCATAGAGTAAAATTACTATTGTGAGAAGGCTTTAAAACTGTAATTGTCTTAGCTATATTTGTCTGAGTAGCAATAGCTTGGTGGGATCTTCACTGTCCAAGAAAGAACTTTATTAAGTAGCAGACTGATCTGTTTTTACATCTTCTGTTTGATTTGTTTGCTTAAAATAGGCAAAAATAAACAAATAAACTGTGAATTATGGTCAAACTTATTGATCATATCATCAAAAATATTTGGGCAAAAGCACTTTTGGTATTCTTATTGTCATTATCTGCTGATCAGTCCATCAGTATGTATCTGTTACATCAAAGTTCTCTTGTGACTGTTCAGACTTTTTCATAATAAGTTGAAATCAAAGAGACGTGTGGTCATTTCTCAGAGTGAGCCCAGAGCTGTCAGAGCAGCCATATGTCAGATGCGTGTATGTTAATTCTGTCAAAGTGACTTATCTTGCTTAAATCTCTAGTCGGGGTGTAAATCATAATCCTACTCCTTCTGTCCTTCTGTGCAGGTGAAAACCCCAGCTCAACCTCAGCGACCTTTGACCTGTGCTTTCCCCCTGACCTGCCCCAGCGTGTCTCCTCGAGGAATGCAGCTCAGGAGCTCGGGACAGAGTCACAGCCTGTCGCTCTGCAGCCCTCAAACACCCCCGGCCTGGCAGACACACAGGCAGAGTGAGTGAATGTGTTGAGGAGCTGAGCTCTGCTGTTTGCTGTGTTGTGTTTGTAATGTGAGGATTTTTTTGTTGCCTCTTCAGTTCACAAGGAGCTTAAGGGGAGAAGCAGCATTGATTGAAAGCTAAGCCAAAGAGATCCAAAGCAAATACAAAGACCAAATTCAACTTTCTAGAGCATTTTCTCTGTATATATTCCCCACTCACATTAAATGATTTGTGGATTTTTAAAAAAATATTTATTTTGAGCTTTTGATGGCTTTAGTGGAAAGGAGAAAAATGGAAAGCATCAGAAACTAGGGTGCGTGAGTGGGGGTGGATGTGTGGAGAGGCAGAAGCCAGACTGGAGATCATGCTGACTGTGACAAGGGTAACAGTCGTTCTGTATTTGGCACTAAGACATAACCCCGAGGCCAGTGACCCTCAGTTACTTTCTGCTGTGCCGCTTTTATCAGTGGGCAGAAGTGCTTTCTGGGACAGACAATAAAGTCAGTCCGTCTATCTATCTATCCATCTATCTATCTATCTATCAATCTATCTATCTATCTGTCTATCTATCTATCTATCTATCTGTCTGTCTGTCTGTCTGTCTGTCTGTCTATCTGTCTGTCTGTCTGTCTGTCTGTCTATCTGTCTGTCTGTCTGTCTATCTATCTATCTATCTATCTGTCTATCTGTCTGTCTGTCTGTTTATCTATCTATCTATCTATCTGTCCATCTGTCTGTCTGTCTATCTATCTATCTATCTATCTGTCTATCTGTCTGTCTGTCTATCTATCTGTGTCCCACTGCTGCGTCAGTGGCATGTAAACCGGTATGAAAGGGTGTAAATGTGTTGGCTAATACTGATGGACTACAAACATAGAAACCCTTAAGCATCCATGAGTGAATGTAAGAGTGAATTGGTGGGTGTGACCTGTGGCGTAAAGCTGCTTTGAGTAGTCAGAGACTAGAAAAGGACTACAGAAGCTCAAGTCCATGTACCGTTCTGAACCTGAGCCCCTCCTGGTTTAATGAAGTTGGAATAAAATATTTTACAATTTTTAATTTTCTGTCCTTTGGCGAGCAATGACCTTTTTTTATCTTATTATTAATCAGGGTTCCCTCAGATCCTTGAGTATTTAAGGCCTTTTTAAAAGTCCTAAGAAATTTTCTTACCTTTTAGTTGTCTTAAATTTTTCTACAGTACTTTGACTAAGACCAGCTGATCACTTCAAATAAGTAACTGTTTTTATGTCTTCGCAGCAATAACAGCTGAGACTGGAGACCTTGTGCTTTCAGGTTGTCCTTATGACCGTCTTTGTTCTTGTGGTACTCTGACTGATGGATGAACTGAGTAGATCTTGGTTTTCATGGTTTTTAGTCCTGAAGTTCTTCCACTGTTTATAAAATTCCTCCAAATCACTTCATAACAAAAATGAATCCAGCATGTCTTCTTAACCTGTCACAATTCTTTCACTCCACTTGTTTACCTTGTTGCTCTGTTTGTGTCTGTTGATTGTTGTTGAGTTTGTATAAGTTGTAGTCAAAAATGGTCCAGACCAGCTCTGTAGTGTCTTTAGCATTTCATCAAATGATCAATTGGTGCATTACAGTGATCAAGTCATTGACTTTACTGTGTATTGGCCCATGTAGACCACTGACTATAAAAGATGTGAACCAAGCTTACCATTTTTAGTTGTCATGACATTAGAGAACATGCAAAGGATTGTCATAGTGTTTTTCTGACTCTGCATATTTTGTGTCTTGGTGTTGATAGCTCAAAGGCCACGCAGTGACCCGCTCCTGGAGAAGCTTCATGGAGGAGCAGAGAGTCTGGGATCAGGTAGCTGCTGCAGCACTCCTCCAGGCAGCTCCTGTTACTCCTCCCAACGCAGCAGCCCCTCAACCACCAATCACCCAGAGTCCCCTCTGCGCCCCTCAATCACTCGCTCCCTCTCTCATCTCCTTCTGGAGGAGGAGGAGGAGGAACCAGAGACCAACGTGGACACTGGAGTAGCTGTCACACCTCGCTCTGACGCTGCAGTCACAAACATCACTCGCTCTTCTTCACTAGACCTTTTAAATACACCCAGCTCAGAGAGACCTGCAGCTGTAGGAGCTTCAGCTGGTGAGGGTCTGGTGAAGGAGCTTGATCAACGTCTGCCACTGACACACATTCACCCACAGGGTCCCTCAAAGACATGGAGCTACACTGGCTGTAAAGATGCAGTCAGGCCAGGCTCTGGGGGCAGGACTCAGGCAGCAGGACAGAGTCCCTCTAAAGGGCTTGTGGTGGAAAGAAGGACTACTGCAGAGCTGCTGGCAACACGTTTGAACAAAGAGGAGCCAGCCGATGAGTTCTTCATCTGAAGGTCTGCCTGTGCACAGCAGGCTTTGGTCTTTTCCTTTGAAATGGATCTGAAGCATGTAGGAGTATACAACAGAGCAGTGTGACACCAGAACAGTACTTATCAATCAGTGGTGCAGAGATGATGTCATTTTGTCAGCCAAACAAAGAGTTAGCATGTAGCTGGTTTCCTAAACAGAAAGCCTAACCATTTCTTGTAACAATAAAAGAATGAATGGATCTTAAGTATTTTGTTCATCAAGGTAATATCCCCAACTAATCACTACTTTCATAATTTTTTAAGTGTAAATGTAATGAGAAAAAGTAAAAATGTCAGGCTACTGTGGAACCAAAACATGGCAGACTTTCTTCTTAGTGTGACCTAAATGTGTTAGTGCTCATGACTGTCAGTTGTGTGTTTAACATTATTTTTCAAAGATGATCACAGATGATGACGTTTAATGTCTGTTGTTAGCCACTGTAACACTCTGAAATTCACATGTTGGTTATTTCCAGATTTCATGATGCAAAAAAAGAAAGTATGAATTTGTTTACCACTGAGCCAGACTCCTCAAAAAAGGTTTGGAAATGTTATTTTGATCAATTTTTTCTCTCCTCTAAAAATACCAATTGGTGTTGTATTCTATATCGTTGGAAAGCCTGGTTAGTCACCTTTACAACAAAATACAACTTATAAGGATTGTGCATTTGTGAAATGAGTAACACAGCTAAACATGTGGGTAGTGCCCCAAAAATGTCCCCTGCAGTTGGAAACGGGTGTTTTGGTTCGGCAGCACTATTTGGTACCATTTCCAATCTCAGAACCAAGTTCTGTGAGACTGGTGAAGTCAAAGACAGATCGCAAAGTGGGCATCCCAGAAGGACAACAAGCCAAGAGGAACTGTTCCTCACCTTGATTCACTGAGGAACAGTAGGTGTTCCTTCAGGGGAAGAGGGGAGTTTTGCACTTTTTTCAGGCACTATTCCCACGTTTAGCTGTGTTGCTTATTCCAGGAATGCTCAATCCTTACAAGTTGTCCCTCATTGTAGAGGTGACTAATTAGGCTTTCCAGTTAAATAATATACAATACTAATTAGTATTATAGTATATGTTTAGCAACTCATTCTCAAATTTGCATAGACTTTGAGATGTGGGAGCCAGAGGTGCTAAAATGCTAACACGCTTGAGCATTGTAAGACTCATCACTGCTCCACTTTTCACTTACAGAGGATATCAAAATTCAGCAGAAGGTGAAGCTGTCCACTCACTTTGTCGTATTTACACTGCAGACCAAAGTGACCTCAGATCAGATTTTCTCAATGACAGTGTGAACAGCACAAGTCACATTGAATCTGATCTTTTTGAATCAGACTTGGGCCAAATTCTTATGTGGATCCACAAAGTTCAAACAGGATTCTGATACTATTGAAACACAGACATCTGATCTGAGCAAAACCAAACAAGCTTGATTAATAAATGCACATAAATGCACAACGCTCCTGTTTCTAACGGAACCTGCGAAAAAGTGTCACAAGGTTTACTGGCATTTCAGTGCAGTGCAGCTAATTTTAAAATGTTGTTTTGTGGTTAGTGCAGCTATTGTGGTTGAATGTATGTGGTGAGTTAACATGAAGGTGGAGCTCTGTATGAAGAATTAAGTCCAGGGTAATAGTGCCAGTCTTCTGCTTAATCAATCACCAAGGTTTTATTTTTAGGGCCTTTAAATCAGATGAAGATGAATTAGGTGTGACGATGATTTTTGATATTGCTGCTGATTTTTGATGATGCAGAATTAGTCAAACCAGGCCTCACAAAGTCAAACCATTTGTGACTCTTTTTGTTTAAATGCACTTCAGAAGATCCCTGTGGTAGTATTTTAATGTATTAAGGATGTGACCAGGTTACTGTATTAAAGAGAATTTATTCCACAGATAGAGTAGAGCTAATGAGGTTTTCTAAAGTTCCCTTTATAAAACATTTGTACTTAAAGAAAATATTTTGTTCTTAATATATTTGTGATATTAATCCAACCACTAGTACATAAGGTATCCCACACAGCTTTATGGTGCTTTAAGCCAGGGGGCTCATATCTGAGATGAGAAATCAGAAGGTTATATTTGTCAAAAAAAAAGTGCATCATGGATGCATTAGTTCAAACAGGAGGTTTTCATTTCAGTGACTGAAGGTTATGGAGACAGGTTCTTTAGTAGAGTGATAATGTGAGGAAACTAATTCACGTCTCTTAAACTGTTTATCTATCCCTTCCACAAATACATCACAGAACTTGAATTTTTTTCTGTCTACCAAATTTTGAAACTGACATTGTGACCTGTATAACTTACCAGGGAATAAATAATGACAGAATTGTGTTTACTATTGTGTTGTAGTGCATCACTGATAGTACAAAAGTGAACGTTGTAATTGGAGATAGTAACTGAGAACTCATTCCAGCTGGCATAAGAAGTTATCATTTGCCTTGATGCTGAACAATTCCCTTTTTAATTCCTTTCACTTGGCACCATGTGCCCTCTTGCAATCAGTTTTGTCACATTTGTTGAGAGGCAGTCAGCATACACAACAACTGTGTTGAGGAAGTAATCACTGACATTAGTGGTTGAAGGTGTGGCTCTATCCCATTTGTGGTATTTGTTCAACTCAGCTGAACTGCAGGTTTGGATACTATCTGCTCCGTTTTCCATGACAGTATAGACCATATCAGTACCTCTTTAAGGTGGGCGGGATCATCATAGCGTGGCTGCATGAAACAGAGGTGATAGAGCTGCAGACCCCTTGAATTTTGTTTCAGAGATGCTTGCAAGTAGCAAAACAACATGTTGTTTAAGCAGAGGAAAGTTTGGGAAGTCATGCAGCATCCCAGAACCAACATTGGGAGGCTTTTTATTTCCGCTTCAATACCCCCTACTTGTAGTGATACCCTGACCCTTCTTCCACACAGAAAATCCACAGGAACTTATGAGGCAATTGATAAAGAGTTTGACTAATAAGCAGAATTGATGTTGACATTTGTTTGGATAAAATCTTGATTACCATCCCTAAGTATATCTTGGTGGAAAGCTCACAGCTCAAGAATGAGAATTCAGTGCAGCGTGGTGCTGTAAATTGTTCAGATGTAAAAGGGCATCTTCAGAAAAGTTAGCATGTTTTGTCAGGAGGAATAAACCATGAGGCTTCTTTCCAAATGTTCAGTGTTGCTGAGGGCTTTGTATTAATACATACATGAATAAAACGGCTGTCGTTTGAGGACAGATTGTGGAGGCTAACTGTGTGTTTATGTATCTATTGTCAAACTGAATTATCAGTGGAAGAAGTGTACTCAATAATGAGCTGAGAGATCAATGACAGATGACTGCTCTGCCCTGCAGTGATGGAAAAACCACTCAGTCTCCCAGCAGATGATTACATTAAAACATCGAGAGGAAGGTTGGATGTTTCATTACACACTACTGTCAAACTGCTGTCGCATTAAGCCACAAATCAGACTAAATTTAATTGAATCATTTTTGGTTAAAGTACAATATTTTTACTCTATTGACAGAGCTGTCAGCTTAGTGATAACATTCACTGTTTAACTGCTGTCATGATTAGTGATAGCCCAACAGCACTGCTCTCCTAAACTACACGATACACTCACTTATGCTGTCTAAACAGTTCTCCATCTCCTGATTCATGATGTAAATGCTCACATCAAGTAGTTACTACTCACACTGCACTCAGATTACAGCAGCACACAAGCAGGAGGGAACACGCAAAGGCCAAAGTCAGGAAAAGATATTTATACAATATGATACACAAGTCAGTGACATTACAGAAAGGTATAAACAATTATTCTCTTTCGGTTTCTCTACCAGGATAAAATAATCACATACATACACATTTACACACCACTGACGCAGCAATGGAGAAAATGTGGGGTCGAGCATTTCCCCATGGACACACCAACACAGGGCCGTAAAAGCAAGGGGTTAATCCACCAACTGACAGGGAGACAGTTGCACAGTGGTGCAGCAGGTAGTGCTTCTGGTTTCTAGTCCAGTGCCCCAGTGAGGCAGGCCTGTTATCCTCATGTTGCAGTGTGGCTATTAAAAAAACAGATTAATGCTGTGATAGAGTTTTATTGAACATAAACATCCTGCTTCAATCTCCTCCCCTTCTGCATCAACACACCGCTGCATTCAGGACTTCCACTGATCAAAGCAGTGCAGGAGGGCTTCTTCAGACAGTTGTCTAAGAACCTCTGTTGTTCATTATTTTGAGCACGGATTTGTTCTTGGGAAAACGAAAAAGTCACTCAGTGTGAGATCAGGTGAGTCTGGAGGGTGATCAGGCTCTGTGATTTGTTTCTGTGACAGAAGCTGCTTTTCTGAGAGCACAGTGTGAGCTGATGTGTTGTCTTGATGAAGAATGAAACTGTTTTTCCACAGTTGTGTCTCTTTCCTCTGACTTTTTTCTCTGAAAGTTTTTCTATAACCAAGTTTGTAGTAGTGTTGATTCACCTTTTGACCCTTCTGGAACCCTTTACTCAAAAATTATACCCTTAATGTCAAAGAAACAATCAACACAGCCTGCTTTGTTGTGCTTCCTTCATCCTTCGTGATGATGGTGTTTTCCTCTGCATTGATGGTCATTTTGTCTCAGGATCAGTTTGAAAGACTTAAGTTTTATCACATGTAATCAGTCCTTTTAAATTTGTTCCAAAATGTCTCCATGTATGAGCTTGTATTTTTCCTTTTGATCAAGAGTCAGAAGCACTTTTGTCATGTTCAAATTCAATGCAAAATTTGCCAAACTGTCTCTTTATCAGTGGAGATTACTTCTGCTCATTCCTATACTGAGTCGTCAGTCATTTCCAGCAATTTGTCCAATTAGTTGAATGTTTTCTGAAGTTTTAATGTGCATTGGTACCCAGGATGTTCATTGTCTTGGACATCTTCTCTGCCTTCACAAAATCTTATATGTAATTCAAACACACGTGTGTGTACGTGACATGCAGCATTCAACACACACCTCATTTAATGTATAAAAAGATTTAGCTGCTGTTTTGTTCAATTTCAGTAAAAGAATTAGAGGTCATGCATTGCTTAACTTTTAACCTAATTATTTTCCGATACCTCTGCGATCGACTGGCAACCGGTTCAGGATGTACCCTGCCTCACGCCTGATGACAGCTGGGATAGGCTCCAGCCCCCTGTGACCCCGATAGGGATAGGCAGTATAGAAAATGAATGAATGAACTTCCTAATACCTCAGCAAAAACATGTGCACTTCAATCAGTAGCTAGCAGCGATCTAAAGACGTCACTCATCAGAAACTTACAGCAGATGTGAGTGAATACCCAATGTGAATATTTAACACCCAGTGACTGTGAACCACGAGGTTTATCCTCATAAGCACCATCTCATTATTTAATAGCCATACCTCATATGTGAGGGTTCTCTCTGGGTACTCCCACCTCCTCCCAAAAACATGCTTGTTTGGCTAATTTGTGTCTCTAAATTACCCTTAGGTGTAAGTGTGCGTTGGAATGATTGTCTGTCTCTCTATTATCAGCCCTGAAATTGGCTTGGGACCATACCGGAGTGTGCCTTTCCTCTCACCCAGTGTAAGCTGTGATAGTCCCTCCCCTAACCCAGACAAGGATAAGCAATATAGATGATGGATGGATGGATGATTTGGAGACTGCAGAGTTTTCCACAGCGGTGTCATAAGCTCAGGTCCATGTACAGCACACAGTCTCCACAGACAGGAGTCCAACTCTCACAGCAAGTTTCACTGTCAAAGATGTTTAACACAAATATCCATACACAGCAATACCTATGTAACAGATGAACTTGTCTTATTTTTCTTGAATCCCTTCATGTTTTTTTTTCTTTCTGCCACATAAACTTCCTGTTGCTGAAACATACAACACTTGACTCTATTTCTGTGTGCACCCGCATCTCGCACAAGCTTACAGCTCCCCCTGCTGGTCAAAGGATGTTGTTGCTCAGTGGAGTGTTGCTACATCCAGTCCAGGTCAGGTCTTTGGCCCAGTGGCCCTCCTTTGTGACCCGCACCTTAATGGGGTCAAACCTCCAGAAGCTCTGTTCTCTGAACAGGTAGAGGCGTCCATCTGGGCGGGTCAGAGCCCCATTAGTCCCCTGTGGCACACCGGTCCAGTCTGTCAGCTTGCGGGGGTAGTAAGGCTCCTGATGCAGGGTTTTGAGGTTCAGCACAGAGTAGCGGGAGCCCTTGAATACGACCATGTGACCCAGAGGAGCGTAGAAGAAGGCGCAGTCGGGGTGGCGAGGGAGACCCAGCTCACTGCTCTGTCTGGGGAAGCTGGGGTCGAGGACACTGCCGGTGTAACGCCACATCCGCTTCCCTACACACCCGGAGATGTGACATAGTTACATACAAGAGATTGTGTTTATGTTAGGAGCTATTTTAGATGAAGTCTGCTCTTCAGGTGAAAAGGTTAAAGCCACATTTTCATCATTTCATCCTCCCTCTATAGATTTGGTTTAATGTTAGTTGACAAAGAAATCAAAACAAACTCCCCATAATTCAGTTTTAGTCAATAAAAAGTCCTGAACTTAATCACCACTCTCAGTCAAACTGTTCCCCTCTTTAAACTGGCTAATTCAGCCATGCTGTGAAATAAGTATAAAAGTATTTCACTCAGGTTTTAGATCTATTAATACTTAATACTCTTGTCAACTAAATGGAAAACCTGGCATACTTAAATGACTGACTTAGATTATTTTCTCAGCAGACCAGTTTTTAATGATATCAGTACCCTGATTCATACTCTTTTACAAATGAGTGAAACTACAATCAATATTTAGTTAAGTTGAGAATGTGTTTCCAGCACAACTCACACCCTGTTATTATTGTGAAGAGGGAAACATATTTCTCCTAACCATCCCTACTGTGTTATGATTATTGTAACAACTTTTATTCATTCAGCACTTTCTTGGGAATGCTACAAATACTTCAAAGTAATAAGAAATGTTTTTTATCCTGACAGTATGTGATGTTGTGACAATATTAAGTAATCATAACATTTCTAAATGGCTGACATACTGCTAAATTATTATAAGCTAACATAACTTTTGTGGGATATCAGTTTAATATTAACTAACCTTGAGCACAGGCTAAGTATTACATATCAAAATCAATAACAAGTCCCAATTATCTCCTCCTGCAGCGTAAGCAGAGCTTTTTCAGTGGCTTTAAAATATGCTAAAAACATTGTACAAATATATGGAGAAGCCCTAAGCAGACATAAATCCATGTTTAACCTAGATTTATTACCTCCACCAGGGAGGTTATGTTTTTGCCTGTGTTTGTTTGTTTGTTTGTTAGCAAGATTACACAAAAACTACTGGACGGATTTTGCTGAAATTTTCAGGAGATGTTGGTAATGGCTCAACTTGAAAATGATTAGATTTTGGTGATTTTTGCTCAATAACTGTCTAACTAATAAAAATGATATCAACATGATTCTGAGTGCTAGGGGTGGGTTTTCAAGGTCAAGGAATCATGTTATGATGGTAACTTTATCACGGAACTATTGCTTATGGATGTAACAGCACTATGTGAGCTACCTTGGCGGAGGTTTGCGCTTTCTTTTTCTTAAGACCTTGACTAGCTTATCCTGTGATCCTGGGGTAACAAAGTTGGATGTCTCATGACTGTGTTGTCACTAAGATCTCCAGAAAACAACCACATTCTCGTGTGCTGTTATTTCTGGAGATGCAGCTCAAGAAAATATTTGTATGTATGTCTGGCCTTTTCAGACATATTTGTTTTGTCAGATCTCTTTACTTGATCAAATGTTTTTTTTTTGTTTGTTTGTTTTAGGCCTGAACTGCAAAATGTTCAATAAATATACTTAAAGTGGTTGAAAATGTTTGGGAAATTGGGTTGACTCAGAAAGAGGTAGGTGTAGCTTAGAACCTCTGCTCTAAATAACTCTGTCAGGTTTTGTCAGCAAAAAAAAATTAAAGTTTCCTTCAGCACAGAGGTGAAGGTCTTTAAACCAACAGCTAAGTCTTAAGAAGCACTTTCCTGTTTAAAATCCACAGTGTGCCCTATAACGGAGCTCGAACAGACGTGTGAAGTAAGGCAGTAGGTTAGAGAATGTCTTTAAAAGGAGGTGTGAGTCACTGAAGCAGCACCTTTAAAAAAATACCACTTGGAGTCCAGCGGGGAGAAAGCAGCAGCTTCTATGGCCAAAGGGAGGTCGGACCAGCGCTGACGGAGAGGCAGTGGACCGCTCGCACCTTCATCAGCTGATACGGTCCAGTACACACTGCCCCGAAACACCAGGACTGTGTTGTTCTGATCTGGAGACAAAAACAAACACAAGGGTCAGTTTATATTTAACACAGTCTGACTTTTTTTTTTTTTTTTAGCACATCCAGTGCTTCAGTTATGATGGAGGTTGTCTGTTTAACCCAAGTGTGCTGAGACACAGACCTAATATCATGTCTTAATATCTCAGCTGAGTGGTGATACATGGTTTATTTTTCTTTATTACTTCCACCAAGGAAGGGATGTTTCCGCTGGCATTTGTTTGTCAGTTTGTTAGAAGGGTTAGAATTGGATTTTGATTCAATTTTCAGTGAATATTGGTCATGGCACAAGGAGGAGCTGATTAGATTTTGGTGGTGATCTGAATCTGGATGTGGATCCATGAATCTTTAAAGGGATTTGTTAACAGTGTGAGCTAGGGCAGTTTTCCACATTTTTGACAATAACTCACCCAACAATGTTGGAAATGCCTTGATGGAAAAAAAAAATGTCATTGCACCAGAATAATAAACTTTGGTGTATTTCTAATAAAATCAAACAATACTGATATTTAATTAATGCCACCGCAACAAAGAAAAAGGTCCTGGACACCAAATATTTGCTACTCCTACATCAGCCATCAACAGAAATAATGTCATTTAACATAAACTCATACTTTTAGACCAAATGAACCCAATTTAATGGCTGTTCAACTAGATGCTGATATATTGATGAAGTTTATATTAAGCAGAGACAAATATGATGAGGACAGATTTATGATCTGGGCCTCCATCGAGTTTGCAGTCATCATAGATTCTTATTTTTGGTCCCTTTGTCTCTGCCTGTTTGGATGCATCTCTGGATGTATGTATATGGATCTATGTGTCTATGCATATATGTGTATCTACAAAAGTAAGAGTAAGTGCCTTGAGTTAACACTTGTTATGAATTGACACTTTGCAAGTAAAGATAGATGGATTGATAGATAGATTGATTGATTGATAAATATTGGATTTATTCATCAAAATGCAAACAAATTTATGTGTTTTATCATTACAGATTAAACCATTGGCAACATCCAACTTTTTATAACATTTTTTTTAATAAAAATGTGTTTAAAAATGAATAAATCTTCATTATTTAATGATCTGCTATTTAAATAAAAATAAAAACTCAACGATCATTGTCATTTTTTTTTTCAAACGAGAGAGAGGGTACTGTTGAAATCCCACAAAAAAAACAACATGTCAGCTCTTGCAAAGTGGGTGGATCTGGCACTGGCAAGCAGAGAAGGTCTGCATAACATATTTGCACAACAGTGTGCTTGTGGTTGCCATTAATTCTTCATGACTAAAAACAATAAATCACCCTGCACTGAGCTTTCAGGACTTATGTTTTGTTGCAGTGGTATCAAACAGATGGCAGTGTAATATGACTTCCACTTATGAAATCAGTGCTTCATGAATACAATAGAGAATTTTGATTCTGCAATTAAACCAAACATTTCCACATCATATGGCACAGCACTTTTAGTGGGTCTTAGCAACCTTTTTCCTAAGCACTACACCTAGCACATGTTTTCTATTTTCATTTAACATCTATATGTATATAGTGAAAATAAATATTGTCTTGTCCTATATCTCATCTAATAATAACAGTATTACATGTTAAAAAAAATATGATTAAATGGTTAAATACATACTGCTGATGTAAAAGAGCGATGGGGGCTGGAGATGACTGTGGTCCTTGAGGATAAGGACTGGGAGGATGTGTGTGAAATGGGGCATAAGATAACTAACAGTCCGACTTGGAAGGAGTTCAGTTGGAAATTAAAAATGCGATATTTTAAGACACCATTTTTAATTTCAAAATACGATAAGAGTAAAACAAATTTATGCTGGAGGAACTGTAAACAGGTTGGAGACCACACTCACATTTTTTGGGATCGTCCTAAACTGAGGTCTTTTTGGAGAAGGAATTCAAACAGAAATACGTATCATCCTAGGAGTAGACTTACCGCTAACAGCGTCATACTTCATCATAGGTTTAATACCAGATGGAGCAATGGATAAAAGAAAAGCCCGGTTGCTACACATCCTCCTTTTGGTAGCGAGGAAAATGATAACTGTTTCCTGGCTTAAAGCTCTACCCCCCACCGTTCTTCAATGGAAGGAGATACTAAAGAGAGTCTATTTGATGGAGAGGATAACAGCAAAATTACATCTGAAACTGGACTTCTTCATGACTCTATGGGCTCCTATCACAAATTACCTTACAAGAGACTAGTTTATTAATCCAAATTTTAGAGGGAGGAGGGAAAGGAGAGATGGGAACAAAAAAGTGGAAGAAAGGGGGGAAAGAGGGAAAAGAAAGAAGGGAAGAGAGAAAAGGGGTAAAAGGGAGAGAAAGGGGAAAAAAGGGAAAAGGAAAACAAAAAGGAAAAAAATAATATGATTTGTATTTTTGTTGGTTGACTTTGTTCATGTTAATAGGCATACCCAATTAAATGAGATGTGTGTGAAAGGATAACGGATAATGTGTTCTGATGTATTTATAGAAAGACACATTTGATGCCCATTTTAAAGAAGCACTTTATTTTCCTTTTTTTTTAATATATATGTATATAGGTTTTTTTTTCAGGTTTCCCCTTTATGTGGGTGAAGATGTTGCCACAAATTTTGATTTTTTTATACTATATGTTTGCCGAATTGTAAATATTTCTTACAAAGTTAAAACTATGTTTAAACATTTGAGATGTATTAATATTAAAAGCTGAATAAAAAAGATCCTCCTGTAGAGCAAATTTGGACGAAGATGGAGAGAGAATCTGCATAAAGTATGAATTACAATGAGAAAAAAAAAAAAGGTTAAACACCAAAAAAACTGAGAAAGGAGCTCACATCCTTATATTGGAAATCACTCTTGCAGAAATACATAAAATATCCAACATAAAAAAAAACTGTTCATTTTAATAGGTCATATTATTTAATACCATGAAAACTCAAGTTTGTGCTTTACAAAATACTGACATGTGTTGGTACTGTTATCTAGAGAAAGGACTTTATTTCAATATAAGATAAAAATGTGCAACTTTTGTGTTGGCAGGTCATATCAACTGTATTAACAACTATTTAAGAAAATGTCCCTGCAGACCCCAAAATCATGTAATCTGAACTATATGCATGATGACAGTTAATAAAACTTAAGGACAAAAATAAGTCTGTTGCTCCACAGCAGTAGGCTGTCTTCACCAACAATCCAGTGCAGCCTACAAGACACCCTTCTTTTCTCTCTTCCTCTCAGTTATTACAGTTATTTTTTGTTTGTCTTTTTATTACACATCATCTCATTCTGCAAAAGGAGATTACAGTATCGGTTGGCATTTCTATATGGACATCACAAATACTTTATATTCAAGGATACATTTTATGTAATATATACCCATTTTTGTCTTTTCTTATGAAATGTTTTAATACTTTGTAACATCTCTAAAAATGTCCAAGGACATGAAATCAAAAACAAACAAACAAAAAAACCTTGATAAAACCTTCCTAGCCCTTTAACACACTGGTAATATTTCATGTGGACCTCACCCATAGTGATGGCGTCAAAGACTCCCTGACAATAGAGGGGCTGCCCTGTGTTCTGATGCCCGCTGTGAAGCTCGGTGAACTCTGACTCCTGCAGCGCGGAGTGCAGAACCTGACCAGGCAGCCTCACAGGGAGGTCACCTGATGGTTTACCTGAAAGTGAGAAAAAAGACCAAACAGTGAGGTAAAGATAATATCACCTCCTGTCAAAGACAACATGGAGGAGGATGTTTCCTCTTAATCTGTCCTTGAACAACACACAGCCTTCCAGGAGCAGAGGAGTGTCATTCTCATGCACGCTTAAGTCTGTGTTTTTAAACTGGACGGCATGGGAACAAATGGAGATAGTGTTTGTTTCTGCTAAACCAGAACTAGGTTCATGTTAACATTTAAATTGTTCTGTGCAGGATGTGGCTGAGTAGATGTACACAGATGGACCACATTTTACTGCAAAGGAAATAAACACTGGAGTCCAGATAAAGTGCTCACTCAAGCCTTAGACTACTTTTAAAGTCCATTACTCTATGTTTTTGTCCTGAACAGCTTTAAAGAACACACGTCAGGCTCATGAAACCAGAAATTAAACAGAAAACACAGAATGTTAACTGAATATGAAGGGAAAACATTGCAAACTGAAGCATAAAGCATGAGGACGATTTAAGGCGTGATTACAGCTATTTTTCTTGTTTGCAAAGAGCTGAACAAACATTTGTGTAGGAGGAGGATACAATCTGAACACCCAAGAACAGGAAAAATGGATATACACACCACAGAGGACACATGTGGACAGCTGCCAAATAATGCCTCCAGTGTGAGTGTGTATGATAAGGATGTCTGACTGCATGGTGTTTCTACTCCCCACTGCTGTGGGAGCAGTGTTCATATATTTATAACACTGTCTCATGTACAAAACAGTGCTGTATAAACACTGCAGCAGTTTGAAACGAAGGTTCAGCCTTTATTTGGGAGTGTTGTCAAAATAAATTCACATGATTCATAAGGGGAAAACAAACAATTCCCCAGGATGACGTTCTTCAACCAAAAACATCTTCTGCAAAAGCATTCAACCCCAATTCCAATGAAGTTGGGACGTTGTGCAAAACAATAAAAACAGAATGTAACAATTTGCAAATCCTTTTCAACTGGTATTCAATTGAATACACCACAAAAACAAAGTATTTACTGTTTAAGCTGTTAAACTTGATTTTTTTTTGTCCAGATATCCACTTGATTGAATTTTTATATATTTCTAATGCATCCCTGACAAAGCTTGAAGGCTCCTCAGGGTGCCATGGTGCTTCTGTTGAGAAAGGCTGCTTTAAAATACAGTTAATATATAAGAGCAACCTAATGGTTTTGAGATATCGACTCATTTTTTTTACTTAGGCCGTTTGTGTATTTCTTTTATTATTCCTGTGATTTTTTTTTTTTTTTTTTACCAGTGAAGCAGTATGCTGTATTGAACTAAATTTACATAATTACTGTTTGATTACACTGTTACAAGACTTTATGTAATGATTTACTTGCTGTTCCTTTTTCTTTATTCTTTGTTTTCATTATTATTATCATCATTACTATTACTATGTTGTTTCTGCTTTTTTTCTCTTTTAAGATTTCTCTATTTTCTTTTATTCTCATCTAATTATTTTTTATCATTCTTTTCCCTCAATATTTTTTCACAAACACTGTTGTTCTACATGTGAATTCTTGTTTATATGTTTTTATTGGCATATACAAGTTGGCTTAGGTAATGTTTTCTTTTTCTTTCTAGTTCTTTTTCCACAAGAAATCAGAATCAGAATTAATCCCCAAGGGGAAATTCCTTTGATTAGTGATTACACAGAATAGATGTAAGAAATCAAAATATAACATTAAAATAACAATCAAGTGTAAATTTGAATGGAAATAACATATAAACCAATAACAACAATGGTACTTATGATAGAAAAATAAATTAAAATATATAAATAAAATAAATTAAAATAAAATAACAGCACTATTTCTAGGGCTCAACAAGGGTAAGTCACATTAAGAGTGATGAATTGTAAAGTCTGATGGACACAGGCAGGAATAACCTCCTGTGGTGCTCTGTGGTGCATCTTGGGAGGATAAGTCGTGCACTGAATGTGCTCCTGTGTTTGGCCAGCATGTTGTGTAGGGGGTACGATGGGGTCCAAAATGTCCTGAAACTAAGACAGCATCCTTCCTTTCCTCTCCTCAGGGAGTCCACCTGCACTACACAATGCTGATGCAAAGTAATTTTTTATGTTCCTTGTTTTTTTTTATCAGCCACATCTTTCTGTATGTCTTCTTAGATTTTAGTTGCCTGCCACGTTATGTTCTGTGGCATTTTAGTTGGTGTCTGCATTGTGTCTGCAAACTTAACATGGCACGAGCATGTTTTTTGGCCTGTTTAACACCCAAAGACAAGTTTGAGCATATTTTATGTCGGAATCCGAAATGTCAAAAAAGTCTTACTTGCTAACAAAACAATCAGCAAATTAGTTCTTCAAAGCCTGACCTGGGGGAAAGAGGCTTATAAGTCCATTAATAAGCATATTGTGATAAAGCCGTCTGCACTACCATGATTTTCAGCCTGATAAACACCCAAAAAGTCATGTTTGAGCAGATTTTTTTCCTATTCAGAAATGGCAATAAAGTCATACGTCAGCATGTTGATGATTTCATAGCCTGGCCTGGGGAAAAGAGGCTTCAAAGTCCAATTTGAAGCCAAATATGACCAAACCGTCTGCACTAGCATGTTTGTTGGCCTGTTTACACCAAAAAAGTCATGTATGAGCATATTTTTTGTAAGTGTCTGAAATGGAAAAAAAGTCATATGATAGCCTTAGTGTTTTTTAAAATCCTGAGGTCAGAAAAACCGGCTTATAAGTCTGTTTTGAAGCCAAATTTGACCAAACCGTCTGCACTACCATGTTTTTTGGCCTGTTTCACACCCAAAAAGTCATGTTTGAGCATATTTTTTTCGGAGTCCGAAATGGAAAAAAAGTCATATGTTAGCCTTAGTGTTTTCTCAAATCCTGGCATGAGAGAAAACGGCTTATAAGTCTGTTTTGAAGTCAAATATGGCAAAACCGTTTGCACTGGTATGTTTGTCGACCTGTTTTACACCCAAAATTTCATGTTTGAGCATATTTGTTCTCTGGAGTCCGAAATGGAAAAAAAAAGTCATGTGTTATCCTTAGTGTTTTTTCAAATCCTGAGCTGAGAGAAAAAACGGCTTATAAGTCTGTTTTGAAGTCAAATTTGACCAAACCGTCTGCACTAGCATGTTTTTTGGCCTGTTTTACACCCAGAAGTCATGTTTGAGTATATTTTTTGTTGGAGTCCGAAATGGAAAAAAAGTCATAAGTCAGCCTTAGTGTTTTTTCAAATCCTGAGGTCAGAGAAAAAACAGCTTAAAAGTCTGTTTTGAAGCCAAATTTGACTTTACCGTCTGCACTGGCATATGTGTTGGGCTGTTTTACACCCAAAAAGTCATGTCTGAGCATATTTTTTGTCGGAGTGTAAAATGGAAAAAAAGTCATATGTTAGCCTTAGTGTTTTTTCAAATCCTGAGGTCAGAGATAAAACGGCTTATAAGTCCATTTTGAAGTCAAATTTGACCAAACCGTCTGCACTAGCATGTTTGTTGGCCTGTTTTACACCCAAAAAGTCATGTTTGAGCATATTTTTTGTCAGAGTCCGAAATGGAAAAAAAGTCATAAGTTAGCCTTAGTGTTTTTTCAAATCCTGAGGTCAGAGAAAGAGGCCGAAATGGAAAAAAAGTCATATGTTAGCCTTAGTGTTTTTTTGAATTTGAGGTCAGAGATAAAACAGCTTATAAGTCCATTTTGAAGACAAATTTGACCAAACCGTCTGCACTAGTGTGTTTGTCGACCTGCTTTACACCCAAAAAGTCATGTTTGAGCATTTTTTTTATAAATCCGAAATGGAAAAAAAGTCATATATTAGCATTAGAGTTTTTTCAAATCCTGAGCTGAGAGGAAACAGCTTATAAGTCCATTTTGAAGCCAAATATGACCAAACTGTCTGCACTAGCATGTTTTTTGGCCTGTTTCACACCCAAAAAGTCATGTTTGAGCACATTTTTTGTTGGAGTCCGAAATGGAAAAAAAAAGTCATATATTAGACTTAGTGTTTTTTCAAATCCTGAGCTGAGAGGAAAAGGCTTAGAAGTCCATTTTGAAGCCAAATATGACCAAACCATCTGCACTAGCATGTTTTTTGGCCTGTTTTAAACTCAAAAAATCATGTTTGAGCATATTTTTTGTCCAAATCTGAAATGGAAAAAAAAGTCATACGTTAGCCTTAGTGTTTTTTCAAATCCTGAGGTCAGAGAAAAAACGGCTTATAAGTCTGTTTTGAAGCCAAATTTGACTTTACCGTCTGCACTAGCATGTTTGTTGGCCTGTTTTACACCCAAAAAGTCATGTTTGAGCATATTTTTTGTCAGAGTGTAAAATGGAAAAAAAGTCATATGTTAGCCTTAGTGTTTTTTCAAATCCTGAGGTCAGAGATAAAACGGCTTATAAGTCCATTTTGAAGTCAAATTTGACCAAACCGTCTGCACTAGCATGTTTTTTGGCCTGTTTTACACCCAAAAAAGTCATGTTTGAGCATATTTTTTGTCAGAGTCCGAAATGGAAAAAAAGTCATAAGTTAGCCTTAGTGTTTTTTCAAATCCTGAGGTCAGAGAAAGAGGCCGAAATGGAAAAAAAGTCATATGTTAGCCTTAGTGTTTTTTTTTGAATTTGAGGTCAGAGATAAAACAGCTTATAAGTCCATTTTGAAGACAAATTTGACCAAACCGTCTGCACTAGTGTGTTTGTGACCTGTTTTACACCAAAAAAGTCATGTTTGAGCATTTTTTTTATAAGTCCGAAATGGAAAAAAAGTCATATATTAGCATTAGTGTTTTTTCAAATCCTGAGCTGAGAGGAAACAGCTTATAAGTCCATTTTGAAGTCAAATATGACCAAACTGTCTGCACTAGCATGTTTTTTGGCCTGTTTCACACCCAAAAAGTCATGTTTGAGCATATTTTTTGTCCTAATCTGAAATGGAAAAAAAAAGTCATACGTTAGCCTTAGTGTTTTTTCAAATCCTGAGCTGAGAGGAAAAGGCTTATAAGTCCATTTTGAAGCCAAATATGACCAAACCATCTGCACTAGCATGTTTTTTGGCCTGTTTTAAACTCAAAAAGTCATGTTTGAGCATATTTGTTGTCAGAGTCCGAAATGGAAAAAAAGTCATAAGTTAGCCTTAGTGTTTTTTCAAATCCTGAGGTCAGAGAGAGGCCGAAATGGAAAAAAAAGTCATATGTTAGCCTTAGTGTTTTTTTGAATTTGAGTCAGAGATAAAACAGCTTATAAGTCCATTTTGAAGACAAATTTGACCAAACCGTCTGCACTAGTGTGTTTGTTGGACCTGTTTTACACCCAAAAAGTCATGTTTGAGCATTTTTTTTATAAATCCGAAATGGAAAAAAAGTCATATGTTAGCATTAGAGTTTTTTCAAATCCTGAGCTGAGAGGAAACAGCTTTTTAAGTCCATTTTGAAGCCAAATGACCAAACTGTCTGCACTAGCATGTTTTTTGGCCTGTTTTCACACCCAAAAAGTCATGTTTGAGCATATTTTTTGTTGGAGTCCGAAATGGAAAAAAAAAGTCATATATTAGACTTAGTGTTTTTTTCAAATCTGAGCTGAGAGGAAAAGGCTTAGAAGTCCATTTTGAAGCCAAATATGACCAAACCATCTGCACTAGCATGTTTTTTGGCCTGTTTTAAACTCAAAAAGTCATGTTTGAGCATATTTTTTGTTTGAGTCCGAAATAAAAAAAAGTCATACGTTAGCCTTTGTGTTTTTTCAAATCCTGAGGTCAGAGAAAAAACGGCTTATAAGTCTGTTTTGAAGCCAAATTTGACTTTACCGTCTGCACTAGCATGTTTGTTGGCCTGTTTTACACCCAAAAAGTCATGTCTGAGCATATTTTTTGTCAGAGCGAAAATGGAAAAAAAGTCATATGTTAGCCTTAGTGTTTTTTCAAATCCTGAGGTCAGAGATAAAACGGCTTATAAGTCCATTTTGAAGTCAAATTTGACCAAACCGTCTGCACTAGCATGTTTTTTGGCCTGTTTTACACCCAAAAAGTCATGTTTGAGCATATTTTTTGTCAGAGTCCGAAATGGAAAAAAAGTCATAAGTTAGCCTTAGTGTTTTTTCAAATCCTGAGGTCAGAGAAAGAGGCCGAAATGGAAAAAAAGTCATATGTTAGCCTTAGTGTTTTTTTGAATTTGAGGTCAGAGATAAAACAGCTTATAAGTCCATTTTGAAGACAAATTTGACCAAACCGTCTGCACTAGTGTGTTTGTCGACCTGCTTTACACCCAAAAAGTCATGTTTGAGCATTTTTTTTATAAATCCGAAATGGAAAAAAAGTCATATATTAGCATTAGAGTTTTTTCAAATCCTGAGCTGAGAGGAAACAGCTTATAAGTCCATTTTGAAGCCAAATATGACCAAACTGTCTGCACTAGCATGTTTTTTGGCCTGTTTCACACCCAAAAAGTCATGTTTGAGCATATTTTTTGTTGGAGTCCGAAATGGAAAAAAAAAGTCATATATTAGACTTAGTGTTTTTTCAAATCCTGAGCTGAGAGGAAAAGGCTTAGAAGTCCATTTTGAAGCCAAATATGACCAAACCATGTGCACTAGCATATTTTTTGTCCTAATCTGAAATGGAAAAAAAAGTCATACGTTAGCCTTAGTGTTTTTTCAAATCCTGAGGTCAGAGAAAAAACGGCTTATAAGTCTGTTTTGAAGCCAAATTTGACTTTACTGTCTGCACTAGCATGTTTGTTGGCCTGTTTTACACCCAAAAAGTCATGTTTGAGCATATTTTTTGTCAGAGTGTAAAATGGAAAAAAAAGTCATATGTTAGCCTTAGTGTTTTTTCAAATCCTGAGGTCAGAGATAAAACGGCTTATTAGTCCATTTTGAAGTCAAATTTGACCAAACCGTCTGCACTAGCATGTTTGTTGGCCTGTTTTACACCCAAAAAGTCATGTTTGAGCATATTTTTTGTCAGAGTCCGAAATGGAAAAAAAGTCATATGTTAGCCTTAGTGTTTTTTCAAATCCTGAGGTCAGAGAAAAAGGCCGAAATGGAAAAAAAGTCATATGTTAGCCTTAGTGTTTTTTTGAATTTGAGGTCAGAGAAAAAGGCTTGTAAGTCCATTTTGAAGCCAAATATGACCAAACTGTCTGCACTAGCATGTTTGTCAACCTGCTTTACACCCAAAAAGTCATGTTTGAGCATTTTTTTATGAATCCGAAATGGAAAAAAAGTCATATATTAGCATTAGAGTTTTTTCAAATCCTGAGCTGAGAGGAAACAGCTTTTAAGTCCATTTTGAAGCCAAATATGACCAAACTGTCTGCACTAGTATGTTTGTCGACCTGTTTTACACCCAAAATTTCATGTATGAGCATATTTCTTCTCTGGAGTCCGAAATGCAAAAAAAAGTCATGTGTTATCCTTAGTGTTTTTTCAAATCCTGAGCTGAGAGAAAAAGGCTTATAAGTCCATTTTGAAGTCAAATTTGACCAAACCGTCTGCACTAGCATGTTTTTTGGCCTGTTTTACACCCAAAAAGTCATGTTGGAGCATATTTTTTGTTGGAGTCCGAAATGGAAAAAAAGTCATAAGTCAGCCTTAGTGTTTTTTCAAATCCTGAGGTCAGAGAAAAAACAGCTTAAAAGTCTGTTTTGAAGCCAAATTTGACTTTACCGTCTGCACTAGCATGTTTGTTGGCCTGTTTTACCCCCCAAAAGTCATGTCTGAGCATATTTTTTGTCGGAGTGTAAAATGGAAAAAAAGTCATATGTTAGCCTTAGTGTTTTTTCAAATCCTGAGGTCAGAGATAAAACGGCTTATAAGTCCATTTTGAAGTCAAATATGACCAAACCGTCTGCACTAGCATGTTTTTTGGCCTGTTTTACACCCAAAAAGTCATGTTTGAGCATATTTTTTGTCAGAGTCCGAAATGGGAAAAAAGTCATATGTTAGCCTTAGTGTTTTTTCAAATCCTGAGGTCAGAGAAAAAGGCCGAAATGGAAAAAAAGTCATATGTTAGCCTTAGTGTTTTTTTGAATTTGAGGTCAGAGATAAAACAGCTTATAAGTCCATTTTGAAGTCAAATTTGACCAAACCGTCTGCACTAGTGTGTTTGTCAACCTGCTTTACACCCAAAAAGTCATGTTTGAGCATTTTTTTTATGAATCCGAAATGGAAAAAAAGTCATATATTAGCATTAGAGTTTTTTCAAATCCTGAGCTGAGAGGAAACAGCTTATAAGTCCATTTTGAAGCCAAATATGACCAAACTGTCTGCACTAGCATGTTTGTTGGCCTGTTTCACACCCAAAAAGTCATGTTTGAGCATATTTTTTTGTTGGAGTCCGAAATGGAAAAAAAAGTCATATATTAGACTTAGTGTTTTTTCAAATCCTGAGCTGAGAGGAAAAGGCTTAGAAGTCCATTTTGAAGCCAAATATGACCAAACCATGTGCACTAGCATGTTTTTTGGCCTGTTTTAAACTCAAAAAGTCATGTTTCAGCATATTTTTTGTCCTGATCTGAAAAGGAAAAAAAAGTCATACGTTAGCCTTAGTGTTTTTCAAATCCTGAGGTCAGAGAAAAAACGGCTTATAAGTCCATTTTGAAGTCAAATTTGACCAAACCGTCTGCACTAGCATGTTTTTTGGCCTGTTTTACACCCAAAAAGTCATGTTTGAGCATATTTTTTGTCAGAGTCCAAAATGGAAAAAAAGTCATGTGTTAGCCTTAGTGTTTTTTCAAATCCTGACATGAGAGAAAACGGCTTATAAGTCTGTTTTGAAGTCAAATATGGCAAAACCGTCTGCACTAGTATGTTTGTCGACCTGTTTTACACCCAAAATTTCATGTTTGAGCATATTTCTTCTCTGGAGTCCGAAATGGAAAAAAGTCATGTGTTATCCTTAGTGTTTTTTCAAATCCTGAGCTGAGAGAAAATATAAGTCTGTTTTGAAGTCAAATTTGACCAAACCGTCTGCACTAGCATGTTTGTTGGCCTGTTTTACACCCAAAAGTCATGTTTGAGCATATTTTTTTCGGAGTCCGAAATGGAAAAAAAGTCATATGTTAGCCTTAGTGTTTTCTCAAATCCTGACATGAGAGAAAACGGCTTATAAGTCTGTTTTGAAGTCAAATATGGCCAAACCGTTTCCAGTAGTATGTTTGTCGACCTGTTTTACACCCAAAATTTCATGTATGAGCATATTTCTTCTCTGGAGTCCGAAATGGAAAAAAAGTCATGTGTTATCCTTAGTGTTTTTTCAAATCCTGAGCTGAGAGAAAAAGGCTTATAAGTCCATTTTAAAGTCAAATTTGACCAAACCGTCTGCACTAGCATGTTTTTTGGCCTGTTTTACACCCAAAAAGTCGTGTTGGAGCATATTTTTTGTTGGAGTCCGAAATGGAAAAAAAGTCATATGTCAGCCTTAGTGTTTTTTCAAATCCTGAGCTGAGAGAAAAAGGCTTATAAGTCTGTTTTGAAGTCAAATATGGCAAAACCGTCTGCACTAGTATGTTTGTCGACCTGTTTTACACCCAAAATTTCATGTTTGAGCATATTTCTTCTCTGGAGTCCGAAATGGAAAAAAGTCATGTGTTATCCTTAGTGTTTTTTCAAATCCTGACCTGAGAGAAAAAACGGCTTATAAGTCTGTTTTGAAGTCAAATTTGACCAAACCGTCTGCACTAGCATGTTTGTTGGCCTGTTTTACACCCAAAAGTCATGTTTGAGCATATTTTTTTCGGAGTCCGAAATGGAAAAAAAGTCATATGTTAGCCTTAGTGTTTTCTCAAATCCTGACATGAGAGAAAACGGCTTATAAGTCTGTTTTGAAGTCAAATATGGCCAAACCGTTTCCAGTAGTATGTTTGTCGACCTGTTTTACACCCAAAATTTCATGTTTGAGCATATTTCTTCTCTGGAGTCCGAAATGGAAAAAAAGTCATATGTTAGCCTTACTGGTTTTTCAAATCCACAGCTGACAGTAAAAAGGCTTATAAGTCCATTTTGAAGCCAAATATGACCAAACCATCTGCACTAGCATGTTTTTTGGCCTGTTTTAAACTCAAAAAGTCATGTTTGAGCATAGTTTTTGTTTGAGTCCGAAATGGAAAAAAAGTCATATGTTAGCATTAGTGTTTTTTCAAATCCTGAGGTCAGAGAAAAAGGCTTATTAGTCCAATTTGAAGCCAAACATGACCAAACCATTGGCACTATCATGTTTGTTGGCCTCTTTTACACCCAAAAAGTCATGTTTGAGCATATTTTTTGTCGGGATCCGAAATGGAAAAACAGTCATATGTTAGCCTTAGTGTTTTTTCAAATCTGAGGTCAGAGATAAAACGGCTTATAAGTCCATTTTGAAGCCAAATTTGACCAAACCGTCTGCACTAGCATGTTTTTTGGCCTGTTTTACACCCAAAAAGTCGTGTTGGAGCATATTTTTTGTCAGAGTCCGAAATGGAAAAAAAAGTCATAAGTCATATGTTAGTCTTAGTGTTTTTTCAAATCCTGAGCTGAGAGAAAAAGGCTTATAAGTCCATTTTGAAGTCAAATTTGACCAAACCGTCTGCACTAGCATGTTTGTTGGCCTGTTTTACACCCAAAAAGTCATGTTTGAGCATATTTTTTGTCAGAGTCCGAAATGGAAAAAAAGTCATATGTTAGCCTTAGTGTTTTTTCAAATCCTGAGCTGAGAGAAAAAGGCTTATAAGTCCATTTTGAAGTCAAATATGACCAAACCGTCTGCACTAGCATGTTTGTTGGCCTGTTGTACACCCAAAATTTCATGTTTGAGCATATTTTTTGTTGGAGTCCGAAATGGAAAAAAAGTCATATGTTAGCCTTAGTGTTTTTTCAAATCCTGAGCTGAGAGAAAAGGGCTTATAAGTCCATTTTGAAGTCAAATTTGACCAAACCATTGGCACTATCATGTTTGTTGGCCTCTTTTACGCCCAAAAAGTCATGTTTGAGCATATTTTTTGTCGGGATCAGAAATGGAAAAACAGTCATATGTTAGCCTTAGTGTTTTTTCAAATCCTGAGCTGAGAGAAAAAGGCTTATAAGTCCATTTTGAAGCCAAATATGACCAAACCATCTGCACTAGCATGTTTTTTGGCCTGTTTTAAACTCAAAAAGTCATGTTTGAGTATATTTTTGGTCCAAATCTGAAATGGAAAAATAAGTCATACGTTAGCCTTAGTGTTTTTTCAAATCCTGAGGTCAGAGAAAAAACGGCTTATAAGTCTGTTTTGAAGCCAAATTTGACCAAACCGTCTGCACTAGCATGTTTGTTGGCCTGTTTTACACCCAAAAAGTCATGTTTGAGCATATTTTTTGTTGGAGTCCGAAATGGAAAAAAGGTCATATGTTAGCCTTAGTGTTTTTTCAAATCCTGAGGTCAGAGAAAAAGGCTTATTAGTCCAATTTGAAGCCAAATATGACCAAACCGTCTGCACTAGCATGTTATTTGGCCTGTTTTACACTCAAAAAGTCATGTCTGAGCATATTTTTTGTCAGAGTCCGAAATGGAAAAAAAGTCATATGTTAGCCTTAGTGTTTTGTCAAATCCTGAGCTGAGAGAAAAGGGCTTATAAGTCCATTTTGAAGTCAAATTTGACCAAACCGTCTGCACTAGCATGTCTGTTGGCCTGTTTTACACCCAAAAAGTCATGTCTGAGCATATTTTTTGTCGGAGTCCGAAATGGAAAAAAAGTCATATGTCAGCCTTAGTGTTTTTTCAAATCCTGAGGTCAGAGAAAAAGGCTTATTAGTCCAATTTGAAGCCAAATATGACCAAACCGTCTGCACTAGCATGTTATTTGGCCTGTTTTACACTCAAAAAGTCATGTCTGAGCATATTTTTTGTCAGAGTCCGAAATGGAAAAAAAAAGTCATATGTTAGCCTTAGTGTTTTTTCAAATCCTGAGCTGAGAGAAAAGGGCTTATAAGTCTGTTTGGAAGCCAAATATGACCAAACCGTCTGCACTAGCATGTTTGTTGGCCTGTTTTAAAATCAAAAAGTTATGTTTCAGCATATTTTTTCTCAAGACAAAAATGGAAAATGAAGTCATATGTTAGCCTTAGTGTTTTTTCAAATCCTGAGCTGAGAGAGAAAGGCTTATAAGTCCATTTTGAAGTCAAATTTGACCAAACCGTCTGCACAAGCATGTCTGTTGGCCTGTTTTACACCCAAAAAGTCATGTTTGAGCATATTTTTTGTCAGAGTCCGAAATGGAAAAAAAGTCATATGTTAGCCTTAGTGTTTTTTTCAAATCCTGAGCTGAGAGAAAAAGGCTTATAAGTCCATTTTGAAGTCAAATTTGACCAAACCGTCTGCACTAGCATGTTTGTTGGCCTGTTGTACACCCAAAATTTCATGTTTGAGCATATTTTTTGTTGGAGTCCGAAATGGAAAAAAAGTCATATGTTAGCCTTAGTGTTTTTTCAAATCCTGAGGTCAGAGAAAAAGGCTTATTAGTCCAATTTTAAGCCAAACATGACCAAACCATTGGCACTATCATGTTTGTTGGCCTCTTTTACGCCCAAAAAGTCATGTTTGAGCATATTTTTTGTCAGAGTCCGAAATGGAAAAACAGTCATATGTTAGCCTTAGTGTTTTTTCAAGTCTGAGGTCAGAGATAAAACAGCTTATAAGTCCATTTTGAAGTCAAATTTGACCAAACCGTCTGCACTAGCATGTTTGTTGGCCAGTTTTACATCCAAAAAGTCATGTCTGAGCATATTTTTTGTCAGAGTTCGAAATGGAAAAAAGTCATATGTTAGCCTTAGTGTTTTTTCAAATCCTGAGATGAGAGAAAAAGGCTTATAAGTCCATTTTGAAGTCAAATTTGACCAAACCGTCTGCACTAGCATGTTTGTTGGCCTGTTTTACACCCAAAAAGTCATGTTTGAGCATATTTTTTGTCAGAGTCCGAAATGGAAAAAAAGTCATATGTTAGCTTTAGTGTTTTTTCAAATCCTGAGCTGAGAGAAAAGGGCTTATAAGTCCATTTTGAAGTCAAATTTGACCAAACCGTCTGCACTAGCATGTTTGTTGGCCTGTTTTACACCCAAAAAGTCATGTTTGAGCATATTTTTTGTCAGAGTCCGAAATGGAAAAAATGTCATATGTTAGTCTTAGTGTTTTTTCAAATCCTGAGATGAGAGAAAAGGGCTTATAAGTCCATTTTGAAGTCAAATTTGACCAAACCGTCTGCACTAGCATGTTTTTTGGCCTGTTTTACACCCAAAAAGTCATGTCTGAGCATATTTTTTGTCAGAGTCCGAAATGGAAAAATGTCATATGTTAGCCTTAGTGTTTTTTCAAATCCTGAGCTGAGAGAAAAGGGCTTATAAGTCCATTTTGAAGTCAAATTTGACCAAACCGTCTGCACTAGTATGTTTGTTGGCCTGTTGTACACCCAAAAAGTCATGTTTGAGCATATTTTTTGTTTGAGTCCGAAATGAAAAAAAAGTCAGATGTTAGCGTTAGTGTTTTTTCAAATCCTGAGCTGAGAGAAAAAGACTTATAAGTCCATTTTGAAGCCAAATATGACCAAACCATCTGCACTAGCATGTTTTTTGGCCTGTTTTAAACTCAAAAAATCATGTTTGAGCATATTTTTTGTCCAAATCTGAAATGGAAAAATAAGTCATACGTTAGCCTTAGTGTTTTTTCAAATCCTGAGGTCAGAGAAAAAACGGCTTATAAGTCTGTTTTGAAGCCAAATTTGACCAAACCGTCTGCACTAGCATGTTTGTTGGCCTGTTTTACACCCAAAAAGTCATGTTTGAGCATATTTTTTGTCAGAGTCCGAAATGGAAAAAAAGTCATATGTTAGCCTTAGTGTTTTCTCAAATCCTGACATGAGAGAAAACGGCTTATAAGTCTGTTTTGAAGTCAAATATGGCCAAACCGTTTCCAGTAGTATGTTTGTCGACCTGTTTTACACCCAAAATTTCATGTATGAGCATATTTCTTCTCTGGAGTCCGAAATGGAAAAAAAGTCATGTGTTATCCTTAGTGTTTTTTCAAATCCTGAGCTGAGAGAAAAAGGCTTATAAGTCCATTTTGAAGTCAAATTTGACCAAACCGTCTGCACTAACATGTTTGTTGGCCTGTTGTACACCCAAAATTTCATGTTTGAGCATATTTTTTGTTGGAGTCCGAAATGGAAAAAAAGTCATATGTTAGCCTTAGTGTTTTTTCAAATCCTGAGGTCAGAGAAAAAGGCTTATTAGTCCAATTTTAAGCCAAACATGACCAAACCATTGGCACTATCATGTTTGTTGGCCTCTTTTACGCCCAAAAAGTCATGTTTGAGCATATTTTTTGTCGGGATCCGAAATGGAAAAACAGTCATATGTTAGCCTTAGTGTTTTTTCAAATCTGAGGTCAGAGATAAAACAGCTTATAAGTCCATTTTGAAGTCAAATTTGACCAAACCGTCTGCACTAGCATGTTTTTTGGCCAGTTTTACACCCAAAAAGTCGTGTTGGAGCATATTTTTTGTCAGAGTCCGAAATGGAAAAAAAAGTCATAAGTCATATGTTAGTCTTAGTGTTTTTTCAAATCCTGAGCTGAGAGAAAAAGGCTTATAAGTCCATTTTGAAGTCAAATTTGACCAAACCGTCTGCACTAGCATGTCTGTTGGCCTGTTTTACACCCAAAAAGTCATGTTTGAGCATATTTTTTGTCAGAGTCCGAAATGGAAAAAAAGTCATATGTTAGCCTTAGTGTTTTTTCAAATCCTGAGCTGAGAGAAAAAGGCTTATAAGTCCATTTTGAAGTCAAATTTGACCAAACCGTCTGCACTAGCATGTTTGTTGGCCTGTTGTACACCCAAAATTTCATGTTTGAGCATATTTTTTGTTGGAGTCCGAAATGGAAAAAAAGTCATATGTTAGCCTTAGTGTTTTTTCAAATCCTGAGCTGAGAGAAAAGGGCTTATAAGTCCATTTTGAAGTCAAATTTGACCAAACCGTCTGCACTAGTATGTTTGTTGGCCTGTTGTACACCCAAAAAGTCATGTTTGAGCATATTTTTTGTTTGAGTCCGAAATGAAAAAAAAGTCAGATGTTAGCGTTAGTGTTTTTTCAAATCCTGAGCTGAGAGAAAAAGGCTTATAAGTCCATTTTGAAGCCAAATATGACCAAACCATCTGCACTAGCATGTTTTTTGGCCTGTTTTAAACTCAAAAAATCATGTTTGAGCATATTTTTTGTCCAAATCTGAAATGGAAAAATAAGTCATACGTTAGCCTTAGTGTTTTTTCAAATCCTGAGGTCAGAGAAAAAGGCTTATAAGTCTGTTTTGAAGCCAAATTTGACCAAACCGTCTGCACTAGTATGTTTGTTGGCCTGTTTTACACCCAAAAAGTCATGTTTGAGCATATTTTTTGTTGGAGTCCGAAATGGAAAAAAGGTCATATGTTAGCTTTAGTGTTTTTTCAAATCCTGAGGTCAGAGAAAAAGGCTTATTAGTCCAATTTGAAGCCAAATATGACCAAACCGTCTGCACTAGCATGTTATTTGGCCTGTTTTACACTCAAAAAGTCATGTCTGAGCATATTTCTTGTCAGAGTCCGAAATGGAAAAAAAGTCATATGTTAGCCTTAGTGTTTTTTCAAATCCTGAGCTGAGAGAAAAGGGCTTATAAGTCCATTTTGAAGTCAAATTTGACCAAACCGTCTGCACTAGCATGTCTGTTGGCCTGTTTTACACCCAAAAAGTCATGTCTGAGCATATTTTTTGTTTGAGTCCGAAATGGAAAAAAAGTCATATGTCAGCCTTAGTGTTTTTTCAAATCCTGAGGTCAGAGAAAAAGGCTTATTAGTCCAATTTGAAGCCAAATATGACCAAACCGTCTGCACTAGCATGTTATTTGGCCTGTTTTACACTCAAAAAGTCATGTCTGAGCATATTTTTTGTCAGAGTCCGAAATGGAAAAAAAAAGTCATATGTTAGCCTTAGTGTTTTTTCAAATCCTGAGCTGAGAGAAAAGGGCTTATAAGTCTGTTTGGAAGCCAAATATGACCAAACCGTCTGCACTAGCATGTTTGTTGGCCTGTTTTAAAATCAAAAAGTTATGTTTCAGCATATTTTTTCTCAAGACAAAAATGGAAAATAAAGTCATATGTTAGCCTTAGTGTTTTTTCAAATCCTGAGCTGAGAGAGAAAGGCTTATAAGTCCATTTTGAAGTCAAATTTGACCAAACCGTCTGCACTAGCATGTCTGTTGGCCTGTTTTACACCCAAAAAGTCATGTTTGAGCATATTTTTTGTCAGAGTCCGAATGGAAAAAAAGTCATATGTTAGCCTTAGTGTTTTTTCAAATCCTGAGGTCAGAGAAAAAGGCTTATTAGTCCTATTTGAAGCCAAATATGACCAAACCGTCTGCACTAGCATGTTATTTGGCCTGTTTTACACCCAAAAAGTCATGTTTGAGCATATTTTTTGTCAGAGTCCGAAATGGAAAAAAAGTCATATGTTAGCCTTAGTGTTTTTTCAAATCCTGAGCTGAGAGAAAAGGGCTTATAAGTCCATTTTGAAGTCAAATTTGACCAAACCGTCTGCACTAGCATGTTTGTTGGCCTGTTGTACACCCAAAATTTCATGTTTGAGCATATTTTTTGTTGGAGTCCGAAATGGAAAAAAAGTCATATGTTAGCCTTAGTGTTTTTTCAAATCCTGAGGTCAGAGAAAAAGGCTTATTAGTCCAATTTTAAGCCAAACATGACCAAACCATTGGCACTATCATGTTTGTTGGCCTCTTTTACGCCCAAAAAGTCATGTTTGAGCATATTTTTTGTCGGGATCAGAAATGGAAAAACAGTCATATGTTAGCCTTAGTGTTTTTTCAAATCTGAGGTCAGAGATAAAACAGCTTATAAGTCCATTTTGAAGTCAAATTTGACCAAACCGTCTGCACTAGCATGTTTGTTGGCCAGTTTTACACCCAAAAAGTCATGTCTGAGCATATTTTTTGTCAGAGTTCGAAATGGAAAAAAGTCATATGTTAGCCTTAGTGTTTTTTCAAATCCTGAGATGAGAGAAAAAGGCTTATAAGTCCATTTTGAAGTCAAATTTGACCAAACCGTCTGCACTAGCATGTTTGTTGGCCTGTTTTACACCCAAAAAGTCATGTTTGAGCATATTTTTTGTTGGAGTCCGAAATGGAAAAAAAGTCATATGTTAGCCTTAGTGTTTTTTCAAATCCTGAGCTGAGAGAAAAGGGCTTATAAGTCCATTTTGAAGTCAAATTTGACCAAACCGTCTGCACTAGCATGTTTTTTGGCCTGTTTTACACCCAAAAAGTCATGTTTGAGCATATTTTTTGTCAGAGTCCGAAATGGAAAAAATGTCATATGTTAGTCTTAGTGTTTTTTTCAAATCCTGAGATGAGAGAAAAGGGCTTATAAGTCCATTTTGAAGTCAAATTTGACCAAACCGTCTGCACTAGCATGTTTTTTGGCCTGTTTTACACCCAAAAAGTCATGTCTGAGCATATTTTTTGTCAGAGTCCGAAATGGAAAAAATGTCATATGTTAGCCTTAGTGTTTTTTCAAATCCTGAGCTGAGAGAAAAGGGCTTATAAGTCCATTTTGAAGTCAAATTTGACCAAACCGTCTGCACTAGTATGTTTGTTGGCCTGTTTTACACCCAAAAAGTCATGTTTGAGCATATTTTTTGTTGGAGTCCGAAATGAAAAAAAAGTCAGATGTTAGCGTTAGTGTTTTTTCAAATCCTGAGCTGAGAGAAAAAGGCTTATAAGTCCATTTTGAAGCCAAATATGACCAAACCATCTGCACTAGCATGTTTTTTGGCCTGTTTTAAACTCAAAAAATCATGTTTGAGCATATTTTTTGTCCAAATCTGAAATGGACAAAAAAGTCATACGTTAGCCTTAGTGTTTTTTCAAATCCTGAGGTCAGAGAAAAAACGGCTTATAAGTCTGTTTTGAAGCCAAATTTGACTTTACCGTCTGCACTAGCATGTTTGTTGGCCTGTTTTACACCCAAAAAGTCATGTTTGAGCATATTTTTTGTCAGAGTGTAAAATGGAAAAAAAGTCATATGTTATCATTAGTGTTTTATCAAATCCTGAGCTGAGAGAAAAAGGCTTATAAGTCCATTTTGAAGCCAAATTTGACCAAACCGTCTGCAGTAGCATGTTTTTTGGCCTGTTTTACACCCAAAAAGTCATGTTTGAGCATATTTTTTGTTGGAGTCCGAAATGGAAAAAAAGTCATATGTTAGCTTTAGTGTTTTTTCAAATCCTGAGGTCAGAGAAAAAGGCTTATTAGTCCAATTTGAAGCCAAATATGACCAAACCGTCTGCACTAGCATGTTATTTGGCCTGTTTTACACTCAAAAAGTCATGTCTGAGCATATTTTTTGTCAGAGTCCGAAATGGAAAAAAAGTCATATGTTAGCCTTAGTGTTTTTTCAAATCCTGAGCTGAGAGAAAAGGGCTTATAAGTCCATTTTGAAGTCAAATTTGACCAAACCGTCTGCACTAGCATGGTTGTTGGCCTGTTTTACACCCAAAAAGTCATGTTTGAGCATATTTTTTGTCAGAGTCCAAAATGGAAAAAAAGTCATATGTTAGCCTTAGTGTTTTTTCAAATCCTGAGGTCAGAGAAAAAGGCTTATTAGTCCAATTTGAAGCCAAATATGACCAAACCGTCTGCACTAGCATGTTTTTTGGCCTGTTTTACACCCAAAAAGTCATGTCTGAGCATATTTTTTGTCAGAGTCCGAAATGGAAAAAATGTCATATGTTAGCCTTAGTGTTTTTTCAAATACTGAGCTGAGAGAAAAGGGCTTATAAGTCCATTTTGAAGTCAAATTTGACCAAACCGTCTGCACTAGCATGTTTTTTGGCCTGTTTTACACCCAAAAAGTCATGTTTGAGCATATTTTTTGTTGGAGTCCGAAATGGAAAAAAAGTCATATGTTAGCTTTAGTGTTTTTTCAAATCCTGAGCTGAGAGAAAAGGGCTTATAAGTCCATTTTGAAGTCAAATTTGACCAAACCGTCTGCACTAGCATGTTTTTTGGCCTGTTTTACACCCAAAAAGCCATGTTTGAGCATATTTTTTGTCAGAGTCCGAAATGGAAAAAAAGTCATATGTTAGTCTTAGTGTTTTTTCAAATCCTGAGATGAGAGAAAAGGGCTTATAAGTCCATTTTGAAGTCAAATTTGACCAAACCGTCTGCACTAGCATGTTTTTTGGCCTGTTTTACACCCAAAAAGTCATGTCTGAGCATATTTTTTGTCAGAGTCCGAAATGGAAAAAATGTCATATGTTAGCCTTAGTGTTTTTTCAAATCCTGAGATGAGAGAAAAGGGCTTATAAGTCCATTTTGAAGTCAAATTTGACCAAACCGTCTGCACTAGTATGTTTGTTGGCCTGTTGTACACCCAAAAAGTCATGTTTGAGCATATTTTTTGTTTGAGTCCGAAATGAAAAAAAAGTCAGATGTTAGCGTTAGTGTTTTTTCAAATCCTGAGCTGAGAGAAAAAGGCTTATAAGTGCATTTTGAAGCCAAATATGACCAAACCATCTGCACTAGCATGTTTTTTGGCCTGTTTTAAACTCAAAAAATCATGTTTGAGCATATTTTTTGTCCTAATCTGAAATGGAAAAAAAAGTCATACGTTAGCCTTAGTGTTTTTTCAAATCCTGAGGTCAGAGAAAAAATGGCTTTTAAGTCTGTTTTGAAGCCAAATTTGACTTTACCGTCTGCACTAGCATGTTTGTTGGCCTGTTTTACACCCAAAAAGTCATGTTTGAGCATATTTTTTGTCAGAGTGTAAAATGGAAAAAAAGTCATATGTTATCATTAGTGTTTTTTCAAATCCTGAGCTGAGAGAAAAAGGCTTATTAGTCCAATTTGAAGCCAAATATGACTAAACCGTCTGCACTAGCATGTTATTTGGCCTGTTTTACACTCAAAAAGTCATGTCTGAGCATATTTTTTGTCAGAGTCCGAAATGGAAAAAAAGTCATATGTTAGCCTTAGTGTTTTTTCAAATCCTGAGGTCAGAGAAAAACCGGCTTTTTAGCTTGTTTTGAAGCCAAATTTGACTAAAGTGACTGCACTAGTGAGTTTGTCGACCTGTTTTACACCAAAAAAGTCATGTTTGAGCATATTTTTGTCGGAGTCTGAAATGGAAAAAAAAATCATATGTTAGCCTTAGTGTTTTTTCAAATCCTGAGCTGAGAGAAAAAGGCTTATAAGTCCATTTTGAAGCCAAATATGACCAAACCGTCTGCACTAGCATGTTTTTTGGCCTGTTTTACACCCAAAAAGTCATGTCTGAGCATATTTTTTGTCAGAGTCCGAAATGGAAAAAAAGTCATATGTTAGCCTTAGTGTTTTTTCAAATCCTGAGCTGAGAGAAAAGGGCTTATAAGTCCATTTTGAAGCCAAATATGACCAAACAATCTGAACTTGCATGTTTGTTGGCCTGATTTACACCCAAAAAGTCATGTTTGAGCATGTTTTTTGTTGGAGTCCGAAATGGAAAAAATTCATATGTTAGCTTTAGTGTTTTTTTTTCAAATCCTGAGGTCAGAGAAAAAGGCTTATTAGTCCAATTTGAAGCCAAATATGACCAAACCGTCTGCACTAGCATGTTTTTTGGCCTGTTTTACACCCAAAAAGTCATGTCTGAGCATATTTTTTGTCAGAGTCCGAAATGGAAAAAAAGTCATATGTTAGCCTTAGTGTTTTTTCAAATCCTGAGCTGAGAGAAAAGGGCTTATAAGTCCATTTTGAAGTCAAATTTGACCAAACCGTCTGCACTAGCATGTTTGTTGGCCTGTTTTACACCCAAAAAGTCATGTTTGAGCATATTTTTTGTTGGAGTCCGAAATGGAAAAAAAGTCATATGTTAGCCTTAGTGTTTTTTCAAATCCTGAGGTCAGAGAAAAAGGCTTATTAGTTCATTTTGAAGCCAAATATGACCAAACCGTCTGCACTAGCATGTTTTTTGGCCTGTTTTACACTCAAAAAGTCATGTCTGAGCATATTTTTTGTCAGAGTCCGAAATGGAAAAAAAGTCATATGTTAGCCTTAGTGTTTTTTCAAATCCTGAGCTGAGAGAAAAGGGCTTATAAGTCTGTTTTGAAGCCAAATTTGACCAAACCGTCTGCACTAGCATGTTTTTTGGCCTGTTTTAAACTCAAAAAGTCATGTTTGAGCATATTTTTTGTCCTAATCTGAAATGGAAAAAAAAGTCATACGTTAGCCTTAGTGTTTTTTCAAATCCTGAGGTCAGAGAAAAAACGGCTTATAAGTCTGTTTTGAAGCCAAATTTGACTTTACCGTCTGCACTAGCATGTTTGTTGGCCTGTTTTACACCCAAAAAGTCATGTTTGAGCATATTTTTTGTCAGAGTGTAAAATGGAAAAAAAAGTCATATGTTAGCATTAGTGTTTTTTCAAATCCTGAGCTGAGAGAAAAAGGCTTATTAGTCCAATTTGAAGCCAAACATGACCAAACCGTCTGCACTAGCATGTTATTTGGCCTGTTTTACACTCAAAAAGTCATGTCTGAGCATATTTTTTGTCAGAGTCCGAAATGGAAAAAAAGTCATATGTTAGCCTTAGTGTTTTTTCAAATCCTGAGGTCAGAGAAAAACCGGCTTTTTAGCTTGTTTTGAAGCCAAATTTGACTAAAGTGACTGCACTAGTAAGTTTGTCGACCTGTTTTACACCAAAAAAGTCATGTTTGAGCATATTTTTGTCGGAGTCTGAAATGGAAAAAAAAATCATATGTTAGCCTTAGTGTTTTTTCAAATCCTGAGCTGAGAGAAAAAGGCTTATAAGTCCATTTTGAAGCCAAATATGACCAAACCCTCTGCACTAGCATGTTTTTTGGCCTGTTTTACACCCAAAAAGTCATGTTTGAACATATTTTTTGTTGGAGTCCGAAATGGACAAAAAGTCATATGTTAGCCTTAGTGTTTTTTCAAATCCTGAGGTCAGAGAAAAAGGCTTATAAGTCCATTTTGAAGCCAAATATGACCAAACTGTCTGCACTAGCATGTTTTTTGGCCTGTTTTACACTCAAAAAGTCATGTCTGAGCATATTTTTTGTCAGAGTCCGAAATGGAAAAAAAGTCATATGTTAGCCTTAGTGTTTTTTCAAATCCTGAGCTGAGAGAAAAGGGCTTATAAGTCCATTTTGAAGCCAAATATGACCAAACAATCTGAACTTGCATGTTTGTTGGCCTGATTTACACCCAAAAATTCATGTTTGAGCATGTTTTTTGTTGGAGTCCGAAATGGAAAAAATTCATATGTTAGCTTTAGTGTTTTTTTTTCAAATCCTGAGGTCAGAGAAAAAGGCTTATTAGTCCAATTTGAAGCCAAATATGACCAAACCGTCTGCACTAGCATGTTTTTTGGCCTGTTTAACACCCAAAAAGTCATGTCTGAGCATATTTTTTGTCAGAGTCCGAAATGGAAAAAAAGTCATATGTTAGCCTTAGTGTTTTTTCAAATCCTGAGCTGAGAGAAAAAGGCTTATAAGTCCATTTTGAAGTCAAATTTGACCAAACCGTCTGCACTAGCATGTCTGTTGGCCTGTTTTACACCCAAAAAGTCATGTTTGAGCATATTTTTTGTTGGAGTCCGAAATGGAAAAAAAGTCATATGTTAGCCTTAGTGTTTTTTCAAATCCTGAGGTCAGAGAAAAAGGCTTATTAGTCCAATTTGAAGCCAAATATGACCAAACCGTCTGCACTAGCATGTTATTTGGCCTGTTTTACACTCAAAAAGTCATGTCTGAGCATATTTTTTGTCAGAGTCCGAAATGGAAAAAAAGTCATATGTTAGCCTTAGTGTTTTGTCAAATCCTGAGCTGAGAGAAAAGGGCTTATAAGTCTGTTTGGAAGCCAAATATGACCAAACCGTCTGCACTAGCATGTTTGTTGGCCTGTTTTACACTCAAAAAGTCATGTTTCAGCATATTTTTTCTCAAGACAAAAATGGAAAATAAAGTCATATGTTAGCCTTAGTGTTTTTTCAAATCCTGAGCTGAGAGAGAAAGGCTTATAAGTCCATTTTGAAGTCAAATTTGACCAAACCGTCTGCACTAGCATGTCTGTTGGCCTGTTTTACACCCAAAAAGTCATGTTTGAGCATATTTTTTGTCAGAGTCCGAATGGAAAAAAAGTCATATGTTAGCCTTAGTGTTTTTTCAAATCCTGAGCTGAGAGAAAAAGGCTCATAAGTCCATTTTGAAGTCATATTTGACCAAACCGTCTGCACTAGCATGTTTGTTGGCCTGTTTTACACCCAAAAAGTCATGTTTGAGCATATTTTTTGTTGGAGTCCGAAATGGAAAAAAAGTCATATGTTAGCTTTAGTGTTTTTTCAAATCCTGAGGTCAGAGAAAAAGGCTTATTAGTCCATTTTGAAGCCAAATATGACCAAACCGTCGGCACTAGCATGTCTTGTGGCCTGTTTTACACCCAAAATTTCATGTTTGAGCCTATTTTTGTTGGAGTCCGAAATGGAAAAAAAGTCATATGTTATCCTTAGTGTTTTTTCAAATCCTGAGGTCAGAGAAAATGGCTTATAAGTCCATTTTGAAGCCAAATATGACCAAACCATCTGAACTTGCATGTTTGTTGGCCTGTTTTACACCCACAATTTCATGTTTGAACATATTTTTTGTTGGAGTCCGAAATGGACAAAAAGTCATATGTTAGCCTTAGTGTTTTTTCAAATCCTGAGCTGAGAGAAAAAGGCTTATTAGTCCAATTTGAAGCCAAATATGACCAAACCGTCTGCACTAGTATGTTTGTTGGCCTGTTGTACACCCAAAAAGTCATGTCTGAGCATATTTTTTGTCAGAGTCCGAAATGGAAAAAAAGTCATATGTTAGCTTTAGTGTTTTTTCAAATCTGAGGTCAGAGATAAAACGGCTTAAAAGTCTGTTTTGAAGCCAAATTTGACCAAACCGTCTGCACTGGTATGTTTGTCGACCTGTTTTACACCCAAAAAGTCATGTTTGAGCATATTTAATGTCGGGATCCAAAATGGAAAAAAAGTCATATGTTATCCTTAGTGTTTTTTCCAATCCTGAGGTCAGAGAAAAAACGGCTTATAAGTCCATTTTGAAGCCAAACATGACCAAACCGTTGGCACTTTCATGTTTGTTGGCCTCTTTTACACCCAAAAAGTCATGTTTGAGTATATTTTTTGTCAGATTGTAAAATGGAAAAAAAAAGTCATATGTTAGCATTAGTGTTTTTTCAAATCTGAGGTCAGAGATAAAATGGCTTATAAGTCCATTTTTTGTCAGGATCCAAAATGGAAAAAAAGTCATATGTTAGGCTTAGTGTTTTGTCAACTCCTGAGCTGAGAGAAAAAGGCTTTTAAGTCTGTTTTGAAGTCAAATATGACCAAACCGTCTGCAATAGCATGTTTTTTGGCCGGTTTTACAACCAAAAAGTCATGTTTGAGCATATTTTTTGTTGGAGTCCGAAATGGAAAAAAAGTCATATGTTAGCCTTAGTGTTTTTTCAAACCCTCAGGTCAGAGAAAAAGGCTTCAAAGTCCAATTTGAAGCCAAATATGACCAAACCA